>CM070663.1:2132500-2732500 GCA_036346575.1 Dendrocalamus sinicus
GCACCATGGCCCCGATACCAGACGAATATGCTTGGCCCCAAGCAGCGTACAAGGGAATGGAGCCATATCTCACTTGGAGCCCGCGCCGTGAGACTCCTACATAACGATACAAAATTAGCTACTCGAATAGGCCTATCAATGGAGCAAGCATTCGAGAGATAATAATTATTACCGGATGTCGTCCACGGGAAATATGGCACGGGTTTGCGTCGGATTGGGCGCGCAGCTACTCGGATGGTTGTGCGGGCTAGCTAGCACATGAGCGGCGATGGCGGCTCGCGACTTTCTGCTGCTTCCGCACCTCATCTCTGATTACATCAGCCATCTGAGCTAATAGCTCCTCTCTAAGAGATTCCTTGATCTCTTCTCGTAGCTGTGCGTCACGCTCGGCTTTGTTTCTCTTCCTGCGCCGATACATTCCGGAGTCATCTTGGAAACCATGTTTCCAAAGAACGAAAAGCCCAAGGCCTCTCGTACGACCCGGGTGCTCCTTGTTTCCCAGGGCCACGGAGAGCATATCATTCTCCCTTGTTCCCTGGAATGATCCCAGGGTAGATTCAAAACTCAGCGCTTCCTGCAAGAGCACAAAATGTCATTTTAATTCGTACGAAGTTGTGGAGTAATTACAAGCTACGTAGTTCTATCGATATCTTACCAAGCGCTGGGACACTTGCTGGTCTCGGATGTATGAAGATGTGGCATTCCTCAATACACAGTAGCAGGCCTCGGATGTGCCTTGGATGCTGTGCTCCATCTGAAGACCAGCTCTTGGCATTCCTCAAGACACAGCAGCAGACCTCGGATGTGCCTCGGATGCTATGCTATGCTTCGAATTGGCAGTCATGTGCCTGACGAAACAGTTCATCTTTCCACCCAAATGGTCCATGTATCTTTTGCAACAATCGCAAGATTTCTTTATCTGGGAACCTCATCCACAACATTCTCCACTCCGACAATCCTTCTTTTTCCATAAAATTCAAGGCAATTTTATTACAAAGTGCAAAAAAGGCATTCGCAGATTATTCGGTGGCGGTAGAGCTTCTTCGATGGCGACTATCCATCTGCTTCTTCCACTTCTTTTCTTCATCTCGGTCTCGGATCACGTCGCCATGGCGATGATTCTGAATCATCGCCATCGGCGTGCGTGATCTAGAGACCGAGATGAAGAAAAGAAGTGGAAGAAGCAGATGGATAGTCGCTCATCAAGAAGTCGCTATGTCGGCTGCTCACGAAGAATGCGAATGTCTTTTTTTGCACTTTGTAATAAAATTGCCTTGAATTTAAGAAGGAAAAGAAGGATTGTGGAGTGAACATCACATCTCGGCAAAGAGTCGGCATATACTATTACTACAAGGTCTCTAAACAAAGTTCTATGAAGCAAATGACACAAACTAGTGTATCCGGTTCATTGAACGGGAACACTCAAGTGTGTCACTTACTTCATGCCCCTTGAAGGTCTATGTGGCATATATTATTACTACAAGGTCTCTAAACAAAGTTCTATGAAGCAAATGACACAAACTAGTGTATCAGGTTCATTGAACCGGATACACTAGAGTGTGTCACTTGCTTCATGCTCCTTGAAGGTCTATGTGGCATATACACTAGAGTGGTCCTTGATTGGTTAATTTGTGCTCTCAAATTGTAGGGTTGCACAAGATTAATCTTGGCCGTCCCGCTACTAAATGAGGAAGCAAGAAAAGTGAAACATGATAAGATGAGGAAGCAAGAAAAGTGAAACATGATGCTCAATGTTAGGAAGAGAGGAGAGGAGTAGAGGGAAGGGGGAGAAGGGAGGAGGTGATGTGAACAGAGAGAGGGGTTATGTGCATATACTATATACTATATACTAACACAACAAGCAATGTAATATGTACCAATGTAAACTAAGCAACTGCAGTAAACAATGTACCAATGTAGTATGTACCAAATAGCAAATTAAACTAAGCTACTGCAGTAAACAATGTACCAATATAATATGTACCAAATAGCAAACTAATTAAGCTACTGCAGTAAACAATGTACCAATGTAGTATGTACCAAATAGCAAACTAATTAAGCTACTGCAGTAAACAATGTACCAAATAGCAAACTAATTAAGCTACTGCGATAAACAATGTACCAATGTAATATGTACCAAATAGCAAACTAATTAAGCTACTGCAGATAAACAATGTACCAATGTAATATGTACCAAATAGCAAACTAATTAAGTTACTGCAGTAAACAATGTACCAATGTAATATGTACTAAATAGCAAACTAATTAAGCTACTGCAGATGGCAGTGCTCACAATGCTCAAAACCATAGTCCATCACGAAACCGCTCACAATACTCAAAACCCTAGTCCATCACGAAAAGTGCTCACAATGCGACGGTAATCGAGGAGGTGGCGGCGAGGGCTCGACTAGGGGCTCGGGAGGCGGCGGCGGCGGGCTCGACGAGGGGCTTGGGGAGGCGGCGGCGATGGGCTCGACGAGGGGCTCGGGAGGCGACCGGCGACGGGCTCGGCGAGGGCTCGGGAGGCGGCCAGCGGCGGGCTAGGGGAGGCGGCGGCGACGGCTCGATGGAGGCGGCCGCGAGGGGCTCGGGAGGCGGCCGACGAGGGTTCGGGGAGGCGGAGGCGACGACGGGCTCGAAATTTAATTAGATCTAGATCGAATAATCGCGCGCGCAAGACAGGGAAAACCCTCGCCAGAGGGTATATATAGGGAGGTTATCACAGACGGTTCTAAGTTTATAACCGTTTGCGATAGTTATACTATCACAGACGGTTTTAAACTTAGAACCGTCAGTGATATTGATATCACAGACGGTTCTAAGTTCGAACCGTGCGTGATAAGCCTTTGCATCAGTAGTTATTAAGACAGCACCAATAACCACAGCTGCATTCATATCCACCACCAAACAGCTGCATTCATATACAACACCAACCAGCTGCATTCATATCAACCATCACATGTACATCACACATATACATCACATATACATAAATGCCAATACACATATACATTTTGTCACACATTTTCATATATACATCTCAAAATTGACTACATCACATATTTTCACATATACATCTCAAAATTGTCACACATTTTCACATATACATCTCAAAATTGTCACACATTTTCACATATACATTCTTATTGTACTTGCTTATTTCCTTTAAAAATTAGCCCTTCATCATGATCAATGCGTACGTAACTAGTTTCGTCACGTTGTTCATCGTCGACCCTTATGCCATTTCCAAAAGGAGGTAACTCGTCAAATTGATTGTATTCCTCCTCGTCCACTACATTCTCCACTCCGACAATTCTCCTTTTTCCATGAAGAACTACATGGTGTTTCTTATTTGCCGAATCGGTTACATAGAAAACTTGAACAACTTGATTGGCGAGTACGAATGGTTCGTCTTTGTACCCGACACGTTGGAGGTCCACGGTCGTGACACCGTACTTGTCAACCTTCACCTGTGGGAGATGCACCCAACGGCAAATAAATAAGGGATCTTGAAAACCACATAGTCGAGCTCCCAAATCTCTTCTATGAAGCCATAGTACGAGTTTCTCGACCCATCGGTCTCGAATGCGTCTATGCGGACACCGCTGTTCGTTAGTGCTCTTGACATCCCGAGATCTGCGTATAGAATGTGTACCCATTTATGTCATATCCTTGCCATGTCACAACTGTAAATGTCGGCCCTTTTGCCAACCATGTCGTCTCACTCGGCGAGCTCCTAGCGATTTGCTCCTTCAACCATTGGTTGAACCAACGGTTGTGTTGTCTCATGATCCAAACATCCGCCGCTCTGGATTCTGTTGCGAAGCATATCCTTGTGCTGGTCCACATAAGGCGCCACTTCAGTCATGTGTTGCAACACCGTGAAATGGGCTTGAGTATACGTGTCCATATCCGGAGTGATTGCTTTCCTTCCGATAGTTCGAGACCCTTCACCTCCCCTCATGACGAGATTGAGGACACCTATCGGTTGAATCTGAGCCATATAATCGACACAAAACTCAATGACCTCTTCGCTTGCATAACCTTCGACGATGCTGCCTCCGGTCGAGAACGATTCCGTCGTAGGACTTGAGAATTCCATGAACCTCTCAAATGGGTACATGCTACGTGGAATACGGCCCGCACATTTTTATCTCCCACACAACGTGAACAATGAGATGGACCATGATATCGAAAAATGAAGGAGGGAAATACATTTCAAGGTGACATAGAGTCATCACCACCTCGTCCTGCACAGCATCTAGTCCTTCGGGATCGATGACCTTACGAGCAATTGTGTTAAAGAAATAACATAGCCTCATGATTGTCTCTCGGACTTTGATCGGCAAAATATTTCTAATTGCAATAGGGAGCATCGTGTCATCAGCACATGACAATCATGAGACTTCATGCCATTTAACTTCAAATCTTGCATCGAAACAAGTTTCTTCACGTTGTCGGAGTAACGAGACGGAACTTTGACACCATGCAAGCACCGCACGCTTCTGTTTTCTCAGCCTTGGGCAGAGTGTAACACGCAGGGGGAAGGTATGTTCGTCCATTATCAGTGCTTGTCGGTGCTAACTCAGGCCTGATGTCCATGTCAGCCAAGTCAAGCCGTGCGTTGACACCGTCCTTTGTTTTATCACGGATGTTCAGTAAGAGACCAATCAAGCTGTCGCACACATTCTTTTCTACGTGCATGACGTCGATGCAGTGCCGAACATCTAGGTACTCCCAATAAGGTAAGTCCCAAAATATTGATCTCTTCTTCCAGGTGTTCTTCTCATGAGCCCTCAATTTACGTCCCTTTCCGAGGACAACATCTAAATCCTTAACCATATCATAAACCTCGTGTCCCCTTAAATGCCTTGGAGCTGAACCGTCTTCCTTCTCTCCGTCAAATTGTTTCTTCATCTTGCGGTATGGGTGAGCCCTCCGAAGGAACCGGCGGTGACGCATGTAGACGATTTTGCGTGAGTGTCTCAGCCACACACTCTCGGTACCATCTAAACATTGAGTACAAGCTTTGGCATCTTTTGTACTATGGCCCGATAGGTTACCAAGGGCAGGATAATCATTTATGGTGCAGAACAATAAGGAGCGCAGAGTGAAGTTCTCTCGTTTGTATGCATCCCATACCTGCCCCTTCGTTCCACAAGACTTTTAGATCTTCCACCAACGGTTATAGGAACACATTGATATCATTCCCAGTTGTTTTGGCCCTTGGATAAGTATCGACACAAAATGTACTTTCACTTCATACACAACCAAGGAGGAAGGTTATAGATGCAGAGAGTCACGGGCCATGTGCTATGTCACGCTGCTCATGCTCTGAAAGGATTCATTCCATCTGCACTCACCCAAACCTTATATTCCTTGGTTCTGCACCGAACTCGCAAAACTCCTATTGATGTTTCTCCACTGCGCGGAATCAGCAAGGTGTCTTATCATTCCATCCTTCTTGCGCTCCTCCGAGTGCCAACGCAGCAGTTTTGCCTCCTTTGGATTTGCAAAAAACCTTTTCAAACGGGGAATTATAGGAAAATACCATGCCACCATAGCAGGAGGTCCTTTCTTCGCCTATGTTCCCTCGCCATCATCTGATTGATTGTTACGTTTGTATCGGGATGCGTTGCACACCGGACATACATGCATGTTTGCATACTCTTTACGGTAGAGGATACAGTCGTTTGGGCATGCATGTATTCTTTCTACTTCCATTCCCAACGGACAAAGAACCTTCTTGGCTTTATACGTGGTTTTAGGCAACTCATTTCCCTCCGGAAGCATGTCCGCTAAAAGACCTAGCAGCGCCGTGAAACTCTTGTCGGACCAACCGTTGCTTGCCTTCAATTTCAACAGTTCAAGCACGGCCGACAACCTCGTGTACTTGCAGCCCGTGTACAAAGGTTTCTCTGAGTCCTCCATCAAGCCACAAAATTTAACATACTCTCTCTCATCATAGTTCTCTTCTACGTCGTGAAGCATCTGATCCAGATTATCATCGTGCAACCTATCCGAATCCGAGCCACAATCGACATCAGCCGGCGGCATGTCATTCACTTCACCAGCGATATTATCTGGGGGCATATCATTCACTTCACCGGCGATGTCATCCGGCGGCATATGATCATTCACTTCGCCATGACTGGTCCAACACGTATAATCCTTTTGAAACCCTCCGAATCAAGTGCGCTTCAATTTGCCTCGGTTCTTAAACATCTTCAAATTCTCGATCGGTGCATGGACAGCATATATATTCCACCCCTTTATTCAACATATCCTCCTCGGCGGCTCTTATAAAAGCAGAAACGCCATTAATGTACTCTTCACTCACACGGCTCGCGGCATACATCCAGCTTCGGTCCTACGTTACGTACATATATAACAACTTAGTATTAAAATCTAGATTAACTAATTATAACTACATATATACCGGCCACATTTATTATATTGAGACTTAATTTGCTAGCTCAATTCATATTACAAACACAACAGCTATTATATAACCAACAATTTTGCAAATTAACCATCTTCAATAACCACTCATGGATTACTTAGACCTAAATTGTAATGCAATTAAAGAAAAAATAAATTTCATTACTAACCATATCTACAGCAACCAGGAAAGTCTGAATCTTAATTCAAAGCTCAATCTCGCCTCTTCCCACCAAATTAATCGCCTCAAATCGCCTAGCTTCCTCCCGAGTGAAAAAGTGCGCAGCGATGGCTAGATCTGGATCGAAATGAAGACAGATGCGATCCGAGCAGCGCAATAAATGCCTTAGTCATTATCACGCACGGTTTTAACTAAAACCATCTGCGAATTATCACTGACGGTTTTTAATTAAAACCGTCGTCATAAGCTTCATGCGAGCGCCGCGCGTGTTTCCATTGCGTAACGCCGTGTTTCGATTGCGAACGCCGTGTTTCGATTGCGTAACGCCGTGTTTCGATCGTCTAATTAACGCTCTCGATCGTTATACGGCGTCTATATCATTAATGTTTGGGTATACGAACCGTCATGCTAAAGGTTAAATATGCACGCCTAATCCGGTCTCTTCTACGTACGTACAATATGGCTTCTACTATTCTTTTGATCATCTCCTTCCTCTCATCTGTTCATCAAGAATTGTTCGGCCGGAACCTTACACAGGCGGCCAGCAATTTGCATCTGGAGCAGCTTCTCCGCACATGCCCCGCTCTCCTTCCCGACTTTCTTGCATCCGTCACTCGACTGATCATCCGCCGTCGACGGGCGCGTCGCTGCCAAGAAAGGGAAACAGCCCTTACCCTGGTTCTTCTCCACAATGTGCGCAAAGCGGAAGAAGCTCTACACGCATAGGAGAAACTGATGGATAGCCTTGCCGATCAAGCAGAAACGGCAGATTCTAAGGAATCTGCCCATGCATACCTCTACGACATTATGGGCTATGCTACTGATTATTTGCCCAGGCTGGAGGAGGAAGTGTTGAGGACAAGGACAATCTTAACGGCGTTCGAGAAGTCAGTGGCTGATCCTCCAAGTCCCAAAGTCGAAGAAGAAGCGTACGAAGCCCAAAAGATTACAATCTGGGAAACTCTTTACTTGTGTGACTTTTGTAGTAAATTTGCCTCTAATTGAAACTAATAAATTTGCCTTTAATTTGTGATCTCTTGTCTCAGTAGTTCTGTAGTTAAGTTATTAGAAGCAATGTGTACTTATATATTAACCTCGATCATGAAATGAATATGACAGACAAAGGGACATCACGATAGCTTCTTGTTAAAAACCGTCAGGAACATTATGACGGTTCTTAACAACAACCGTCTGTGATAGTCTACACAATACAGACGGTTTTTAATAAAAAACCGTCTGTGATACTTTAGTATCACAGACGATTCATCGGTAAGAACCGTCTGTGATACTCATTTTATCCGACGCCACTAACACAGACGGTGTCCAAATTAAAACCGTCTGTGTTAGTGTCAATCACAGACGGTTTGACAAAACCGTCTAGTATTAGGCTTTCTGTAGTAGTGCACCTTCATTTCCTGATCTGCTCTCGTAATAACACAGCCCTTTAATACTAGCTTTGTAAGACTTGCATGGAGCGGCGAACCCTCAAGGCGGCTAATAAAAGCGCCAGCTTGACTTTATCTCAACAAGTGCAATTTCTTTCAGGCTTATTCACTGAAATATTAGAAACCCTTTTTTCTTTCTTAATGACTTCGCATAGTACATTTAGGGTTAATACCAAATCGACCATAGAGTGAGTTCATAGGTATTTTGTATATACATATGCCAAGGATTCATTACCTCCTTTCCTAGCCTCATTCCCCCCTCGCTTGGGAAGCCGGAGAGCCTCTTCACGTATTTCTTTAATCGAGCGGGCAAGGGATCGCAAACATCTTTACTTTTCAGAGAAAAGGTTTTCAAAAGATATCCCGACCTCCTCCCCGTGTTGAGAAAATCTTCTTCCAATTCGTCCTCATTCAATTCATTTCAAAAAAAAATGCAATCGGTACTCAAAATACTTCAATTGGTACACACAAGAAATAGGCCAATTCGGCAGCTTTTTGTTCCAAATAACCTCTGGGTTTTTTTAGATTTGACGAGCATCTGGAATAACTAGTGAATAATATGCTCTCCGTTTCCTTTTTTATAAGATATATTTTTTGGTGGGAAGAGGATGGTTGAGGAAAATGACTATGATGTCTTTAGTGTTAATGTCTTGAGAATAAAGCAGAATAGGGTGAGTAGGTGTTTCCTCATAAATGTTGAATTGAGAAAATAAATAAAGGCAAAAAATCCAAAAAAGTTATTAAATTCATATGCATACCTTATATTTTGAAACAAATGAAGTATTTGTAATCTAGTTTTTTAGAAAAAAAAAAAAAGAAAGATCCTAAGGATCACGGGCGGAGCCAAGGTCTGGCAACCCTAGGCTGCTGTTCGGGTTCTTCGGTGAGCAACCCTTGAACCCAGCAGCAGATCAGCCTTGAACCTAGCAGCAGCCATTGAACCTGGCCACGATTTTTGGGCTAGCCAACCCATCTGCCTGGTCTCCCAAAATAGGCTGGCTCCGCCCTACTAAGGACTATTATATTGGATTATCTTGACCCATTTCGATGGTACTTTTACAAAAAAGAAAGTTCGATTCGTGCATAAATGGAAAAAAATCACATGTTTCCATGCAGCTATAACGCCAGACAGTAATTTTACGGATTAGTGCCATGGAACGCTCGACCTTTCCATGCAGCTATAACGTCAAAACCCTAGGACACGAAAAATTCTGTTGTGTACCGGTAACCAGTAAATGAGGCTTGGAATGTGGCATAAATTACTATAGCAGTACTGTAACCCGTACAAAATAATATTTTTTAAATTGATGCTACAGTACCGTATTGTACGGAGAATATATTTTAAAAATAGTTGCTACAGTAATTTTGCCACATGTCAAAGCCTCATTTACTGGTTATACAAACTCAATTGTACAACCGGTACACAATAGAATTTTTCCTAAGGCGCACTTCGTACGATACATTCAACTAATTATTAAGCAACTCGCCTACTCATGCTTAAATATTTCAACATTAAAAAAGCACGTGCATGCACAGCGTGGGCTCACGTACGTACGAGTTCGTGGTAGGTAGTAGGACCCGACCTACGTGGGCCCCACGCGCGTGGCGATGCATGAATGGGGCTTCCCTGTTTCCCTTTGCATGTTCCCCTCCATGTTCCCTCCATGTGTCCTCATGGGATTGGCTCTTGCATGTTCCCCTCCATGTGTCCTCATGAGATTAGCTCTCCAATGGATTAGTGAGATAATTATAATTACTATTTATTCCAATTGATCTATACTAATTATACACACTAATATTTTAGACTAATAATTACAGCTTAATTAATCATCTACATTAATTAATTATCTCACTAATCTATTGGAGAGCCAATCTCATGAGGACACATGGAGGGAACATGCAAAGGGGAACAAGGGAAGCCCCATTCGCGATGCATATGTATATTGGATCATTAGTGGGATGTGTATACAATTGTGAACATTATATTTGTTTTTATATTTTTTTTCTTCTTATGCAAATACAAATATGGATACCTCAGATATAAATATGAACATAAATAATATTGAATATAAATACGGAACAAAAATGAATCGAATTAAATACGGTCACAAATATTTCTTGAAATATAAAAACTCTTTAAATTGTATGCACAAAATTGATAAAAAAACATAACCAGTTTATTTGGTACAAACCTTCATGAATTCTTCGTATAGGCCAAGGTTCCTTCTCTAACTCAATACATTAATGTATATGTTAATGTATAACGGGTTAGGCTAAAATAGGGAATATATGCTCCGGATATCCGTCCCCTTGAACATCCGGATAATCCAGATCTGTATCCATATTCGATTGATGGTGATTTATTGAATCTGTATTCGTATCTAACGGAAAAATATGTATTCGTTTCCAATCTGATACTATCTGACAAATATCCAAACAAATAGAATCCATATTAAAAAATAGTCTAGTCAGAAACTACCTGACCCGTTTTCACCCTATGCGTACATACATGCTGCCGTCAGCACTCAGCATATGTGCAGGCGATTTTGTTTGAGTGAACTCTTCAACAATCTCCTTTATTTTGCCCTTACGAACGCTTTAATTATCAAGCGTGCGCTTTGGGGGTGGGTCAATTGGAACTAAATCGATCCATCCATCCATCCATTAATTTCTTTTGATCAAGTACTATTTACTATCCACACGCTTTAGTGAGGTCACTCCATTAGATTTCTACAGGTTTGCGTATGCACGATTCAGTCTTACCGTGACTGTTCAACATTGCTGTTAAACGAAAATATATTTTGACACACTTCCCTGTCACTACAGCTTCGATCGCCTCCAAAACCTAACTCGATCATCACTTGCCATCTGCCAGAAACTGCCCAGGTCATCGCCATAATCCTCCATCTCGGTCCGTCAGCCTCCGCCGGCCGATTCCACGACCGGGTAACGCTCTGCTGTCCTAGTCCGAATTCTATGGCCATGGGAGCCCTGAACCTTATCAGAAAGCTCGACTTCGACGTTGATTCGCATCACGGCGGACGCCGGCGGGAGACAAGGAGGTGGAAGAAGACACTCCAAAGGATCCTGCCATCTATCCATGATCGCAAAGATCAGACGTTCGCGTTTTACCGCTGTCATTTAATTAATTAATCAGTTTTGATACAAGAATGTTCCCCGGTCATGGTCGCTTTATTTTACACATTAAACAAACTATTGCTAGATCACCTAATTAATTGACTTGTGATTACGACTTACACCGCCTATCACATTGAAATTCGACCATCTTCTCCGTCATTTCTGACGCAGCAAGCATTCCGGTCGGTCGGTCAAGAAGAAAGACACGGTAAATCGGTTCTTCCGGTACCGTACTAGATGCAACGCTTGACTAAGCTAGCAACAATATAAGGTAGATTAGCAAACGTAATCAATTTGCAAGCTAAGGAGAACAAAAAAGAATTGCACTTGCGTACGTAACAACATTACGACAGAAAGGATCATCACAGACGGTTTCTAAATTGTCTGAAACTCTGAATTTACGTGTCTATCATAATAGTTGGTTATCATAAACGAATCTCAAACCGTCTATGATAACTATAACACCGATGGTTTTTTAAAAAAAAACCGTCTATGATATGTCAAGTATCACAGCTGATTCTTAAATATAGCCATCTATGATATTCTAATATCACAGACAGTTAATACCAAAAACCATCCGTTATATGCCACATATCACATACGGTTCTTATACATAACCGTTTATGATATCTTACATATCACAGACGGGTAATACCAAAAATCATCTATGATATTCATATAGCACAGACGGTTTATTGTTACAAACCGTCTGTGATAGCTATTTGAATATCTATATTATTTCCTGTTTTTCGGCTATCCTCAGGGAATAATTACCATGCCCTCTAAAAATAAGCAAATAGATCCCATGTTTGATCTCACAAATGAATTAAACAACTAAATAATGTACATTTGAATGAATTATTTGATTAAGCACAGTTGAGTAATTACAATTGTATCAAATGTTTCAACATTTAATCATCATTGCTAGGGTAGAACTCTCCAGTCTTGTTTATGACCTGTACTATGAAGAATTAGGAGAGGTTCCCTTGAATTTTGACAAGTTTGTCATGATCTAATATACTTTTGTCGAATCCCACGAGCTGTCGCTAGGAGTGTCACCTGTTATTTTGCCTATATAGGATACTGAAATGGGGTACCATGGTGCACCTGCTATTTTGCCTATATATATGTGTGTGTATATATATGTATATATATATATATATATGTATATGTATATATATATATATGTATATATAGGCAAAATAACAGGTGCACCATGGTGCCCAAGCTCCATAATTAATACTTTTCATCCATGATTGATCCCTTTCCAAATTGATGCCTTTTCGAATTAATAAATTTTAATAGGTTTATCTAATATATTGCACCTGCACGCATCTAAAAGCAATCTAACGACGGAGAGGTTTGGTGCCGGGCACCATGGTGCCCCATTTCAGTATCATATATATATATATATATATATATATATATATATATATATATATATATATATATATATATATATATATATATATATATATATATAGGAAAATTACGTAAGGCACCATGGTGCCTAGGCACCAACATCCGATACACGTGTATGATTGATAATTTTTTTGAGTTTGGGTATGAAAATATTTTATACCCTTGATATATTTATGGTAAGTAAGTTTTGAACTCAGTTCAAATTAGTTTGAACTACTTTTGAGTTCAATGCAACTACAGTGAGTATATACCATAAACATAGTTCAAACTAATTAAACTGAAGTTGAATTTAAATTTTTTCGGAGTTTGACATCTCAAATATACTTTTTTATGGGTATATGAAGATACACACATCAAACGTTGCGAATCTCGAAGCAAATCAACGGGTATTGATATTGGTGCCTAGGCACCATGGTGCATGAAACACTCGTCTGTATATATAGGAAAATTACGTGTGTATATATATATATATATATATATATATATATATATATATATATATATATATATATATATATCCTTGCTGAGAATATCGCCAAGCTACACTTTTAAGGAAATATTCTTATTGAAGGTAACAATCCTGACCATATGGACCCATTGTGTGAGTGATACATGGCGGTGTTTTGGGTGAATCGGAAGGAGGTGCAATGAACTGGAAAGGGGTGAACTCGAATATGGCCAAATCGACCATTGACCAAAACAAGTCGCATGCTGATGTGTGTGATACATGTATCTCTTACTGCTGGGCCCATGCAGTCATAACCTGTTGGCAGCGATGGTGTGTGCTTTTTTTAATGGGAGTGTCTATACAACATTCGACTGTTTTTGAGGATAAAAACAGTCAGATTTTGAACCGTTAGATAGAGATCCAACGCACTAGATCTTTTTTTTTGAAGGGGGTTATTTTTTTTGGACGGGGACTTGTATGGGTGGATCCGTTGGATGGAGATCTAACGTCCCAGATCAATCTGACTGTTTTTGTCCTAAAAAACAGTCGAATATTGTATAGCAATACTCTTTTTTAATATGTTTTCCAAATATTAATTTGTGTGATTTGTTAAAATATTATGTTAAAAGTGTAGTTATACGATTGTTTTGTCAGAGTACACATAGTTTTACAGAATTTACTCTGAATAATTTTTCTACACAGATTGTGGGATGGTCCTTTAATTAGTTACACACATTTAACATTCATGTCCTTGTCTAATAGTTCCTACGGCATCTTTTAGTCATATGAAATTGAGGGATTTGGTGAGGTTTGAGGTTGATTAAACAAGTACTTTATCAGATGTTAATCTAGCTAGGCATGCAAAATGCCATAATAACTATCTTATTTTAAGATGAGATTAATTGTTACTATTTAGGTTTATTGAAGTCATTAGTTAACAGATAAACACTCGCATTCTTGACAAACATTACTCGTATTTTCGCATCAACACGCAGTTACATAAATAAGAAGAAGAAGAAAAAAAAGAAAGAGCACGTCCATCTGGCTCGTTGCTCGTCCGTAGTCCATCTGAATCGTGCACCGCCACCGAAGGGCTTTTATTAGATCGACACCACCTTTCGGCGTATCAACAATTAATCAAACATGTAATAGCAATTTACTCGTGCTGTATCGCATGCACTGGTACGTTACGTACGTACCCTACATGATCTCTTCCTCGACGATCTCGGTGGTCGTCTTCTTGATGAGCTCCCACGCGCTTCGCACATGCCTCTCCTCCTGCAGCGACGACCCCACGGCGAACCGTAGCACGAACTTATTGCCGATCACCGTATGTGCAAGGTACGCCTTACCGGTCTTGTTCAGGCGCTCCATGAGCTCGCGGTTCGCATCCTCGGCGCCCTCCTCCGTCATGGCGCCCCGCGGCTTGATCCTGAAGCAGACAAGGGCGAAGTTCCTCGGCACGACTACCTCGAACCGGCCATCGGCGCGGACGAAGTCCTCGAACATCTTGGCCATGGCAACGTCGCTGCGGATGTGCTCCTGCAGCTTGGCCGCGCCGTAGGTGCGCATAACCATCCAGAGCTTGAGACCGCGGAAGCGGCGGCCGACGCCAACCTGCATGTCCTTGAGGTCGGTGACGGTGCCGGACTCGCTGGCGTCGTTCTTGAGGTACTCCGGGTTCGTCTCCAGCGAGTCGGTGAGGCGGTGTGTATCTCGCACCCAGAGGCAGGTGCAGTCCAGGCACGTCATAAGCCACTTGTGTGGGCTCATGCTGATGGAGTCCACACGCTCGACGCCGTCGAGGTGGTGCCGGAACTCCGGGCAGATGCACGCGCTGCCGGCGTAGGCGGCGTCGATGTGGACCCACGCATTGAACCTGGCAGCAACGTCGGCGATTGGGCCCACAGGGTCGACGGCGTTGGACGACGTGGTGCCGACCGTGGCGCAGATGTAGGTTGGCACGAGGCCGGCTTCGGCGTCAGCCTGCATGACCTCGAGCAGCTTCGCCGGGTCGAGGTCGTAGTTGGTCTCCGGCCCCGTGGGGATGGACCGTATGTTGGCGGGGTCGAAACCGGCGAGGCGGCACGCCTTGAAGAACGTGGAGTGTGTCTGGTCGGCGGCGTACACCGTCAGCTTGGTGAGCCCGGCCACGCCATTGGACCCACTCCGGCGCAGAGCTGCGTCACGCGCAGCGACAAGCGTGACCAACATAGCTTCGCTGGTGGTCCCGAGGATGACGCCCCCGCCGGTGCCGCGGCCTTCGCTGGTGCGGTTCATGAAGCTCGTGGGCAGGCCCAGGAGCTGCGCGAGCCAATCGAGCGCGAGCACCTCGAGCTCCGTAGCAGCAGGAGCCGCCTGCCATGTAAAACCCACGGTGTTCATCGCGGAGGCGATGAGATCGCCGGCGATGGCCGCGGCGCTGTTTGTGGACGGGAAGAAGGCGAAGAAGTTGGGGCTGGCCCAGTGGGTCATGCCGGGCACCACAGAAGCCTTGAGCTCCTTCATGGTGACATCGAACGGAGCAGAGTAAGTCGGCGGGGATGCCCTGAGCTCATCCTGCAAGTAGCCGGGCTTGACGTTGGGCAGCACGGGCATGGACTCGACAGACTTGTAGTAGTCAGATATGAAGTCGACGGCCTTGTGGAGGTAGGAGCGGACGTCGTCGGCATTCAGCGGCTGGAAGCCCTCGACGTCGGCGAAGGCGGAAGGGTTGGCGTCCAAGCTCCCCATGTCAGCGACAAATCAAGTCGGTTAATTGTTAGCTCAACAAGTACGTGCTCAAACTAAGGCGGGCTAGAGATGGAGACCGAGCTAGATCAGCACAACAGAAGAGATGGTGCTCGGCTTTGCGAGCTCTATCCAGCGAACGAGCGATGAGACTTGGAGGCTGGATGTTGTGCGGTGTGATGCGAGGGATGGGGCGCGCTTATATAGCAGAGCGGCGTGGCGCAGTGGGCGTTGAACTGGTAAAGGGGGGGTGGGTAGGTGGTGACCGGGGGCACGCTGGCCATCTCTTCCAAGCACCCGGCCATGGGTTCACACGTATCGCCCTCGTCGTCGTCTTATCGCATCGATCGCTAGATGTACGTACGTGCGTTAGCAAGTCGATCCGTTACGCTATTTCGCTTGGTGGTAGGTAGGGTTTCATGCTTGTTTTAGCCCAGAAGAGCCAGGAAAAGTACAAGCGAGAGAGGAGGAGTCCACCCGGCGATCGCGAGGGAAGCTAAGCTGACTGTCAATATATGGACTTTTTTTTGTCCAACATTGCTTATATGGACTCTTTCTTACAACAGAGCAACAGAGAAATGTTGTTGCTAGCCAGAGGACGGGGGGGTTTTTTTTTTTTTTTTTGATGTCCATGCCATTGCCATTCACTGTTGATTTGCACCGAGACGTGTGTGTATTTGGGGCATAAGAAAATACGGCATAGATACTTCCCCTCACTTAGCTTTCTCTCCTTGACTTCAGTATATTTCGAACTTTCTATATTAACGGCATAAAAAATATATCATTAGATCAATCTAATTGTTTAAAATACTTTCATAGTATTGTAATTTTATTGCTATATGTTGATGTTAAGGTATAAAAAAGTACGGCCAAAATCACATATTAAAGGCTATAAAAAAATAAAAAAACGAAAAAAAGAAACAATGGAGCACGTGTGTACATTGGTCTCTACTATGTATGATAGAAGAGGAAGATGAAGACGTTCTTGAGGTGGACATTGAGGAGGCAGAAAACGAAAGATGTTTTTTTGAGCGCAAGTTGCACGAGCTTTATTAGCTAGGCCCCGTTTGGCACAGCTCCACCACCGACTCCTGAAGCTGTTTGGAGCTGTTTTGTGCCAAACGGGGTACAACAAAATAGCTCCACCCAAGGAGTCCCTTAAAACCTGCTGAGACAAAAGTAGCTCTTTGAGTGGAGCTGAAAAAAGTAGCTTCACTCAGCTCCACTTGTGAAGTAAAAAAAAAACAGCTCCACTTGTGAAGTGGAGTCGTGCCAAACGGGGCCCTAGTCCTACGAGTATTGTGCCTGTACATGCTTCGTATTAATGGAAATGCCCCTATTAATTGCCGGTTACCACTACTGTAGAAAAAAATTATCATAGGCAATTAAAAAATGTTATCACAGATGATTTCATGAGCCATCTGAATTTATGGGTAAGTAATGACATAAGGTCACCACAGAACGATTTTTGAACTATCTGTGATGCAGACTATCACAAATGGTTATTACCTCAGAACCGTCGACTATAATAGTTAACTATCACAGGCAGTTTGTAGATGAAACCGTCTGTAATAGCTAATGTATCACATACGGTTTGTCCTAAGGAATCGTCTATGATGTTTTTTATTGCTAAATCTATTTCTATTTATTGGCTAGCCTCAGAAAATACTAGCCATACCCTCTAGAACAAGTAGAAACATAACAAGTACATATATAATCTAATTCACATTCATTTTAGAACCAAGCACATCCATTTCACAAATAAATTAACTCAAATGAACAAAATTAACCATTCATGAACAAATACACAAATATACCATTAAGTTCAATCTTATCCCAATCAAGTTCAATAATCTACATTGTGGAACTCCCCATATGGATTTATGATCTCAGACAACAAGAAATACAAAAATTGTTATGGAATGTATTTGAGCTTGGCCTGTTCCAACGCAGTTATAGAGAAGGTCACAACCTATTGCTAGGAAGATTAAAGTCATGCATATATATAAAATTGATAAGTATAAAATAATTATTGTAAGATTAACAAACCTGAGGATCATTGGTCATCGCAGAACCGAGAAGTAATTGCATAATATTGTGGCAAACATAATATCCACAGGTGTTGCTCGGTGGCTATTGGTGCCACTGTAAAAATTGAATTAGTTAATTTGAGAGGTATTACTACGAAGTGTTATATAGGATTAATGTGTACTTGTGAATACCAAAAACATTTAGATTGTGTCGTAGGGCACTGATCCTTCCCATGGATCTCTCTTTAGTAGCAACGTACACAGCGAACGACCTACGTGATTCCAAAAAGTTAGCCTTAACCATTACAAAGGAAGAAAAGACTACAATATAGTTATCTATAGAGGAAATATGTTTACCTATCAATTAATTATCAAACAATCATGAAGTCATGTTTGGCCCTCTTTAGGGAATTAAGGTATATTGCCTCTTCCCATATCCAGTGCTTGTCCTTTTGAAAAATGACATCTCAGCTTACATGAATTGTCCCCTCCTTTGGATCATACAACAGATGGGATTTGCTACTAGATTCTGAGCCGAGATACACCATCTTCCTGCTTCTGTCATCTAGCTTTTTCATATGTGTATTTATTTTCACATGTGTAAGATATCCAAACACTCTTAAGTGATTGATATTCGGTTTCCTCCTCACCGAAGCTTCATAAGGTGTGATCCCATTAAGTGTTCTCGTGGTGACACGGTTGAGGATATTAACTACATGCCTCAATGCTTCAGCCCACAGCCTACCCAGTAGATATTTGCTCTTCAATAAGCTTTGAGCCATTGCCATCACAATTCTATTTTGCCGTTCTACAACTCCGTTTTGTTGAGGCGAGTAAGGAGTTATGAAATATCTTGTGACACCTTTTGTCTCACAGATCATGCTGAATTCTTTTGATAAGAACTCTTCTCGCCGATTTGATCTCACTGCCTTCACTTTGTAGTCACTTTCATTCTCTGCTTGTGATATACACTTATGAAAATACATGTTTGCTTCCTCTTTGTTCTTTAGCAAATAAACCCACATAAATCTTGAACGATCATCTACCACCAGCATAAAGTATTGATTCCTAGCATTAGTTCATGGTGTAATCGGCCCACATAAGTCAATGTGTACTAGCTCCAAAGGACAGGCAGCTTTAAATTTTGCTTGTGATGGAAACGGGCTACGAGCTTGCTTTGCTACCAAACATCCTTCACAAATGTAAATTGGATGTTCAATCCTAGGTAAACCAACCACCATCTCGTTGTCTGCCATTTCTTTGAGACATTGGAAATTTGTGTGACCTAGTCTAGCATGCCACAACCATGCAATGTCTTCGGCTAAGATCTTCAAGCACACCAGCCTGCAGATTTCAAATGAGATTTTGTACAACTGATTGACTGACCTCTTCACTTTCATTAGCAATTGTGCTCTCCTGTCAAAAACTTTCAGAAAGTTGTTCTCTAGCTTATAATGTTGCTGCAGAGATTGCCCCAAACTTATAATGTTGCTGCAGAGATTTGGTATATAATACACCTCGGGAAATAATTTCTGGTCACCATTCTTGCACTTCAAGAGAATCAAGCCTTTACCTTTGATTTGGACAGTCGAACCATCCCCAAACTTCACCTACCCGAATATCCTTTCATCAAGTTCATAAAAAATGGAGCTTATACCCCTCATATGGTTGCTTGCTCCATTATCTAGATACCAATCAGCAGACTGCATTTGAGGTTCATCTTCCTTCTTCAATTTTGGGAATACACTTTCTTCATTCAACATCACCATGGCCGAGGTTTCCTCTGCGCAAAGAGACAAGAGTAATGTGGGCTCATCATCATCATGGACATGGATAAGGTTAGCATCCTCGGTCTTCTTCTTGCTTCTGCAATCTGCTGTATAGTGTCCATATTTGTTGCAACAGTGACACTTAATATGGCTTCGGCACTATGAAGAATAGTGGCCAAATTTCTCACACTCGAAGCACTGAATGTGAGACTTGTCTCGAGGTTTGTCACCTCCACCATGCCCCGACTTGTCACCACAGCCTCCTTTGCCATCTCGGCCGAACTATCCTCCTCGGCCCCTTTGAGCAGCTTGCCAGCATTCGCACCCACGTCCTTGACTGTATGACGTGCCATGGCCACCCCTCGCAGATGGTTCTCCATGAGTCTGCTTACCACCTCTCCTGGCATCCCCTTCCATGAGTAACACCTGTTCGTTGCAAGACTGGTAACCTTTTAGGAGTTGTTCATGAGCCTTGAGCAAGCTCGTGACCTCCTCTATCTTCATCTTCGCAAGTTCTTGTTTGTACAGAAGTGTAGTTACCACTGGAAGGAACCTTTCCGGCAATACTCGAAAGTACTTCTTCACGGCAACCTCATCCTCCCACTTATCGCCAAGAGATTTGATCTCATTGACAACCACATTGAACTTCACAGTGAATTCCTCCACTGATTGGTTTTCTCCCATTTGCATTGCTTCAACTTCGCTCCATAGTATCTGGGGCCGAACTTCCTTTACTCTGTCAACACCTTCATGCATTGTTTGAAGTGCTGCCCAAGCCTCTCGTGCCGTCTCTTTGCCAATCAATTGCCGCATCATCAAATCATGTACGGCTTGGTAGATTACAGCCAATGCCATCTGATTCAAACGATCGTCAACCTCCATGCCCTTCCCCTTTGCATCGACCGCTTTTGGATTAACTGCGCCCCAGACTCCCTAGGCACGCATATTGGCCTTCATTTTCAGGGCCCAAACCGGATAGTTATCTGGCGTGAGAAGGGGGAACTGCAGCAACATGGAACTCTCCTTGGTCTTCAGAATCTCTCATAGCTCTGATACATACTGTTGTAAATACACCAGGACCAGATCACTGTCGAACACTGCCAAATCTTCACCGAGTCCTGCCACGGCAGAGAAATCTTCCTCCGTCTGCTGTCACGGCTGGACCAGCAGCCGAGCGCCTGAAAACGGCCTCTTGCCGAATGGATTACAGTATGGCGCTGGGCATCTGCAGAGAAGCAAAACAGCAGAGCAAAAACATACAGATGACAGGGGAGGAAAACAGAGGCTTGCGGTGCAAATCCAGCCAATACCCTTTCCTGTATTTTCTCTTCTAATTATACGGCAAAAACTGGAAACTGATTACAAAATCATAACCGAATCAATCCTTTTTAAAACACCTATCCGCTAGCAAAGGAAACTATCTGCTAAACATATGGAAACTAAACACAGAAAAGGACCCTGCTAATCAACTCAACAACAACCTCGTCGTCAACTGTTTGATCTCAAGCAGAGGTTGTGAAGTCCCCGTCGCTGGCGGCGGCGAGGATGCATGCTCTGTACGTTGGGCATGAAGTAGCTGTTGCGAGGGATCTCTCGCCGATGTTTCCTGCGGGCCCTGGATCTGTCCCAGCTTCGCGCCTTCGCCATAGAGCTGCGGAACTGGCCGAAGAACCCAACTTCGCCATGTGTAATGTCACATATGTTAAGGTTAAGAACACGTTGGAAATCATGTATTTTGACTTTGATCTGATAATCTGAGTACGGTTTTATATTCCTGGTTATATATTCTTGGAAGTATGCACTCCTACTTTTAATATTTTCTTTAATGGTGTTATTATACCTCTTTATCTAAGTGAACAAATTCTAATAATGATTATAAGATACTTCAAATTGAATTCCATGATAAATTTCATCAAACTCCACTTTTTATAGTATAATTTGTATATGTACTGAAAACCCCAAAAATTCAAACCAGAAAATTTCCTAATTTTTTGTGGATTTTTGTTTGAAATTCTGGAAACTTTCCCTTTTTGAAAAGTTTCCCCAGAATGCACTTTCCTCTTTTGGCGATTCCGCTTCCTTTTCCCCTCCGGCGCCTCGCCTCCTTCCGCCTTCCTTTCTCCCCGGCACTCTCGCCCCTCCCCGCTAGCGCCTTCCTTCCCCGCCTCCGCTCTCTTCCGCCTTCCCCTCCTCTGCGGCGCCACCCCGCTCCTCCTCCCCGTTCCGCTGGCGCCTCGCCCTCTCCTCGCCTTCTCCCCACGCACGCGCGAGCGCGCGCTGCGCGCCACGCTGCGCGCGCGTCTCGCGCCGCCACAGGTTCGCCTCGCGCCGCGTCTTCCCGCCGCCCCGGTCCGAAGACGTGGACGTCCTCGCTCAACGTCGCCCCGCCTCTGCTCCGGCCCCACCTGCCAGTCTCCGCGCCTCCCTCTCCCGCGCGCGGACGCGCCTCCGCCCTCGCCCGACCTCACCTGCTCCCGTCCATCGCCTTTACTCCCGTGCAGTGCTGGCGTCATCCCTGCGCGAAGGAGATGCCCCAACTGCTCCCGTCCACCCCTGTCGACCCGGAGCCCCGCCGTTGCCTTCTCCCCGAAGGAGCTTCTCCCTCCGCCCGGGTATAAAAGCCCCCCATGCGGCTCCCTCCATCCCCTTTGCTTCCCGAGCCACCCCACCTCTTCCATTCGCCTCCCTCCACTCCCGAGCCTCTCCCTGAGCTGCCAAGCAACACCGCATCGCCCGGAGCGCCGCCGCTCCCCTCCCCTGCACCGGCGACCTTGTACAACGGATCTTCACTTCTCCGCCCCCATTTTCCGATTACTTTTGTCCGGAGCATCCTCACCCGCCCCTAACCACTTTGCCACCTTCCCCTGGCCAGGTGAAGCACCGAAGAACCCCGGCGACGAAGCTTTCCCCGGCCGCCGCACCCTCTCCGTGGCCAGCTCACTCCAGGGACTCCGAGCTTCGACCTCCGCCTCCATTGTGAGCCGCGAGACCCCCTGTTGGTGTAGTCACCGCCGATTGAACTCTCTCGCCGCCGGTGACCCCCTCCGCCACCAAATACCCGAACCACCCCCTTCTGCCTCCTGTCCCCTCCGTTGGTTCCCTCGCCTCCCAACTGCCCAAAATGGGTTCCCCCTTTTGAGCCGCACCCGCCGGTCCCCTCGGTTACCGCCGGCGGCCCTTCCTGCGCGCAGACCTCCGCCGCTGCCGTTGCTCTGCCCCGAGAGCACTGTAGCGCCCGAAGGTTGAAGACGACCCTCCCCGCGACGTGGCCGTCTCCTCGCCGCACATCACATCTGTGCCATTTGCCCCCACCCGTCCGATCTCCCCACCGCTACATCCCATCCACCCGCTCCGCTCGATCTCCGACCGTTCCCCAAAGCCACGCGTCGGCCATCCGAGCCGCACGGACGCGCGCTGGCTGGGCCGCATCCCCTCGGCCCGCTCCTTACCCGCGCGTGAGCGCACGCGCTGGGCCGCGCCGGCCTCCCGGTCGCGCGGGCCATTCCCGGGCCAGGCCACACTGTAGCCATAAGACCGGCCCGACACTGTTCACACTAATTTCTAGAGACTTTTCCAATTTCCAAAATTCCAGAAAATCAAAATAAATTCTAGAAAATCACAGAAAATCCCAAAAATTCCCAAATTTCACCACTTTGCTCCAGATAATATCCTGAACCCATTTTTGACCTCCATTCCTCCAGATTCATCCCAGATAAATTCCTAAAATTCCCCATTTGAGGATTTATGTATTTTACTCCTTTTTAAATAGTTTATTTTCCCTCGCTTGATTAGTCTCATGCTGGATTTAATTATTTTATGTGTTTGCGTTAGTTCTGGAGATCCCGAAGGTTCAAGTGCAGGCTCAGGATCCAGGTGTTTCTTCGTTCGAGCTAGCTGAAATCATCCGGATTGACGGCAAGTCCCAAATCCTTTGATCATGTTGCGACCCATGTTATTTAATTACGTTATTATGCTATTTGCATTAAGCTAGTTCTGAAATGTTAGTTCAAAGTAAAATAAAATGTTTAGAATGACATGTTATATAGTTAATCCTACCACCGACAAATGTCATGTTAAACTCGTAGCCATGTCTTTGTAACCCTAGAATTAATTATCTGTTATTCTAGATAATTGTAGGATATTATTATCGTGCAAAGTCTTATACTAATAAGGTTGTGGCTACAAGCCAGTAGAATTTGGAAAACCCGGCTCTAGGGCAGGGTGGTATGGGACACCGTGCCCTAGGGCGGAGTTTGTCGGCATGCGCAGGATAGGGTAAGGGGGGCTGTGGTGCGCCGCAAGACGGTTTTCGCCCGCCTCTTACCCTAGGTTGCAGGTCGCAGACCTGGTAGGGGTTGCGGGCCCCTAGGGAAAAATATAAGGACCGCCCTTACGCCGAGCAAATGACATGGTGACCGCTCAACCACGGGAGTTGACTTGTCAACACCGGTTTAGTAGTGCTCAACTCGATTGAAACTCTACAGGTGTTGTGGAGTAGGTGTTTGGGTAACAAAGGTTAGGCAGGCCGTGCTGCGGGTGCCTAACAACGGTAGAGTTCACTCGAAGCAGACGTTTGTGTGTGTGTGTGAGCCAGACCCGAGTGGATTCTACCGGGTAGAGCCTATATAAAGAGTTGAGCAGTGAAACGACCTGGCTTTCTTAACTCGGACGCGGGAGTTAAGAAATCGTGTGGGTAAAGCTGAGCAAACTCTGCAGAGTCAAATAAATGGTATTCGAATACGCCGTGCTCCCGGTTAATGGAGCTGTGTCACGTGGGTGATTCCAGCAGCAAAGCTAAGTAGTTTTGTACATGCTTTAACTTGTTTAGTTGGTTAATTGAATCTTCCTGAAAAACCCCTGAGTTCTTGAGGAGTAGTTTTGGGTCCGTCTTATCAAAATGTTTGCAAATAAAACTGCATCCACCAAAGCTAATAAACCAAGTATACTCCCTTCCATTGTTATTCCGTGCATGTAGTAAGTTAGAGTCCCTTTGGGGCTTGCTGAGCCGGTTGTTTGACTCACGGCTTGCTTAATCCACTCTTTAGAGGATCAAGACAAAGGTGAAGGTTTCCCCGTCAAGGACGCCCCTGAGGATCGCTTCTTCGACGAGGACCCGTGGCTTTAGGTCTTGGCCGCGCTCAAGCGGATCTTGGAGTTTTGGTAATGTAAGTATACTTTGGGCTTGCACGCCCCGCTGTCGAAAATGGATGTTAATCCTTATGTGAAATATATGCTGGACTTTTGTTGTAAGCATGCAATGGTATACTCTTGCGCGATGTTCCATAACCGTTCATGCGTGAATAGTTGCGGAATGCCGTGTCCGTACGCGCCCCTGGAAACGGGGGCGTTACATGTACTCCTTTTATACATGAAAAAGTGTATATGGTAAAAATAAAGGGTTCTAATGAAAACTTTTCAATCAAGTCGTATTGAAGTATCTTGCTGTTATTATTTAAGTATACCGAAAGTGATAAAGATGTATAAAATATTGTTTAAGTGGTATATTGGAAGTGGGAATATGTATTTCTGGGAGACGAGAAAGGCTTTATATAGAGAGAGAGAAAGGAATTAACATGCTAGTCAAACAGATTTACCAGGGTGTATCTGGACGTTTTGTAGCGCGCAGTCATACAGGTTCAAGTTGCAGGCAATCACAATTTTGTTTCAGCAAGCATAACTTTGTTTCTTTCGTTTTGGTTTGTGAACAGAAAACCTTTCAAATTGAAGCTGTCAAGATTTGATTTGACGTGAAGGATTGGAGCTGTCCCGAGTCGAAATTGTGGTGATTTTGATGGATATCTTTGTCGCTTGTGACGCGGCAAATTGACCTGACGGCCGGCGGCCCGCTCGTCTAACCACACGCTTGAATTTGGCTAATTAAGATTTTAACCTTGGTCTTGGTCATCATGTAAAATAGCCTTTTTCAGGCATAACAATTAACAAACGAATGTTCACACAGGTCTCTCAGCTGGGCTGTAAATTACTTTTGACTGCGCTAGTTAAACGAACGGGTTTGGAGATCAAGCCATCGATCGGTTAGTCAATTTTGTATGCTAGCTAGGTCACGCCTCCATGATGCAACTAATTGGTAGGTAAGTAAGAATGTATATATTTTGGTACGTTAGAGGACGAAGTAAAAGAATGTTTTTGAAAAATATTCAATGGAAAAACTGTACTGTTAATTGCTACTAATGACGCATGTTTTGCATACATGCTATGGGCCTGTTCTTTAAGTCAAAAGCTAGCGACTTTTAGCTTTTGCTATAGTACCTAACTTTCAAACGGAGTATTTTCTCAAGACGGGGTCTACAAGTTAAACGATCTACACGTTAAAAACCCAACATCTGTATCAACTAAAATCGCAAGTGAATATCTGTCTCTCCATAATCTGTACCGTAAACAGCTAAAATTCAAAAAATTTAGCCAAAAATCATAAGCCGCAGCCGAAAAGAACAGGCTCACGCAAGCCTGCAACTTTGATGGCAGACTGATGATGAACAGCCAAACAGGGTGTGTGAAGCACGCACCCCGTACATCATTTATGCTAGCAGACAGTGAATTAAGGACAATGGTCGTTACATACGTATTCACCACAGAAATAAATGAGAAAAATTCAAGATGAAGTTAAGCCACACATATGAAAAAAAAATCTAATTCTGCGTCAAACAGGATCTACAGTACTAGTGCGGAATAATTGTGTCAAGCAAGATCTAATGTTGAATATATTAAGTCAGCATGCATGTATATGGAATTTGCTACTTCGATTGCTGGTCATGCAAAACATGGACTAAATCACTAAAACAATTACCAGTCAAAATGAAATAGAGGAATATATATCATCCCCATTGTTAACATTGCATAAGGACAGTGAAATGCAAAAAAGGGATAAAAAAACATAATTTTAGTCATCCATCGATCCGTCATTATCTCAGCTAGCTACCACCAGCTGATAATTGACGACCACAAATTTGCGGCAAGTTTCTGCATGACACGAAGAAAATTTGCATGCATGGCAAAATATACATGTTTTGATCAACACGCCGTTAATACTACTCAAACAAAAAGTTCAAAGAGCACGAGTGTCTTATATACTAAGCGCAACTACCACGAAAGTGAGAAATCCTTGGCTTAATTTTCCATGGCATTGAACAGACGCTAGTTACCAATCGACACTTCTCACTTTCTCGGCAAGAAGAAAAGAAACCGAATTAAAGCTGGTACACTTGTACCTCTAATTAGATGTCATATAGACTTATGCTACTAGTTTGTGTACTTCTCGATCGAATCTGACCTTTGACTAGTTGGTGCTTGCAACAACCCCAAATAGAGCAACTCCAATCGGTTCTTTATCCTGCTCTTTATTGTATATTTACCTAATATAACTCAAGAAATGGACTCCAACCAGTTCTTTATCGTCCTCTTCATTTTTATCGAGTCCCTATTTTCTCCCGGCCGCTAGCTAGATTTGGCGAGCGCCTCCTCACTCGCTTCTCAAATAGCTAGGCCATTGGAATGCTAACTCAAATAGAGAGCTGAAAATAATAGTCTTCATCCTAGGAAATAGAGAGGGAGAGATGACTAATAGGATGGAGTTGCTCTTATCGAAACACCAAATCCAAAATTTGTAGTGTGTGTATAGTCAAAAGAGTCAAACGCCGCTAGGTGTTCCAGCGTTATCCAAGATGTGTGTGATCTTGGGTAAAAAGGTAATTAGTACATATGCTGGGGATAAATGCTGTGGAGATCAGGTCAATATTGGACTGGTTCATTATTTCATCCAAAGTTACAGTCTCCTGTACGTACATATACCTAGCAAATTAATTAGTAAGTGCACTGTCGTAGGGATGGCTCCAAACTAAGTCCATTCAATTTGTCTAGGGTTATAGAGTGATATATGTAATGTGTATACCCTTTTAGGGGATGTACGACTGTAAAGATACTATTGTAATCATACTTTATAGGGGTATATATGTTGACTTCCTCTTTGGGCTTGGGTTTAGATCCGAGAGTGGAGGGGAGAGGGAGAGTGGAGTGATTGTTACCGTCAAAGCCAGTCGCCGGAGTTGTCGATGTCCCGGCCATCCCGCTCCTTTAGTTGGGGTAGTCTGCGCTAGGCAACGACGTTCGGTGGAGAAGGAGCGGGGTCTCCCTGGTGGCGGCGTCTCCCCGGCGACGTGGTCTGGCGGCGGTGGATGTTTCCCGTCGCTGGAGCGCCCCCTCAGATCGGGTTTAGGGTTTGTCGGTGGGGTTTGTGGCGGCACGGTGAACCTCGTCGTGCGTGCCGCCCCGGCCCCCACCTCTCTTTTATATGGCGCTGGCGACAGGGCCCACCACCAATTAGTGGCGCCCGATCGTATGCGCTGTCAGGGGTGGCATTTGGCCGTTGGGCCAAATGCCTGAGATCACTCTAACATTCTCCCCCTTGATCTCAATCTATACTTTATCTTTAATTACTTTTCACTTTACACATTCCATCACAGATTAGTGCATAGAACATGTCTCATCGTCACGGTCAATCGCCGATAGATTCAACAGCTACAATACACCTCTCTGTTCTGAAATAGTTACTTTAATCTTTTGGGCCATCGTTTAGTCCAGGATTCATAGGTTTTCCCTTAAACCCATGCCGGCTACATGTTCTCTGAACACGTTGGGTGGTAAGCCTTTAGTAAGCGGATCCGCTAACATCTTTGCGGTACTTATGTGCTCAAGACTTATAATTTGATCCCGAACTTTATCTTTCACAACATAGTACTTTATGTCAATGTGTTTGGCAGCACCACTTGACTTATTGTTGTGGGCATACGTTACTGCGGGTTCATTATCGCAGTACAACTTAAGTGGTCTATTGATGTCGTCAACCACTTTTAAACCGGTATGAACTTCTTTAGCGATTCACCTGCCCGTAGCCTCATAACATGCTACAAACTCGGCATATATTGTGGACGATGTAGTGACGGTTTGCTTTGAGCTTTTCCACGATATAGCTCCTCCAGCGAGAGTGAATACATATCCGGATGTAGACTTTCTATCATCTCCCGCAAAATCAGAATCTGTATACCCCACTATATGGAGTGAATCTGATCTTCTGTATGTCATCATTAGGCCTTTTGTTCCTTGCAAATAACGCAAGACTTTCTTTATCAATTTCCAATGTTCTATTCCAGATTGCTCGAATCGCCAAGTAACCCGGTAACAAATGCTAAGTCAGGGCGTGTGCACACTTGAGCATACTGTAAGCTTCCGACAGCTGAAGCATATGGAACCGATTTCATTTGATCGAGCTCGTACTGGTTCCTGGGGCATTGAAAATCCCCATATCTATCACCCTTGACTATAGGAGCAAGTGAGGGACTACATTTGTGCATACTGAATTTCTTTAGAACCTTTTCTATGTATGCCTTTTGTGACAGTCCTAATACCCCTTTGTTTCTATCTCGGTGAATTTCGATCCCTAGAACGAATGAAGCTTCACCAAGATCTTTCATATCAAAGTTTTAGGACAAAAACTTCTTTGTCTCCAGTAGCAGACTGACATCACTACTAGCCAGTAGAATATCATCCACATACAGGATTAGGAAGATAAACTTCCCATCTTTAAACTTTGCATAAACACAGTTGTCCTCTACATTCTCTTTAAACCCAAATTTTCTTATTGTACTGTCAAACTTCAAGTACCACTGTCTTGAAGCTTGCTTTAACCCATAAATCGATTTCTTTAGGCGGCATCCCATTCTTTCATTTCCTTCCACAACAAAACCTTTCGGTTGTGCCATGTAACCATTTTCCTCCAAATCCCCATTAAGAAATGTCGTCTTTACATCCATCTGATGTAACTCTAAATCATAATGTGCTACTAATGTCATTATGATTCTGAAGGAATCTTTACATGAGACTGGAGAAAAGGTCTCATTGTAGTCAATCCCTTCTCTTTGCGTAAAGCCTTTTGCCACAAGTCGCGCTTTGTATCTTTCTACATTCCCTTGGGAGTCATGCTTTGTCTTGTAGACCCATTTACAGCCTACTGTTTTGGCTCCTTTAGGAATAATTTCCAAGTCCCAGACTTTATTAGTCTTCATGGACCTCATTTCCTCTTCCATGGCCTCAAGCCATTTTGAGGAATTTTCGCTTCTCATGGCTTCTTCAAATGAGGTGGGATCATCCTCCATTTAAAATTCCTCTGTATTATAAATCTGATAATCATCAGAAATAGCTGATCTTCTTACTCTTTGAGACCTCCTCGGGGCCTCCTCATTTGGTACATCTTCTGTTTGAGGCTGTTGTTGCTCCCCCTCATCTGTGGCAATGGGTTCTATAGGATCCTGAAGAACAGGTTCCTCATTTTCATTCATTATTGCCACAGGAGGAACAATAACAGGTGCTGGCACCACAGTGTCTTGCACCGTCGGTGCAGCGACAGCAGGTAGTGTGAAAAATGGCTCTTGAATCATTGGAGTGGGCGCATACACCCGCTTCTCTTCAAGGTCAATCTCTCGAGCTACCATGCTCCCCCTCATCATCTCATCCTCTAAGAAGACAGCGTGTCTCGTTTCTACAAACTTTGTATATCTGTCGGGCAGAGAAACGAAAACCTTTTGACTTTTCAGTAGCCAATGAAATGGCAACTTCATTTTGGGATCAAGCTTCCCAAGGTTTGGGTTAAATACTTTAGCCTCAGCAGGACTCCCCCACACACGTAAGTGGTTTAGTGAGGGAACTCTTCCTGTCCACAACTCGTACGGTGTTTTGGGCACCGACTTACTAGGCACTCTGTTGAGAATATGAATGGCGGTTTTCAACGCCTCCATCCATGAACTCAATGGCAGTGTAGAATAGCTCATCATGCTTCGCACCATATCCATCAGGGTACGGTTGCGTCTTTCAGCTACTCCATTTTGCTGAGGTTCGCCCGGTGTAGAATACTGGGCTATTATTCCATTTTCCTGTAAAAACCTTGCAAAAGGTCCAGGAACTTGTCCATATGGGGTATGTCGACCGTAGTACTCCCCCCACGATCAGATCGGACTATCTTAATCTTTAAATCGTGTTGGTTTTCAATTTCAGTCTTAAATATCTTGAATTTATCCAAGGCTTCATTTCTTTCTTTGATTGGATAAATATATCCATAACGGGAGTAATCATCTGTGAATGTTATGAACGAGTCATAACCATCCACACTTTTCGCAGGAAAAGGACCACAAATGTCTGTGTGAATAATTTGTAGAACTCCTGTGCTTCTTTTAGCGTCTTTCTTAATTTTCTTTACATATTTTCCTTTGATGCATTCTCTGCATTGTTCTAAGTCGGAGAACTCTAATGGAGCATTGTTCTAATAATTCTTAACTAGTCTTTCTATTCTCCCCCTCGAAATGTGGCATAAACGACAGTGCCATAATTTCGACGACTCATCTAGAGTTCTCTTTCGTTTTCTGTTTACATTCGTAGACGAGGATTCAATCACTTTCTCGCACGCGACGTTCTCATTATCGCATACGACATTCACATCATCACATAATGACAACAAATAAAGCTCGTTCTGTAAAATGGCAAGACCAACACATTCTTTATTAAACATTATTTCACACTTGCCATTTCCAAAATTACAATCATAACCATCTTTGTCCAAATTTGAAACACTAATCAAATTCCTCTGTAAAGAGGAACAAAAGGACATCTCTAAGTAAAAGATTGGAGCCATTAGCTAACTCTAATGAAAGATCGCCAACGGCTTCAACTTCAGTTGGACTCCATTTGCAACTTTAATGCATCTTTCGTTTCTTTGCGTAGTCCTCGTCGAACGGAATCCCTGTAAAGAATTAGCAACATGAACAGTTGCTCCTGAGTCAATCCACCAAGTGGTTTTCGAATATTGCACATACAGGGATTCATTTATAAAGGTAATAATGTTCTCACCTTTCTTTGCCATTATCATCTTTAAATAATCAGGACAATTCTTCTTGTAGTGTCCCGTCTTCTTGCAGTGAAGACACGATCTTTGTCTCTGACAAATTTATTCTGTTGAGGCCGATGGATGAGGCTTTTCCCTTGTTCTTTGAGAAGGAGGTACTGTTGAAGTTCTTTTTCTTGTTATCCTTCACATAGTTGATAGAACCACCATGTGAGGATTTGATTCTTTCCTCCTCTTGCACACACATGGCTATGCACTTTTCCATGTCCCATTTCTCGGGCTGCATATTGTAGTTGACAACAAAAGTGTCAAACTCTTTGGCAAGGAAGCAAAAACCAAGTGAATAAGGAACTCATCCTTGAGAGCCAAATCCATTGGTTTAAGTTTAGATGCCAAGTTGCTCATCCTAAGAATGTGCTCTCTTATGCCATTGCCACTGCCAGAATACCTTTCTGTTACCAGCTGCGTAATCAGCTGTGTAGCATAAGTCTTTGAAGAGTCAGTGAACTGACTCTTTATTTTATCAAGGTATTCTGTGACAATGTCACACTCTGCAATTGAGCCCACAATCGCAGGCTCAATTGTATTCTTTATCACAGCCATACATTTCTTGTTGGCTGTGGTCCATTTCTTATTATCAAGGTCATAAGACATCTGTAAGGGAGCATGATCCCTCTGTCTTTTCTCGCCATGCATATCATCCTCATTTGTTCCTCACTTTGGTGCCAAAGGCTCGGTGGCACGTCTTGTAGTGAGGACCCAGTCCACCTCAACCAAGATAAACGCTAAGTCTATCTTTTCTTCCACTCTCCATAATTATCACCTTTGAGAGTGGGGATCTCTCTGATACAACTCATCAAGTTGTATCCACTTTGAAAAATATTTCAAATAAAGTGAGAACGTAACAGCAAAATTATATGCCTTATTTCCAACGTTGATAAAAAATATGACGTACAATTTAAATCAATTATATCTATACATTAAATCTACATCACCGTTGGGCAGAAATAGAAATAATGCATAAAAATCATCAATTAAAAATTATAACATTGTTATTATCAACGTTGGCCAGAAAATAACAATATCATAATTATCTGGGATTTATATCTATTTTTCCAAAATTAAATTCTCCCGTTGGTTCGAATTTAATAATGAAAAATCAATCAATATTATCTTTTGCAGCGGAAACTGTAATTATTCTAAAAATAATTCAATATTCAGAAGCATTATACTGTATTCAATTAATCTCTGAAAAAATCAACACGTTGGTGCAAAATTTACAGAGATTTGAATCAAATTTCATTGCAATTCACTCAAATTGCTTCTGAAAATCAATAAAAATCCAAATTGGATTTACTGTTCAATTTGGCCAAAAAACGGCCCATCCCACGCGACCGGCCTGCCCATCTGTCCCCGCCCGATCTCGGCCGTCCATGCGATCGGACGGCCAGGACGGGAAACCGGCCGAACAACCCCCGCCCCCCCAAAACCCTAACCCTAGAAACATTTGAGCCCGTTTTTTCGGATCTGAGGGGAAGGGAGCTGCGGCATAGGGAGCGGCGCGCAGGCGCCACGCGGCGATCGCGGCGGGGCTACGCGGCGGCGGCGGGCGCGCGCGACGGCGACGCAAGGCATCGGCGCGCCCGCTGCCGAGTGGAGCGCGCCACTCGGGCAGGCGGCCTCTCCGCGCGACGCGATGGCGGCGGCGGCCCGAGCGCGAGCGGCAGCGAGCGGCGGCGCCATCGTGAGGAGACGGCGGCCCGGCGGCTCGGCGTCGGCTCGGCGGCGGCGGCTGACCCCGGCGGCGCGCGTGAGTCCCCCCTTTTTCTTTCCTTTCTTTTGCCGATTTCTCGGATTTGGGGACTCTTTTCTTTTCTTTTCCGCACTAGATCTACCTCTAGGTTGCTCTGATACCATTGTTAGGTTAGTTTCTTTTAGTTCTTTAGGATCTCCTAGGTTAGATCTAGCGGGGTTTCTTTTTGCGTTCGGGTTCTTGGGTGATACACTGAGAGGGAGAGAGAGGTACCAACCGTCCGGTGTAGAGGATGAAGAGCCGGCCATCGCTGGTACGCTCGGTGAGGTCTGCGCACGGGCAGCGACGGTCGGAGAAGAAGGAGCGGCGGCGACGACGGCGTCGGCGGCGCAGACCCGGTGAAGAAGACGGCGGTGGTGCTTCCTGTCGCTGGAGCGCCCCCCTCTCAGATCGGATTAGGGTTTGTCGGTGGGGTGGCGGCGGCACGGTGAACCTTGGGATGCGTGCCGCCCCGGCCCCCACCTCTCTTTTATATGGCGCTGGCGACAGGGCCCACCACCAATACTGGCGCCCCGATCGGTATGCTGGTCAGGGTGGCATTTGGCCGTTGGGCCAAATGCCTGAGATCACTCTAACAATATATACATACGCATCGAGTATGGAGAGGGAGCAAATATAGTTCATCCCTTATAACTACTCTACTACTTTCTTAATTTACTGTTTAGCCAGTAGCGATAACATACACATAAACTTAAATAATTTGTTTGACCAACTCAAAAGATGAAACTACAGACGAAATCGCTAAAGAACCTTTTTTAACTCGTAGGAAATCACAAAGGCCACATGCAAGCATCTTGCATGTCTACATTAACATTGCTGTCTGTCAATTGTAGCTGCATTAATATTAGGGCATACACCATACATCAACCTGCATCATCACTAATATCACATTGAGGAGGCTTTAGCTAGGTTTTCTACGGTCGATGTATGCGGTGACGACCAGGCTTGCAACTTAATTAATTCATTCATGGTAAATTAGTTGTTAAGTGTGATTCGAATTCGTCATCATATCAGTGTTGGACACCATACCAATATGTTCTCAAGTGGTGCATGTGCTAAGCCGTGTCAGACGTAGCAACGATAGGTGTATCCGAATCTGATTTGGTTTTTTTCTCCATTTAGAACTCTAATATATAGACTATATATGTACCCTAGTAGTCGTAGAGTTTAGATACACCAAAGCCTTCCATGCTTATAATCGTTCCTCGTCTAGTGAATTCCACATTTATACATTTGTTGTTTTCCTATAAAATTTTTTTATTAAATTCGTATCTTATATTCTTTTAATCCTGTATAACAAGTGACATCAAAGCTTCGGATTTAAAAACGAAAGCAGCTACCCTGAGAGAAACAATCTTTAAGGGCCTGTTTGATATGGCTGCGACTTATAACTTTTAGCTGAAATTTTGAATTTTAGCTGTTTGTGACCGAGATTACGGAAAGAGATATACTCTCTTGTGATTTTAGTTGATATAGATGTTGGGTTTTTAATATATACTATAATTAAATTGTAGATCTTATTTTAAGAAAATACTTTATTTAAAATTAGGTACTATAATTAAAAAACAAAGCTGCTTTTAAAAAAGAACGGAGGCTTAGCTCGGGTGGAGGCATCGCACGACACCCACACGACATCAAAATGAGCAGGCCGCCGGATCGCTACATCTGTCGAATCGACGTCTCGGTCTCGTTGACTACTCTGGGTTATCGGCATCTTTTCTAGAGTATTGAATTTGAAATGAATGTGGTGATCGGTTCGGCTGAAAAGCTCATGCCTTATGGCTGAAAACACTGTAGCTGGCTGAAAAAAGCACTGTAGTTTACAGAGGCTTATTTAGCATAATTAAATTTAAAAAAATTTAAAAATATAAAAAATATGTTAGCTCATTACGTATAATACAAACAAATACGGGAAAAAAAGAACCGGCAAAAAAGCTCAACAAAAAGTTAAAAGTTCAGAAAAAGACGAAACTTATAAATAGTAAAAAATAAGCCAGAAGCTAAAGCCGAGTTGATCAGGGCCTGAAGCCGACACGAAGTTGCTAGTCCCAAGAGCGATCCGACGTAGCAACTGTTCAAAGGAAATAAATTCTAAAGCCTTGCTTCGTCCAGAGCACCGAGAGCCAAGGAGTGAAGCAACCAAACACCTGGTCAGCAGGGTGAAAACAGGTCCGATACAATCGAATAATCACATATATAAATACGAATCTATAATTTTAAACCGTCTAACTTCAAATTTTGAATCACAAAATTGTACAGATTTTTCATAAGTTCTACAAACGGATCGAATACGAATACAGATACGAATATTCTCGAATACGAATACGAATACGAATATTCCTAAATACGGATACGAATATTCTCGAATACAAATATAAATATTTTTAAATACAGATTTTATTTACCATATTTATATTTTCTCGGATACAAATATCGAATAAAACGAATTATCTGTTACCGTTTTTATCCGTCATGAGCTCCGTGAAAAGGAGGCAGCCAAACCACATCCACACGCAGCAACACAAGGCATAGCGTACCAGAGAGTTGTTCACGATTTTTTTGAGATTACGACAGATTCTACTACAAATACACAAAAAGTGTACCAGGCTGTTGTAGAAATTTTTGCTTGGTGCACTCAGCAAGTCTACTAGGAGGTTTTAAACGTTCATTGCTTCATGTACATAGCAACATACCAAGAGATTCTGAGAAGTATTAACTCAGCGATTTTGACTTGTCTTAACTCTGTTCAATGACTCAACTCCATACTGAATATCGACCTGCACTCTACCTCAACGATTGTTCTAGTGCTAGGTTCACCAATACTATTGCTCGTGTCACCCAACACCATGCCCTAGTATCGTACTACCCTATCTCTATCGATGATTTTCCGTCTTAGTCGATATCATCTTCCATGAAGATCGAAGCTATGTCATCAGCTCTGCATGTTTTTCGTTGGAGGTGGAGTTCATTACAATTCAGGTCATTGTGCCTATTATTGGTGGTATCCATGTAGAATTAATCATTAGTGATTTCTTCAATGATCCATCATCTTCTATGGATTACTACAACAAGATCCGCAGCTAAGGAGTCTAAGAAAGAGTTATAGTTTTTCAATACAATTTGGACTGCTCTTGATCTAGGAGACTTTAAAAAAAATTAATGTCAGTTGTGGGGATAATTGAATTTGGTATTTTGTTCACTATTTAGATATGTTCAAATTTGGACCACTTGCACGATCATTATGGAGGCTTTGTCAATACTCAATTTTAGAAGTTTGATGACACCCTGATGGCAACTAGCACGATACTCTGTGGAGTTTTGCTATTTGAAAGTGAAGGTTTTACTCTAATTCAGTTTGAGATAAAAAAAATTAAGTCCAAGAAGGTGTTTTATTTTTTCGCAGATACCACAATGTTTGTCCAGTTATTACAACTTAATACGAGGGTTTTACTACAATTTATACTCCATTGATAGCATAACAGTTCGTTTCATCTTGACAATTTTACATGAGCAGTTTCAACCATATCATAGAATTTATTTACTTTTGAAGCCGGCAGTTTGATGTGTGTGATGGCCACACATGTGTAAGTTGCTCTTTCAATGAGTGTTTTGGCCTAGTTTTGTATTCCAGGTGGAGCATGCCAGATTTCATAAGATGAGTTCTTCACTATCTATCCGGCACCACGAGGTGATGTTTTGATTTATGTCGTTTGATGATTGAGCATATGTTTCAAGAGGTCATTTGTATAAACACATATTTTATTGGGGTTATGAACTAATAAAGACCCATATTTGTTCATCTGCTTTATTGATAGCTGTGTGTTTGAACCTACTGGTGATTTGCTCAATTTTGCTTCGCAAGAAGTGTTTGGATAAGATTGTTTTAGTTTTCTTGTTGAAAATTAGTCTGATGGACTTTCGAGGCACAAGGTCTGGTGATAAAGACTTACTTTGAGGAGATTTGATATTCAACTACAAAAGCAAATTTGTCTCAAGGTGGAGATTGTTAAAGTGTGATCCAAATTCATCATCGTGTTCGTGCCGTACATTGTGCTAACGTGGAGCCGAGCGGTGCTTGCACCGAACCATGTCAGACGTGGCAACATTACGTATATCCAACCCTAATTTAGTTTCCTTCTCTATTCAGGATTCTGATCCATAGTCTATATGTATACCCTTGTAGTCGCATAGTTCAGATACACCAAAGTTCCTCATGCTTTTAGTCTCTCCTCACGTATTGAATTTCTCCTTCACGAGTCTGTGATTTTTCACAAAGGTTGTTCATGTTAAATCTGTGTCTTCTATTTTTTATCGTCTACTTTTGTCATGCTAACACTACTGGTTCTCTCTCTATGCTGTATTAGTTTGTTCGACCTATTACATTACATTGCATGTTTAAGGCATTGCTCCAACCAGCTAGAGCTTCTGGCTTCCAGCTTCATTAAGCCAGTAGACGATTGGAGCCCTTCGGCTTCCCATGCATGTTTGCAAAAGCCATAAGCCATGCAGATAAGGTTGACTGATAGCTTGCTTCTACCATACGCCTCCCCATCTAGTGCCTCCCTTGTGTGGAAGGGAGAGACGGTGAGGGCTTGGCCGAGGAAGGGAGTGTGCAGGCGAGGTGGCGCACAAAGTACTGTGGCCTCTGCAGGATTAGGCGTGGAGATGATAGTTGTACGGCAAAAGCGTGCGCGTCGACCAGGGGAGCTAAGCTGCAGTAGGATAGAGCGCTCTGGTTAAATCAGCGCACAGCGCGAGGGAGTGGGGATGAGGTTGGCAGTAGGAGTGGGTCACTAGAGGGTAGGACCACGGCGTTAGAAGCCGGCAAGTGTGTGTGAACACTCATGAGGGAGGCGGCCGCAAAAACAGGCTCTGGCAAGCAGCCACGTAGATGGGGTGGCACAGAGAGGCAGTGGCGGTGGCGGCTTCTCCGTAGGCGCCAACGAGTGAGGGAAATGGAGAAGCAAAGAGGGAAAGTAAGAATTCAAGGTGCTTTGCCAATTTGAGGAAGGGTTTTCGAAATTCAAGCAAACACTAAAAATAAATTCAAATATTTGAATTTTGGGGTGTTTCAGTTAGCAAGGGGAAAGGGGCGGAGGTAGATAGCATCGGCGCGGACAAGGTGAAGTGGACTGTTGATAGTAATTGTCATAATTCAACCAGTAACACCGTGTCGTGCGTAACACTAAAATGATTTATTGTACGCAGGAAGCCACCAAGCCATGTATCCGATCCACCGTCTCCGTGTGGAAGGCAACAAAAGAAGAAGGACACCACCTCGACCAGGAAGGTGGTGTCTGGCAAGACGACCAAGAAGGGATGGGCACGGCGGCTACGATTCGGAAAGAAAGAGCCGACGCAAGTGGCCGGTGACGTCGTGCTTGGGAAGAGGATGACAAGAATTCCAGCCGGTTCGCGTCTCCCTGCAAGTGCCATGGCGTACGGCCTAAGAGCAAGTATAATAAGAGGTTGTTAGTAGGTTGTATGCTGAGGTGGAGGAGAGAGAGAGGAGGAGAGAGAAGAGAGGTGGGCTGTAAGTTTACAGCCAGCTGAAGTATAAGAACCAAGAAACTTTGTGAGAGAAAGAAGTGGGTCATACAGCCTTCAGCTGGCTATAAACTACTATATGAATGGACTGATAAGTGGGCTGTAAGTGTCCATACAGCCAGCTGAAGACTCTATTATTAACCTTGCTCTAAGGTGCTAATTGACAGTGCCATGACGGTGAGGGAGCTCATCTGCAATGAAGCCCAGCCTCAGCAAGTAAGAGGCTACTTTTTACTACCCACATGAATGTAGCTTACTGTTCTTTTTTCCATTGATCGGCAGCGATTTTCTTCTCTAGTCCCGAGAAGTAATTATTAATATGTAATAATCGGTGAGTGAACGCGTGCGCGCGTGCGTTGGACCCTTGCGATGAATTGCCGCGCGACACAGCCAGTACATATACTGATCTATCGGGCACAACGTGCATATTTGTCTATCGTTTTCTATGCACGGCAACGTCAGTCGTCAGGACAACTCGCTCTAGATCACAGATTTACCCGTCGATCCGGTGAGAGCGACCGATCCTGTTTGGCGACGGCTGTGACTTATGATTTTTAGTTAAAATTTATGAATTTTGGTTGTTTATGGTATAGATTACGGAGAGAGTTACTCACTTGCAATTTTGGTTGATAAAGATATTGGATTTTTAACATGTATATCGTTTAACTTGTAGACACTGTCTTGAGAAAATACTCCGTTAGAAAGTTGGTACTGTAGCAAAAGTCATCAGCTTTGAAAGGAAAGAATAGGTCCTATATATGCAACATGCACCGGAAAACGTTAACGTGTGCGCGTACATAAGGTGTGCCAGCGACCACAATGTATGTTCTTTTTGTCATGAAGTCACACGCAGATACACTACTCATACTATAAAGCTAGTGGCTTCATACACAGATACACTACTCATACTATAAAGCTAGTGGCTTTCTCGTAGATCTTTATGTACTACGTGCGAGAAATTAAAATTTGCAGGTAGAAGAAAATGACGGGAAATAACTAGAACAATCCCCAGCGTTGATGGAAATAAAAACAGTGACCGGTACGTACGTAGGACAGTGTGGTAGCTACAGGTGCGTGGAATTATTAAGCTATAGCAGACGTGATCGAGACGGTCATATACACCTAGATATGGGCGCGGTCCATGGCTGCTTGGCATGCAATTATAAAAACAGTGACTGGTACATACGTAAGTGTGGTAGCTACAGGTGCGTAGAATTATTAAGCTATAGCAGACGTGATCGAGACAGTCATCAACAGCTACATACGATCCCGGCCCATGGCTGCTTGGAATGCAATTAATTATATATGCATCTTTCCTCGTAATCAGTAGTAACTTGACTTGATTTGATTTCTGATTTTTTTATCTTGTTTATAAGCTAAAAAATACAATAACTCTTTCATCAAAAATCCAATCTACGATCCGTTTTCATCATTATGTTCAAAATTACAAACTTAATAAAATAAGATCATGTTAAATATGTTTTGACGCTGCAAATATGTTTTGACGCTGCAAATATCATGTCATATAGAGTTGTTGTCATTTCTGAATGAAGTTAACATTAGTTCTGAATGAGGTTATTGTCAAATCTTCACAGTATCGAAAAGTTACCATCGGTTCTGCATAAAGTTACCATCATTAGCGAGTAAAGTTATTGTTGATGCTCACAGTATACAGCTGGTGATAATTTTCTTCATAACTAATGATAATTTTTCGCTCAACCGGTGATAACTTTACCATAATTAACAAAACACTAATAATTGAGCATAGGGTGGGATGGTGGAACAGTTGGCTAGTTGGATCAATTAGGGGGGCGCGCTTATTTTACACCTGCGACTGGTTAGTGTTTATATATATACACACATACACACACTTAATTTTGTGCTACTAGCTAGTACGTAATAATATATATTACCAGGGCAGGCCGGTGGCGAGCTTCTAAATGGTACGTGAACATGCGTGAGCGTGCATTGGATCTAGTGGCGGAACTAAGATTGCACCATGTCCTAAGCTGAATTTGTTGGAAAAAAGATGGGTGCTAGAAATACCTTAAGCTAAATTATAGGATTTATATACCAGACTGAGCTGAAATTAACTGAACTATACACTAGTAATTTTTATGCTTCGGATTAAAGTCTACGTTGCCACATCTTTAGATCCACGCCTGGTTGGACACCTGCCACGAATTGCCACGCGACACAGATAGTACAGTGACATACCGACCTATAGGTAGGACTGTGCGTTTGGTAAATTCGGTAAAATCGGTTCGGTATATACGGTATATACGGTAAATACGGTATTGTTAGTTCGGTAGTATACGGTATTTTTGAAAATACGGTTCGGTATCGGTAAATCCCAATTTATTTCGGTGCGGTATCGGTAAATACCATATTTACCAAAGTTAACGCAAATTGCAAACGATATAGTGACTAGCGAGACGAGTAGGCAATAATATATATACTACAAGCCGTCACAACGCCGGCTACTACGAGTGCACAGCTGACAGCCCTAAGAAGAAATGCTAGTGATTATCAACCAGCTGTCCACAATATTTATCGTATCCTTTAAACAGCAAGTTTACTAATGTGTGCTCATATAAGCTTGCATGATCAAATAATAATGTATCCTTTCAGGTTCTATTGATCGCACATGTTCTAGCAATGCTTCAGCACCAGCCTACTGGGTGTCCTAAAAAAGCAACGGCTCAGTGCACTTTTTTATTCTTTAATCTACCATTAGTCCATGAAGGACAATTCTACAGCTCAGATTAAAGTAGCACTACTACTACACAAGTCCAAAAGAAAGCAAAAAATAAACCTAGATTTGTGGAAAATAAAGCCGAGATTTAATGCGCAGTTGGAGAGTGGAGAATTCCTCTGCTCCAGCAGCCCGCACCAGCTGCGACCTCACCAGCTTTTCTGGACGGTTGAACTAGCACCACCCGTCCAGTCGATCATACGCTATTTCAGCCCACGAGAACTTGCCAACTTGGGCTGTTCGGTTTTTTCGGTTTTTTCGGTTTTTCGTCGGTTTTTCCCAAAAAACCGAACACCAAAAAAACGTAAAATATAAAAACCGAACCGAATACCGAAAACCGGTCAAACCGAGTTGACCGGTTCGGTTCGGTTTTTTCGGTCCGGTTTTTTCGGTTCGGTTGAGATGTGCACAGCCCTACCTATAGGGCAAAACGTGCATCTTTGTATATGCACGGCAACGTCAGTCCAATAAGAGTGACTGATCGATCATATATTTGCAACATGCACCAGACAATGTTAACGTGTGTGCGTACATGAGTGTGCTAGCGACCATAATGTATGTTCTTTTTGCCATGAAGTCATATACAGTTACACTACTCATACTACTAGCTAGTGGCGGACGGCAGCGCGAGCGAGGCGACACGCGGCGAGGCCGCCGGCGACAGGCGCCTGTCGCCTGGTGGGGGGACGGCAGGCAAACCTACCGTCTGGTGAGGGGGCGACAAGTGATTAAGCCGGCTAATTACTTGCACTATTTTTCATATTTAGTGTTTGTTTGAATTTTTAAATATATAAAATAAGCACAAAAAATTACAAAACTTTATGTACAGCCTTCTGATATAACGTACCTCGTAGTGTAATTTTTGGATAATTTTATCCATTGCGAATGTTGCTAAAAAATTCATAAAAGTTTGATAATTTTATGAGTTTTTACATATAGCAAACGAGCTCTAATAATTATGAAATTTTATGTGAAACCTCCCAACACAGCCACAGTCATAGTAGTCCTAATTTACCACGTTTATTCAGATTAATTTAATCATAAATGTACAAATATTTCACTATTTTTTTACAATTATATACATTACGAATACTTGTGCAAATAAAAGTAATTATAATAGTACAAAAATGCATCACACTGAATGCAATATGGCTTACCCATCTGAGCCACTGTTATTTTCTTGCCTCGTCTGCCTCCTCGTATGTGGCCTTATCTTTTGTTGCGCACGAGTATATCTCGTTGGGAACGTCAGTAGGTACAGAGGTTGCGTCTCGGATCGGAGGAGGTATGAAGACCGTTTTGTTTGCTCAATGGCCAATGGTGGTCCAGTAGACTTAGGTACAGTAGGCTGGATCCGGAAAGGGTCGAAGTCCTCCAGCTGAGACATGCCGAACTGCGAGCCGCACACAATACTATTGTGAACGAAAGACTCTAGAAATCCTTCTTATGGTGCGAAGGAGCTCTCGCCTTGATCATATGACGTGGCAGCGAAGCCGGAGGAGCTCTGCTCACCGAAGTGTCCAAACCCTGAGTATGCTGTGAACACTGAGCTCTGCCCTGCGTACGATGTAATCCCTGGCATTGTGTACTTCTCTCTAAAAGCATCTAGGAGACCCGTGTCATCATCGGTGGACCCGTCATCACCCCCACGTTGAATTGGAGGCTGCAAAATGAAACAATATTAGTCACAATAAATATTCCGAATGTACAATTCGAACCTCATACCTCCTGAATGTGCAGCGAAGATGAACAACGAGGAGCAGTAGTCTGTGTAGGTAGTGCAAACGTCAAAAGTGATGCATCTCGACGATGGACCTGTGACGGGAGAACGCCATGACATTAATTGAACACAAGGCCTAATAGTAAAACAAAATGTTGGTTTATACGTAAGTTACCTCCTCGTCGGTACGGCGTACGGATGATCGGCGGTTAGTACTACGACACTAGGCAGACTCAATAGATTGTGATTGCTGGCCGGACTTCCTAGGTCGCAATGACCTAGCGGGGTGAGCATGGTGCCCCCACTGGATGGCTCATGTGTGCACTGTGATCTGTGGAATGACTGCAGCTTAAGTTGTGCACTATTTTTTAGCCTGCTTTAGGATGAACTTCATAGTCTTCTGCAGGGTTGGTGATGTCTCCGGGCTGCTGATGGTGGCCTCCAATGCGCTTGCGATGCGCTGCGCCTGTTCCAACTGAAGTGACATACGAAACAAGATCAATAATGAGCAGTATGAATTTCTTGAATGAAACGATAAGATATTTGTATAGTCTTACAGTATCATGCCGCCGCGGAGTGCTGTGGGGATCGATCGAGCGTTGCAAACATTACTCGTGCATGATTTGCTTGGGGCAATCTGGTGGAGGAATGGTGAGTCTGCTGTGTGACCAGGGTACGTACCACTTCAGGTACTTGTTGTACGTCTGGAAGTCATATGGACGCTGCTCCATGACAACATCGAGGTGCGCCTTGTCCGTTCATGCTATCGTCCACTGCTACTGCAATGCCCGCCAATCCGTACCATGTCGACCAACCCTTGATTGCCTGCATTTCTAGAATCATCGACGTTACATAGCAAGACATACAAAATGTACACATTAATCAGATGGAGTTTGACTCACCAGTGTACGGTTTGCAGCAGGAACCTACAGTTCAGAGGGGGCACGGCCTGGTGCAAACCGAAGTGTCACATCACGCGCTGTGGCACATAAGCCTCCATCATGTACGAGAACACCAGATGGTGTGTCATCGTCCATAGCTCCGTGTCCTCCAGGCAATGCAGAGACAACACATATAGCGATACACGATGCACAAAATCTACCGTCTATGGACCCCATATGACATTGCTGTCATGCAACGACTCGAACTCGTTGTGCCACAGCAAGTAGCTCCTCGACGGTTTGCCCTTCGTCCACCGCAGACGGGCAGCAGTCCACTAGATGCCCATAGTGGGCCCGTTTATCAAGTTGGCGAACTCACCGAACGGGTGCACTGGCGTCATGATGGTCGGACGTCCGATAGGGAAGTGCTCCCAGCTCCACAGCTATAGGAGCACGTAGCAGATAGCCAGATTGGGGATACCAGCAGTGGCGCGCTGGCAAAGGTCGCATAACCCTCGATACGTGGTGCACAGAACCGTTGATTCCCAGCTGTACCGAGGCATCGCCCCAAACTCTGCGTCCACCAAAGTCTCGGGGAGGCCGATGAACTCAGCATTGCAAATATCATCGTATGTGGCTGGAAACATGCTCCAACCAAATAGCTGAATAAGAAATACGACGATGTGTGTCCTGACGACCTCCGACGGTGCATCCTACGGGCACACACTGAAATTGTTCAACTAAGTGCGGGGCATTCCACGTGCACTCTCTGGAATAGGCTAGTTGAACCAGTCTGCTAGCCTCTCCTTCCAGTCGGCTGGTGTAGGGGCTAAAACAAGTACATCACCCCTAAGAGGGAGACTAGTCAAGAACGCGATATCTTTTAGAGTGACCGTGATCTCACCCCACCGAAAGTGGAATGTGTGCATCTCGGGTCTCCACCTGTCCACCAGTGTCACGAGCAGTCTACCGTCGATGGTGAACTTGTGTCTGATGGAGACCAGTCTCACAAAAGGCAACAAGCCTGTGGCCCATCGAGTTGGAATGTAATGCTCGTCCAACGCCCATGGATCCCTCCCCCTCCCCCGTAACTTGAACGGCGAAGGGCCAACCGCATCACCCATCATCCATGAGTAGCAACAGTGTTTCTCATCGTACGAGTGTTCCAGAAGTTTCAGTAAAGCCATACCTTCTAATACATAGAACAAACTAAATATTAGTGCGAAAATTAATAATGACAGTAAAACTTATTTTATAATACAAACTACATTAATTATGACTAACTAAATAAGAGTAATTATGACTAGGACTACTGGAATATCGTCGAAACATGCTATAAAATTACTTGTCTTTTGGCAGAAGTAATTAGCACTGCCGCGTCCTTAATGACTTATGCACTGCTTTCTCTAAATAATTATATATTCACTATTAATTTTGAGAGCACCTTACAATAAATGGGATAGACAAAATATTAGTGCGAAGATTAATAATGAAAGCAACATACTACAAGTCAGTGATTACATGCGTGTAACTACATTCAAATACTTCACTAATTACTAATAATTTGATTACTCATCCAAAAAAATGATGAGTCATTCATTACCGTCGTCCTAACCACTTAATTACTTACCACTAACTCATTACTTACCCCTGACTGATTGCCACTATAGTAATTATGACTACTTAATTACATTTTTTCATTCAATAACAAATTATAGGAACCGTATGTACACAAAAAAAAAGTAAAAACTGTGTCTAAATTACTATGACCTACTTACTTCGTAATACATTCAATAACAAATTATGGGTACCGTACGTACACAAAAAATAGTAAAAACTATGTCTAAATTACTACGACCTACTTACTTCGTAATACAAACTACATTAATCATGACTAAGTAAATAACAATAAGTGATTATGATTACAAGAATAATGTTGAAAGCATACAATCAAAAATTACTTGCTTTTTGGGAGAAGAAATCAGCACTACCAATTTTGAGTTACGCACTAGCTTCTCTAAGTAATGAGCTACGCACTCCCAATTTTAAGTGTCGATCGCGACAATGAGCTTCTGCGATGAGCGACTGAGATGAGCAATGACGAATTACGACAGGTTCATATTTATGGCCGAGTAAAAGTGAACCCGGTGCACTCACCCCATACATTGAGGACCCATCATCATGAGCAGCGCTTCAGGTGGGGGGACGGTATCGTAACACTGACAAATGTGGGGGACGACAAGGACATAATAACATTAGTACGAACAAGAGAGCGCGTGAGGGGGCACGACATATAGAGAGTGATAATTGTGCGAACCAAATAGCAGGAAATAAAATATAGCACGATTAGCCGACATATGCCACTTCGAAACATGTCTGACCATCGTTAAATTCATGATTAAATTAACCCGAATAAACATAGCAAATTCGGTCCACATAAAATTTTTCAAAAAATAATACAATAACTATAACTGTGTCGGAAGGCTTCACATAAAATTTCATAATTATTAGAGCTCGTTTGCTATATATAAAAAACACGTAAAAGTATCAAAATTTTATAAATTTTTGAGCAACACTCACAATGGATAAAATTACCTAAAAATTACACTGCGAGGTACGTTATGTCAGAAGGCTATACATAAGTTTTCATAATTTTTAGAGCGTATTTTTTAATTTAAAAATTCAAACAAACACTAATTAGTCGGCTTAATCACTGCCGCCCTCTCACCAGATAGTAGGCTGCTTGCCGTCTGCTGGCGGGGTGGCAGGTGCCTGCCACCAGTGGCCTCACTGTATGTCATCTCGTCGGCGATACCACTCGCCCACTAAACAACAGAAGTGCTATTTTTATAAATATAATATATATAGCTAATTTTATAAATACAGTGCATAACAGTGCTAAAGCTCTCTTTGTAACTCGCTAGTGGCTCTCTCGTAGATCTTTATGTGCTACGTGCGTACGGTCTAGCTCATCCCGGGAAAGAAATTAAAATTGGCATGTGGCTAGGTAGGTAGGAGAAAATGACGGGAAATAATGAAAACAATCCCCAGCGCTGTTGGAAATAAAAATAGTGACCGGTACGTTCGTAGTACCGTGTAGTAGCTACAGGTGCGTAGAATTATTAAGCTATAGCAGACGTGATCGAGACAGTCATGACTCATGAATGGCCCTGCGCTTATCGATTATCGCTTTCCTCAACAACCACAAATGATAATTTTTTGTCATTATTTTAAAATAATTTATCTGTATTTAATTTATTCATATAAACACTCGCTTATAATCAAAATCTTCGTCATTATTTTAAAGTGATTTATCTGTATTTAATTTATTCGTACAAACACTCGCTTGTAACTAAAATCCATAAGTTGCTGTCGAAAAGAACTCATCCAATATATATAGATATACACACATGTACACATACATACATACATACATACATACATACATACAATTAATTTAATAAGTTTGAGTTGGTGATTGGTGCATTCTCTTTCCTCCCTTCTCAACCGTCTGATTTGAATACTGAAATCTTGACCATCTATCTAACATCCATCTCCTTCTCTTTCATATCTAACTACCCCTCCTCTCCACTTCCACCAACAGTTACCATCTTCCACCTCCTCTTTTACCCGGCCTCTCTTGCCTCCCTCCCCTCCTACTTGGATTGTATAATTTTTTATATGCCCTATTTTTCTTAATTAGTGATGCAAATTTGTGAAATCTATATAGTTAGAAACTGTTGAAAATTAACTCATCATCATTTGAATTATGCCCCTGATTCTCTTACCTTTTGACAATTGACCTGCGCTAGCTGAATGCCCGTGTGTTGTTACGGATTTAAAAACTTTTAGAACATGTTTGTATGCATATTTTAAAAATTTTTACCACCCGTGAGTTTCTTTTAAAAATTCGTAGCAATGCACGAGCATTTAGCTAGTACATACATATGTATGTGTGTGTATATATCTGTGTGTGTGTGTATATATATATGTATGTATGTATGTATGTATGTATGTGTGTGTGTGTGTATATGTATGTATGCATATATGTGTGTGTGTCAATCCTTAAATTATTATTTATCTATAAATGATATTATTATGTCATTATACTCGTTGAGTATAATCCTTATTTATAAGAGAGCTCTTCTATGACTACTTTTTAGTTGTAACCTCTTCTACGACCACTCCTTGGTGGTATGACTTTTCACGGCCGTTTCATGATTGTAAGTCCCTCTACGACCACCCCCTAGTCGTAAGTCTTTTCTACCACCACTTCATAGTCGTAAGTTCTCTTATGACCATGACATAGTCGTAAGTTATCCTGTGACCACCATGTGGTCATAGATCCTCCTACGATTAAGCCAAACTTCAACTGACCAGTCTACAACAACCCATTAAAATCGTGGGTCTATCTGATGAGGCAGTTAACACATGCACTTATTCTCTAGAATAATTGCGCATAACTTCTCTCTAACAATAACCGCTGCACGACAAGTGAGATACCATGTCTCTCTGACAATAACTCCCATCGGATGGTTATCATCTGAAACGTTAAGGCGTCTCTTGGTATGGAACAATTGCCACCGCTTCGCAAGCTATATAAAGGATTGACATTGGGGAGAAAAGGGGGACATATCCTACAGACCCGAGGGAGAATAGAAGTAGAGTAAGACATTCTGCATTACTTTCTCGGTTGTGATGTTCATTGAGCAATATCCACATAGGAATAGGGTTATTATTCTCCCAGGAGAAGGCCATAACCTATATAAAATCCATATGTCTTTCTCTGTGTGATCGTAGTCAGGTCAACAAGAGATTCCCCAAATCAAAGAAATTATACATAAGATCGATACTAAAACATCGACAGTTGACGCCGTCCGTGGGGACCTTCTTCCAAACTCTGGTAATTCTTTATCAACAAGTTCTCTTCTTTCTAATGTCCCCATGGTAGGGGAATGGAACAAGGAGAATTGATTCAACCTGGCTGACTACGTGGACCTCGACATGTGTCTTTATCTATGTGATCGTAGTCAGATCAGCAAGAGATCCCCCAAATCTAAGAAATCATACGTAAGATCGAAACTAAAATATCGACATATATATATATAAATATATATATATACATATATATGTATATGTATATATATCTATATACATACATACATACATGCATACATACATACATATATGTATATATATGTGTGTGTGTGTGTATTGTCGACCCCGGATTTTGCAAATCTAGAATCTATTGTGAAGCACTATTCCTTGGATAAATAGATAGTGTTCATAGATACATTGTTGAATCATTTCATATAGATTGTAAGCTAAAATATATGATAATATTACATAACAGAGTTCAACAGACCACCATTGGTCAAGTCTTACAATAAGCTGATGAGGCCAAATAGTACGCAATAAAAGGAAATATAGCGGAAGCACAGCAGATACAGTAGGCACATTCTACCATAGGCAAGCAACTGGAGATGGTTTATAGGTGACTGATATTTTCCAAGGACCTGGAGAATATAAGTGCCTACAAACACTACCCTAGCTTGACTGAGAAAAGGCCTCAACTATTAAGTATTGAACTAAGTGCCACCATCTTCTTCTCCGTTATCTCCTTGATCATCGTAGTAGACATACTGGCCTTGGTCCACGGGTTCTGATGATTTTGTAAGCGACTGTGAGCACAAGCAATAGTGCTCAGCAAGTCAACACACAGAAATGCAGTATTCATACATGCAAGGCTTAACAAGGAGGGCTTTGGTTCTTTTATTTGCTTAAAGCCATACTATAAAAGTATGAGTAAATAGAAAATTCCTATGGCTTAGCATTTTATCCAAAACAGATTTTATAAAGTGGGATAGATCTTGCAGTATTATTAGTAGTACTGATTTCATCCACTATTTCCATGCCACCTGTACCATATGATAGTTTTTAGCAATAAATCCTCTTATTACCGCTGGGACGACACCCAGGACAATATCAAAGCAGAGCTTTTACTGCCCATCACTTTTCATCCCACCCAAAAAGTTGTTTTTAGTAAAAGACACTAACATAAGTAAGTTGCCATGCCCACCCTTGACTGTGGGTATGGCTATTCGAATAGTTTTTATTCTCTAGAGGTCGTGCACTTTACCCATAAGAGACAACCAACCTATTGTGTTCAACATGTTTCCTTAGACATGATGATCAAGAAAATCATTACAAGGTCTCTCCAATGGCTCTCCCCTTAACCTTTACCCACATCATAGGGTTGATTTACTCCTACTTCGCATGAGACGTCCCTATTGTGTCATGAATTATTCCCCACCACGGTGGGCAAATAACAGTGCCCTCCTACCATGTCAAGGCGACGCTCCACACTCACTCAAGTGGACCACGAATTTCCACTTGCACCTGAAGTGAGGAACCCTAAGTTATGTCGGAAGTTATTTTTCCACCAGCATGTGCAAATAATGGCACCCTTCTGCCATGTGGAGGTGACACTACACATTTCCTCAAGTGGATCATGATGATCCCCCTTTCCATACCCAACAAAAGGTACAACCTCGATTCACTACTACAAAAAAGGCTATCCTTGACGCCTTATCATAGATGGTTATGAGAAACCGTCAGTGTTGTAATTACCATAGATGGACTTTAACTAAAACCATCTGTGATACTAATTATCACAGACGATTCATTCTCAGAGACGTATGTCACTCATCATAGACGGTTCTAGTTAAAAGCTCTCTGTGATAATGGGATACATCCTAGATGGTTTTTAACTAGAATCATCTGTGATGAGTCACAGATGGCTCTAAAAATGAACCGTATGTGATAATTATGTATCACAGACAGTTTGTGATATATTTCTCTTAAACGCAAAAATGGCGCTTTGACTTCCCGATGCGTCTCTTTGGCTTCCCAGATGGTTTGTTTTATAAAATGATCATCCTTCACCGAAGAAGATCATCCTTCATTCCACCAACAATGACGCCCATTCCTTCATCAGCAACCATCCTCTCCTTTCTTTCATCCATCCACATCGAGTTGTTTAGCTGTAACCTCGCATAGGCGAGTGATAATTACCATCTGAAGAAGATCATCTACTCGCACCCTGCTCTCTTTCCCTAGGTGGCAGTTCGCCAACTAAATGTGATCATTTGCCATCGACAGAAGCTACTCTCCATGGTTAGGGAAAGGGACATGGCTTTCAACCTCGTCCTCCTCTTTGAAATATGCAAGGCCTTTGAAGCTGTTGAGGCAATGGAGAGGCGCATGGACTCTTTAGCCGATCAAACAGCAGTGGCAGACTCTGAGCAAGTTAGGGATGGTTTCCTCTACCAGATGGTTTCCGCCAAACACGTTAGAGGCTTGGCGGCATGTCATTGGGGCCACGTAGAAGATGGTGAAGCATGAGCGATGCTTCGTGGCAAAAAAATAGGAAACTTCATGAAAGGCAGTAGACGGTCATTTTGGTAAATTACCCAATACAAAAAAGTGATGGTGTGTGAAACCACGGTGCCCTCTTGGAGATGGTTTAGGGCTAGATAAACCATGTGCCTTGAGTTGTGTAGAGCCGAGGGCTCAGATCTTGTAATAGTCGGTTTGTGATGTGTGCTATGTGTTGTGTTGTAATTGTAGCTAGCCTAGAGGGGTATTCTAGGTAAGCAAAAGGATTGGCTAAACCTAAGCGGATATGAGTTAGTAGAAAGAGTTAATCTTAGCCCTTGAGGTGATCCAAGGGTTGAGATTGCTCCCAAAGGGCTATAAATAGAGGGGTGGGGTATGCTTCTACCACCAAGCCTTTGAGAAGGACTTTAGGGTTTTCCTTATGCTCCTTTAAGCTTTGCCCACCAGAAAGTGTGGCATTGGAATCCTTTCTCTGAAAGCAATAAAAGTTTCAAGTTCATTTATGTTCTAAAGTTTTTTTTTTTGCAATTTCTAGCTTTCTTTGTTGCAACTTGAGCTTTTCTTCCTCCTTCTACTTGTTGTAATTATATTAGATCTAGGATGTGTAAGAGGTTGAGGAGTTCATTTGGAATATGTTCCAACCCCGTAAGATCCGTTAGAACTCATTCTTGCTTAAGTTATGTTTGCATTACCCGAGTTCTTGTGCTGAAACTGTTGTTTTTGGTGCAGCTTGAACTATTTGCATGATGGGTTGATGTTCTGGGAATATCTTTGCCATTCCTTTTGGAATCATAGTTCTAAGATCATTTCCTAGCCATAGTTCAAGTTTCATCAATTTTGGATGGGTAGATCAAAAGTTCTTGGTGTTTCTTATCGACCAAGTTGATGTTTCTTGCCAATTAAGTTGTTGAAATTTCAGATTTGATGCAACATAGATCTTGAACAAGATAGGTCTCTCTCTTGGGCTTTATTCTACAATTTCTTTTGGAATGATGACCCTAAGAATCTTGTTTTGCTATGGTTGAGTAGATTTTGAGTTCTTGATTTTTCTTGCAATCAAGTTGCTGAAATTCCTATTTAGCTCATTGTGTTTTTAGTGTACTCTTGGTGTTCTTGAATCTTATCTCTTTCTAATAGCACTAGAGTTGAAGAGAACAAATATTTGAGTAGGGGTGATTTATTTTGCGCCTATTCACCCCCTCTAGTTGCCATAACCGATCTTTCACTCTATCTTATTCCCAGAGTAAGACAAAAGCGAGAGGAATGTGGAAACCATTTTGGGAAACTGGGTGTTTAAATTAGCTCTGACTTCTTCAAACAAAAGTCAGAAACAGAATCTAATATAGGCCATGTTCTTTTCGGCTTTTAAAATTGGTTTTTGACTTTTGTTACAGTACCTAACTTTCAAACGAAATATTTTTTCAAAATGGATATACAAATTAATTGTAGTACACGTTAAAAGCTCAGCATCTGTACCAGTTAAAATTGTAAGTGAGTATCTCTCTATCCGTAATCTCTCTCGTGAACAGACCAAAATTCAAAAATATCAACCATAAACTATAAGCTAAAAAAAAAGGAATATGACCATAAACGCTAGCACCTGCAGCCGGAGAGCTGGTCAATATTGTTAACTGGACGTCAAGGACGGTAATCAGCATCGTCGAGTACGCAATGCAAGCTGCTAGTCGCTGCTGACTAGCTAGCTACTCGATCGCGCGCCAACGAAATTTCTTACCGACAAAAATGACCTTTACTAGTTAATTTATCCTACAACGAACTTAGCTAGCTATAGCTAGATGGTTATGTTGGAATACTAAATAATTGACCGAGCTAAATTAACATGATCGAGACGTAATTACGTCGTCGTCCGATGAGTTAGCCGTGCGTCAATTAACGCATATATGACCGGAGAAAATTACGTGCTCCCGTTCACAAGGGCAGGAAAGACGATGATCTTTTTGCGACGAAAAGACGATGATTCTAATTTCTACTAGCTTGTTAATTTATTGATTTAGCCCACGCACTACAGTACGCGAAGGAATTCATCCAGCTAGCTTGTTTAATTAATTGCATGTGCCTTAGTTTTGCTTTTCTGCCAGATCAAGATAGCTTAGTTTTTGCTGGATAAATTAATATTCTTGGTTAAGTGAGAAACTGAGAATCTTTGACCAACTATTTGCAGCACTGGTTTGGTGGCCCCGCTCGGTTGGGCTAAAAAACTGTGGCTTATGGCTGAAATTGCACTATAACGGCTGAAATTTCACTGTACCTGAAGGTAGTTTATTTGGTGTAATTTAATTTAAAAAAAATTAAAAATAGAAAAATATGCTAGCTCATCACGGACAATGCAAACGAATACGAGAAAAAAAGAACCGGCAAAAAAGCTCAAAAAAAAGCCAAGAGTTTAGAAAAAGACAATTTATAAATAGTGAAAAATAAGCCAGAAGGCAGGAGCTGAACCCGAAACGAGCGCTAAATGCAACTTTGAGAGATTAACACTGCATATGTGTGCATTAATTAATGCTGCTGTAGCCGTTTTTTTTTTGTTTGGAGGAAGTCCCAATTAAGCTTTCATTTGTTTACCAAATTCCAATACAATCATCACGGAGATGAAAGGGAAGGAACCGAGCCCCTCCTCATTCCAAAAGTTATCCGCGCAAATTAAACATGCGCTGCATTATTCAGAGTCTCCGCCTAAGTATGGAAAACAAAAACCAACAAAAACATTAGAAAGCTCCTAGGCCTATACGCAGGAATTGATTATATCAAATTTGATCCCAAAGGGCATATATGTTTAGCTAAAGGTTGTTATGGTCAAAGTTAATTATAGGCAGATCATATGCAGCAAAAAGAAAAAGGAAAAGAGCAACATGACAAAAAGTATTACAAAGCACTAAGTACTTGGGCCCGTCTACATGTGATGGGCTGAGACAAGCCTTTTAATTTTTCATGGGAATTAACATGGGCCTGTCCACGCACAACAAACTACCTAGGAATCTAGGATAGTCTGGTCTCAATTAGGCTTGTTATCACAATCACTGGACCCTAAAGGCAGGCCGGGGCCCAAGAGAGCCTTATTGCTCACAAGTTACATGGGCCTCAGCCCAAACCGTAAGAGGGCTTAAGGCTTAAGGAACAGAACACTCAGTGTCAGAAATGCGTGCAATCCTCTAGAGAGAGAAATGCGTGAATCCTTAGCATATCTAGCACAACACCTATTTTTTCTTAAATTTAGTTCCTAGATGTTTTTATTTCACAAATCTAGCTCTCTCTACGAGCTTGGCAGATGACATATCACCTGCAGCCCTACCGTAGCTCGATAGGACCTACCGAACCCCTAGAGCCCGAGCAACCACACCTCAGCGGGAGGACTTGCCAAGCAATCACACCTTTGCAGGAGCATTCCAGTTATTAACTTAAGTATGATTAACATTAATTAAGCATCATGCATAGCACTAATTAATTACCTGTTGTAGTTGGCTGGCTCGGCACGTCATCCAGCCAAGCTCCCCTAGCTCGATAGGTATCTGTCGAACTGCAGTAGCGTGTGTGTCATCTACCACTGCTGCCCGAGCTCGGGGAGGGGCTAGATTTACAAAAAAAATATGTTTAAAGACTAAATTTGAAAAAAAAGTGGCTACAATACTAGGTATGTGAAAGACTCAAGAAATACATGCAATCCAAGCTGGAACTTAAGTATTCATCAGTCATGGTTTTACCACATATGCATACGGTATTGTTGTGGCTACAGACCAAACAGAGAGAGATATGGTAGTGGAGAGTAATGAAGTTGGGTGTCATAGCCTGCCCCCTCCCCATGGCTTGTGCTCATATATATATGCGCGTGAGGAGTGCTTGTACAGCTATGCCCTTACATCCGGTTATTCCCTGCAGGGCAGCTATGTCATTACACATGGCCTATTCTCGGGCCTTATAATCTCTTACCAGCTCGCTGGGTTTAGGTGGGGCCATCCCTACGACAGAGAGCCTCTCATGGTAAAGGGCTTTCACAAGGCGAAGCCATGTTGCCGAGTCCTTTGGCCCCTCCGTCCCGCGGCTGTGAATTTTTCCGAACTTCCGAGCTGCGCCAGAGCCGGCGGGAGGAGTGCGCGCTGCTGCGCCTTTCGGTCTTCCTAACGCCCACGTGGTGCAACGTGCTTGGCGTGGTGCGGGCGTTGAGCGCCATGACCATTAATACGGCGGCGGGCATCCGGCGGTGGACTTCGCCGGTTGGCTTTCCGCGGTTGGCTCCTGGCGACCGGGTATATATGGTCTTTGGTGAGGCGTTGCTCCTGCTTATGTTGTGACAGTGCTGCTCCTAAAACGGGCCTCTGCTGTGCATCAACATTCCCGTGACGCCGAGCGGCAGGGAATGTTGATGCACGTATGAGGTCTATTTTTCGTGGGAGCTTGATCGGCGTCGATTCTGACACCACCGCGCTTCGATCCCGCACCGCGCTCGCAGCGACGGCGAGGTCGCGCTCTGTTTTCTTAACGAGCCTACCTACGGCCGGCGTTCTCGAGGAGCCCGCCGCATTACCTTGCGTGTTGATGCACCGTAGGTGGTCTATTAAGGAAAACGAGGTAGATTTCGCAGACAAGACCGCCGTCTTTCTACGCAGCCGGTGGCGCTGGTCGGTAGACGCGCGCTGGCAGCGCGCGCGAACGCCTAAGTCGGCGTAGAGCGCGCGCTCGTCCCCTACCCTTCGAACGGGTGGCGCCGGCCGGCGCTGGTCGGTAGATGCGCGCGCTGGCGCCGCAGCGAATGCCTAAGTCGGTAGAGGCGCGCTCCGTCCCCTACCCTTGAACGGGTGGCGCTGGCCGGGCGCCAGTCGGCAGACGCGCGCGCCAGGCGCGCAGCGAACGCCTAAGTCGGCAGAGGCGCGCGCCGCCCCGCACCGCCGAACGGGAGCGCTGGCCGGCGCCTAGTCGAAATAGACGCGCGCTTGGCGCGCGCGACGCCTAAGTCGGGTAAAGGCACGTGCTCGTCCCCTACCTTCGAACGGGTGGCGGCGGCCGGCGCCTAGTCGGCAGACGCGCGCGCTGCGCGCCGCGAACGCCTAAGTCGGCGTAGGCGCGCGCTCGCCCCTACCCTTCGAGCGGGTGGCGCGGCCGGCGCCTAGTCGGCGAGCGCGCCGCGCTGGCGCGCCGCTAACGCCTAAGTCGGCACAGCGCGCGCTCCGCCCCTACCTTCGATCGGGTGGCGCTGGCCGGCGCCAGTCGAAATGAGCGCAGACGCGCGCTGGCAGCGCCGCGACGCCTAAGTCGGGTAGAGGCGCGCCCGCCCCTACCCTTGAGCGGGTGGCGCTGGCCGGGCGCCTGGTCGGCAGACGCGCGCGATTGGCGGCGCAGCGAACGCCTAAGTCGGCGAGGCGCGCGCCCGCCCCTACCTTCGAACGGGAGGCGCGGCCGGGCGCCAGTCGGTAGACGCGCGCGCTGGCGCGCAATAACGCCTAAGTCGGCAGAGGCGCGCGCTCCGCCCCTACCCTCGAACGGGTGGCGCGGCCGGCGCCTGGTCGGCGAGACGCGCGCTGGCGCCGCAGCGAACGCCTAAGTCGGCGCAGAGCGCGCGCTCGCCCCTACCGCCAATGGGTGGCGCGGCCGGCGCCTGGTCGGTAGATGCGCGCTGGCGCGCGCCGCGACGCGCTTGTCGAAGTAAAGCGCGCGCCCGCCCCTACCCTTCAATCGGGTGGCGCGGCCGGGCGCCTGGTCGGTAGACGCGCGCTGGCGGCGCCGCGAACGCCTAAGTCGAAGGAGGCGCGCGCCCGCCCCTACCCTTCAACGGGTGGCGCTGGCCGGCGCCTGGTCGGTAGACGCGCGCGGCGCGGCGCAGCGGCGCGCCTAAGTCGGCGCAGGCGCGCGCTCCGCCCCTACCTTCGAACGGGTGGCGGCGGCCGGCGCCAGTCGGCGAGACGCGCGCGCTTAGCGCGCAGCGAACGCCTAAGTCGGCAGAGGCGCGCTCCGCCCCTACCCTTCGAGCGGGAGGCGCTGGCGGGCGCCTGGTCGGTAGACGCGCGCGCTGCAGCGCCGCAGCGAACGCCTAAGTCGGCGCAGAGGCGCGCCCGCCCCTACCCTTCGAACGGGAGGCGCTGGCCGGGCGCCTAGTCGGCAGACGCGCGCGCTTAGGCGCGCAGCTAACGCCTAAGTCGAAGCGAGGCGCGCTCCGTCCCTACCTTCGAACGGTGGCGCGGCCGGCGCCTGGTCGGTGACACGCGCGCTGCAGCGCGCGCGAACGCCTAAGTCGAAGTAGAGGCGCGCGCTCCGTCCCCTACCCTTCGAACGGGTGGCGCGGCCGCGCCTGGTCGGCGCAGACGCGCGCGCTGGCGCCGCAGCGAACGCCTAAGTCGGCGAGAGGCGCGCTCCGTCCCCTACCTTCGAGCGGGTGGCGGCGGCCGCGCCTGGTCGGCAGAACGCCGCGCTTAGCGGCGCCGCGAACGCCTAAGTCGGCGTGGGCGCGCGGCAGCGCGCGAACACCGCTTCGTGGGCGGTGACTTGGGGTCTTGTGATGCGGTCTTGCGCTGTAAAGGTTCCTTGAACCACGCCGACCCCTGGTCTGCCAGGGTTAGGTTTCCGTACCATGTGACCCGATGTGCCCAGGGCACGTGGCGGCCTATGACTGGTGGGCGGCGGGATGTGGACGGTTGCGTGTTTGCATTGCTCGCCGCCTTCCCTAGGCAAGGCGGATCTGGGCGGCGATGAATGGCACGTCGCGCGAGCGGGCGCTTATGCGGCTGCGATCGTGCCGTCGCGATCGTCGCGACCCTTCACGTTCCGCCACGGGGATCGCGCGGCGGGCCTTTACACCGCTACGGCGCCTCCCGCGCGCGGATCGCTGCGACGCTTTGATAACGGTGGTGCGGCGAGGCGGCTTGAAATAGCCCCGTAACGGCGCCCCGCACCTTTACGCACCTTTATGTCCTCTTGCTGCCTGGTCCACCTTCGAGACTTTCGCGTCGCTCACCGCTGCAACGTTTCGCGAAAACGATGGCTTCCGTGGCAAGCGCGCCAGTGGTTGGTGGCGGCGTTCGCGGCGGCCTCGGAGTTGAAGGTGAGATCGTGCTCGAAGAGCGCGACCAGCCGCGGTCGACAAGGAGCGGCCGGCGGTGGAGGAGGGAGGCACGTTCTTCGGCGAGCTAGGCCCTTCGCCGTGACCGAAGACGATCCAGGGCTTCGCACGCCGGAAGTTATCCGAGCGCCAGTGGTACGATCGCCGCCGCCCGACGAGGCGAGCCGCATCCCGAGGGGTCGGAGGCGGTGGTGTTCGCCGCCTTTTTGACGCGGGCTCCGCATCCGCGCGGCGCCGTTGTAGGCGACATACTGCGGGCGTTGGGCCGAGCGGGCGCATCGACGGCAACGCCGCCGGGCTCGGCCGGCGGTGTCTGGTGGGCCTTGCGCTCGAGCGTGTTGGCCCGATGCCTCGCTGTTTGCCTACGCGCACGAGGCACGCACCAGCCAAAGACCGGAAGAACGAGGCGGTGTCGAGCCGGCGGCGTCACTTTGTCCTCCGCCCATCGCAGTAAGAGGCTCTTCCTGCGAACGCAACTCGCGGGAAGTGGGAGTCTTCTTGGATGAAGCGGTGGTTCTACCACCGCGTGGAGAGCGGAGCGCCTTGAGTGCACAGCCGACCTATCGCGTTCAAGCCCTCGCCCGCGAACGCCTCGGCGATGAGGACAAGCGAGGGTCCGACGGCTCGTAGGCTTGGCCGCCCGCTTCAACATGCGCGACCTCGCGAAGAGTTCGTGATGTACGGCGTGGCACCGCTGTGCGCGATCGTGCCTCGCCGCGAGAGGCGTCGAGATGACAATGTCTTGCCCTCGATGCGCTTGCGGCGGCGCGGCGATCTTCGTAAGCCTCGCTCGTGTTCCGCCCTGGCTAACGCACGCGCGGCAGATCCGATAGTCTTCTCCTTTGTTTCGAGATTCCCTTAGAGGAGGCGAGCGAGCGCGCGCGTGTTCTGGGGCCGTACACCACCGGGAGCATAAGCGGCGTCGACGGCGGCTATTGCCGGCGGGTCTAGGGAGAATCAATCGCGTTTGCGAGGCTCGGGCCTTGTCGTGCGGACCGTGCCGTTCGGACGGCGGTGCAGCGAAGAAGAAGAAGAAGAGAAGGCCCGCCTCGGAAGAGGCGCGGCGGGCACCCGCGCTAGCGTTCGAGGGCACGGCGGATGCGGAGTCGGACTCGGCGGTATGCGACTCGGTTTGGCGGTGCGAGGCGGCGAGGTATCTTCGGCGAGCACCCCTGACGGCGGGCTTGCCGCGAGCGGTCGAAGGGGGGAAGCCTCACCGCCTGCCGGAGTCACCGAGGTGGAACCCGTGCGGGCCCGCGATGCCGAGATGGAGCTCTCAGCCATAGCCACTGTGGTGCCGGTGGCGCCTCCGCGAGCACACGGCCGGCTGTCTTTGCCTTCACCACGCAACAAAATCGGCGTGCTCCTGCGGCTCCCGCCACCATGGAACTTCCTCCCCCGGGCGTGGCAGCGACGGGGGATTTTCTAACCGCGGCTGTAGGGGCTGTGCCGCTGCTGGCTGCCCCGGCTAAACGGCCGTGCGTGCGGCCGGAGCTTCACCGGACACCGCGGGGATTTGTCGTGGCCACGGGCATCGAAGCTTGTGGGATGCGGCGCAGCGCGAGGCCCGCGCAGCATATCGCCTTCGCCCCCTGCGACGCCGTCCACCGCGCGAGATAGCGCGGCGTCCCGAACGCGAGACTTCGCGCGCGGCGAACCATTCCTTCGGCTACCGAAGGTAAGGCGTCGAGCTCACTCGCGTATGTTCTTATGCCTGGATTGCTCACTTGTATGCTCGTTCGCAGCGCTGCTCATTCGGGAGGGGAGCCTCGGCGAACGCGGGCCTCCGAGCATGTGAGCGCCGCGAGTTCGCGCCGCCCCGAGACGCCGAGGGCGTGGCGCGGATTGTACATGACGCGCCACTAGCGTCGACCGCAGTGCTTGCAGACTTACGGGCGGGCGCCTTGAGGACGCCGAGGTGTCGGGGTGAGGGTAAGCTCTCCTGCGACGCGCTGGGCTTAGCGGAGCTTGCTAATTCTTTTTCTTTTTCTTTTTTTGCAGACACTTGTGTTGGGGCAGCCCGCAAATGGCGTATGCCCGTAGCCAAAAGACGCCGAGAATAGGCCGCAGAGCCGAGGAGGAGCTGCGCTGAAGCCTTTGGCGCCGCGCTGCGACGCGCCCGCATCCGCCAACTAGAAGCGGAATGTGCCGGGCGAGGCATACGCCGAGGCTGGTTGCGCGCGCAGAGTCGGCCGTGGCAATCGCGGAGCAAAGGTTCGCGCAGAGCGTGATGGGCTCTCGACGCAGTCGCCGCGCTAGAGAAGGAAAAAGCGAGCTTGCCTTGACTCTAGCGGAGCGCAACCGACGCTGGCGAGGCCTCGGTGGTTGCGTGGGGCGCCGTGCAAGCGCTGAGAGCCATCTCCAGGGATCGGTAACCGAGGTGCTGGAGCGCTTTGGCCTGCAGGAGTTGATTCGACTCTCCGCCGGATTGATGAGGCGGCATCGTCGCGCGCGATGCCGCGGCGCCCTTGGCACCCATCGCGCGTACCGCCGGCCTCCTTGGTGTGCGCGCTCCTCCAAAGACCGCGGCTGCACGCGCATGTCGCCGAGCTGAATGACCCCGTGGAGATGACGGCGGGGCGGAGTAATGTCCGGCGCCGTCCGCTCTGCTCGCCGTGCCTTTGGGCCATTCTCGCGACCGGATCAGGGGTCATGTCGGGTGGAAGCTCATGCGGATCGAGCTCGGAAGTCGCTCACGGACGGGAGCCTCGGCCAATTTCGACGGGGTCCCCGACGCGATGATGGCGGCGCTGGCCCTCCGGCGCCGGAACCCGCAGTCCGATGCCGCGGCGCCTGTGTAGGCGTGCGTTGTATTGTCCTTCGTCTTTGCCAATAAAGTGTGCACCTCCTGCATGTATGCGACTTTCGCCTATATCCCGCAGCTTCCTTGCTGGGACCAGCCGGGCGCCGACCTTTCAATCGTGGCGCCTTGGCCGCGAAGGGTCGAAGAGTCGCTAACTCGGCGAGCCGCCTTCTTGAGCGAAGCCCCGCTTTAGCGCGTGTTAAGGACGAGCCCGGGGTAGCGGCGTAGAGTGGTCGGGTGCCGCGGACCTTTGTACATGTGATTTTTTGGTGTGCGGTCGCACAGGACTTTAGGATATGCGTTGTGTATGGATACCTCCGTCGCAAAGTGGCTGCGCCAGATTCCGTAGAACGAGCGATCGAGGCCGACGTAGCGGAGGCAGATCCCCGCGGTTTGCCTTGCTTTATAGTCCGGGGACTCGCGCGTGCGGAGGCGGACCTCGGCGCTCGACTTTCTTTATAGTCCGAGACTCGCGCGTGCGGAGTGGGCTCGGCGCTCACGCCTTATTTAGAGTCCGTGGACTGTTGCGTGCGAGCTAGGCTCGACGCCACGTCTTCTTTATAGTCCGAGACTCGCGCGCGAGCTAGGCTCGACGCCACGCCTTATTTAGAGTCTGTGGACTATTGCGTGCGGAGCTAGGCTCGACGCCACGCCTTCTTTATAGTCCGAGACTCGCGCGTGCGAGCTGGGCTCGGCGCCACGTCTTATTTAGAGTCCGTGGACTATTGCGTGCGAGCTAGGCTCGGCGCCGCCTTCTTTATAGTCCGAGACTCGCGCGTGCGAGCTGGGCTCGGCGCTACATCTTATTTAGAGTCCGTGGACTGTGCGTGCGAGCTAGGCTCGACGCCACGTCTTCTTTATAGTCCGGAGACTCGCGCGCGCGAGCTAGGCTCGGCGCTTCGTCTTATTTAGAGTCCGTGGACTGTTGCGTGCGGAGCTAGGCTCGACGCCACGTCTTCTTTATAGTCCGAGACTTGCGCGTGCGAGCTGGGCTCGGCGCCACGCCTTATTTATAGTCCGGAGACTTGCGCGTGCGGAGCTAGGCTCGGCGCTACGTCTTATTTAGAGTCCGTGGACTATTGCGTGCGAGCTAGGCTCGGCGCCACGTCTTCTTTATAGTCCGAGACTTGCGCGCGAGGGCCCCTCGGCGCGTGCTTTGTTTATACTCAGTCCCGCCACCTTGGCAACGGCGAGTGCACACGCTAACGTGCGTCTTTGGTTTATACTCGGTCCGTCACCTTTGGCTACGGCGAGTGCACACGCGAACGTCGCGACTTCGATTTATACTCGATCCGCACCCACAGCTCGGCGAGTGCACACGCGAACGTGCGTCTTTGTTTATACTCAGTCCCGTCACCTTTGGCTACGGCGAGTGCACACGCGAACGTCGACTTCGATTTATACTCGATCCTGTACCCACAGCTACGGCGAGTGCACACGCGAACGTCGCGTCTTTGTTTATACTCGGTCCGTCACCTTTGGCTACGGCGAGTGCACACGCGAACGTCGCGACTTGATTTATACTCAGTCCGTGCACTCGGCTACGGCGAGTGCACACGCGAACGTGCGTCTTTGTTTATACCGCGAACGCGCGTGTTAGCTAAGCTGCGCGCGCCACCGCGCGTGCTGCGCATAATAAAGAAAGATTAGCGACAAGCGGCGCTCTTCATTACGTCCCGTTTGCGCGGGTGAGCCACTACCAAGAAAAGGATAGATATCTCGACCGTTTACCCTTGGTGCGGCCGAAGCCTCTAGCCGCTAGTCGCCTGCGAGGCCCGCCGAGGCACGCGTGAATGGCCCCGCGACCTCCGCTCGGTGGCGCCAGCTCTAGGGCGCCGTTGGGCTTCGCGCGCGGGCACTGTACTGGCTTGATGTGGCGGGCCATGTCTGGTCGCCTCGGGCGGTGATGATGGTCCGGGACCGGGATCTTCATACCGTAGCCGTGATGTGGTACCGCGAAGGAGTTGAGGATTGGGCGGCCTAGTATGGCATTGTAGGGTACGGAGGTCGACCACGTCGAAGGTGGCATCTTCGGTCCGCACATTGTCATCTCGGCGAAGGAGACCAAGGCCGACCGCCCGCCCTCGAGGCTGCCCCCCGCCCTGCAGTGGGATTCCCGAGGGCCCCAGGCGGCTTCGAGGGATCCCCATCTGATCGAAGGCCGCCGCAAACAATATGTTCGCGGAGCTACCACCGTCCACCAAGGCGCGCCCTACGTCGCATCCCGCGATGGTGACCGGATGACTAGGGGTCTGATGAGGAAGTCCACACCACAGGCATCGTCGGGCGTGAATGTGACTTCGTGGTGTGCCCACTCGGCGGTGCTTGCGCTGGGTATACCGCCACGTGATGCGCCTTGCGCGTAGGCCTTCTCGCTGCCGTGCGAGACGAATGCGGCGCCGAACCTCCGGATATGACGTTAATGACCCTACGGTAGGTTGCGTCCGGGCCTGCAACGACAGGAGGCCCTCCCGAGGCTGCTGTACGTGGGCTTGGATCCGCAAGGTGCCTTCTTGGGGCTGCATCCCTTGCGCCTGTACCTGCATCCCTTGCGCTTGTACCTGCATGGGGGCCTCGTATGGGAATTGGACGTGGACCACCGCAGGCGGGCGCGCCTCCGGGTTCCTGTCCCTAGCGACGCAATGGAGGTGCAGGTGCAGGTGTCATGATTGCCGCGGCCGTGGATTATGCACCACAGCCCCTGGTGCTGGTCGTCCTAATCTCCACGACTCTTATCGTCGCGGCCCCTCCGCGCGCGCGCCGCCACGACGCCCGACCGCCTCGGCTGCTGAAGCACCTTCGTCGAGCCTCCTTCGATGTCGAGGGCGTCTCGTTTCGCCTCGACCTCTGCTGCCGCGCTTGGGCTGATCGGACGACTCCTTATGCGAGTTGTCCTGCGGTCGGCGCGCCCTCGGGCGACTCTTGCTTACGTTTTCCCTTCAAGAACCGCCCTCGGCGGACCTTGGCTTCGCGAGGCTTCGGCTGGTTGGTGTCGAGTCGTCCCCTTGCCTTGCGCGCGTCTTCCTCCGCCCGGCATATTCTTCCATCTTGTCGAAGAGCTTTGCCACCGTCTTGATCGGCTTCGCGCGTTGTACTCAGCCATCGGGCGGACGAAGGCCCCGTATGGCTGCATTGGCGATGGTGGTCTCGTTGGCGTCCTTCACTTGACATCGAATCTTGGCGGCGTTTGAAGTAGTCCCGGAGCTTCTCAGGGTTTTTGCTTTACGGCGAAGAGTTGGTCCGCATCGACCGGTCGGCGTAGTTTCCTTGGAAGTTGTTGTGGAGGCGGACACGGCTGCTCCCACGCGTAGATGGAGCCGGCTCTATGGTAAAAAACCAAGAGCGCCACTCCTTGTAGCGCGAGGGAGTCCTTTGCCTTCGTGGTGTCATCTTCGCCGCGGCCGACCGCGGTTTCAGATATCTGCGCCGCGAACTCACGGGGTCCGTGTCGCTTTATACGAATCGATGGCGCTAGGAACTTGAAGTCTTCGGCCATGCCGCTGCTGCAACCCCGCCGAGAGCGGGGACTCGGATCCACGCGTGCGGCGCGCGCGGCTGGATGTGGGGCTTCGCGATCGCGCTCTTTCCGCTGGGCTCGACGCGATTGCCGGGCGCAGCCGGTTGACTCGAGCCTCTTGTATGTCTCGGACGGCTCGCGAGTCCCCGCCTCCGCGAGCGCTTGCCGAGCCGCCAGCAGGCGCTTTCCACCCCGGTCTTGGCGGGTCGCCGGTGCTTCCGACGGCGGTCGGCGCGGGCGACCGCGTCGCGGTCCCGAGCTGCCGGTCGCTCCGTCGTGGCTACCTCGGACCGCCCGGTTCGCCTCGCCAGCGAGGGTGCGGTGAAGCGGCGGGTCGGCTGTCGTTGCGTCGGCGGGGTCGGTTGTCGCCGCACCCGTGTCGACGTCTTGGACCGCGGGGTCCGTCCTTGTAACGCCGGCGATGGTGTTGGTCGTCGCGGTGCCGGTGCGGGTCGATCGTCGCCGCGAACGCCAACGCCGCCACCGCGCCGCATCGCCACCCACGCCCGCCGCCGCCGATGGCGAAGCTCTGGTACTCATACGGCGCTCCGGCTCGGCCGCCTTCTTTCCCTTCGCCGCGGCTGAGGAAGCTTTTTTCGGTGCCATCTTTTTCCTCGGTCTTCAGGCTTATCTTCGTCCTTCCCCACGGACGGCGCCAACTGTTGTGGCTACAGACCAAACAGAGAGAGATATGGTAGTGGAGAGTAATGAAGTTGGGTGTCATAGCCTGCCCCCTCCCCATGGCTTGTGCTCATATATATATGCGCGTGAGGAGTGCTTGTACAGCTATGCCCTTACATCTGGTTATTCCCTCTGGGGGCAGCTATGTCATTACACATGGCCTATTCTGGGCCTTATAATCTCTTACCAGGCCTGCTGGGTTTAGGTGGGGGCCATCCCTACGACAGGTATACACACACTTTTCACACCGTTGAAATGCTCCAAGATTCGTACAAGATATAGAAGAGGAAATCAAGTACATTTGGTGTTCACGCTTCTCTCTCGCTCCACTTCATCAAAACGCGGAGGCCACCCCCGTCCACTGTTCGCGCCCCACCCCCTATTTTACCGGCGAGCAATGCCTGACCGCTGAGCCCTCCACCCCCTATAAATAGCCATCCTCTAGCACCCTCACACCTCAACCGACCCCCCTTTGCACACCACTCCCTCTCTCGCGCCCCAACGAGCCTCCGCACCGTCTTCTCCTTTCCAAGCACTAGTGAACTACTTTGGCGAGAAATCCCAGCCACTCTCGTCATCTCCGCATCTCAGTGACCCCACCTCTAGCTTTGCATGCACCGGGGCAAGCCTCGGCCACCACTTAGTCAAGCACGAGCATCACCGGAGCGCCAATCCATTGGAGATTCAAGCCGTACCAACGCCTTCTCTCACCGTTGACCGCCCTCGGTCATCCCCGCCCCGACCAAGGTATAAATCGATTCACCTTGTCACCCTCTTCCTTTTGCGCACACTACTGCCCTCACTGAAAACTCAGCAATTGTAAAGATCATGCCCCTCCTTATGAAGGGGCACCACCTAGGCTTGTTGTCCTTCCTCACGGGTCCTTTGCCCCAGTCAGAGTATTGCTTGGGGTTGCGTGGCTCTTTATCGCCCATAGCCAAGACTTCCTTTGAACTTCTGGCATGAGGCTTCTAGCCTTTGGCCTTGTCCTTGGACTTCTTGACCTTCTCCTTCCTCTTACTACCTTCACCTTGCTCTTTGGAACCTCAGCTGACTTGATCGATAGTCCTAGTCCATTCGACTGCTTCAGCAACGGTTGCATAGTGGTCAACCATCTCAAAGAGCTCGGCGACAGTGGTCGGATGATTCAAGGTGATGTCCTCTGTGAACCTCCTGTTGTGTACCCCTGCTTGAAAGCCCTGATGACAAAAGCGTCAGAGACATCTGGAATTAAATTATGAATCTGAAGCATTAGACGAATTGTCATAGGGTCTCATCGCTGCTTGCTGCATTCTATGCAGGTCATTCTCCTTCCCAGGGCGGTTGTACATGCCCTGGAAGTTGGCCATTAGAAGGTCACAAAGGTGTTGCCATGAGTAGATCGACTTGAATAGCTAGTTGAGCAACCATGACCGTGCAGATCCTTTGAGCACCGTTAGAAGGTAGTTTGCCATGACGTGCTCACCTCCTCCTAACACCCGGACAGTGGTCATGTAAATCTAGAGGAACTCAATGAGATTCTGAGACACATCAAATTTCTCCATGTTCACGATTGGAACCGCCACGGCTAGCGCACTGCTCAGAGTTTGGGCACGAATGCCCAGCACCCAGTAATGAGTTCTTGACATCTCCTTTGCAAGAAAGGGTAGTTGACATCACTAGACGATCATACTTGGTGATGACCGACGGTCGGCAGACCTGACCTGTAATAGGCCTCGTCCATACGAGGATAGTACTCCTCATACTTCATCTACTGGTACAGGTTCCTTGCTTGAAGAAGTGACTAAGCATCAACTCGTCGATACAGAGTCATTCGGGGAATTTTCCTCTAGTTAGAATTGCGCTTGGGGGACCGACGCGCCCTATCGTAATGCCGAACCCTACAAGGTGAGTTTCATGATTGACTAGACATGGTTGCACCTTGTTGATTCTCAGAGTTCGCTGGCAAGCCTGCTTGAGTCTAACCATCACATCGTGGAGTATTTGTGCAATCCCTTTAGCGAAGTGATCGTAACCCAAGGCTAGAGCAAGCACTTGAGTCGAGTTCTCGAGCAGGTCGTTCATCCATTGAAGCTCTCGAGCCTCTTCGGATTGGTACTAGACATGCCCAGGCAAAGACCTCTGGGCAATCAGTTGCCTCCTTCGAGAAGTCTTGAGATCCTCGATCACTAATGCCAGCTAGGGGTACCTTACAGAAGAGCGATTATTTCTAGGATTTCTCACACGCTCATTAAAGAACTGATCGAGCTCACCACTGGGGGTCTCGTCACCATCCTCACAAGAGGCGGGAGTGTGTGACCAGTGTGGAGCATCCTTAGGCCTTCCTTCGAGAGGGTTATTAGGATCTGTGGGCAGGGGCAAAGACCTCCTGTCTAGAATCTCTACTTCAGACGAGGACCCCTCATTTTAAGAATCGTCCAATGCGACTCCATCGTGGCCTGGAGTAAACCCCGCCAAGTAGGGGAATTCTGGGTTATAACTATCTCTTGCTGAATCTATACCCTGTGAAAGTATAGGCGAACTCGCAGAGAGCCCACCCATTCTCTTTGCAGATTTGACAGAGAGAAATGACCACCAATTGGTGATGAATTCCTGGAATGACAGATTCCAGGGGCTCGTTGAAACTGCTCAGAGTGTCGTCGTGGGGCTTGAACACTTGGGGGCGGGCCCATTGTCGTGTTCTGAGTCCTCATTATGGTTCGATTGACCCTTACCACTTGGGGGAAGTGACTCCTCCATTGAGAATACTTTTGTGGGATATTTTGATGCCTCATCAGCCTTCACTGCAATAGGGTCTCCGTTGTCCCAGGATGGATCTCCAAGGAGGCTCTCACTGTTGAAGGATTGCATCGTCTGTTTGAAGTTGTAGTAGGCCTCCATGTCGAGGTCTGCGTAGTCGGCCAAGTCAAATCAGTTCTCCTCATTCCACCCCCTGCCATGAGGACATCAAAAAACAACTTGCTGATGAAGAGATTACCGGAATCTTGGAAGACGCTCCACATGGACGACGCCAGCTGTCGATGTTCTAATACCGATCTTACATATGATTTCTTGGATTTGGGGGAAGTTCTCAAGACTTGGCTTAGATCATGAAGAACAGAGACACAGGAATTTTTATATAGGTTCGGGTCTTTTCCTTGGAGAATAGCAACCCTACTTCCTGTGTGGCTATTACTCAAAAGAACTAATTACAAATGAGCATAATGCGAAAATGTCTAGCACTATTGCTAAGATGAGACAAGATCTGATCCCTTTCTTCTTTGGCGTTAACCTTTATATAGCTGGTGAAGCGGCAGCCGTTATCCCGTGTCAGAAGACAGCTTAATGCTTTGGGTGATAACTGTCTGACAGAAGTTATTGTTAGAGAGATGTAGTGACCGTTCATCATGTAGTAGTTGTTGTCAAAGATAGATCATATGTGGTTATTAAGAATAAGCGGATGTTTTAACCGTCTTGTCAGGCGACCCCACGATCTAGCAGGATGTCATTTAGACAAGTCGATCAGAGATATCGTGGAAAGGTCTACGATCACGACGTGATCATAGGACATCTTGTGAGTACGTGGTCGTAAAAGGACTTACGTCTATGTGGTCGTAGGAGGACTTACGACTATGCGGTCGTAGCGAAGCTTACGACTAAGGAATGGTTATAGAATAGCTTATGACTACTTTGTGAACTTATGTTATGATGTAATAATTATGAGGACTATTCTATCCTCGTTAGATGGTAAGTGACATTTATGATATGGCATATGCATTCCGTGCCAGGGAAGTGAGAAAGTCAATAGCTATGAGTAAACCTATATGACTATTCTGGTGTGCTTTTGAGTAAGACCTAAAGAGGTAGACACCTCCATGGGATGGAGGAAAGACCTATCTCGGTAAGCACCTCCACGGGATAGGGGTAAAAGGTGATATCGATGGGTGTACCCTTTGCTATACCGGTATACGCTAGAGAGGAGACATGAGCATAAGCATTGCATTGCACTAAGAGAAATTGAGATGAGAAAAGAAAATGGTGGAAAATTGAGTAAATGATGAATTGAATATGTTGTTGATGCTACTATTTTATTGTGTACTTATTGAGTCGTGGACTCAGCCTTGCTTTATTGTTTTTTAGGTGAATGTTGAAGGCGACATGTATGGGAGAGAGTAGAATATGAAATAATTGCACTTTTGTAGCTTCACTCCACGTAGTGAATCATTCACTATTTGTCACAAACAATTTAGCTTATCCATATAATAATTAGATGCTCAATGGTTTCCTTAGTTCCTTATAGTTCTTATTGTTGTTATTTAATAGTTTCTTGGTTTAGATTATCAATTGATTCATCTTAGTGATTGTTTGGTTTATCTTAAGTTCAGTTCATTGTTTGCCGTGTTACTGAAATTTATGCTTATTATCATGTTGGATTTTATTCTTGAAGTCTAGATGATGTTGATTCTTGATAGTTGGTTTCAACTAGTAGAGATAGTAGTTGTGAGTGACATCTTGGGCTTTTGAGAAGCTGAGATGTTACAATTAAGGCATCTCCAATAAGGTCACAACAGCCGTCTCTAACAATACCACGTCAGACAAAAACTAGGCTAGAAGAGAGAGGAGAGAGTGTGTGTTGTCGCATCTGCACACGATGACTGCAGCACGCAACCCAAGGTGCGAACGGATGACCCAAGGCATTGTTGGAGAGGTGTCGTCCCTCGCCCATGTGATTTGTGGGCCCCCAACTGAAGCGAACCACTTGCGATGACCTCCACGGCCCCACCCAGCGAGCACACCGATCGCGATAAACCATGATCGGGAAGGTAGAGATCGAGAGACTTCAACCTCCACATCGGGTGATAGACTTGATGGCGAGGTCGATCTTGATGCATAGCAATGGTTGGAATAGTAATGGTAGGGTTGATCTGTGATGGATCCAGTTGGATCAAGATGTTGGCGACACAAATCCTGCCTCGAGAACGATGGCACAAGCCAAAGACAATGCATGTGGGCGGTGTCCTTGAAAAGGAGACGAGGGGAGCCGTAGGGAGCTGAGAGAGGAGGGTGGTAGAGAAGGCGACGACAGTGATAAGACCGCCACCAACGGCAAGGGAGGAGGCGGTGGCCCTGCCGCGGCATTGGAGAGATGGGGTTGAGGGTTGAGTCCGAGGAGAGACGAGGGAGGATAGGAATTATTGGAGAGTGATAGGAAGGGTAGGAATTATGAAAAGAAACTAACATATGGGCCTAACACTTTGAAAAAATAAAAAACTATGTTGTGTTATGTGTTAAGAAATAAATTGTTAGAGCAGTTATTGTTGATTTGTGATCCAAATTCTATACATTAATTAGGCCAGCTTCTGGACGGAGCGTAGCGGAGAATCTCGTGTGTCTCTGTGATTGATCTTGTTTACTTCGTCGTTCCTCCGCCGTCTCGTGTAACAAGTGGTATCAGAGCTGAGGTTCCTCAGATCGGGCATCGCGATGGCGTCGATGAAGTTTGATCTACCGCTACTCGAGTACAAGACGAGATTCTCGCTGTGGCAAGTGAAGATGAGGGCGATACTCGCCCAATCACAGGATCTGGATGAGGCCCTAGATTGCTTCGGGAAGAAGGAGAAGGATCAATGGACTCCTGAGGAGAAACGTAAAGATCGTAAAGCTCTGTCGCTCATTCAACTTCATCTTTCTAATGATATCTTGCAAGAAGTGCTGCAGGTGAAAACTGCTGCAGAAATTTGGTTGAAACTGGAATCGATCTGCATGTCAAAAGATCTCACCAGTAAGATGCACATGAAGATGAAGTTGTTCTCGCACAAGTTGCAGGAGGGAGGATCGGTGATGAACCACATATCGGTCTTTAAGGAGATCGTGGCCGATCTGTTATCCATGGAGGTAAAATTTGATGATGAGGATTTAGGTCTTCTGTTACTATGCTCACTGCCTAGTTCATATTCAAATTTCCGTGACACCATATTGTTAAGCCGTGATGAACTAACCCTAGCGGAGGTTTATGAGGCGCTCCAGAGTAAGGAGAAGATGAAAGGTATGGTGCAGGGTGAGCCGTCGTCCTCCAAGGGCGAGGCGTTGCAGGTCAGGGGCAGATCTGAGCAGAAGTCCTATGATAACAACAATCGCGACAAGAGCCAACATGGTAGAGGACGTTCAAAGTCCAGGGATAAGAAGTTCTGCAAGTACTGCAAGAAAACGAACCACTTCATCGAGGATTGCTATAAGTTAAAGAATAAGGAGAAGAGGAATGCTACACACCAACAGAAAAATAAATCTGAAGGTAATGCCTCTGTTGTCTCCGGTGCTGATAGTATTGATTCTGGAGATTGCCTTGTCGTATTTGCTGGTTGTGTTGCTGGTCATGATGAATGGTTACTCGATTCGGCATGTTCGTTTCATATCTGCATTAACATAGAATGGTTTAGTTCTTATAAGCTGTGCGAGTGGAGATGTTGTTCGCATGGGAGATGACAACCCATGTGAGATCGTGGGCATTGGATCTGCTCGGATCGGGACACATGATGGCATGGTTCGCACGCTTGGACAATGTGCGACATATACCAAGGATGGCAAGAAATCTCATCTCCTCAAAGACACTCGATGATGATGGGTACAAGTACTCCGCCTGGTGGAGTTTTAAAGGTATCAAGAGGTTCTCTCGTTTACATGATTGGTGATATGAATTACGCCAAGTTATATGTGCTTAGAGGAAGTGCATTGCGTGTTTCCGCTACTACTGCATCTTGTCTCGATAATAATACTAACCTCTGGCATAAGCGTCTTGGACATATGAGTGAACTTGGTATGGCAGAATTGATGAAGAGGAACCTGCTGGATGGCTGCACTCAGAGTAAGATGAACTTCTGTGAGCACTGCATTTTTGGTAAGCACAAGAGGGTAAAGTTCAATGCCTCGGTACATCGCTCCAAAGGTATACTTGAGTATGTACATGCTGATTTGTGGGGGCCTTCTCGTAAGACCTCGTATGGTGGTGCAAATTATATGCTTACTATCATTGATGATTACTCTAGAAAAGTGTGGCCTTATTTTCTGAAAGGCAAAGATGATACATTTGCTGCTTTTAGAGAGTGGAAAGTAATGATAGAAAGGCAAACTGAGAAGAAGGTAAAGCTGCTTCGTACTGATAATGGTGGTGAATTTTGCTCGCATGAGTTTAATGATTACTGCAGGAAGGAAGGCATTGTGAGGCATCACACCATCCCATACACTCCGCAGCAAAATAGTGTGGCTGAGCGCATGAACAGAACCATCATATCGAAGGCTCATTGCATGCTGTCCAACGCAAAGATGAACAAGCGTTTTTGGGCAGAGGCCGCCAACACCGCATGCTATTTGATCAACAGGTCGCCTTCTATTCCACTCAACAAGAAAACTCCCATTGAGGTATGGTCTGGTACATCTGCTGATTATTCACAGCTGAGAGTTTTTGGTTGCACTGCTTATGCTCATGTTGACAATGGAAAATTGGAGCCTAGAGCTATTAAGTGTCTGTTTCTTGGTTATGGTTCTGGAGTAAAAGGATATAAGCTATGGAATCCTGAAACAAGAAAGACTTTCATGAGCGTATGTTGTTTTTAATGAATCTATGATGTTTAATGACACTTACCCATAGATATTGTACGCATGATCGATGATGATGAGCGAGAATATGAGCGTGCGGTGGAGCACGTGGATGATCAGGGAGATGAATTTCTTGATGATACTATTGATACTATTCAGCACTTATCTCTGTTTTTGCAGCAAGACGATCAGCCTATAGCACTTCGCAGAGAAAGGAGGAGTTGTGGTCCTCGATCCCGATTAATTGAAGAGTGTAATTTGATTCATTATGCTCTTAATTGTGCTGAACAGGTGGAGAACACTCATGAGCCGGCTCACGTACATCGAAGCCATTGTTTCGGAGATCATGAGAAGTGGATCTCAGCTATGCAAGAAGAGATGCAGTCCCTGGAGAAAAATGGCACATGGGACGTGGTGCGCTTGCCTAAAAATAAGAAGACCGTGCGTTGCAAATGGATCTTCAAGAGGAAGGAGGGTCTATCTCCTAGTGAGCCTCCAAGATTTAAGGTAAGGTTAGTAGCTAAAGGTTTCAGTCAGATTCCGGGTGTTGATTACAATGATGTGTTCTCCCCAGTTGTGAAGCATAGCTCAATCTGTACATTCTTTAGTATTGTTGCTATGCGTGATCTTGAGCTTGAGCAGCTAGATGTGAAGACAGCATTCTTGCATGGAGATCTTGAGGAGGAGATATGCATGGACTAGCCAGAAGGGTTCATAGTGCCTGGTAAGGAGGATCATGTTTGCAAATTGAAGAAGTCCTTATATGGTTTGAAACAGTCTCCTCGCCAGTGGTATAAGAAGTTTGATTCATTTATGTTATCAAATAACTTTAAAAGATCTGATTATGATAGTTGTGTCTACATTAAATTTGTTGATGGATCACCTATATACTTGCTGTTATATGTTGATGATATGCTGATTCTTGCCAAGAGCAAGAAAGAAATCATCGCATTGAAGGCTCGATTGAGCGATGAATTTGATATGAAGGATCTTGGTGCTGCTAAGAAAAATCTAGGTATGGAAATTACTAGAGACCGTGCTTCGGTTTATTGTTTCTTAGTCGGCAAAATTATATTCAGAAAGTGCTTCATCGTTTCAACATGCATGATTCAAAGCTCATTAGTACTCCCATTGCACCTCACTTTAAATTGTCGACTTCACAATGTCCTAGCACCGATGAGGAGGTTGAGTACATGTCCGAGTTCCGTATGCAAGTCTTTGTTGGGTCTTTGATGTATGCCATGGTTTGCTCTCGTCGGATTTATCTTATGCTATGAGTATGGTCGGTAGATATATGGCTAATCTGGTAAAGAGCATTGGAAGGCCGTTCGGTGGATTTTCGGTACATGCAAGGCACATCGAATGCTTGTTTGAAGTTTGGCAGACTGAAAAGGAACTCGTTGGCTATGTTGATTCAGATTATCTTTGGTGATTTGGATAAGCGTGGGTCGCTCACAGGTTATGTATTTACCATTGGTGGTTGTCTTTGTAAGTCGGAAGGCATATTTGCGAGGATGTTGTTGCGCTATCCACCACCGAAGAATATATGGCTATTTGTGAAGCAAGTAAAGAGTCGGTTTAGTTGAAAGGTTTGTTTCTTGAGCTTCTTGGAGCCGATTCTTGCATTAATCTGTTTTGTGACACCAGTGCAATTTATCTCACTAAAGATCAGATGTTTCATGAGAGGACAAAGCACATTGAGATTAAATATAATTATGTCAGAGATATTGTTGCAAAGGGTAAGCTAAAGGTATGCAAGATTAGCACTCATGAAAATCCTGCTGATATGTTGACAAAGTCAGTTCCTGTTGCTAAGTTTGAGCTTTGCTCAAGCTTAGTTGGTATTACAGTTTAGTCCAAGAGGCTATGTGGCGCCGAAAGTATTTCTTTATTTGTTGTGTTCAGGGTGAAGAATTGATTTATGCTACAGGAAGGAATTTGTCTCAAGGTGAAGTATGTTGATTTGTGATCCAAATTCTATACATTAATTAGGCCAGCTTCTGGACGGAGCGTAGCGGAGGCCCGTCGCCGGAGGCTTAGGGCCGGATATGAGATTAGAGTTGTAATCCCCGGCGTTGTAACCTCACCTCGATATAGTGAAGATTGTTGCTGGCTGGCGCCCATGGTTTTTTCCCTCTCGCATTGGGAGGGTTTTCCACGTTAAAATCTCGTTTGTCTCTGTGATTGATCTTGTTTACTTCGTCGTTCCTCCGCCGTCTCGTGTAACAGTTATCTCTTATATTTTTCATTGATGATATGGAATTATTTAGAGACACTTAAAACAATGAACTATTGAAGATGCCCTAATACGAAAGAGTGAGATAGCCCTTGACTCATCTCAAGACTCGAGAGCTTGTTTTGTTTGTATCTGACTGTTTTCTGTTCAATCCACAGTATTGTCGTCCGATTCACGTTCCCCTGCCTCGCTGGACCATCCGCTCTTCTTCTTCCTAACTGGGCCAAATACTTTTCCTTCGCTTGCTCTCATGGAGGAGAAACATGAGGCAGACAAAGTAAGGCTCGGCCGGCCCCGCGAAATAATTTCTACATTCCAAACAGAAGCCGGTGTTGACGTTGATTACTATAAGTCTACGATTATAGTTTACATATCACAACACACTATTCGGACAATATTGAAAGAATTTACTTTGTTTCCTGCAAAATTACATGCGAATTAAGGGCAAGAACAATTCTCCAGGCTGGAAATCAGGCAGGGACAAAAAAAAGTGCTAGCTGCTGCAGCTTCAGCAGGTCTTGAAATGGATGCGAGAGCTAGCCGTCCCGAGCAAGACTGTATCACATATATGTACTCCAGATCGGGCCTGTTCTTTTCCTCCGAAGCCGACGGCTTTTGACTTTTGCTACAGTACCTAACTTTCAAACGGAGTATTTTCTCAAGACGGGGTCTACAGGTTAAACGATCTACACGTTAAAAGCCCAACATCTGTACTAGCAAAAATCGCAAGTGAGTATCTGTCTCTCCGTAATCTGTACCGTAAACAGCCAAAATTCAAAAATTTCAGCCAAAAGCCATAAGCCGCAGCCAAAAAGAACAGACCCTCAGTCTTGAAATGGCTTTTGTTGCATTCTCTCTACTTGAACGAGAGCTCGTGACTCGTGATTGCTCAAAGTAACCAGTGTATCCATGCACTCACGCCTCTGCTGGTTGTGTAAACAAGTAGCAGTGTATCTGTTCATGGCTTTATGCTAAGGCCTATGCTGCTGCTTGGAAAGCTCCAATTGGGACGCTGCTGTCGTCCGACGTGCTTCACAAGCGCTGCCATTGACTTGTCCAGTTCCCTTGTACAATGTACTAGGCTCCAACCTTTTGTTCCATTTCCTGGCTTCTACTGTCTCTTCCCTACAACTACTTTTATTCTGTGTTGTTCAGCAATTCCGTTTTATTCGATGGTTTTTGTGCGTGCAGAAGCAAAAAAAGAAAGAAAGAAAGAAAGAATTGGTCCGGAACCCTAACCGCAATCGTAGTTGTTGTTTTTTAGTCTGGTGGAATTTAAAAGGTATGAATACTTTACTGAATGTATGGTTATACTAGTACATATGAACAAATTTATTTTACAAGGTTGCCAGATTGGTATGAAATGTTTAACAGGTGGTCAATACATCAAAAAAATCATTTTGGACTTCAACATCGTCCTCAAAAACTTTGTCCACTATTTTTTTTGTAATATATTTACAAAATCCATTTAATTTATAATATTACGAAGGTACTTTTCAAGACAAATCTAACATATGGTTTTTAAGTATCCAATATAAATATTTAGAGGGTGTTCGTATTGGCTTCTACTTCAGACTTCTGTTTAGAGAAGTCAGAAGCCAATATGAACATCTAGCTTCTTGAAATGGTTTCTCCACTCCACTCACTTCAAGGATAAGGCAGGAGGTCATGGGCTCATCACACACCCTACTCCTCTCGCTCTTGTCTCTTGCACGTATCTCTCTCTTTTTTTCACCGTTCGCTCCTTCCTTTTAAAAGTTATTTTTTCAGTCACTACTATTCATTTTCAATCAAAAGCCATTAGCCATAGCCAATAAGAACACCCACTTAAATAGATGTTGATAGCTAAAATTTTGAAAGTTTGATTACACGTATCATAAAGTAACATGTATTTATGACTCGATGGAGTATATACTAAGAAGCACAATGAGCATGCATGGTCCATGGCCAAAGATTAGTAGTTTTTAGTACTAGTAAAGCATGAGATTAGTACTATGTTTAGTCAAATTAACCCTACATCACCTCTAGAGGGCGTTCATATTAGTTTTTGCTGAAGGCTTTTGACTTTATCTTATGAATAGTAATAGCTTGTAAAGAAACTTGTAGAGAGATACTCGCGTGCGATTTTGGCCGATATAAATGAAGTCACTGTAGTGTGTACTATAATTGATTAGTAAACCTCACCTTAAAAAGATATTCATTTAAAAGGTAGGTACTATAGAAAAGCCATTTACTACATAAAAGCGGTTTATAGAAACTAAAGCGAACAGGCAGCTCTTTCTTCCCAAGGGCATTAAGACCATGATCAATGTTGCTTATAAGCAGTGGCTTCTAACTTTTTTTTTGCATTGTATCAGCTGAAAATGCACTGTAATTGTTATTAGCTTTTTCTAAGTAATTTAATTTAAACAATAAAAATATTATATCATCATGGATAATGTAAAGGAATAAGGGGAAAAAGCAAAAAAACAAAACAAAATTAAGAAGCGAAGCAATGCAAAAAAAATATTGGAATAAGGTCTATGCCGCTCGGTTGGGCTGAAATAAGCTGGCTATGGCTGAAATTAACTATAGCTGGGTGAAATTACACTGTAACTGATGGTGGCTTATTTGGCGTAACTAAATTTAAAAAATTTAAAAATAGAAAAAACAGGTTAGCATATCACAAACAATGCAAACGAATACAAAAAAAAGAACCGGCAAAAAGCTCAAAAAAGCCAAAAATCATAAAAAGATAAAATTTAGAAATAGTAAAAAAAAATAAGTCAGAAGCCAGAAGTTCAAGCCTGTTTGATATGCCTGCGGCTTATGGCTTTTGGCTAAAATTTTTGAATTTTGGCTATTTGCGATGGAGATTACGGTGAGAGAGATACTCGCTTATGATTTTGGTTGATATAGATATTGGGCTTTTAACATGTACTACAATTAACTTGTAGATTCTGTTTTGAGAAAATACTCCGTTTGAAAGTTAGGTACTGTAGTAAAAATCAAAAACCGCTTTTAGAATCCGTAAAAAACAGACCCGATAGCTTTTCAAGTCAACGGAGTCAACTCCCTGGAAAAATTCTGCAAGAGCAAAAAGCAAAGCGCGTGTCCAAGTCAATCCATACATGCACATCTTTTTTTTGGGCCTGGGCTTGAGGCTATTGTCGTCGACCATATCAACCCTAGAAAGCTAGATTATCTGTACTCGTAGTATATGCACCAGGTGGGAAATACGACACTTTCACCCTCTTACCTTTGGTGCCGATCTCTTCTCTTGTGCATCCTTGGTCAAAAAGGCTTCCAAAAATTATAGAACAAAGAGAGTTTCTTATATACGAATTAGGTATATATATATATATATATATATATATATATATATATATATATATATATATATATATATATATATATATATATATATATATATATATATATATATATATATATATATATATATATATATATATATATATATATATATATATAGGAAAATTACATAAGGCACCATGGTATATATATATATGTTGTGTGGAGACCTATCTTCTCAAAATTGGTTTTATCGGAGAGGATGAGAAATCAAACGAGCAGTACCATCATAAATGAGCACAAAATTTTCAAATCTTTCAGTTTTGAATCGTAACTCAGAAAAACCCTCTACGCCATTTTTAAGTGATCCACGCCTACTTGTCGAATACATTAGACATGATGAACTTGTAGTTAAAATGGTCAAAACGAAACTAAATTGATACTCCAAACCGTCTGGATAGGGAGAATTCCACAGGAAACGAATCGATTTCCACACGGCAATTGAGCAATTTGATTTTAGAATAAAAATAAAGAAAGTTAGCAATTTGATTTCCATACTACTTCCAAAGTAACATTCATAAATAAACAAAATTTGGAATAATAATCAAATAAAAAATTAGACAATTCAAAAAAGAATCCGTCTCAAGTACAATAAAAATAACTAAATTCAGAATAAAAATAATATTAGCAATTTGATTTACACATGACTTCCAAAGTAGCATCCACAATAACTAAAATTCTGAATAATAATTCAATAAAAATTAGAAAATCAAACTATAGAGTCCATGCCAAATACAATCCAAATAAACCAAAAGTTTAATAAAAATTAGCAATTTTATTTCCTGTAAGTTGAAAAGTAAAATCCTAAAAAAGTTAGAGAATAATTAAATGAAAAATACAAAAAGGATTTTTTATACGAAATCAACATAAAAAATCAATACCAAGTATGATCCAAAACATGCAAATTAGAATAAAAATTAAAGATTTATTAAAGATTTGATTTTTATGTGAATTCTAACATAAATTCCATAAATATTAAAATTTGTAACAAAATTTACCTATATTAATTTCCACATTAATAAAAAGAAAAGATCTAGCGTCCATCTCGCAAATTCAAGTTATAGTGGCTTAGATTAAAAAAATATCCATGTCAAGTATAATATAAATTAACAGAAATTCAGAATAAAACAAAAAAATTAATAATTTAATTTTCATACGAATTTTCAAGTAATAAATAAATAAAACATGAAATAAGCATTGTATTTGTACACAAATTCCAACCCAAAAATGAGGGAAAACACCATTGCAAGCACACATAAAAATATTAAAATTCACAATAAAAATAAAAGGATAATCTTATTTCTTATATATATACAAATTCCCAAGTAAAATGAAAAATATTAAATTTCCCAATAAGAACTAATTGAAAAACAAAATTTTGTTTTTAGATATAATTCCACAAATATAAAAATAAAAAATAAAAAATAAAATAAGACTACGATTTAGTTTGTACGAACATATGTGAGGAATCAAATTTTGGATTGAGTGAAAATCACAAATTAGTTTTACAAACAAATCATAAACTAGACTAAATAAAAATTAGGAATTTCATTTCTATACATATAAATTAGGGAATACAATTTCAATAATATGTAAAATTTGTAAAGGAAAAATTGGTTTTAGGGTATTAACTTGTTTGAGACTTATTTACCTCATGTTTTGTTTTTGCTCTTTTAATGCTTTACGTATAAATGTTATATACTTTTATTTATTGTAATCACTACTACAAAACGGGTAATAGTAGACGCCACATCACAGACAATTACCCAAAACTGTCAATATTAAATACGATAACAGATGGTTTTAGTTTATAGCTCGTCTGTGTTGCTGCTAGCGCTAAAAACAATATGTGAAGAGATAATATCACAGACGGTTATTAACAAGAACCGTCTGTGATATTATCAAATATCATAGACGGTTTTTTCTTTGAACCGTCTATGATACTTCACAGACGGTTTGTATTAAAAATCATCTATAATAATTAATTCGTCACAAACAGTTTGTATTAAAAACCGTCTGTGATAATTTCACTATATTAATTGTACGTAGACCTGTCGACCTTCTGTCTTAAATTCCAGATCTAGATCACTGCTTTGAGGAGGCGAGGCTTTTGAGGCCATTTGATAAAAGGAGACTATGAATTTGGCAAGAGTGATTGTAGATCCATTAAGTTCTTAACTACCTATAGTTAGTAATTTGTTCCTAATTACATTATATTTTATATCTAGCTTTTGGTGAAAGAAGAATTAAAGATGATTTAGATATAGCTAGCTTGATGTAGAGAGAAGATTATTTACATCTAGCATAGTTTAGGGTTTAGTTAATTCATAGTCTATCTTATTTAATTCAATTCAACTAATTATTCTTGCTACATAGTTGCTTTAGATCGTATATATCTATTATACTAATTAATTAATTTTATATTTAATACTAAATTGTTATATGCATAATGTAGGACCGATACCATCAAGGAGGATGCATCCTTCATCAAGCGTTATATGACGACGGCATTGGTGGCTTACCGCAATAAGGAATTCATACTTATACCCTACAACTAGGGGTAAGTGCTGCACTAGTGGCTATGCTTGTTGATTTGTAATTTATAAGCAACAAAACTTAGGTTTAATGAGTAATGACCATGATGACATACATGTGTAGGTTTCACTAGATTCTAATTGTAATTATACCAAAATAGAACAAGATAATATACATTGATTTCCTAAAAAAGAGCAAAATCGACTACACAATTGTCCAACAATTAATTGACAGGTAATCACATTTTCTGCATAGATTACCCTATTGTAGTCTTTCCTTCCTTTTCAACGACTAAGGCTAACATTTTGGAATCACGTATATCGTTCGCCACATACGTTGCTTCTGTAAAGAAATCCAAGAGAGGGATCAACGCCCTGCGACACGATCTAGATTTCCCGGATTCGCTAATACACATTAATCCTATATAATGCTTTGTAGTAATATCTCTCGAACTAACAAATTCTATTTTTGCAGTGCCACCAGCAGCCGCTGAGCAATACCTGTGGATTCTATATTTGCCACAACATGCAACTATTCCTCGGTTCTATAAAGACAAATGATCCTTAGGTTTGTCAATCTTGTAATAATTATTTTATACTTATCAATTTATATATGTATGCACTACATTGATCTTCCTACCGATAGGTTATGTCCATCGCTACAACTACATTGAAACAAGTCGACCTCCAACAAATTCAAGAATAGTGTGCATACTTCTTGATATCTAAAGTCATAAAAGAAGATAGGGGTTTCACAATGTAGAATGAATTTGATTGGGATAAGATTGAATTTAATTGTATATGTGTGTATTTGTTCATGGATGGATAATTTATTTTATTTCAGTTAATTAATTTATGAAATGGATGTTCTTTTTTCTTAAATGAATATGAATTAGCTGTATACTATGTTGATTTGCTTATTTCAGAAGGCATGACTAGCATTTCCTGAGGCTAGCCAACAAATAGAATTGATTTAGGAATAGAAAAGAATATCACAATCGGTTGTTAACTCATAATTGTCTGTGATATTTGACTATCACACACGGTTTTTAGTAGAAATCATCTGTAATATATGATGTATCGTATACGGTTTCAACTACAATTACTGATACATAAACTCAGACGTCTCACAAAACTATCTGTGATAACGTTTTTAAATTATTTGTGATGATCTTTCTGTGCAGTAGTGAAAGCTAATTGATACTACATGCATCACATTTTTTTTTGTGTTAGGAGAAAATAGAAAATATCTAACCGTATAGATACGGTAAGTATAAATTATTATGCCAACTGACAACTTTTTCTTTCTTAATTAGTCATGCAAACAAAATAGCGACCTTTATACCATCTCTCTTAGCGATGATTTGGTTTCTTGCGTCTACCCCCAGTTTTATATTATATACTATATTTTCATAATCTTAAATTTTTTATTCAATTATTTTATCTTTTGATATGGATAATAAATATTTTATATAAGAAGGTAGTGTGTAGGAACGTAGGATTTCCGACTAGTCATCACCAATCAGCAAACATAAGAGAGAGAGAGCATGCCGATGCTGAGGTCCACCTATGAGAGAACTTCTCACCACCACTAGCTACCACCACCACTCGTGCAAGCATTCTCCAACCAAAGCCAGCAAGAGCCCACGCCATACGCACGCCGACGCCCGATGACGAGGACGGCGAGCTGCCGCTGCTGCTCCGGGGGGCGGTGACCCGTGGCATGCCCCGCGTCGCCGCGAAGGGGCGCCACCAGCAACAGCAACAGCACCAGGGGGAGGAGGGCGAGTACTAGTACGTACGGGGCGCTGGGTACTGTTCGGCATGCCGCTCTGGGGGACCGCATCAGCGCCGCCGCCTGTGGAGGGCGGCGCCGGAGGGGGGGAGGGGGCCCGCGCGTCGTCGGGCGGGGGCGAGGGCGCCAAGGTGATCCGGTCGCTGCTGCCCACCCGGCGCCGCCTGCGGCTCGACCCGTCCACCAAGCTCTACTTCCCATGTACGTATGCGCGCTACGCGGTGGTTGACTAGTTTTGCTAGCTTGCCATCGCAAGGTTGGTTCTTGTTTTCTTGGGGCGGTTTCTGCTAATTTCTTGGCGGTTAGCCCGTCCAAAGGTGGCTGCTTTGAATAATTTCTACCTCGTTTGATTGGATTGATTGGAGTTTCCTTTCACTGTGCTGCCGAGTTCTTCATTTGATTATTTTAGGCTCGTGGCGCCTTTGCTGTTCTTCGCATGTTAATTTTGGTTTGCTTGCTTCCTTTTTGGAAATCTTTGAATTGTCTCTGCTTCCTTTTGCTTATGTACGACTAATCAATCACTCAAGGCGTGCATCCCGTAAATGGAATATGTGAGATTAAATCGACATGGTTGATGTAACTTGATAGATACAGACTCCAATTTGTGTCTAACTTAAGCCTCTGCTTTTGATTGATATAGATGAGCCTGGCAAGCAAGTCCGGAGCGCGGTGAGGATCAAGAACATCAGCAAGTCCCATGTGGCATTCAAGGTAAACAACACTTTTCTCCGGCGCTCTCTTCATTAATTTAATCCCATAAGTTGATTCTGCTATGAGTAGATGATACCAAATGTTCCTAGTTCCTAGCAATACTGATTAGGTGGGTTGGTATGAAACTACTTAGTATATTAGTTGAATTCCCCATTTGCACAATAGCTACCAGCAAAGTCTAATGTAACGCATGTTTTATTTGTGTTATATAGTTCCAAACAACAGCACCAAAGAGTTGCTTCATGAGGCCTCCCGGCGGTATACTTGCTCCAGGAGAAAGTATCATAGCAACAGGTAATGCAAAGCTGATGAGTACCTTTGGTGTGCATTCCTGTTTTTTCTTTTTTCTTCCTTTTCCCCCTCATTATTCACCCATTCAATGCCAGTGTTCAAGTTTGTGGAGCATCCTGAGAATAATGAGAAACCATTAGATCAGAAGTGCAAGGTTAAGTTCAAGATTGTTAGTCTGAAAGTCAAAGGACATATAGAATATGTCCCAGAATTGGTAAATCCTTTCTCTCTTGAGCTCGTGCGAGTCTATATTTTGATTACTGGAATTTCATTTATTCTTGGATGCCCAGGGCACATACTGACATAAGTAGAATTACATCCAACATGCTCACAAGGGTTTCATTAACTTGCTTTAGCTGAATAGCCCTCACATATACAACAGGATCAACCATTTTCCAAACAGCTGCTTAAGAGACTCAATGCCGATGGTGATTAATGGACTAGTCAAGCTTTAATCTGTACATCATGTCGCACATATGTAATAGTGACATGAAAGAAATTCACTTTAGTTGTTGGAAACCTCGACTTATTCTCCATTTTAATCACTGGATGAGCTAAAGTGTTACCCTTTTGTCACAGTTCGATGAGCAGAAAGATCAGGTTGCCGTTGAGCAAATTCTGCGGGTGGTATTTTTGGATGCTGAGTGTCCTAGCCCAGTAAGTCACGGCGAAGCCTCTTCTTTCCTTCTCCGTTCGCTCTTAATACAAGGCAATTCTGAAGAATAGCAAGTTCGCCTTACACATTTCGGCAATATCCTTTTGAAGCAAATGGACAAACTCAAGCGCCAGCTCGCTGAAGCAGAAGCAGCCCTTGAGGCACGCAAGAAGCCTCCAGAGGACACTGGTCCCCGTATTGTTGGTGAAGGTCTCGTGATTGATGAATGGGTAAGATCAGTGCTCTGATGTTTTTAATGGCAGTGGTCTAGTCTTTTACTAATGTTTGAGATGTGGTTGTGTCTCATGTGATCATATGTTATTTCTCAATCTTCTCATTTCAGAAGGAACGAAGAGAGAGATACCTTGCTCGTCAGCAGATTGAAGGGGTTGATTCAGTGTAGACATGGCGCTGTAAACCTTGTAGACCATTGGTTGCTTGAACACATCATTTTATCAGCGCCGCACGTCATCCTTCCCACTTCCTCTGTTCATGGTTTTTGAGCTTTTGAGAAGGTTCGGCTGGGAACAAGAATGAGGCTTTATGTAATTAGGATTTGAGCTTCATGCTGCACTTCTTTCCTGGGTCTAAATGTAGATAGTCAGTCACTGCTTGATAATAATATCTTCTGTGCTATATCATGTACTTGGTGTTGTGGACTTTAGTCGTGTGAATGTGATACATTCCCTAGCTGCTGTTCATATCAATATTAAATATAATGCTATCTGAAAAGGCACTATTTCTTGGATCTACATGCTTATGCAGACCATATTGGAGCTAGGTTTTTTTTTCGTAATAATGGTATCAAGTGTTCTCAGTGCCAATTATCCAGTCAGCTCAGTGCCAATTACCCAGGGAACTTCACTGTAAAGTTTTTAAAAAGATGTAGTGCCCTTTTAGTGCCACCCTAAATCTTTTATGTAATGTTGAGTATTTTGTGTTGTCAAATGATAGGTCTTTGAGGAGGTGAAACATTCTGGGCTCAGCATCTGGTTCTCATGTTCTTTTGTTCTTTTATTTGTCTGCGTGATCTGTAATGATCTGTACTGATATAATTGTTCTTGTTCCTTTGTTCATATGATCTGTACTAATATAACACTGTTGAGCTGGAAGAATTAGGTACAAATACACCTACACCTAACCAACCAACCAAAGAGGCGAATAATAATGTAACATGATTTAGTCCTATGTGATTTAGACACCCTGTTGCTTTCTTGGAATTCATATTGGATGATTTGTTAAGTATTTATTTCCATTTCATAGCCAGATAGATGCAATCAGACATTCTTGACTTTTAAAGCTGAAATGGTTCAACTTGCAGCTTCTCTTAATCTTCTCTTTAGGATTCTTTCATTTTCATGGAGACAAAGGTGTTGCGAATCATTTTTCCATGCGATATCACCTTTTCTTTTGAAGGGTGGTGATCCGTTGGATTGCCTCAAAACCTGTATTTTGCTCCACAAGTCCACATGTGACCATGAAATTGGATTTCTCCATGTATTATTCTATACTAGTAGCGGTAGCGTGGCGGTACGCCGCACTAGCTGCCGTATGGATCAAAATAAAAGAACTGACAATTCTTAGGAAGGGTTTTCTACACAAATTAAGGACCTATATGTAATTCTAGAAAAACCAAAGGTATTTTCGGAAGAAAACCAAGGACCATACATAATTTCAGGAAACTGCAGGGCTTTATCAAGCAGAGGGTTTTTCTGAAAAATTTAAGGGTCCATACGTAATTTCTAAAACTGAGGGCCTTCTCGCGAAATTACTGACATGATACTATGATAGAGATCTTTTTGTGAAAACCGAGGATCCTTACGCTATTTTCAAAAATCCAGAGGCCTTTCTGTAAAACCCATGACGTGGCACGTCTGGCCGGCCGGGAACTCCCCAAGTTATAATATAGGGATGATTATAATTCTAGAATGATTATGAAATTTCAGTTAAAGGTACCTTTCTATTCTTCTGTTTGGAATTACTGTCAAACTGGATTCCCCAAAGAAAACGAAACACCAAGATAGGGACAACAGTGCAGCAAAAGGACATTATCATCTTTGTTTTTCATTTGGGATGTGACTACAAGTAGAAATTCAGTGTTTCTCTCTCCCTGATTTTTTTTAACATGGTTTACCAATCTCCAGTGCTCTGCATCTTCACTTATTGTGGATTGCGTCTCTTTAATATGCCATTAAAATTGTACATCTTTCCCATTGTTTGAGGTAACTGTCTAACCAACTAATGGTTGGTTGTGTTTCAGTATGTCAAGAAATTAGCTCACCAATGGGGCAATGCATAATGAACACCACCTAAACCGCTGCACCTAAAGCAGCATTTCTAGGAAGATGTTTTGGACTGGAACAAATCAAGAACTTTTAAGACATTTTTTTTTTAAAAAAAGGTCAAGAACAATTCAACTGCAAAATAAGACTCCCTAGCAATTTGTCTTCATCTTTATTAGTCTATTAGTCAACAAGCACCCACTACCCTGCAGAGGCCCCAAACATAACATAGCCACTGAAACATGTTCAAGTTGCTGCTAGATACAAAACAGAATTCACACAAACAGAATTTCACAGAAAAAAAAATCAGGTCCAAACTGGTCCCTTTTGCTTATCTTTGTGGTAAAGGAACTGCTAAAAGAATCTGCAAGTTTGCTCGTGCCGCATAAATCTCAAAAAGAGGTGTGCAGAGGAATTTTCTCCGTGGTGCACTATACAAGTGCAAGGAACTTTTATTCTTTCCCAAACAAAAAAGAATATATGTATCTGCAAAAACAGACTCAAGTGGGAGGCACTACTGCTGGCCTTAGCTTCAGAATATGTCACAACAAAATCTTTTCTTCTTGACTATATGCAGCTCGAATCTCTACCAAAGATAAAGCGACGGGTCCAGTCAGATATCACCAGTGCCCTCGTGCGCCAACTGATTTGCTTGCTGAATTCAGAGCAAAGAAGATGAAAAATGGAGTGTGACACCACGGTAAATGAACCGCAAATGGGGCAAGAGTGACAGCATAATTTAACTTTGTCATCATGAAAAAATGAAACAAACACTTACGTTGCGTAGACGGAGTACCAGAGCCACTGTGTGCTGTGGCCAATGGAGATCCAATCTCCGGGGAGCTGCGCAGCGGTTTGCTCCCCTCCTAGTGGGGCAAATTGGCCTAAATGCCTATACCTGGAGGAATCAGCAAAGTAATAGCATCAGATGCCAGAAAAAAAAAAGAACACTTCTAGATCTCTGCAGATATAAAGTTAACGTGCAGGCAGTCTAAGATTCTGTAGTTGATGCTGTAAAATGAAACTTCTAAGAGGGTGATTGCAATATAATTTGCTTTTCAACTACTTTCCAGAAAAATGTTAGATCATATTCAACTTAATCTTCCATCTGGTGTAACTAGTAGCTACTTTGTATCAACACAGGCTACAAACAAATTCTGGTCAGAATGAAGATCAAGAAATGAATTAGGAAAACAAATGAGCAGATGAATGATGAAACAATATGCCACCTGAATGGGCGGAAACGATGACGGCCTTCTCCCCTAATGCGGATTGGACCTTCAGGATTTTCTTCAGCATCCTCCATCTTATTAAAACACCTAGCAAGATATTGTCCTTGCTGTGAAGCAACCTGACAAAAAACAAACTAGTTAACACTCTAAACGATGTGTTTTCACTGAAATGGTTCTCTGAAACTTTTAAATAGGTCCAACTTCCAAGAATTAAAGACAAGTAGACAACCTGAGCTGTTGCAGGTAGATTCTTGACTTGTGAATCCACAAGTGAAAGAGCCTTCTTAAACTCTTCAATGTTCAGTTCTACAGATTCCTTTTCGGCATCACCTTTGGCAGTTCTTACTAAATCAGCAATTCCATTCATTTGCCTGCTCTTCATGTAGAGCTGTACTTGTGGATATCTCACGTAGATATCATCCAAGATGTCTTGAATTTCTTTCACAGTCAAGGTTCCAGAGTTATCTTTATCAGCAACTCTGAATATTTCTGAGATGTCTTCCTGCAAGCATTACAAGTCAAGAACATGAATTCCTAAATGTGCATAGCAGATTAACAAAATCTCTTCGATGCATCGACCTATAGCTTGTATCACACCAAATAAGTACACTGGCCAATACAATTCAAGTGCCCTACCAACTGTATCTGATGATACATATCAAAAGAGCTAGTATAATTCATGTACATCTACTGCTTACACATCACTAAACGGAATCTTAAGAAATTGCACATAGGGGTTTGCGAGAAAACTAGACGAGAATTTTAAGTGTTAAAGTTGATCCGAATTCGTACCGTGTCCGTGTAGGACACTTTATCGTCTCATGCCAGACGTAGCATGATAGGTGCATACACAGGTTTTATCAAACGTGGTGTCAATCTGTAGCAACCGACTCTGATTCAGTTTCCTTTTCCGTATACGACTCTTTTTCCTCATATTATATATATACCCCAGTAGTCCATAGGAAGAGCAAGCACTCCATTGTAATCTCTCCTCATTATAGTGATTTGCCTTTGAGCGTCTGTGGTTTTTTCTCGCAAGGGTTTTTCACGTAAAAATTCATATCTCTTATCTCTATTTTTCTGTGCATTATTTGCAACATTAAGCATGCAAGACAAGAGATAAAATGGAGTTTACTTTTGTTAGGCAGAAGCTTTTTTCTGTGAAGGAAAACTATAGGGGAGAGCCAGGCACAGCACCTAAACAAACAAGTAAGAAATTTCCACTGCGTACCATTACTCTCCGCTGGTTTATGGTCGCACAGTCACCTATTGCATAGACACCATCACATTCACGCACCCTAAGCCATTCATCAGTAGCTAGGACACGCCGATTGGCCTGCATATGTAGAGAAAGGATTCATCGCTAACTGAACTGACAAAAGAATACAGAACACTAAATTTCTATCTACCTGGCCAATTTGTTTCATGAACTCCACAATGAATGGACGAGTTCCAATGCCCGTGGACCAGACAGCCATTCCATAAGGAACTGCAATATCCCCAGTAGCTGGATTTTGCATGGTAATTGCATCCTTAGAAACCTTCACAACTTTATATCCAGTTTTCACATCAATGCCATCCCTTCCAAACTTCTCCTCAGCAAAGTTAGTTATTCTTTTGTCGAACCTTTAGAACACATAAACAATCATTAGTCTAGGACGTAATGTTACATACATGACATAATGTTGTGTTGCCAAATTATCGGCATAGTAGTTACTAGTTAATCACGGTATACAGCAGAAAAAAGGAGGCAACATCGTCATCGTTAAAGCAATAGCAGTTATTAAGTCATAAAGCATCAAATGTAAGAGATAACCAATCTGGCCTACATAGTAAGTATGTGATCTGCAGCTTCGATCAATGATATCTTGACAAGGTGCTGAATAGAAGGATAAAGCTTGGATAGATCTTCAGTAACAAAATCATGCAACTCTGCCGCAAATTCCACGCCTGTAGGTCCACCACCCACAACAACAAAGTGAAGATTCTTCTTCCTCTCTTCCTCATTCAGGTATGGGAGGCTTGCCCTCTCGAAGCAGTCCATCACACTCCTTCGGATCATTTGGGCATCCTCCACTTCCTGTGATTATAATAGGGCAATATGAATATAGCGGTATGCGTTGAAGTGCAGAAACAGTGAAAATAACATAGAAATATTTATCTTACATAGTCGAACAGTTACATGAGGTTCATTCTCTTTCAGATGTGTCTATAAAGAGAGGCAAAATACTAAAGCTGCAGACCTAATACTGGATGACATATTCAGTTCATGTAAATCATATCAAAGCTTACCTTCAAAAAGTGGCAATTCTCCACCACACCAGGAGTATTAAATGTGTTAGACCTAGCTCCCACTCCTATCACAAGATAGTCATAGTCAACTAAGAACTCGCCATTTCCATCAAGATTTGTCCCGATATTTGAACGGCAATGTATCTTCTTGTTTGCTGAATCAATCTTGAAGCATTCTGCCTCCCAGAATTTGATTTCTCCACCTTTCTGTCAGGGCATAAAGAACAAAGAACGAATTTTAGTTCGTTTGGCACAAAATTAGTCATCTAATTGAGCTATGAGCCTATGAATGAATGTAGTGTTCAAGTATGAAATACGACTATTCCCTAACAACTCAAACTTGTAGAGAACGAAGTGCATGTATGGGATTCAGGTTGGTTCCTGAGCAAGATGTGCAAGGTCAGGAAATTTGTTAGCCTATTGCGAAAACAAACCATTCTAGTGTTTGAAGTACATGGTGTTCAAAAGATTGTTAAAAAGTCAAAATTCTATGAATTGCTCAACAGTGTCTCTAAAATTTCTGGAAGCTATCATACCTTCTCCAAAATCCTACGGATTGGCTCAACAACACTCCTTGGCTCAACTGTTCCACAGGTGACACTTGGGAGCAAGGGGGTGAATGCAAAGTAGTTCCGAGGTGAAATAACCTGGACATCATACAGTGTGCTATCAAGATTCCTCAGGAACGTGGTGCCACCCCAACCAGTTCCAAGAACCACAACTTTCTTCTTTGGAGGTCCTTGGGGCTTGTCAACAACATCATCCGATTTGGAGTCTGCATATGCAACGAGGCCTCCACTACTGCAGATTCAGCAACCAACAATTAACAGGTTTGAAAATAAGATGATAGGACTAAGAATGCAAAACACTTAGAACTCCATAGAATTATTCAGTCTTCTTAAATATCCTAATCTGTGTGTTCTACATCGACGCCACCCCTTTATTGGCTTACTAGTTTGAAGAAATGGAGTGTAACGACCTGTATGTTTACCAAGGGGTAAAAACACAGTCAACGGACTATTATTCGTTTGCCCGATAAAACACCGCTCCAATAAATAATAAGTCCATTAGAGTGTTGCAGCAGAACAATAATTAGAAACGGAATATAACATTACATAAACATAGCCACTAGGGCTAAAGTTTAATACAAAGCCATGAGAGCTCGAATACTATCATATTTACAAAGGAAATGGTTCTAACTAATAGTTATACAAAGACGAAGACTAAAATCTAGTTATATCCTACTGTACTCGGGTTCACCCAATATGACTCCCAACCGCCGCCTTCTCAACCCAACCGCCACATGTGGCGTCTGGCTCATACGGGTCATACTCTAGGTCCACGGCATTTCCTTCAGGGTGGTAGCTATCATCCATGCAGACTTCGCCAGATCCGAATGAGATTGTGGGCTAGCTCTGTCGGTTGGTTGTCGGTTCGATTTGGGAATGGATTAGTTCCGGGCTGCGGTGATCGCTTTCCTTACCGGCTGTGCAGATTTTTTGCTTGTGGAAGCTTCGGCCTTCTCCTCCTAGGGCTTGACCTTCCACTGCCTTGCTCCTGGACCCTTGCTAACTTGCCTTGATCTTTGCTTTATGGTGGCCGATTGGAGGTGGTGGTGTGTGGATGGATCTGGAAGAGAATGAAAAGGGGGAAGAACTGAGTGTTGGTCTCTCTAGAGTTTGTTTTGAGTGAATATTTTCTCTCTCCTTTAGGCTAGCTCGGCTTGGCCTTATCGTTTGGCTGTGCTCTCATGTGTTCATAGTGGACTACTGTTCCATGGAGGGTTGAATCTAGATATTTGTTTGGTTGGCTGGAAAATGGACTTTTGGAATGTCAGGATTGTTTTTAACACCGAACGATGAAATCTTACGGCTGCCCTGGATGGTCTGGTATCTTGATGAGTGAAATGCCCACTTCGATATCTAAATTAGGGTTCTGACGGCAACTACTTTTGATTCTTTTATTTTGTTCGGTCTTTTTTGGTATTTTCCTATTTAATTAGTCACAAAGAATATCGGGGTTTGGGTTTGGTAAGGCTAGTGGATCGCAAACAATGTATGAGATGAGCTCGCTGTAAATTAAATCATGTAATTCCTGAGTGATTGTAATCATGTTGTATTTATTTATGTCTGTGAGATGGTCATTTGTTTGAGACTAAGAATTGTAAATTTATTGTAATTTGTACTGTTGTTATTAATGCAATTAGGGTTGTAATATTTTTATGTGGTCTGAGGAAAATTTAATTGTCACCAAGCGAATACAATTCGTTTGCTGTAAAGGACTGTAATAAATTTAATTTCGTTTGCTGTAAAGGACTGTAATAAATTTAATTGTTGTAATATGGATTGATATCTATTTTACTTGAGTTAAACTCTTTTTAAATTGATGCTTGATTAAATCTTGTTTCTTACTCTAGTGTCGGCAGATTGTTTCTAGTTCTCATCAATGGAATCGTGAAAGCAATATATTTATTTATCGCTTGTGGGCTCCAATTTAACGGATAGACAGAAAAGTTTAAATTACCCCATATTTTAACCTGTTGTTTACTTAATTAATCATGGTTAGCTTCGAGCACGGAGCGTTACATGGAGGAACTTGGAGCAGTCATTCACAAAAATGTTTTGAGTTATGCTTGAATGCCATTCCATCGAAACAACAAAAAATAAAAGAGATCAAGACAAGAACCAGATGAAAGTGGTGAATTAATCATATAACATACTCATCTAGCAATGTCAGCTTCAACAATTAGACGGCTCTGTCTCAAATAGCATGGAAAATTATTGCCATATAGCTTGTATACAAATATCAGTATTTTGTTTGGGCATTGGACTATATCACTGCAGAAGACCAGTCAACCAAAGGCCGCTTTTTAATTTTGTTCTTTCATACTATCAAATAGTCATATTACGGAGATATTTTTTTATTAAGACATTGAAGAGATAAATAAATAAATAGCACGCTGTTATTAAATTATTAGCCAGGAAAATAAATTCAACTTTCAAGGAATCGAGGAAATGGTACTCAAAGTCCAGCATTTGCCTAGCACTGCAAAGACCACATATATAATGACAATTAGCACATGGCACCGTCTCACCTAACCATCATGTATTCACGTTATCGATTCCTAAATCTTTTTCATTTACTAGAAAGCTGGGGGCATAAGAACATTTTTGAAATACAAAAATACTGAAACGCGGTACAATAGGAACGGAGAAATCAAGGACAATTTTTTCTTCTTGGTGATCTCATGGACCACGCCGGAATATTCATGCATCGTCCAGAAGGCCACAACATTGTGGGTGGGGGGACAGGGGATTCGGAAATTAGGTGGGAAACGTAGACCAGATCGAAACAGGTGGAAAGAAGAAAAAAACTCCATTTTATTTTCTTCCCTCCTCTAAGAGCAACTCCAGCAAGACCTCTACTTGAACCCTCGTCCTACTTTTGAGAGTCGAAGGACAAAAAACTCACTCCAGCAAAGCCCCTACTTGAGCCCTTAAAGTAGGGGCCCTCAAATTTCCCTCTCAAGCCCTCATTCCTGGGGTCTGAAGTCTGAAGGGAGCCCCTACTTTTGAGGGCGACCTTACTGAAATGAGTTTTTTGCCCCTTGACCCTCAAAAGTAGGATGAGGATGAGGGTGAGGGTGGGTCCTATGTGTCATCCCCTCTAAGAATGAATTTGAGGGTCCTGTTTTGAGGGCTTCTGCTGGAGTGTAGCTCAAAAAATAGAGCTCTCAAAAGTAGGAAGAGCTCTCAAATAAAAAGTAGAGGCCATGTTTTGAGGGCTACTGCTGGAGTTGTTCTAACATACTAAAAGCTGGTAAAAGAAATACCATGCCCCAACATGTAAAATCATACTGGCTAGGTGAGCTCTGAATCCCGCACCCGTTGATATCAGGGTCGATCTCAAATTGACATGGTAATTTCAGAGGTTCAGAAGACGAGAAATCGTACTAAATGCTGACCCCAGATCCATGGATCGAACCCCCTCGTATTTTTCTAGGGACCAAGAAAAGCCGGGCGAAGCAGCCACTTGTAAATTTCCAACATTTCCGGCGCAATCCAGCTCGGGACTCGAGAGTCCATGGAAAACAACATGCTAGTTAAGAAAAGAGTCCAAGAAAGCAGCCAAATGAGCACGGATCCTACTACGCGGTAGGCTCCCAGCCCAGAAGGAATTTTAAAAAAAAAAAAAGACGGCGAAATTAAGCGCAAAACTAATTGGCGAACTAGCACTAGCCCACAGGTAAACAAGATCCCAGATGAGATTCTCCGCCCCGGCCAACGAGTACTGGGTGGTGCGATGAGAAGCAAGGGAACAGAGCGCTGACCTTGCGGCGAGGACGAGGACGAGGTTGGTGACGGTGGGGCGGTGGTTGAAGGCCCGCGACGCGCCCTCCCACACGAACGCCGCCCACCTCATCTCCGCTCTCCCCGCTCCCTTCTTTCCTCCTCTCCTCGGTGCTCTGTTCCTTGCTCCGCCGTTCTTGGAATGCACCTAGGCGAAGAAGAAGAAGAAGAAGAAGTTGAAGACAATGGCCACCTCGCTAGCCGGTGGAAAGAAGGGAAGACTGTTATGTAGGAACTTGCAATTCCAACTTCCAGGTCCACCTATTCGCCTCTTCTTTTTGGGTTGGCGCCGTGTTGGCGAGTGGTGGGTGGTGTCTTTGTTCGAAGTCTCGTTTGTTCTCGTCGAACGGGCAGGGACAGCGCCGCTACGTGGAAACGGGACACGTGGGGCCTTTTTTTTTTCTTTTGGCTTCAACTTTTGAGCTTTCTATACCAACTAACTTTTTAAACAAAATATCTTTTTAAGGTAAAATCTACTAATTAATTATAATACATGTTATACCGATTTAATAGGTTATGAAAAATCATAAATAGTAAAAAAAAATAAGCTAAAAATCAGAATCTCAAACCGAAATGAGTATGACGTATACTAAAGCACGCTGTACATTAATCAAACTGCGGTACACCACTAGTAATTAATCGAGACCATTGGTCTAGCAGAAGTCGCGGAAAACAACAGTAGTGTTGTTTTGAAAGCAGAACTAGCGGTTGATTTCCGACCATGACTTGTCTCCCAAGAAGAAAGGAAGAGTATTATAAACCCGTATATTCCCTTCTCTCTGTCTGTCTAGAAGGGAAGAGAGAGAAGACGACGGCGAATCCTAAGATCGAAGTGGCCCAGTTGGGCGGCTACCATGCCAGTCCGGAGCAAGAAAGAGAAACCAAGAAAATACAACGAGGGCTCGACTCTTTCGTTTCTTCGTAAGTTGAAATAAGTTTTAAAAAAACTGAAATAAACACAATGATTTTTTTAAAACAGATTGTTTAACGGTTTTCGAGCTAAAAACTATATGCACTATCATTGGTAGGGATGGCAACGGGTACGTACCCGACGGGTAGTGGCCGTAGTGCCATCACATACCCATACCCGTTAGGTGTAAATTTACCCGTCGGGTTACCCGTATCCGCACGCGGGTATGAAACTTTACCCATACCCGTACCCGCGCGGGTATTACTACCCGACGGGTAATCCGTACCCGCAAGCATACCCGGTTGAACACATAAGAATATCATCAGTTTAGACATTCATTAATCGTACATGCCAAGCACAAAAGCGTCTAATGATCAAAATTAGTACATCACATAAACATACTTGACATGACCATATCAACATATGACAAACAAATAAACAATCAACAGCAAGTAGATAATAAAATTAACATTTGAGTGGGATGTCTAGTTGTCTAATGCGGGTATTCATTACCCATGGGTAGGCGGGTATGGGTAGTATATACCCACACCCGCACCCGCCTACCCGGCGGGTAGAGGATTTCGCCCAATAACGTACCCATGGGTATATAAAATTTTTCATACCCGTCTCTTTATCGGGTATAACCCGTCGGGTATTCGGGTATCGGGTACCCATTGCCATCTCTAATCATTGGGGACATCTTCATTGTTCACTGTTATCTTAAAAAACACAATAAAATCATTAACTATAGTAAAGATGTCGATCATAGCTAAAAAAAACATAGCAAACTAAATAATTGTACGTAAAGTACCGCACAGGGCGAAAGAATGGTAGGCAATGGCGTGTGAGAACTGGATCGTGAGGATCGGCCAGCCGAGAACGCACGGGGTGCCCGCCATGTTCTCTGGACACACGGGAACGTGAATAACATGTAGGGGTAGACATTTTTATACCAAAATTAAAATACCGAATCGAGCCGGATAAAAAAAACAAAAAATTACGATTTATTCAGTGTATGGTATTCGGTGCGTTTATATTTTCATGCTATTCGGTTTTAAGTTTTTGGTTGTTTTTAAGTCACGAAAACCGAAATATTATTTTTTCCCTTATGTGAATTTATAGTAAACAAAGATTATTCTCATTTAATTTTATAGGTATTTTTCAACATCTCAAAAGGAAGAACATTGGTAGCCTGTAGAGATATCATTCGTTCAAAACTAAATACAATATAATAACATTAGAGTAAAGAATATTATTATACGTTAAAGCGTTGTGCATATTTTAGTTAACTGAAAAACCGAATTAACCGAACCAAAATAGTTCAGTTAATTAGATTTGGTTTTCTGTTTAATTTACATAATTCGGTTGTCAATTTTTAAAAACCAAGATATTTTTTACCAAATAAATTAAGCCATATAAATCAAATAAAACGAATGATCACCTCTAATAACAAGAGCTCGCTTGGCTCCCATGCCACCGCCAACAGCCGGGCGTGCGTCACATGGCATGAACGTTGCTGGTATCAAATATCAATCAACTTAATGGGATGGGACGCTTTAATACCAGCTTATCACTCTGCGCGGTGGCCACCCATTGTGCTTGCCATCGGTTTGTCCCCGCGCCGCTCGCCCGGGCCACCTTGATTCCCTTGTGCACCCTACGTTATGTATATCTAAACCGAAAAGCGAATTTTGGACATATGTGGCTCCTAAAACACCCAAAATTTCAAAAGTAGCCTCTAAAGCAAAAAAATTCTAAATTTGGCTCCCTGCCCAACCGCGCAACCACCCGGCGGCGACACGTGTCCGGTCGTGCGGTCTGGTACCGCACGACCGCACTGTGCATTGCTCCGACCGCACGTTTTGCTCCCCGACCGCACGACTCACCATTCAGACCGCGCGTTTTGTTCTCCCGACCGCACAACTCGCCGTTCGGACCGTCCGGAGCAATGCATAGTAGAGTCATGCGATGCGGTACCGCGACGACCAGCTACTGATCGATCGTGCGGTACCAGACCGCACGACCGGACACGTGGCAGCATCGGGCGAACGCGCGGTCGGGCAGGGAGCCAAAAACGGAATTTTTTCGTTCAGAGGCCACATTTGAAATTTCGGGTGTTTGGAGGGCCACATGTGTCCAAAATTCCCGAAGAGCCACCGGGATACGGCCCATGCCCGCCAAGCGTCCGTGCATGCCCCAACATGCACACAAACTTAAACCAAACAACTACGGTGACATATATATTGCAGTGCGGTAGCATGCCGTCAGCGACATCTCCGACCAGGAATGTTTCCCCTCAAGTACTATCCCGCGGGGAAGGAATTTCCCCGTCCCTACTCCCCAAAAATTCAAGCCAGGGAACAGGGAATGGGTCCCATTGCCATTTCTAATGGTCTTGGGTGGTGGTTTGAGGGGGGAGAGTGCTCCATGTCAACGTAAGCCCTCGCATAAAATTTTTTTCCTACAATACATGGTTCTTTGAGTGCAGTGGCGAAGCCAGGATGGAAATGGAGGGTGGGCTCAAAGTGGATGATCTTTAAGTGTTAATGTGTTAATAGGGAGTAATTAGGCATCATTGTTTGCTAAATTGCATTTAGAGCCAAACTGAATATGCACAAAAACCAATTGAACATAGTGGCGTAAAAGTGTAAGAGATATCAAGTAGATGTGATCTCGAGCTTTGTCCTACTTCAGCAGTATGTATAGCGTGTATCAAGCAAATCTTCCGATCGCATTGAATATGTAATTGGATAACTATTTCCCCAGTAGGCAACACTCAATAAGAAGGAATCTGAAAAATATGGCATAGATGCTGAAGCAATTCACAGCAAAAGACACTAACGGATCACCTAAAATACATCATTTCGCAAGAAAAGCAAACTATGATACTAAAAAATTGTAAAAACATTAAAATCAAGAAATTTACCGTCGAACAGAAGATAGGGGCACTTGGATAAATTGTCATGGCAACTCCTTCCTGTCGAGGACATGTCGGAGGGTAAACGCCATATATACCAAAGCATCAATTCTGCAGCAAGAAAGATATCACCACAAATAATTTTGCTGCAAGCAAGATATTACCAAAGCAATTACGGTGGGTTGAGCTGGGAGAGGAGGGAGGCGAAGAGGGCACGAGGGGAGGGAGGGGCGGAGCGCGGCATAGGCGATCGCGCGAGGCGGGGCGAGCCGCGGAGAGCCGCAGCGCGAGGAGGAGCGCGCGTCTTGCTCGTGGCGCGCCGCCGTGGAGCAGCACGGGAGCGCAGGAGCGGGGCGAGGAGCCGGAGGAGGTCTATCGCTGAGTCGCGGCGGCGGGCGGCTCCCCGAGGATCGCATCGAGGGAGTTTTCCTCCTTCGGGGCAGCGACGGCGGCGGAGGCGGCCAGGAGTTGGCGTATGGGCGAGGGTTTGGCTTGGATTTGGGAGGGGAGGACGGCGAGGCCGAGGCGGATGCGGAGGCGGAGGAGCGCGGGCTGGGACATGGCGGCTGCCGGCTGATGAGAAGGGGCGAGCGCTGGAATGGATGGGGGATTGGGGGGTGCCGCCGCCAGCGGGGAGGTGAGGCTGGAGCCTTACTAAGCCTCCCCGCTGGCTTCGCCCCTGTTTGAGTGAGAGTGCTTCACATCAGCACAAGCTCTCGCACAAGTTCTTTGAGTGAAAGATGATGGGTGGGTTCTTCTGGGCTGTGCGTTATGGATTTTAAATTCTGGCTATCGTATGAGAGAATATGAAGAGTGATACAGTCATATGCGATTTTGGCCGGTGTAGCTGAAGTTAGTTCGGTGGGTTCTTCTGGGCTGTGCACTTGGGTGTACTTGTCCTTGCGGGAGGCGTTCGCCACCCTCTCGTCGGCGGGGAGCGACGGGTTCTGCAGCAGTCGGTCCGAGACGTCCATGCTGGACTCGTACGACCGCTTGGCGAACGTGGCGGCGATGAGGGCGTAGGTGGTGACCTCGCCGGTGGGCAGCGCTTTCGAAGCGTGGTCCGGCAGAGCTCGTACAGGGTCAGCGGCTGCGTGTTGCACTCCTTGAGGCACGCGACGTCCATGGCCATGGACGGGACGTCGTCGCAGGCGTCGCCGGTGAAGAAGAAGGCTGGTAGAGAGGCCAAGCAAGGACAAAAACCATGGCTGCTTTCTCCATCCTCATAGCTTGTAGATGGTCGGTGCCCTTTTTTGTTTTGTTTTTTTTTTTGGGAATTGTGTTGAGGTTGGCTATATCCTAGGACGCTGAAATGGGGCACTCTGGTGTCTGGGCACCAAGTCTCCCTGCCTTTGGATTGCAGAGGGGCGCCGCCAGGGGCCGGGGGTGTCGCCGAGTGCCCTGGTGCACGGCGTAGGGGCCGGGGGGACAGTGGGGGATGGGGAGGGCGGCGCCAGGGAGGGAGCCGACCAGGGGAGGCCGGGGGAGCGTCGAGGGAGCCGGGAAGGACGACACTGGGGATTATGTCGCAGGTGGTGGAGCGCGGAGGAGGGCAGCGGTGGAGGGGCGCGGCGCGGAGGGGGTTGGCGCGGAGGGGCACCACGAGGAGGGAGGAGGCGTGGAGGGGTCGAGGAGGACAGCGGCGGAGGGACGCGGCGCGGAGGGGGTTGGCGCGGAGGGGCCGAGGAGGGCAGCGGCGGAGGGACGCGGCGCGGAGAGGGTTGGCGCGGAGGGGCCGAGCGGCGGGGGAGCAATCGGGGGAGAGGATGGGAGGGAGGCAGTGAGCAATCAGGGGAGGGACCAAGTCGCAAAAAGTTATCAATATGTGGGTGTTTCTGCAAAATGTTTAAGTGGTATAGAGCATTCCACCCTTGTAGATCCTATCCGCCCGAGTCACATCCAATGGTTCTCATGGGTTTTAGCACTTTAGCACTAGACATGCTCCCATATATATGTGTGTGTATAACACATATGCTAAGTTTGCAATACAGGAGATTTTTGCTAGCACAGTCATAAATGGGAATACATGCACCTACCTTGCTCTATATTTCACGTTAAGTAGGATGATTTCATGGGGCAAAATAAGAAAGAAAATTAATACATAGGTCAAAGTTACCTGTGGTTCTAGCCAGGGTTAACATTTTCGTTTTGGATAAAATCTCAGAGGGCAACGAGAAGAACCAAATGAGCAAAATTTCGTTCTCTTTCGTTCAAAATTTCGGACGAAATATTCAAATTCCATTTGAATTTTGATGAAATTTAACCAAAATTTGAACAAAATTCAAATGGGGGCAAATTTGGTCAAAATTTGACCGAATCGTATTTCATTCGGTGGGTAATGAAAGCACCGAAATGTGAAATTTCGGCAAAATATTGAACCCTGGTTCTAGCTGTATGTACATAAAACAAGGAAATAATCCATGCTGATCTAGTGTAATTTATTTGTATTTATTAGCTGGATACTTATATCTCTAACGTTACTAAATCAATTAGTAAGGGCATTTGTGGAAAATATTGCCTCGAAACTAAAAATACATCAGCTATTTTGGAGCAAAGGTTGAGTACTCCACTAACTAAATTAGTATATTGCTTAAATCATCCTGCCGATTGGTGGTTGATACTTTTGTTATGGCACTCTATTTGACTAGTATAATATGCATGCAGGATTCATGGGAATTCTATTTGCCTGTTATTTATTATCAATTCTTTGTAAAAGCAGGACCAATGTTGTTTTTTTTGGGTCTATTGTACTGTATCTAGGTGCAAAAGAAACAAGCCAAGTTTGTAATGGCAGCAGATATGATCGTGAAAACAAGTATTTTCTAGTGCATTCGGACTTGACATTTATTCGGATTCAAATCGATTAATAGGTGCAAATAAGACTGGCTGTTGGACTTGCTTAAATCACCTAGCGAGCTGAGGATATATTGCTGGTTCATATTTTGTTTTGTGTATTTGTTTGATATTCATGACAATTGAACTTGCATGTATTTAATGGAAGAGGGTGTGATATCAAAAATGCAAGATGTTTAATGGGGTGGAGTATATGATTCCGAAAACAAGATGTCTTTTCTCGTGCAGTCATAAATAGCATTATATCTTGCTTCGCATTTATTCAAATTTGAAACATTTTAAGGCTCTGTTATTTTAAACATTTTGAACATCGATTTGTCATGGTGTCGAAGCAGTGCAATTACGTGTTTGCCCGTCGAAGAATATGTGCGGTTACTATTTTGCCCTAGTTTAGTTGTTACTCTATTTGGGTAATACATACATACATACATACATACATACATACATACATACATACATACATACATACATACATACATACATACATACATACATACATACATACATGTGTATGTATGTATGTATGTATGTATGTATGTATGTATGTATGTATGTATGTATGTATGTATGTATGTATGTATGTATGTATGTATGTATGTATGTATGTATGTATGTATGTATGTATGTATGTAAGATTTGGGTGGAGTAATTCAGAAGTGCATGCATATCACTATCAAGGCAACAAGACTAGTACTTTTGATGGCCAATTCAGGCCATACTTTCAGTAATTTTCAAATAGAAATTTGTTGGTTGCAGCCATCCTCGAAGTACATTGCAAGACGGGGAGTTGAAACCTAGATACATGCAAGGATGCAACGAACGGCTAGCGGTAGCAACAACGAAATTTATGCAGCTGGTTTGCTCACTGCTTTTTCATAATCAAGGCTCCCAGCCGGAAAGCGAGAAAGCTCCTGTCCCGATCAGCCAAGATCATGCCGTACAACGGCGTGGACGCACCGACGGGCAGAACCTTAGAGGCGCAGTCGTCCACGGCAGCAACGGCGGCCCCGTAGTCCTGCAAGAAATCCTGGAACAAGCAACGGCGCAGCTGGTCCACCACGCTGCCGACGAGCTTCCGCGCCGTGCCGTAATGCTCCATGCAGGCCGAGCACGCGTCCTTCAGGTCCCCGGGGAGCGACGGGTCCTGCAGCAGCCGGTTGGCGGCGTCCATGGTGGCCACGTAGGACGTCGTGGCCGCGTTCGCGGCGGCGAGTGCGTAGACGGTGATCTCGCCGTTCGGCGGCTCCGCCTGCAGCGTTTTCATGCAGAGCTCGTACATGGTCTGCGACGTGCTCGCCTGGCGGCACGCGGCGGAGTGGATATAGGGTGGGACGCCCATGCATGCACTGCTGCCGGTGAAGAGCAAGGTGGTGGCCAGAGACAGGGAAATGGCAAACATGGTGACTTTCTCCATGTTTGTTCTTGGTTTGTAGGCGATGCTTGATTTATTCGGTGATCGATGGGGGAAATGGCAAACAAAAGGATTGCATTTATAGTGTTTCTCCTATTCATAAATAAATATGTGCATATGTATTATTTATGGATGCATTAAAGATGCAAGTTATAAATGCATCACATATTTCTTTATGCAGTCATATATCTTGCTCTGCACATTAATTTTCTTTTGAAGAAGTCTATATGACCCCTGAATATAATAATGAAAAACTGAGTAAAATAATGCATGCTACTCGCGGCACTCTAGGAAATTCCAGTCGTGAGGTTGCAATTGATAAAATGCCAATTAGAGCACGATTAACAGAGTGAGTGATGATACAGAAGTGAAAGCATATGGCCTATTCCAAACAGCTGTCAATTGTGGCTTTTGGTTCAAATGGCATATTGTAGCGGCTATTTCAAGTCGCGGCTGAAATTAGGGGTGTTCAATTTGGTCTTTGGCTTTTTACTGGGCTTAATTGAGAAGAGTTATATTTGGCACTTTAGCAAATGGTACTAAGAGAAACCACTGAATTACACTCGTTCGGACTTGATATACAAATTAGATTACAAACATTACAGGTGACACGTGTACATTTGTAGTGTATAGAGCACAATAATTGAAATTGCTAGAACGCTAACTACGTCAAGCCACCAAAGACACTATAATATGATCACGTATCATATCCATGTGGACAGAGCCTGCACCATATGCACCGTGTGATACATCGCCTTCCCCATGACCTATATTACCTATATCTTGATCTCCTAGGTTAGCAAAATCTATGTCAGGCAACTCATTATCCAAAATGAATTTATGCAATGCCATCATTGTGACAATTATTGTCTTCTGCTTTCAGGCATCGTAGCTAGGAATATTGTCTAGTACACACCACATCATCTTACATATACCAAATGCACGCTCGATGACATCGCATAGGGTCGAGTGATAGAAGTTGAAGACCTCCTGCATCCTGGCAGGGTGACCGCTATTTTGAAACTCTTCTAGAAGGTACCTCTAGTTATGGTACGAAGCTAGGTACTTGGCCAATTTGGATATCTTGAGTCTACAAGGTAGTGCTTGCATGCAAGAACATATGATAAATGTTAGTTCTGTTGATATATAAGTACAACAGTACATAAAACATTGTACATACAACCACTATACCTAGAGGTAGATGTGGAAACCAGCCTCCATATTTCATCAGTGTTTCCTGTAGTATACATGTGTCGTGCACTGATCTGGGCCATTGGCCACACACAAAAGTGAACTAGATACTGAAGTCACACACTGCAAGTACATTCTGATTGGTGTACCTGTGCCTGTTGAAATACCTAGCATGCTCCTTGAATGGAACCGTGACTTGCACATGGGTCCCATTGTGCACCTCGATACAATTACAAAAGTGTGGATAGAATCTTCATTGCAATAGCCTTTGATGCCTCGAATGCACACTCTGAAATGTTGGATCAAGAAGTGCATTGTTCACAACAGCCAATCTGTTCACACACTTTAGGATGTGTGAGAAATTTCTACTAATAGTTCCTGTTGAGTGCTTGAATCGGTTAACAGCCTGTCTGTTAGACTACGATTCTCTACATATCCATAAGAAAATGCAAATGCTTCTCTAGAGCAAACTTCTACAGTATACTTCCGGCCATAGTTAGCAACAAGATTGTCGTGCAATCCATCAAACACTGACCTACACGTCCTGAACATATCATAGCTTAGTTGATCACTGGCTAGTTGCAGTTCTACCCATTGAATTCCGGTCATCATAGGAATTCTTGGCGGGGTCCTAAACGACAAAAACATGTCATCATCTAGGCATGTATAGGTGGCATAGGCCAACAATGCTAAGGAGCTAGTGGAAGTTTCTTCACCGTCACTGTCTCCAACGCCATCGCCTATCCTGCTCATCATTACATGAAACAAGTAACCGAGGGACATTTAGTTATCGAATTTAATGACAAAGCTGGCTCCCAAATGTTGATTCAATGACATCATGCAATTATCACATAACGTGAACGATCTGAGAAAAATAATGCATAACATAACATAGTGCATGACACAAGGATGAAATGTAATTTACGAAATGCAAAAAAACTCAAAGTAACTTCCAAACTGAAATGCAAAACATGACACAGTGGTAGAAACATAGAGGACATTGCTCAAGGTTGTTTCTTTATTCAGTCCCATGTCCTCTTGATCCACCGAGGTAGTCCTTCATTTGTTTTCATGGTGAGGAATATGTTGTGGTACTCTTTCTTCATGAAGAGCTGGTTGACATATCAGTGCTTGTCGGTGTAATCACTAGCATCGGCCTCCTCAACCAGAGTAATTAGCTATGCCATTTCTTCCCTCGCCAGGTCACGCATAGGGGAAGTGGCACACACACTCGATGCACGGGGTGCCAATGGTGTGCGTCTTCTCATATAGGTCAACAAGGCACTTTAGCTCGGTGTTACAATTGATGGGTTTTTCCTTCATGCTATCTATGGAAGGAGGCGAGGACAGCCACGATCACTTGTCTTAGATGCCTTGGACTACCTAGTGCTGCCACCGTGCATGGCGAGGAGATACCCTCTTCGTTGTCGGAGTCCAGTGTGTCGGCACTGGGCATGAATGATTGCTCGTTTATGTAGGTCATGGTGCTGAACATGGTGTCCATATACTCTTGAAGAGAACTCACCTTGAAGCCAAAATACCTCACGAAGAGGTTCATCTTGAAGATGACAACCCCATGAACTTTGAAGATGACAACCCCATGAACTTGTTACGTGCATATTACAATGCTGGGAATATAGAATGACCAAGAATCTTTCATTTGAGAAATGATGAAGATTTGGTTAAACATTAAGATGCCCTCAATTATGAGGATATGGGAGAAAAGTTGTCGACATCATATTTGTATCCATAATTGCTAAAGTTTCTCTAACGAGAATATGGATCTAGAACCAAAGTCCATGGCAAAGTGCTTGAAGCATTCATATCGGGAAAAATAAAGGAAACAATTTAGATTGAACCATAATCACTAAATAAAAGTCTTAGAACCAGCTAGGTCAGACTTGATGGGTCATTATGAAAATAATGAGGTGGTGAAAGCGATGGTTCAATGGTCCTTGTAGAGGCCGATACTCTCCTATTTTGAAGGAAATAATGTTCCGTTACATAATAACTCTAGAAAATGGCATAAATAAGATATGCAATTAACAAATTTTGAAAATCCTTGATGAGATCCTTGAGTGACTCAATATTTCTAACAAGAAAGTAAATAAAATCGCAACATATATATGTATATGCTAAACTCATACCTAATAATCTCTTACCTAAAGAAAGAGTGTCTTCTTGAAGAAAGAGCATCTCCCCAAAGGAAAATTATTGCACCAGTCGACCTCTAAATACATCAATGGCTATGTGTTCCCTAGAAGTGGACAATGACCCATCAAGTCCCGAGAGAATGAAATGAGGAACCTAAAGACCAGAAGTACACCACATAAGAACTTATAAAGTGCATCTCCTACTAGAAGTTAGTGGAGTGGTGGTATCCTCTAGTACCATGTAGGTACGATGTACATTGGTGATATTGGCAATTGATTAATCTCCCTAAATGCTAGACCTAGACTGATTATATTTTACTCTGTAATGGTACAATCATACTTTTTATATTTGCAGAATGGACCTTTGGTTGTAACTTCAACCACTTAGAGATAGTTGCAAAATATTAAGATCTAGATGGTTTTGATAAGTCATATCCAGAAGTCATATGACGTTGCAGTTAAATTTTACCCCCATCCTTTGTTAGGAGTAATTTTTGCTTGTGTTGCATAAATAGATAGTGTTATTCGGAAAGTTAACACATTGCTCCCGAATTATTTTATCTTGACAATTTCCAAATGAATAATGGAATAATTGTCTAGAAGACTAAACATTACGATAATTTAGTTGATTTACTGACAATGTCATTACCTATAAATTTCCCAAAATTGTATTAAAGGCATTAAAGCAAGAATAGTTCAATGAATGTTGTCTTCAAGGGAGAATATGCTAAACATTGATCGTCATACTTGAGATTTTGAAAATCTTAAACCTTAGTCAAGCCTAGAAGGTGTTGGCATGATGATAACTACCTAAATTTACCTTGAATGTTTTACCACTTAATAATTTAGATGTAGTTGATAAAAAAAATGCAAAGATCATGAAGATAATGCATAGATCGTGATGATCATTATTAAATCTCAAAGATAATCGTTGTACTCTTTTTTCCTTAGTGAGTTTTTTCATTGGGTTTCTCACATAAAGGTTTTTAACGAGGCAACAAGTCCAATGCAAGCTAACGTGTGCTATGTACTCTTTTTCATTCCTTTTTCTCACTGAGTTTTTGGAAAGAGTTTTTAATGAGGCATATATATGACATGTTCTATTTGCCTAAGGGGGAGTGTTAAGAAACCCTTAAAGGGCTGTGGACAAAAAGATCGAAATGCCCCTACAAGGGGTCCACCCTATTAGTCTATAAATAGGCTCCTTTGTGTATTGAGAAGAGATGATGTTTAATGAAAGAGTTCTCCACTTGCTCTCTCACATGTGTGTCTCCAATTATGTTCATCGTGTTTATTCTTATAGATTGATCTACGGGTCAGCACCAAATTTCAATAATGTCTAATATTTGTCTCCCTGTGTGTGTGTGTGATAAATTTGGAAAGTACTGATGTGTTATATGTGTAGAATAGTACAACACAAAGTAGATTTTTATTGGAACTCTCCTATTGATGAAAGATCAGATATGTGTGCACCTTTACTAGAGATACATCAAAGAAGCTAAATTATAAATGCATGGCAAAAAAATATAAATTCCTCGGGAAAAATTATAAATGCATGGTGTCTTTCTAATACAGTTAGATACTCCCTCCAATCACAAATACATATCATTTTATACATCAACATGATCTCTAGAACACAATTTTGACAAGTAGTTTCTATTGTAATATATTTATAAAATCTAATAAAATTATAATATTATATAAGTACTTTTGAGATAAATCTATACATATAATTTTATGTTTCCAATTTAAATATTTAAAAACATATTAATAGTCAAAATTTTGAAAGTTTGACTGCACCTATATCCAAAACAATATGTATTTGTGACCGAAGTCCCACATTTACGCCTTTTGCATGTGTTGGGAATGCTCTAATTCTGGCCCAAACCATAGAACCGATGTGAATCGGGTTGGTATTCCACTATTGCGGTGATGCAGTCCACCTCTTAGCTCCCCTACGACCTCCCTTGTGGGATCAACATCGCGCACATAACATTTGGTGGCCGCAGGGTTCAAATTTTTGGCAAAATTTTGTACATTTCATCCATTTTCATTTGAATTTGGATCCAGCTAGAAATTTTAGCCAAATTTCAGTAAAAAATTTAAACGTATTTGAAAATTTTGTTCGAATTTTGGAATAAAATAAAGAAATTTCGTCCATTTCATCCCATTCGTTGCCAAGAGTAGAGGTCTTATAGAAGGCAACAACGGCTTTTATTGGATTTTCCCTATCGATGAATGATTAAATATGTGTACCTTTATTAGAGATGCAACAAACATGCAAAATTATAAATGCATCGAAAAATATAATAGATTCTTGGCAAAAAAAATATAAACACAAGGCATCTTTGTAGTGCAGTCATACATATTGAGTCGCATTGATTTTCTTTTGGACTGTCTATAGTCGACTCAATATTGTTTTTTCTCAAAAAATAAGTCAATTTTTTGGCCACTGGATCAATATTTGCCCTATCCCAATGATCAGCACTTGCTCCTACCTCTCCCTAACTTTTCCCCATCCTATTTGTCTGCATGGCTCCTAAATCACGGATTCACCGTATAGAGGTTAGGGGCTCTCATTATATGCACCAACTTCTATGAACAGAAGCAATAAAATCAAGAGAATGTTGAATTACATCTTGTGTTCTTATTTATTATTTTATATTTATGAGTTAAGAGCTTTGATGATTAGCAGCACGATCTCGATTATTCAACACCTATCTCTCTCATCTTTCTCCCGTCCCGTTTGTCTGCATGGCTCCTAAATCGTGGATTCACTGTCCCTAACATCCGTGCTGCTTGTAGCATATGGACCTATTTTTTTAGCTGCGATTTATAGTTTTTGAACTATTTGTGCGAGAGATTACAGAGTAACACAAACTCACGTACGGTTTTTGCCGATATAAATGAAGTCGGTAAAGCATATACTATAATTAACTAATATACCCTATCTTCAAAAGATACTCCGTTTAAAAGTTAGTTACTATAGAAAAGCCGAAAAGTAGCTTTTAGAAGCTGAAAAGAACAGAACATATACCACCTTTTACTCCGTTTAGAGGCTTTTAGTCCATGTTGCAGTCTTCCCCACCAGTATCGCGCGCCGGGACAACGGCAATCGCCATATCTAGCGACTCTCCTCCTTAATTAATACTAGACATGACCGCGTGTTGCGCCGCACCGTTGTGGGAAGTATTGGGTATACGAAGATCAAGCTGGACTGAAATTTCTAGATCCGCCACTGATGTTAAATGATACTATCACGTGGGGAGTGTTGTATAAAATCATTGTAGATATGTCTGCTTCTGGTATTGCTACGAATCAGGAAGCTGCCTGCCTCGTTGAGCAGAAGGCCAATATTGATAATGCTCCGTGTAGCTCAGCAAGAATCATGGGCACGCAAATCAATGGATCATATCAAGTCACATAACACGAACGTGATACCAAAGGATTCGTATGACCATGTTTTTGTGGTTATTAACAATATGTTCTAAAAACAATAAACGGTCAAACCCACTAGTATATGTATCTACCACTTTGTAGGAAGATAGAATAGCCGGAATAATCGCTTGAGCCTAAGTGGGTGTATATATAGAGTACAATATGACTTAGAAATTAAGTCAATCTATTATAAATATGAAAGGCTACTAGATATATAGAAGGAACCATATTGGATACAAATCATCCTAATAGATTCTATTCTATCTCTTATAGTTTTACCAAACATATACTCTAACATCCCCCTCAATCAGAGCGGGAGCGTCGTAGATGCTTAGGCTGGAGAAGACGTTGACGAGGATGCTCAAGCCGAAGTAGAAGCCGATGAGGAGTGCCATACGAAGCGCTGGTGGTGAAGTTGTCTGCCGTAGAGGTAGTCATCGAAGGAGGATTGCAGAGGAGGTTGTGGCCAAGGTGCATACGACCATCGACCACGGTAGGTGTACAGTAAACCAGTCGTAGCTATAATGTACCGATCATAACTACAGCGAATTGGTCGTAGGCACCGTGATCGACTTGTCGTGGTCGACCTGGTAGATGAGAGAATGGAGTAGAGAGGCGGCGGAGTTGGGGAGCCATAGCTAGCATCATCGGCGGCAGAGGAAAAGATGTCGGCGGAACAGCTGGCATCACCGGCGGTAGAGGAGATGCCGACAGAACAGCTAGCATCACTAGTGGCAGAGGAGGAGGATAAGATGTCGGCGGAACAGTTGGCGTCACCCGCGGTAGAGAAGATGCCGGTGGAACAGCTGGCGTCACTGGCGGCAAAGGGGGAGGACAAGATGAGCAAGCCGATAGGCGCAGGACACTGACACGGTGGGAAAGACCGCACCTTGTAAGCGTAGAGGAAGAAGTTGAAGCAAAGGATTGGCTTGGTGTGATGGACGCTGGCAAAATGCGCAACAGCCGGGGAGATACAAGAAGAGACGACGAAGTGGCAATCAATCACAAAATCACAATGATCGACATGGTCGGTAGTTGGGGCGGCAATGACTGGGGCCAGGGGCTGCTCGTCAGGGAGCCCGGATCTAGGCCGTGGAACTCAGATCTGGCCGGATTCGGACCCGACGTGGAGCACCATGGCGTTGGAGCCAATTAGGGCTGGAAAAAAAGCTCGTTAGTGGGGCTCGTTGGCTCGGTTCAAAATTGCTTCAATTATACTTGGTAATTGGTTAAACATTAAAATGAGTTGATTTCAAATGAATTTGAATTTTGCTAAAGCTCGGCTTGGCTCGTTAGCTCGTTTCTAAAAATACTTTTAAATTATATGTAAAATGATATTAAATTAAATTATATCATTTTTAGAAAAAGCTCGATAAGATGTGGAGTTGGCTCGATATCCACCCCTAGAGCCAATAGAGATGAGCGGCGAAGAGTGCCGGCTCTAGATTTGGGCGTAGAGACCACCAAGGAGAGCAGAGGGGACCGGTCAGATCCGGTGCGGAGGGGACCAGATCTGAGTTGGCGGTGGCCAGATCCAACGACAGGAAAGCCTAGATCTGGGTCTGGCACCAACACGACAACGACGCGAGCACGCGCAGGCGACCGACGGTGGCAGCTGGCGGGCGCGCAAGTGCATGCACGATCCAGCGTAGGCGGTGACGGGGGCCAGTAGGGGCCACTCATTGAGGAGGAGCTCGTCGATGGGGAAGCCAAGGGGGGCATATAAGCACCTCCGTCTTTGTCTCGTGCTGACGCTCGTGAGCATGTGCGTTACATGCAGGTGACGTGTGGAGCCAACGAAGAAGATGCCATCTATCTACAATGCTTTACATAGCCCTTAGGAGATTGAATCATCTCTCCCAGGGGCGGTACACTGCAAAATTTAGTGGTAGCTAGGAATATATCCAGATACAAACCCGCTCTGATACCATGTGGGAAGATAGAATAGCCGAAATAATTGTCAGGTGTATTGCTTGAGCCTCGGAGAGCGTATACATAAAGTACAATATGACTTAAAATCAAGTCAATCTGTTACAGATATAGAAAATTACTAGAGATATGAAAAAAAATCCATATCAAATACAAATAATCCTAATTAATTCTATTCTATCTCTTATAATCTAGTCAAACATGCACTCTAACACACTTAAGCAAACAATGACTGTAGTGTGATTGAGGCTACTCAAGAGTCAGATGCCCATTTGGAACTATTAGCCATATCAAAACGCAGAAGGAAACATTTCAGTTTCTGCAGCGAAACTATTCATGGCATTGTATCCAAGTTCTAATCTACGCAACTCACACGACTGACATGTTACAACTGGGAGCACAACACTGCAGACCTTAGTTACTGCCCATGTCTAAGTTTGTACACACTACATAACAGTCTTAGCTCAACAACCCGGTAGTTTCAACCTAACAAACAAATTCTTCTGTTGTACAAAGAGCAGAAAAAAATGGCAGTACATATCAATGTGATATTTTGAAGTTCTTCGGGCGCTGCAACCTTTTCCTGGCTTTCCGAGCGCTCAAGATGCTAAAAATTAGCGAACTACCAACATCGCATGTACTGTCATAACCCATTAGTTTTACACTAAAATCTTTGCACAACAATGCGAACCTACTTTTATCATCGTCGCCTGCCACTTGTAGCTGATTCGCCTGCTCTCGAGAGACGACAGCATACAAATGGAACGCTTCCTGATCTGTCTTCTCAGCTGCAGGGTCTTGATCCTTTTGATCATCGCCCTTTAAATCATGGTTCTTGGAATGCAGGAACAAATGTTTCTCAAGTGTAATCCTAACCAACCCCGGAGCCTGTGGATCATCAGGTGTCATAGAGGAGAACACGAACATGAACCTCCCAAATTCTAGATCTGGCTCCGTGAAAAGATCTTCCAGGACACCATTGGGAGGTCTCATGCTTTTCTGCAGCGCGTACTTCTTATGATCAGAATTCGCTCTGCTCTCTGAAGCACGGAGGATTCTGGAAGCTTCTCTTAGTCCGCTCAATAAGGCTCCATGCATCGTTGCAGGGTATGCACGATTTGTTGCTTCTCCAGCAAAGAAGAGTCGGTCATTGACACTCTCCGCAAGTATATCATAATCAGCACCAGAAGACCCAACTCTGATGTGAGAGTACGAACCCAAGCAAAGAGGATCACTACCCCATCTTGTGCAAGCTGAATGAATGGGATCAGGCACAGTAACACCTTTTGGGCCATAGATACCTGGATTAAATCATGAATAATATGTTGAGTGCTTATTATAATAAAAAAACAAATTAATATTTCAAGATAGGGAAAACATGCGTATATCCATAGTTGTTATATTAAATCCCATATTTTTGTTATTTACGTTCCACCCCTTTATTTGTCGTACTATGTTTATTCTTCCCCCTTAGAGCAACTCCAGCAGTAGCCCTTAAAACAGGGCCCCTACTTTTTATTTGAGGGCTCTTCCTACTTTTGAGAGCTCTGTTTTTTGGGCTACACTCCAGCAGGAGCCCTCAAAACAGGACCCTCAAATTCATTCTTAGAGGGGATGACACATAGGACCCACCCCCATCCTCATCCTACTTTTGAGGGCCGAGGGGCAAAAAACTTACTCCAGCAGGCCCCTACTTGAGCTCTCAAAAGTAGGGGCTCCCTCCAGACCCCCTAGGAATGAAGGCTCGAGGGGGAGATTTGAGGGCCCCCTACTTTTGAGGGCTCAAGTAGGGGCCCTGCTGAAGTGAGTTTTTTACCCCTCGGCCCTCAAAAGTAGGATGAGGGCTCAAGTAGGGGCCCTGCTAGAGTTGCTCTTATGCTGGTGGACTTCCAAAATGTACATGGTAAAATCCAACCATGCAATCCCTTCTGTTGATATGTAAGTCAATCAAAACTAGAAGATTTGTGTTAATTGCGACATTTATAACCCATAAATCCAATTTCAGATAAAGAAGTTTTTCTGTCTATTGGGCTGAGCCGTTAGCCCGTTACACAAGGGGATCAAAGAAATATCATTGTCCTCTGTTTTTCTCTTATTCCACCTTTCCATTTGTGTACTCTCGCAATTTAAAAGGAGCATTTATGTTATCCCCCTTTTATCTCAGTCTACATAAACAGTAGTTGCCCAATTAACATCTCAAAATTATCGATATCATTTTTCTTTCCTTCTTTTTCCTGTTTGAAGAGCAGCTATGCCTATTTTCCGCATACTAGAGCAACCCACTTTGTCATGCATTGTCATAGCATCTAAAGCTCAAGGGGTAAATGATAATTTGCATACAAACAGGAACTTACATGCCGGTTTGAATCCATCACCAAAGCAAAATAAGATCTACTTCTTAATCAAGGAGCTATGCTGTAGGGAGGTAAGTAATTAGTAATGCCGCTATTTTTTAATCAAATTGTCTCAAGTCTGAACGCTTTCATTATCTGAGTTCTCATCCCAACAATAACTATGCCCATGTTCAAATATCATCAACCAAGCTCTGCCAATCCACATTCATAACTCTAATGAACCAATTTTGCTCTGGACTAACAAATCCACAGTTAATGCTTACTAGTAAGTTGAAGAGTGTAGATCATAATGATAATTCAAGTTCATACAAATGCTAGCCCATTAGTCATGTAAGATCGCATAATGGCTTAGTGAGACATTTAACATGCAAATACAAAAAATGTTTTTGGGGGCTGAGTTCATGTAGAAAATATTAGCAATACAAAATAAAAAATGTATTGATCCTAACAAATAGGAAAAGAAATACTTTTGCTCTAGATAATCAATAGCCCCTTTACATTCACTCAACAAAAATTAAATGAACCATAGGAGAGCTATCCTACCATTTAAAAACACTAGCATAATACAACACATCTAGTTGTTGTATTAGTATGTAAACATAACCTTAAGAGCATCAACTCAACATGGAACATCAATGCATTATGGAGTGACAATGAGCTAGTTAGTTCCAAATGTGACATTTCATGCTACAACCATCCAACAAGTATAACAGAATATACTTGTATTAAATCAGCACATCTAGTTGCTGTACTAGTATCTAAACCTAATCTTAAATCACCAGATGTTACAGTCAATGAATTATGGAGTGAGAACAAGCCCACTATAGTATTATGTTCCAAATGCAACTTTTCATGTGCTAAAGCCATAAAATAAAAAATAACAACATATGTACATATTTTAGACACTTCTACATAACATTATGTTGTCCACCCAGACACTAAGTTACACTTGTCTTAAAAATCCAACATAGAGCATGTTATGTTTGATTCAGATAGGTCACTTATGTGTTTGGTCTGCCATATCATTAAGCAAGCAAGCATGCATTTTGTTTTGGTTGAAATGGTTGGAGTTCCTACTAGGCTACTATAGTTTCAAGTCAAAGTCCCAACCTTGACGGAGGATTGTAGCTAAACATATGAAGATAAATGGGATTGTTAGTTTTAGTAGTGATTACCTCTAAGAATGCCAAGTACCCGGTGAAGCGCTACAACAGGATCAACCTTTTCAAACTCCAAAGCAGCCTCTCCAGCCACAAGTGCAATAAGTACTGCACCACCAGAGACAGTATGGTAGCTGTAGAAGAGAAAGAACTCCCCGCGCTTGCTCCTCTCCTTATTTAAACACCCAAATGTGTCAATTTCCTCATCCCAAAATACATAGGGAAAGACCATGGCTACTTTGTTCAACAACCCAAACCCCAACCTATGAATCGCCCCAAGCTTCCTCTCAGGCAACTCCGGGTCAAACACGATGTTACCACTCTTGAGCACCCCAAGCGGGGCAGTGCAGAGCACCATGTCTGCCTGGAAAACCTGCCCTCCTTCCACCGTGACGCTCACCCCATCGACTCCATGCTCAATCCGCTTCACCGTCTTCTCATACAACACTGGTACACCATCGCACAACGCTTGTACGAGCCTCGAATTCCCTCCAGCCAAGAAGCAATGGTCTCCACCCATCTCATATGGGTCATCCTGGTCCCAGTGTGCGAGCGAGAGCTCCGATAGGCAACCAGCGTTGGAGAACTCCAGGTTGGCCAAATGCCAGTCCAAAACCTCCCTCTCCTCCTCGCTTTTCGCCACATTGTAAAGCCTTCTCAGCCTCTCGATCCCTTCCCCCAACGAGATCCCCTCGGCTGCATCGTTGAGATACTCCCGCAGCCTGGTGGCGTGGTCGAGAAGCGTGTTGAATACCAGGTCGATGCTCCTGTCCAGCTTAATCCCCACGGTTCGGCCGTCGGGGTGGTAGAGCGGGCAGCGGTCACGCACCTTGTGGAGAGGAATCCCGAGCTGGCGCGCGAGCACGCCGAGCGGGTTGGCGTGGATGCCAGTGATGACGCTGCCGCCGAGCTCGACGGCGGCCTGGCCCCCGCCGAGGCGGGAGGTGAAGACGCGGCCGCCGGGGCGGGCGCGGCCCTCGAGGACGAGCACGCGGAGGCCAAAGCGGAGGAGCTGGCGCGCGGCGGAGAGGCCAGCGAGCCCCGCGCCGACGACGAGGACAGAGGCGGCGGGGCCCTGGGGCACGTCGGGGGGAGGCGACGCGGGGAAAGCGGCGGAGACGCCAAAGTTGATGTGGCCCTTGCGGGAGAGGAAGCCGTGGGCGGCGGCGACGAGGTGGTCGTAGCTGGAGGCGACGGTCTCGAGGACGCGCGCGCGGGGGAGCGGCTGGCGCGGGTCAGCGCGCCAGGAGGCGAGGATGTGATTGCGGACGACGACGTAGTCGTTGGGGGCGGCGGCGACGGGGGCCGGGAGGAGGGGCCGCTCGTCTGGGTGGAGCTCGTCGATGGGGAACCCGAGGGAGAGCGCGATGAGCGCCTCCGTCTCCGTCTCGCGCTGGCGCTCGTCGGCGGAGAGGCGCCGCAGCCGCCGGATGCGGCGCGACGGGGAGTTGCCCAAGTAGGCCTGCAGCGTGGCGTCCACGAGCGACTCGTCGTACGACGACGGCCGGGCCGACGCCGCGCGCCGCGGCGGGCGGCGCGACGACGGCGACGGCGACATCGAGTGGGGTGCGGGGTGGGGGGGGGGGAGTTTGGGGTTTGGTACTTTTGGCTTCTGGTTCAGAGAGAGGGAGGTGGGAATTGGGAAGAAGACTAGACGGAAGGGTATGACAGGTGGGGCCGGGCTAGGTTGGAGCGCGGGATCTGGTGATCCGTGGCCCACATGTCAGTGTTAGGGTCAGGGATTAGGTGGTGCGCCGTTACTGCTCGTGCCAGGTGGGCTGTTGACTCTTCTCGCCATCGGCCAAAGGGTGCTCGTCTTTCGAGTAAATCAAACTGGCGAATACCACGAGGGCATGAAAGGTGGGCTCCAGTACATCTAGGCCCACATATCAGTGTCTTGTGTAGAGTCCCCGCCGTGTCGTGGGAACGCGACGAGGGAGCTGCGGGGCCACCTCGTCATGGGGCCCACCGGTCTGCTGGAGTGCGCAATTATCGGTGAGCTTTTTCCACGTGTTATTTTGCCGCGAAAAAGGCGGCCTCTTTCCCGCGAGTCGAAAAGAGAAATTTGGCGTGAGAATTTTCCCGGGCCGTGGCGCCAGGCCCAAGCCGGGAGTGGATTTTCGCGCCATTTACGCGCGAGTTGTTCTTGCTGCTCCATCCTGCTGCTGCTGCTGCTGCGTGCTTCATCCTGCTCTGCTCTGCTCTGCTGCTTGGCTTGGCTTGGTGGTGGTTGTTAACCAGCGCAGCAGCGACCACTGCTGCTACCGCCACCTGCTTCCGCTGGATACCATCTCGCCTTCCTCCGAACCCTGGGCCTGGCGCGCGCGAGCTCGGGCGAGGATCCCGTTCCGCCGGGTGGCTTGGCTGCCGATTCGGTGAGCTCCATAGTCCCTCTTCGAGCCCTCGAACCCCCCGTTGGATCCTTGCTCTCTAGAGACCAGGGACTACGACTAAATTAAAGCTTTGCACCCACATTCTCATGTGTGGCAAAGGCGAACTAGCAGTTGGTGTCCCGATTTCCCTAATGTACCTGCTGAAACTTCAACTCTTTGTTGGCTGATAGAGAGCATTGTGGATGGCAATATTATCGTTTTTCACAAGATTGAAATCATAATATGGGAACATCAGGGGCACAGATGTAATAGGTTACACTATCTCTGGATTAGCTGAACTGAATTTCTTGTGCCTTATTGATTTATAATCACTTACGTAGAGGATAGCCCCCTATGGGTGCGGCTCAGGTGCTGGAGGCACAGCACATAGCGCGTGCGGGGTGCCCCCAGCACCCGCCACGTGTCCCACAAATTCCAAAAAATTCAAAAAAAATACTTACAAAATCCGAAAATTTGTAAAAAGTACTTTTTGTAAAAATACTTTTATTAAAAAGTATTTTTAAGTACTTAAAAAAATACTTTTTAATGAAAAGTATAAATCAAAAAAAATTTAAGTACTTACAAAAAAATACTTTTTATACTTAAAAAATACTTTTTACAAATTTTCGGATTTTGTAAGTATTTTTGAATTTTTTGAATTTTTTGAAATTTGGGACACGTGGCGGGTGCGAGGCACTCAAGACGCTGCTATGTGTGTGCCCCAAAGACCGAGCCGCACCTCCGATACAAGTAATCTTGAGTTCTTCACTATAGGGGCGGGTGTGGCTCAGTGTCTTGGGGCACAAAGACATAGCGCGTCTGAGTGCCCCAAAGACCCATCACGTGTCCCACAAATTCAAAAAAAATTCCAAAAAATTCAAAAAAAAATACTTACAAAATCCGAAAATTTGTAAAAAGTACTTTTTGTAAAAATACTTTTATTAAAAAGTATTTTTAAGTACTTAAAAAAAAAATTTTAATGAAAAGTATAAATCAAAAAAAATTTAATTACTTACAAAAAAATACTTTTTATACTTAAAAAAATACTTTTTACAAATTTTTGGATTTTGTAAGTATTTTTTTGAATTTTTTGGAATTTTTTGAAATTTATGACATGTGGCGATGTGTGGGCACCCTCACGCGCTATGTGTCAGGCCCAAAGACTGAGCCGCACCCCTGATACCAGCAAGCACCACTTATGTACAGGCCTAGAGGATAGGGGCCCAGGATAGGTTCCAGGTGGTGGAGTGCCATGCCAGGGTGCACAAGTGGTTGGCACTGTGTTCATCCCAGCCAGTTAGAGGTGAAAACATCACTTGGGTGGGTCCTTTTGGACTGTGGTTTATGGTTTGAATTTTTGAATTCTAGCTGTTCATAAGAGAGACTACGAAGAGAGAGACAGTCGCATATGATTTTAGCTGGCATAGTTGAAATTGATACAGTGTGTACTACAATCGACTAGTAGATTATGAATTTAAAAAACACACTGTTTAAAAACTAGTTATTGTAGCAAAAGGTGAAAAGCCAAAGCTCTGTAGTGCCCACCATTCTAAAAAGAGGTCACGTATGTAGAGGATAGCCCCCTGTAGTGAAGCTTGAATCTTCATTACCCAAACCAGCAACATAACTAGGAACGGCATTGTAATTGTTAACTGTTATTATTTCTGTGCTGATATACTTCATGTGTTCTATACTTGTATGGTTAACTGCTATTATTTCTGTACAGATGTGCTTCATGCGTTCTCGTATTTGCCAAGAAATCTTAATTTTGTAGAGCATATGCAAATATCTGGATGGAAAGTGCAAGTTTCCTTGATGATATCCATATTTGTCATTCGGTTCACACTATCTAGCTCTCTGTCTTTTGGATTATCCCCTATCCTTTGGCTGATGTGATGTGGTTTCCTCACAGGATTCAAAGAGCAAAACCAATTGTTCTGGACCGTGGGCTCTATCTGTCAAAAAAAGTTTGACCTTACTATGACTACTGAGCAGCGAGAACTGCCAGCATCTTTCAAGTTGTATATTGGTAGGGCTGGTTCCTGCTTTCAACATTTGGTACTTGGCATGTCTAGAAGCTATTTTATTCATAAGGCAGTGATACATCATACATTCATGTGGCAGTCGGCATGCATGCGGTCACTAACTATTTGACATATTACTTTTCAAAATAGCTCAACCTTCAAGACCCACTGATTTATAACCAGTTAAACCACAAAACAGTACTTGAAAGTGGAGAACAATTCTTGGATAGACACTAGATATTGTCTGCATTGCCTCTTGCTTTCCGCTGTGTACCGATGCCCTCCTAAGTTTGTACATTAGTGATAACCTCTCCTTTCAAGTAGTGCATTTTCTTGCAAAAAAACAAAGTGGTTGTATCCAAGTATCAGTCTGGGGTTTCGTGGTCAAAATATTTTTAAAAAAGGTAGACCAGGGGGAGGGACGTCCCCCTGATTTTACCCTTAGTTTGGTGAGGTCTTGAATCCATATCGGCTAAGTGGGACATCCCCACTGGTCAAAATATTCAGCCAAGCCCTTAGAATTTAGTTATGGCACCATGTTGTTTTGAAATAATCAACTTTTTCTGGTTGACTATGTATATGATTGTCATTTGCTGCTAGCTTCCTATCATCACTTGCTGTTAAACTAGAAATAACTTTCCCAAGAAACAGTGTGACATTGTCAAAAACAAGTACCAGATTTACTCTGCTGAACATGCCTAAAATGAATTAAAGTTGGTATATAAAAATAAAAGTTTGTGTATAAGTTGTAAGGGTGTAAATGCATGCATCTTCATAGTGGTATAGATTCTGCGTTGTAAGGCATTTTTTCCTGGTGCAAAATACACAACTTTAGATGCATGTTAACATAACAGTCGTCTCCTGTTTGATCGCTAGGTTCTGCTTGGATAATGCTAAAGTTCTGCTTGCACCGCTCTGAAGGCCGGTTCACTCCTGGGGCATGGTGTGGTGGGAGCTGTGAAGGAGGGGCTGATCCTTGTTTATCTAGGGGAAAGACTGTTTTTGAGCCCGGTCCCGGTGCCGAGAGGCTGCGAGGCCTGATGAAAAAGGTGTTCTCATGGGATTACCGCAACGAAAGCTGTTCATCACTTGCTTATGATCAGACAAAAAGAGATTGGTATGTTCCTAAAAGTAAAGGATAGTTTTGATGGCCAACTATGTTTTGTTGTAAATGCAGACTGACCCCTTCCATTGAAATGAACAACGCTGATGAAGGCAATATGTCAACTACGATAAAAAGGCTCATCTCACGGAAATTAACATTGTTGGAAGACTATATTTTCAGTTATGCAATCTCGCTCTCCAAACCAGAAAGGAATTCTTCTCTCTTCTATGTCAGCCGTCCTTGCTAATCTCTCAAATCTCTAGCTCTTGCTTCAAATGAAAAATGCATACACAGGATGAGACAGATTTTGGTGCTGCGTTCACAACACAAGCTGCCGCATCCTGTGTATGCATTTTTCATTTGAAGCAAGAGTTAGAGATTTGAGAGATTAGCAAAGGCGGCTGACAATTGGTATCAGAGCAAAATGTCGGCCCCCGCCTTTACCGTAGGCCACTCCCATACACCGCAGCGACACGGCTGTGGACGCTCGCCATCCCCACTAACGCGCCGCCCGCAACGACGCAATTGTCAGTTAACTCCCGATGATACTTGCCGCAGGCGAGATCTGAACTCTCAACGAAGAATATGAACACTCAAACAAGACGCTAGGAACACAGGGTTTGTGCTGCAACGAAGTGGCAGCTTTTCATGCAATGTATTACTGAATATATAGAGCATATGCAAAGTTTACAAGTCTTAACAAACAACCAAAAGAAGCGGGCTGCCTGAGCTATTCTCGGCACTACCTCCACTCCTGCGCCCATTATTCAGAGTCGTGCAACAGAGTGCAGCGGGAATCTAGCTAATAACAGAAACATGCATTGTGAAATAACTGAAACAATCTTCAGGCATGGGTTATCTAACAAAACTCCCCCTAAGCCTTGCGAGATTGTTTGACGTCGACGAGGCCAATGCGTGCGCGTAGCTGTATGAACTGATCGCGCCCAAGGGCCTTCGTCAGAATATCTGCTAGCTGCTCATGAGTCCCAACAGACTTGATCATCACCCTGTCTTCCTCAACGCATTCCCTGATGTAGTGGTACCTGATGTCAATATGCTTGCTTCTATCGTGGAAGACAGGATTCTTGCTGAGCATGATGGCGGATTGATTGTCGATCTTCAATTGGAAGGCGCCCACCTGTTCTCCTCGCAACTCTGCAAGGAGGCGCGCCAACCATACTCCCTGGCAGACAGCAGTAGTAGCGGCAATATATTCAGCTTCACAAGATGAGAGTGCTACAACCTTTTGCTTTTGTGATTGCCAGGTAATCAAGTTGTCTCCAAGGAAGAAGAGTGCTCCAGTGGTGCTCCTGCGAGTGTCCACATCACCTCCATGATCACTATCACTGAAACCACGAAGCTGAGCCACTCCATTCTTCCTCTTATACTGACAGCCAAAGTTCAGGGTCCCGGCGATGTACCGAAGAACCCTCTTGACTGCTGCCAAGTGCTCAGTGGTGGGCTTCTCCATAAATCTGCTGATGTAACCAACGGAGTACGCCAAGTCCGGTCTTGAGTTCACCAGATACCGTAGGGAACCCACAACACTCCTGTACATGGTAGGATCAACAGCAGGAGCAGTGCTTGACTTACTGAGCTTTAGTCTGGTCTCCATTGGGGTGGAGCTGGGTTTGCAGCCTCCCATCCCTGCACCTTCAAGAATCTTGGCTGCAAAGGCACTCTGGTTCACCGTGATGCCCTCTGATGACTGCACCACCTCCAGACCGAGGTAGTAGTGTAGGAGTCCGAGGTCGCTCATCTGGAAAGTGCCTTTCATCTCTTCTTTGAATTGCTTGATGTCGTTTGAGCTGCTGCCCGTGATGACGAGATCGTCAACGTACACCCCCACGATGAGGCGGTGTGCTCTTGTGCCGCGGAGATAGACGGCGTATTCCGAGCTGCTTCTGTGGAACCCAAGCGACGCGAGTGAAGCGTCCAGTTTGGCGTACCACGCCCTTGGCGCTTGCCGGAGACCGTAGAGAGCTTTGGCAAGTCGCAGCACCTTGTGTTCCTGCCCGACGAGGACGAAACCAGGTGGCTGCAGCACATGAACCTCCTCCAGCAGATCGCCATTAAGAAAAGCGGATTTGACGTCCATGTGATGAACCGCCCATCCTTCACTAGCAGCATGCGCCAGCAGAAGCCGCACAGATTCCAGCCTTGCCACTGGCGTGAACACCTCGTCGAAGTCAATCCCTTGTTGTTGAACGTATCCTTTTGCTACCAAGCGCGCCTTGTACTTGCTGATGTTGCCCGCGGCATCCTTCTTGGCTTTGTAGACCCATTTGAGGCCGATAGGACGTACGCGCGGCGGTGGATCAACCAGCTCCCAGGTGCCGTTGGCTTCAATGGCCGTCATCTCATCGAGCATCGCGTGGCGCCAGCAGTCGTGTTGCTGCGCCTCCTCGAAGGTGGAGGGCTCCGCCTCGCTTGCCAGCATCAGGTTCTCCTCCGCCAGAGCACGAGCGACCTGCCCGGGTGTCGCAGCCGGCCCAGAAGATTGTTGACGGTGCGGAATCGCAGGGGCGCGTCGTCGTGGTTGGCGTCGAGGTAGGCACTGTCTCCCCCTGCTGGTGGCGAGGCGAACTCGATCGGGGGTGGAGCTGCTGGTGTAGAAGAGCTCGATGCAGAGATGTCAAGTGACCATGGCCCGGTGGGCGACCCGTCAGGGAGTGCTGCTGCTGAAGGAGAGCTCAACGATGAGGGTGCAGTAGACGATGTACTGGAGGTTGTCGTCGTGGTCGTCACGATGACCCGCCCAGAATCTTCTCCGGGACTGTACTCGATGACGAAGTCGTTGCTTGTGTCGTCGTGCTCCCCTGTCCACGCCCATTGTGCCGCTTCGTCGAACACGACGTCACGGCTCACATGGACACGCCTGGTTGTTGGATCGTAGACTCGATAGGCCTTTGATCCAGGCTCGTACCCGATGAAGATCATGCACCGACTCCTGTCGTCGAGCTTCTTGAGGTTTGGCGTGGTCACTTTGGCATGAGCGACGCACCCAAACGTGCGGAGATGGTGCACCGCCGGTGTGCTGCCAGTCCACAACTCGTACGGAGTCTTGCCGCCAAGACTCTTAGTTGAAGAGCGATTGAGGAGGTAGACCGCCGTGGTGACGGCCTCCCCCCAAAACACGCTGGGGAGCCCCTTGGCCTTCAGCATGCTGCGTGCCGTGCCCACAACAGATTGGTTGCGCCGCTCGACGACACCGTTTTGTTGGGGCTAATAGGGCGCCGTCAGCTCGCGTCGCACGCCTAGCTCGGCGCAGTAGTCGTTGAAGTCGGCGGCGGTGAACTCTCCTCCTCTGTCCGTGCGGAGCGCACGGAGTTTCTTGCCTGTCTTGCGTTCTGCCGCTGCTTGAACGCGCTTGATGGCAGCGGGCGCGGCGTCCTTGGACGGCAACAGGCAGAGCCACATGTAGCGTGAGTAGTCATCAACAAGGAGGAGGAAGTACCGATTCCCACTGGGCGTTGGCGGCGTGATTGGACCACATAGATCACCGTGGAGAAGTTGGAGAACCTCCTTGGAGCGTTGTTGTGCTTGTTGCGGGAACCGGGCACGTCGGTGCTTGCCGGCGAGGCAGGCCTCGCAAACCTGCTCGACTTGAGTTAGCAGTGGTAGGCCTCGCACCAGCGCCTCACGCCCCATCTTCCGCAGCGCGACGAAATTGATGTGGCCGAAGCGAGCGTGCCAGCGCCAGGCATCCTCGTCCGAGCGCGCCGCTAGACAGACTGGACGTGCAATGGTGACGTCGAGCACGTACAGCCGCCCGGGACTGCGATGAATCTTGGCGAGCAGCCTCCTCTCCTCATCCCGGATGCGCATCACGCCTTGCTCCACGAGCACCTGGTACCCGCCTTCGTCGAGCTGGCCGACAGAGATGATGTTGGCGGTCAGCCGCGGCAGGTAGTAGACATTGGGGAACGACCGGTGCTCTCCATTCTTGCAGGAGAAGAGCACGGTGCCACTCCCCTCGATCCGCGCGACGGAGCCGTCTCCGAACCGCACAGACCCAGTGACGCCGGTGTCGAGATCGGCGAAGGCTGTGCGCGACCCCGACATATGATTGGACACCCCAGTGTCTAGGATCCAGCGCTGCGGATCCCGATCTTCCTCGGCGTCAAAAGCAGCGAAGACTTTCTTCTCGATGAGGTGGAGGACGGTGCCATCGCTTGGCCCCTGAGTCGGAGAGAGCGAGGGAGCTGGTGGCGCCTGAGGGAGCGATGAACCCGGCGGCGCCTGCGATAGCAGTGGTGCGGGCGGCACCTGGGTGAGCGACGGAGCGGGAGGCGCCTGGGTGGTGAGCGGCGGAGAGGGAGGCGCCTGGGTGGTGAGCGGCGGAGCGGGCGGCGCCTGGGTGAGCGCCGGAGCTGTCGGCGGCCGCTCGGAGGGGAATGAGCTCACCCGCTCGTAGATCGGACCGACAGCCAGCATTAGGGTGGGCTCGTCGTCCTGGGCCGTGTGGGCCGTCTCCTCCGTCTTGGGCTTGCTACGACAGTACTGAGCCCAATGGCCTTTCTTGCCGCAGCGTCTGCAAACATCGTCAGGGCCAGCCTTGCTGCGCTGAGCCGCCTTGAGTTCCACCACCGCGGCGCCACGACCTCGGCCACTGCCGCGGCGCTTGCCACGGCCACCGGAGCTGGAATTGCCACGGCCGGACTCCTGGTCCCTCCTCTTGTACCGCTCAACCCACTGCTCCTCAGTGAGTAGCAATTTGCCGCTCGCATTCTGCGCCGGCGTGGGCTCGACATCATCGGCCGCCTTCAACCTTCCCGTCACCTCTTCAATGGACAGACGAGAGATATCAAGAAGGGTCTCAATTGAGATTACCAGCTGCTTGTAGCGCGGGCGCACGACTCGCAGGTACTTGGCCACCACTTTGTGATCAGGCTCCGGGTCGCCGAGTGACGCCAGGCGCTGTACGATCCCCGTCAAGCGCAAAGCGAAATCTTCAATGGGCTCGCCGTCGCGGAGCGTGACGGCCTCGTACTCCGCCCGAAGGTTCTGCGCGGTCGCCTTTCGCACCCGGTCATCGCCGATGCGGAGGATCTTGATAGCCTCCCAGGCTTCCTTCGCAGTCTGCTTGATGGCGAGCGTGGGCACCATCTCCGGCAGAACGGCACTGCAGATCGCGTCGAGTGCGTTGCGGTCGTCGTGGAACTCTGCATCGTCGCGCTCGACAGCGTCCCAGAGATGGCGCGCCTGCATCTTCAGCTTCATGAGCAGTGACCACTCATTGTAGTTCGTCTTCGTCAGCTGCGGCCAGTTGCCGGAGCTGCCGGTCTCCCTGATGACGCGCTCGATCACCACCTCCCGCGGACGGCGTGCATCCAGGGTGCGCGAGCGACTTGCATCGCGTGTGCGCGATCGGCGTGGTGGAGAACGGCTCGGAGAAGGCGTGCGTGGTGGCGTCTTGTTGCCGGAACCGTCACCCTTCTCATTCCCGGACGATCTTGGTGGAGACGTCATGGGGACAACGAGGCCTTCACCAACAAGGCTCTGATACCACTTGTCAGTTAACTCCCGATGATACTTGCCGCAGGCGAGATCTGAACTCTCAACGAAGAATATGAACACTCAAACAAGACGCTAGGAACACAGGGTTTGTGCTGCAACGAAGTGGCAGCTTTTCATGCAATGTATTACTGAATATATAGAGCATATGCAAAGTTTACAAGTCTTAACAAACAACCAAAAGAAGCGGGCTGCCTGAGCTATTCTCGGCACTACCTCCACTCCTGCGCCCATTATTCAGAGTCGTGCAACAGAGTGCAGCGGGAATCTAGCTAATAACAGAAACATGCATTGTGAAATAACTGAAACAATCTTCAGGCATGGGTTATCTAACAGCAATGGCGGCCAGCGTGAACTCGTTGTCCAGTGGGTCGTGAAGGAGAGCAGTGGCTCCATCTCCTACCCCACGCTTACACGCTCAAATTACTCCGAGATTGGGCGGTGTTGATGCGAGTCAACCTGCAGGCTCAAGGCCTGTGGGACGCCGTCGACACCGGTGATGTGCCATACCAGGAAGATCGCCAGGCCCTTTCGGCGATCCTGCGTGCGGTGCCTTCGGAAATGCTCCGGCCGCTGGCCGAGAAGGACAACGCCAAAGAAGCCTGGGACGCCCTCAAGGTGATGAGGGTTGGGGCGGATCGAGTGCGTGAATCCAAGGCGCAGAAGCTACGCCAGACATTTGAGTCCATGCGATTCAAAAATGGCGAGCACGTGGAGGAGTTGTCGGAGGAGAAGGTGGTCCGCAAGCTACTGCGTGTTGTTCCCCGCAGGTATCGCCACATCGCCTTGTCAATTGAAACCTTGGTTGACCTCAGCACTCTGTCCATCGAGGACCTCACCGGCCGGCTCCATGCTGTCGAGGACCGTGGAGAGTCGGACGATGAGGAAGGAGACCAGGTTCTACTCACGGAGAAAAAATGGTCGTCGTATAACACCAAGGCGAACAGCGGGAACACATCATGCTCACGCCAGCGCGGCCGGTGCAGCCGCGGGCGTGACGGGGGAGACGAGGAACCAAAGTCTGGGCCATCCTAGGCTGCGTGCCACGACATCTCCAAGGACAAATGCCGTTATTGCGGCAAACTCGGTCACTGGGCCAAGGATTGCCGAAAGGCGAAGCGAGATCGTGAGAGGTTGGCTCAGGCGAATCTTCTCCAAGCCGAACCAGAGCAGGCTGAGGGCGAAGATGAGCCCACGTTGTTAATGGCTCAGGTCTGTGACCTCTCTCCCGCCATCAACATCGAACCAGCAGGCGCCGAACTCGTTATAAACGAGGAGCGCACCCTTGTCACTCTCCGCGACGTGGGAGAACCAGTCGATCCAGAATGGATCCTGGACACCGGTGCATCAAATCATATGACGGGCGCACGGAACGCATTCTCCGAACTCGACACCAGCGTGCGCAGTTCCGTCAAGTTCGGCGACGCCTCGCGAGTCCGCATCGAGGGGTGCGGCACTGTGCTCTTCGCTTGCAAGAACGGCGATCACTGCGCGCTCACTGGCGTCGACTACATCCCGCGCCTCCGCAGCAACATCATCAGCCTCGGCCAGCTGGACGAATCTCGCTGTAAGACGGAGATCGAGAATGACGTCCTCACGCTGCACGACCCCCAACGCCGGCTGTTGTGCCGGGTTCGGCGGACCGCCAGACATCTCTATGTGCTCAACGTCAATATTGCACAGCCTGTTTGCCTCGCAGCGAGGGGCATGGAGGAAGCCTGGACATGGCATGCACGTTTCGGCCACCTCAACTTTGATTCACTTCGCATGCTCGCTCGCGCGCGGGATGGCGCGAGGCCTACCGGGGCTTGAGCGCATAAATCAGGTTTGCGATGGCTACCTGATCGGCAAGCAGAAGCGAACGTCGTTCCCTGCTGCGGCAGCGTACCGCGCGTCGGAGCGCCTCGATCTCGTCCACGGCGATATATGCGGACCCATCACGCCGGCAACCCATGGCTGACATTCTATTCCTTTTGTGGTCAAAAGCCTACTTTCCATGTTTCTCCTTGTACCTTGCTCTCCATCAAATTGGAATATATCCAAATTTGGACTGGACCTGAAATATGAAGCAAAGAAAGTCTGCCGAGTATTTTTCCTCCCAATGACTGAATCATCGGAATTCAAAATAAACCTGCTTTTTTTTTACCGGAGATTATTCTGTCTGTATGTTGACAGCATCATTCATAATTCATTAGCATTGTAATGCCCCACGCGCAGAGAAGGGATTTGTTTGTCAATATGCACCATGAAATCTTCAGCAGTTTGGTTGTTTAATGGACTATGTGACTTGCATACACACAAAATCCTTTCATGTTTGTCGGCAAAGTTGCATTAAACGAGCTGATCTGCAATCTTTGTCACTCCAAAATCTCTCGGATTCGCCCGAGACCTAACACTGACGACCGGATAACATCTTTGTGGAATGATAAGCACAATTTGCAGATAATTTTTTTCATTATTCAGCTGTTCCCTTTTCACCTCCGATCACACTTGGCACAAGGACAACGTGTGAGAAAAAAAGAAAGAAAGAAAGGGAGAAGCTGCATATATACGCGGCGCATCGATGGTTTGGACGCAAGGAAAGGATGGCGTTTTGGATGGCCGTAGCTTTCCGAGTGTTTGTGCGTGGAAACGCCGAAGCCTGCAGGATCTCCACGGCCATTGGCTCCTGATCGACCTACCTGAACTTACTGACCAACTAGTGATTGATTCAAGCAAGCTGAGAGAATCTTAGGATTCACTAGGAGCCTAGCTAGCTTGGATTAGTTAAAGAGCACTTTTTTTTGGCAGGTGACTGTGTTTAAGAGTGTTTATATACAGTGATATGACTTTATTAGAATTTGGGCTAGCCGATTGAAATTTCTACATATGTGATTGATTGCTAAAATTCTGAAGCTATGGTGCATAAACTCGTATGCTCATCCAAAGCATCTTTCTTTTTTATCCAAATATACCAAAGGGAGTGTATAGGCACCGCCCGGATGTTTCCTTCCTATAACAAAATAATGACACGGTACTACAGCGTATGCGTTGTATGACAACGGTAGAGGAAATGGATATCGATCGCCATAGAATAATTGGAGGAGTATTTTAAGTTGACGATCGCCGGTGGATATCGATCGGACTGACGGCCTTGACTACAAAACTCCTTCGTCTCTATTGACAAATCTGCCGCACGAGCGAAGTTGAATGGAGCTTTTGTCAGCAGCTTTCTTTGCTTTCAGCGAAAAATCAACACCTACCTTTGTTCCTTTACGTTTTTTAAATGAAAAGAAATCAGCATTTGTAGTAATAAAAGTAGGCTTTACGTTTTTTAAAGAAAAGAAATCAGCATTTGTAGTAATAAAAGTAGGGCACCCATACTTTTAATTATCCGTGTGTTCTTTTTGTCTCCTTACGTTAATTGAAAAGCAAGCCCGGCTTTTCCACGCAAGTGTCAAACTAGCTTATGCTTAGTTCTTATAGCCTATAGGTATTGGAAGTGACAAGTTGTAACCAAGGGTCATATATGTTGTGGATTAAATCCAGGAAAAAACCATAGCGAAAAGTCCACATAAATAACTCATCTAACCAGTAGATGGTGAAAAAAGGTAGTGATCATTTGAGCTTTTTTTGGTGGCTTATGGCTGAAAAACACTGTAGCTGACTGAAAAAATAGGGAAAATTGCTCTCATGCCACAAACTTAAGTGCCATCCTCTCATTTGCCACATATTTAAGTGGCTTTGTTATTATACCACAAACTTGAGTGTTTTATCCTTTGTTTTGTCATTTTCTATCTTTAATGTCTATTTTAATTTCATTTTACATTTTCAGGGACTTGAACTGACCCTTTTTTTTATCTTTTTTGCATCTTTTTTGTATTTTGAGGATCAATCCTAACATGGGTACAAAAAAGATGCAAAAGACTGATGCAAAAAAAGATACAAAAAAGGGTCAATTCAAGTCCCTGAAAATGCAAAATGAAATTAAAATAGACATTAAAGGGAGAAAATGGTAAAACAAAGGACAAATCACTTAAGTTTGTGGCATAATAACAAAGCCACTTAAGTATGTGGCAAATAAGAGGATGGCACTTAAGTTTGTGGCATGAGAGCAATTTTCCCGAAAAAATACTGTATCTGACAGAGGCTTATTTAGCATAATTAAATTTAAAAAATTAAAAAATATAAAAAATATGTTAGCCCATTACGTATAATGCAAACAAATACGGGAAAAAAGAACCGGCAAAAAAGCTCAAAAAAGACAAAAGTTCAGAAAAAGGCGAAATTTATAAATAGTGAAAAATAAGCCAGAAGCTGAAACCGAAACGATCACAACCTTAAACTCTGGCCATAAGCATGAAATCAGTGTGTGACACCAATTAAGCTATGCAATAGTTAGCGGAACACGTGATTATTAGAGATTTCTCTGAGATACTTAGAATCTCTTGATTTGACCTGACTGCTCCACAGTTGCTGATAGGCACGTGTGGGATGGTATTCTGAGAGTGCCACGAGCCCATGACAGATTTTCTCCAGAAAAAAAAAACTATATAAAGAGAGAAAAGTAGGCGAGTGATGACCATAGACAACAAATCATAGATCCCAATCCTCCTAACCAGCAAAATTTTCTCAGCCATTCAATCTCAGATTGCGACAACGTATGCAGATGGCGACACATCACAGAAGCTTAATTGGGTGACCACACGCTGCAAATCTACCCTGTATTGACTTCTGGATTTAAAAATGGGTTCTTTAGGAACTTCCAATTACTAATCGGCTAGAGAGAGAGAGAGAGAGAGAGAGAGAGAGAGAGAGAGAGAGAGAGAGAGAGAGAGAGAGACCAAAACAACTTCCGAGTCAAAACATGCTGCAATCTTAACGAGATTTGTTCCTTTGCGGAAAGATAGATGATAGATAGATTGATGCGCATGCATGCTGCGATCCGCGTGTCAAGTTTGGCTTCTGCCCATGAAATTCGACCTCTAATTTGCAGACTATTTATATATGAAATTCGACCTCTAATTTGCAGACTATTTATATATGAAATTCGACCTCTAATTTGCAGACTATTTATATATGGAGCTAGCGAGTGATGCCTGATTTTTTTTTTTTGCTTGCTTGCTTGCATGATAGGTAGTAAAGTACCAAAGCCGATTTCAGAGTTCGACCATCTCCTTTCTACCTTTGTTCCTGCTTCTTTCAGAGATAACAACAAAGATTCATTCTATTCACATAATTAATTGCATGGTCTACTATGTTGTACTGCATCAAAACTGAATGATTTGTCCATCGGTTAAGCAGTACACCTGATCCTATTGATACTCGTCCTTTTTCTCCTCGTCTAGGGCATCCGTAGTGCAAGCCACCACAAGACAGTGGTTTAAGGAGAGTGAAAACATCCACATCAGCTAAGTCACTACACAAAAAATTCTTCTCCCTGAGTGCATCGTGGCTTAAAGCGGTAGCTTCAATTTGATACTTTAGCCATCAACCTTTTTCTTTTCTAGCACCTATCTAATTCGAATGTATATTTGAAGCCAGCATCTTACACATGGAACCCTAGAGTAAATTACACAACAAATCACATAAAACACTGACCCCACAGGTCAGTCTCTTCCCATCCCCTCCCCGCAAGCTCTTCGACTTATCTTCCTCCCCTCTTGTCCTCTCTCTCCACAAAATACTTACCCTCCCTCCCCTCTCCTGTCCAACCACTATAGCACTGATTGGCCATTGTCATTGTTACTCCCTGGCTAGATCCAGTCGGATCTAGTCTACGTCACCACTCTATGCATCGTCGTCATCGCCCTCATCTGTCCAGATCCGGTCATCATCGAGTTGTAGTGCCACCATCGTCAAGCCAAGCCCGACGCAACCTCCCTCGCACCGACCCTACCCTATCTTGGACACCCTCGCCCGACACTAGTGTTGTCGTTGCCCCCTTCCGGCCTCATCATCTTCATCACCACCATCAGTCGAGTGGGAAGGTGGCATCCAGACCCACATGAAATGGTCAAGTACGAGGTGCACTCTCTCCCCTTTTCACCTTTCTCACCCTGGAACATTCCCTCTGTTATGAAACAAGCGCTCTGATACCACTTGTTATAAAACACACAATAAAAATAGAAGACCAATGAAGAATAATTAGGAGCATGATACAAAGATTTAATGTCGAAAACCCTTGCAGAAAAAACATAGACGCACAATCGGCGAAATCACTACATGGAGGATAAGTTACAGAACGCTCTTGAAGTATTACACGTATAGATAAATTATGTTGTGTGTGTTATTATCACTAGGCTTACAGGGGGTACAAATAGTCTTGGGAATAAGAGGCCCAAACATTCCTAATTGGCAATTAAAACAAAAACCTACTCAAAAACTAAAACAGTAACCTACTTAGAGATAGGAACAACACCCCGCTTTGAGACAAAACAGGATCGCAAAAGATAACGGTGAAGAGTTACAGTTGAAAGTGTCTCGAGTAGCCACGTCTGACTCCAGTCGATGTAAACACCTTTGAACACTACGATTGCTGCAAGTTGGTGCAGAGTCCATCATGAACATGAAGATGATACCAATCATAACATCTGATGAATTTGCATTACCAACTGGTCAAAATATATCTTTGAGCAAAAATTGATCAGATTCTTCAAGTGGTTGGACCCCACCAGATTCGGATCATAAAATACAACAATCTCTACCTTGAGCTAAATTCCTCCTGTAGTGAAAAAGAACCATAGAACTTCTCAAATAGCTTGTAAAACATTTCTTGTGCATCAAACGTCTGAAAAGACAAAAAAGATAGAAAAACATGTATTTTATTCCTTCATTTGAGAATAACAAAATTACAAGTTCCCTTTGTGTATATGCGCTCCATAGCCTGCTTTGCATAGCAGATCTGACATAGGCAATGTGATCTCCTGGTTCCCGGGGCCTCGGAAGGCTCTCGGTTAATTACATCCGTGGGGCACCCACATAATACCTCCGATTAAGCTATGCATTTGTCGTCGTCTTTAGTCTTCGCTTCTCGTTCTCCATGCATGTGATGAATGATTGATTTAAATGTGGGCGTTTGCATTATCCATAGCTTCGTCAGTCTATGAGGCTGTTGATAGCGTAGCATTTACACTGGCTACGCTGCTTATGCTGTTCGACCTCATTAGTATCGAGCAACACAAGAAAATGGGGGTGATTAAGAGTGTGCATGGGTCACATCAAGCATGATTAATCTGACGATAATAGCAGCAGAATCAGTGTCGTATACATAGCCCGAGTGGTTAAATTAGCAGAGTAGGACACGAGGGCCAAGTATCAATGTGGTCAAAATTGACCACTAGAAACGGTTGTTCGGAAGCCGAAGGCCATCGGCATCAGGGAGTGATTGGTAATCAAAGGTTAGAAGTCACCACCATCGGAAATAGCCGATAGTCGAAAACTATCAGACATCAGGGCAGCCAGTAATCAAAGGCCTCCGAACATCGGAAATAGCCGGTAGTCAGAGGCCTTCTTGACTGAAACCCATCGGGAACCGTCCATGGTCAAAATTCACCATGGTCGAAACCCATCAGAAGCCGTCCGTGGTCAAAAGCCATCATTGTCGAACACCATCGGAAGTTGTCCATGGTCAAAATCCATCGGAAGTTATCCGTGGTCGAAACCCATCGGAAGCCATCCGAAGTTGAAAGCTATCATGGTCGAAATCTATCGAAAGTCAAAAGCCATCCTGGTCAAAAGCTGTCCTGGTCGAAATCCATCGCGGTCGAAAGCCAACGTGATCAAAAGCCAATGTGGTCGAAAGCCATCATGGTCGAACGCCAACGCGGTCGAAAGCCAGCGTGGTCGACAGTCGGGAGCTATCGTGTTCGAACATCAATGTAGTCGAAAGCCAACGTGGTCAAAAGTCAGGAGCTATAGACCGTTGCTCATGGTCATAGGTCAGAAGTCATCGACCATCGCTCAACCGATTACTATAGCAAGGATGGTTGCTGCAGCACGCCTCACCCAAGTACCATGGGTGATAGGGGCTTACAGGTACCTCGGTAGTTGAAGATGTACGAGTACGACGAGTGATCAGAATCGCTCGAGTATCAAAGGCAGTCAATGCTGCTCGAGTACGATGAATGGTCGGAATTATCCACACATGAAAGGGATCAGAGATGCTCATCTTAGAGAAGTGGTCGGAGGCACTCAACTTCGACAAGCGGTCGAAGGCACTTGACTTCGACAAGCGATCAGAGATGTCTAGCTTTGGGAAGTGGTCAGAGGCACTCGACTTCGACAAGCGGTCGGAGGTGTCCATCTTCGAGGAGCGGTCGGAGGCACTCGAGTTCATCAAGCATTCAAAGATGCCTGGCTTCAAGAAGTGGTCGGAGGTGCTCGACTTCGACAAGGGGTCGGAGGCGTCCGAGTTTGAGCAGCTGTCGGAGACACTCGACTTCGACAAACAGTCGGGGGCGTCCGAGTTCGAGTAGTGGTCAGAGGTGTTCAAGTTTGAGCAACGGTCGGAGGAGTCCGAGTTTGAGTAGTGGTCAAAGGCATCCAACTTCGGCAAGCAGTTGGAGACGTCCAACTTTGGCAAGCGGTCATGGACATTCGAGCATCGAAGGTTGTAGACGTCCAAGCATCACGAGTGGTCAGCGACGTCTGGGTACAGTAGGCGGTCGATGGCATTTGACTTTGGGAAGCGGTCGGAGGCACTCGACTTCAACAAGCAGTTAGAGGCACTTGACTCCGACAAGCGGTTAGAGCCATTCGAGTTTGAGCAGTGGTCGGAGGCACTCGACTTCGACAAGCGGTCGGAGGCATCCAAGGCTGAGTAGCAATCAGAGGCGTTGGAGTTTGAACAGCGATCAGAGACGTCCGAGTTTGAGCAGCGGTCGGAGACATTCAACTTCAACAAGTGGTCGAAGGCATCCAACTTCGGCAAGCAGTAATGGACGTCCGAGCATTGAAGGTTGTAGACGTCCAAGCATCACGAGTGGTCGGCAACGTCCGGGTATAGCAGGTGGTTGGTGGCATTTGACTTCGGAAAGCAGTCGAAGGCGCTCAACTTCGACAAGCGGTTAGAGGCGTCCGAGTTTGAGCAGCGGTCGGAGGCACTCGACTTCGATAAGTGGTTGGAGGCATCTGAGTGTTGAAAGCAGTTGAAAGCCACCAAGTATAGAAGGCAGTTGGAAGGACTTACAAGTAGCGCCATCTACCTTGCCATATGGAGATATCATCATATCAATGGTACAAGCAGGATAAAACTTGGTACATGACAGATCACTGTAGTCGTGTAGCTCGGCCGGGGTGAGGGGACTTCGTGCTTTAAGCTCATGGGATCGAAGAGCGATCAACAATTATGACAGCCCCTTCATCGTGGCCACGAGCTACTCAACAGTGAGCTCTAAGGTACCTAAACAATGGTATTGCCAGTCGCAACCGTGGCGTTTGGCAATCTTCCAGACACGTCACCGTCCATCGACATGCAAGATGGATAAATAGCAGAGAAAGTGAAAAGGCAAAATTCTTTACCATCCAGAGCATAGCACGCCATGGCCTCGGCTAGTGCATATTGCTTTCTTGGATTCCTCCGCCTTCTCCTCCTTCTGCCTGAGTTCGTCAGAGTCATGACCGTCGGTGTGTGTTGGCGTGTGCCTTCTTCTTTCTCCATCTGTCTCTATGTGTCATTTCCATCTGTCTCCATCTATGCATTCGCCCCCTCCCGTTTGCAGGGTCTCTCCTTTTATAGGCACGAGCAAGGGCCATGAGCGACGTACACGGCCCTCACATAGTGTGAATCGTCTTCTGATTTCTGGGATCGAGATCCTGATCTGATTACCAATTATTTCCTTCTAAACCTGTGTTTTCCATATCAAAAAAATATTTATCTAGAAATACTTCCATAAATGGAGATACAGTGCAATTGTCTTCCCATTACAAATATGATTCACTTGGAACCAATCTTTTCTTTCCTTCCTAGTGCATGGGCTGCCATTGATTAGCTACGCGCGGTGCTACACACACATCGACTATTGAAATTAATCTTCTCGTTGGTAGTTCTCATGTGTATAGTCATGTACCGAGTACTCAATGTGTTTGAGTGCCATGCTACAGCCAAAGGCTTGGAGTCAACAAGTAGTCGGCGATTCCAGAGACTCAGGCGCAATCGTGAGTCAGGCGTAGCGAAACGGTCATAGCTACAGTGAACCGGTCATAACACCATGATCCAATTATAGCTACAGTGATCCTGTCGGTACTCATAAGCTACAACACCATGGACAAGAATCTGTGATAACGTGGTCGAAATGACTGTGGTCAACGCAATGTGGTCGAAATAACCGTGGTCAACACAACGTGGTTGAAATGGCTGTGCTCGAGCAGCCCTGATGACACAACGTGGTCGAAATGATTGTGGTCGAAGACCCATGACATAAGGCGCAACACATTGACCACTTAGTGGTTTTGTTTCACGTGCTATTTCAGGACTCAATTGTACCAAAGTTCTCTTACCAAACATATATCTCCCTACTTGCCTTGTTTTGACATATTTGCACAAAATCTCGTCAAACATCAAGAAAGACAGGAAATAGTCTTATCCAAATGCTTCTTGCAAAGCTAAATTGAGCAAATCAACAAAATAGACAAACAAATCTGGGTTTTAGTAGTTCATGACCCAATAAAGCTTGAGTCTGTGCAAATGACCTCCTGAAACAAATGCTCAATCGTTAAATGGAATAAGCCAAAATAACACATGTGGCACTACATAGATGGCGAAGAACTCATATCATGGAAACTGACATGCTCTACATGGAACACAAAACTCGGCAAACAATGCTCATTGAAAGAGCAAGTTAGATGTGTGGCTATCACGCGCATTAAACTGCTGACTTCAAAGGCAATTGAATTTCATGATATGGTTGAAACTGCTCCTATAAAATAGTTCAGATGAAAGGAACCATTGTGCCTTCAATGGAGTATAAACTATAGTGGACCCCTCATATTGAGTTACAACAATTAAAAAAACATTGTACCATGAAAAAATAAACTCCTTCCTGTACTTAAATCCTTCATCCTAGACTAAAATTGGAGCAAAGCCCTCACCTTGATATTTTAGCCTTTTTTAATGTGATTAGCATATCATTAACATATAGTAGCAAGTAGATAGTTGAACTATTGACGATCTTCAAATAAACATAGCTATCACAATTAGATCTCTTAAAGCCTTAAGAGATTATAAAGGAGTCAAATCTTTTGTACCATTGTCTGGGTGATTGCTTCAACCCATAAAGAGACCTCTTCAATTTGCATGCAAAATTCTCCTTTTCCAGAACAACAAAACCTTCCGGCTGCTCCATATAGATACCTTCTTCCAACTCCCCATATAAGAACGCGGCCTTAACATCAAGTTGCTCAAGCTCATAATCATGCATAGTTACAATACTAAGTAAGGTCCAAATAGAACTATGTTTCACAACCGGGGCAAAAAAACATCTACAAAATTAATACCTAGAATTGGTTGTATCCTTTAGCAATGAACCTTGCCTTGTACCTAACCTGATCGGTCAGAGATGTGCCTTCCTTCTTCTTGAAAATCCACTTGCAGTGTATGTATTTCTTTTCAATCAGGAGCTCGATCAACTCTCAACTGGAATTCTTCTTTAGGAATTCCATTTCTTCATACATGACAATCATCCACTTCTCTGAGTCATCAGAGCAAATGGACTCTGGATAAGTTAATGTTCAGCAGTGACCTCAATATCTTCTGCCATGTTCAAACAAAAAGCCACAACATTGGCTTCTTCAATTAACCTTTCCAAAGGCTAGATTTCCTCCTTTTTCTCCTTCAGTCAAGTGCGGGGGACGCCACATGCACTCTCCGAAATAGACCGGCCGAACCAGTTCGCCAACCTCTCCTTCCAGTCGGCTGGTGTAGGGGCTGAAACCAGTGCGTCACCCCAAGAGGGAGACTGGTCAAGAACGCAACGTCCTTCAGAGTGACCGTCATCTCACCCCATCGAAAGTGAAATGTGCGCATCTCGGGCCTCCACCTGTCCACCAGTGCCGCGAGCAGGCTGCCATCGATGGTGAACTCATGTCCGGTGGAGACCAGCCTCGCAAAGGGCAACAAGCCCGTGGCCCGCAGGATAGGACATAGCACTCGTCTAGCACCCACAGATCCCTCCCCCCAGCAGCTTGAAAGGCGAAGGGCCAGCTGCGTCACCCGTCATCCATGAGTGGCAATGGTATTTCTCATTGTACGAGTGTTCGAGAAGCTCTGGTAAAACCATACCTTCTAATACATAGGACAGACCAAATATTAGTGAAGATTAATAATGACAGTAAAACTCACTTCAATACAAACTACATAATTATGACTAACTAAATAACGTAATTATGACTACAACTATGGGAATAACGTCAAAAGCATGCTATAAAAAATTACCTGTCTTTCGGGAGAAGCAATCAGCACTGCCGCGTCCTTTATGAGTTATGCACTACTTTCTCAAAATAATCAACTACGCACTCTTAATTTTGAGAGTACCTTGCAACAAATAGGACAGACGAAATATTAGTGCGAAGATTGATAATGATAGTAACGTACTACAAGCCAGTGATTGCATGCGTGTAACTACATACGAATACTTCATTAATTACTGATAATTTAATTACTCATCCGAAAGAAAATTACGAGCCATTCATTACCGTCATCCTTAGCACTTAATTACTTACCACTAACTCATTACTTACTCCTAACTAATTGCCACTACAGTAATTACGACTGCTTAATTCAATAACAAATTATGGGTATCGTACATATACAAAAATAGTAAAAATTATGTCTAAATTATTACGACCTACTTACATCGTAACACAAACTACATTAATTATGACTAACTAAATAACAATAATTGACTAGGATTACAGGAATGACGTCGAAAACATACGATAAAAACTTACCTGCCTTTTGGGAGAAGCAATCAGTACTGTCGCGTCCTTAATGAGCTATGCATTGGCTTCTCGAAGTAATGAGCTATGCACTCCAAATTTTGAGTGACGACCGCGATAATGAACTTCTACGATGAGCGACTGAGATGAGTAATGACGAACTGTGAGAGGCTCGTATTTATGGCCGAGCGAAAAGTGAACCGGTGCACTCACCTTGTACATTAAGGTCTCATTGTCATGAGCAGCACTTCAGGTGAGGGGGACGGCATGGTAACACTGACAAATGTGTAAACGAGGGAGCAGGCGAGGGGGAACGACACAGACATAACGACATTTGTGCGAACTAGGGAGCGTGTGAGGGGGCACGACACACACAGAATGACAATCGTACAAAGGACATAGCAGGAAAGAAAATATAGGATGATCGGGCCAACACATGCACGAAGCACAGAGGTCAGCCACTTAAAAAATGCCTGACCATCTTAAATTCATGATTAAATTAATCTGAATAAACATGGTAAATTTAGACCATATAAAATTTCCAAAATATTACACAATAACTATGACTATATCAGGATGCTTCACATAAAATTTTATAATTTGTGGAGCTCATTTGCTATATGTAAAAACTCATACAAGTATCAAAATTGTATAAATTTTTGAGCAACATTCACAATGGATAAAATTACTCAAAAATTACACTGTGAGATACATTGTGTCGGGAGGCTGTATATAAGTTTTTATAATTTTTTGAGCTCATTTGTATATTTAAGAATTCAAAAAAAATACTAAACGCTGAAAAAAAGTTAGGGCAGGTAATTAAGCCGGCTTAATCATCTGCCGCCCTCTCACTAGATAGTCTGTCGTCCCTCCACTGGATGGCAGGCTGGCTGCCGTCTGCTGGCGGGGCAGCAGGCGCCGGCGGCCTCGCCATGTGTCACCTTGCCGGCGCTACTGCCCGTCCACCGAACAGCAGAAGTGCCACTTTTGTAAATACAATACATATATAGCTAGTTTTATAAATACCGTCCGAAACAACGCCAAATTCGGCTTTTGCTCCACGATCACCCATGGGTAGAATACTTGCATGTTTTGATTTCTCCGAATCCACTAGAGCTGAAAATTTTACCACGGTAACGTCGGTTTTCTTTTTGCAAAACTAGGGAAAGAATTCTCCTACAAATAGTGATAGAACCAAAATTTTGATAATGAGAATGCGAACTTAAGACATATCTATTCTAACAAAAGTTCTAACAAAGCAATAAGCAACATTCTTATGTCTGCAGTCTGCTAACTTTTGTGAGATGATCATGAGCTTGGAACTCTTTATGTCTGTAGTCTGCTAATTAACTTTTGTTCTTGTATTGTGATCTGATCAAGGTATAAGATTATTAAGGAAGTTGGTGACGGCACATTTGTGAGTGTTTGGCGTGCAATCAATAAAGAAAGTGGTGAAGTGGTATGCCACTCTGCTTGCCCCAATATTTGCTTCGTTTATGCTTTTTTTTTTTTGTTCAGTAGCTACACAGTTTAGCTGCTTATTTTGTTAGGCTGGAGATTAGCAAGCTAGGTTGCTATTTTTGTATGATTTTTTCCTATCTAAATTAAATTGGAGCTACTTCCTATTCAATCCATATATTAAGGCATTGTGATCTGTTTTCTAGAAGTAACAAATAATTTGATGTTTTCATTGTCTTACCTGGATGTTCTTTTTTTTTCAACTTGTTGACATACCCGGCCGTCGTTTACCACGATGAAATGGTAGCCAAGAAGAGCCCTAATTACCACCCAGAGCTAGAATTGAAGCTGTTGTACAATTTGTGGTATAAATATATTTTTAAATTTAAATCCAGCAATAATAATAAAAGTCCAAACATGATAGACATGGCATAGAAATGACTTAACCAGCATATTAACATATGAATCATTTAAGTCATTGCAAAAGAAACATATGCTCAATAAAATTGACATATACATGTTCAAGACTAGCATGTCACCAAGAATACATGTGAATCTAAATGCTAGTCTCATTAAAATCTTAACATATATGACCACATGTACATAAATAAAGTGAAATGCTAAGCTGAACCAAAATATAGCATATATGACTAGATTGAGCATAAGTTCAACAAATTAAAATTTTTTAAGTGCTCTCAGAAGGCTAGTTGCACAAGATTTATTCTTGGCCCTCTCCACCATGACAAAAACTCACTCTTGATTATATATGACAGTTGAAGATTAGATCTTGAGCAAAATTAAATTATGCTACTGCCGAGAATCTACAGATCAAGAAAACAGCTCACTAGACAGTGCGAAAGTTTTCCAGAAACCATCTTCCATGCACTCACAGAGAGTACTATTGGTTCAACAGATTAATAGTTAGCTTTCGGCACAGACCAGAAATGAGTAACACTCACCACTGCCCTAACAGAGAATAGCAAGTTCAAAGATCGGTAGAAGTAAACACAAATAGCAGATTTAGCTAAAGCTCAAGATCCCTCGCCATGGCTTCCTCCCTGCGTGCAAATCCCTAGCCCCCGATCGGATCAGACCCCGAACCCCCATCAAAAATCACAACCCAAGTCCCCATCGAACCAAATAGCAATCGAGGTCAGGAGGACGTGAACCCTGATGCTGGGACTGGGAGAGGGCCCTGATGCCCGCGTAGGGAGCGCAGCGCACTGCGCGCAGTGGCGGCGATGTCGTGATGAGCTGCCACTGCTCCCGCGGGCCGCGCGATGAGCTCAGCTGCGTGTTAAGGCACAATAGCGTCTAGGGCGAGGACTGTGTCTGGCCACCGATGGATATCTCGTATCTAAGTATCTGGCCAAATGCGGTCTAAAGAAGTGAAGGTCAGAAGATGGACTGGATGCACTTGCGCCGCCTGATGTATGTGTTAGTATTTGTAGTACATACTTTTTGTATTGAAAAAGGTATATATCAGATTTTTGTACAAAAAAAATTTAGAGTTGCGACTGTACCTGTACCTTGCCTACACAAAAAAAATCTGTGTTGGAAAGTTCGTACAACCTGAGGTTCGAGCTACCTATTTGCCGCCCGGATTCTCTGACGTAAGTCAGGTGACGTTAGGTCACTAACGTGTGGGCCCCACGAGCCGTGGGCCTACACGTCAGTGACCCAACGTCACCTGACGTTACGTCAAAGGATCTGCGCCCACCTATTTGACGACTCTCTTTGCCAGCCGGGCCAAGCCTGTCCACGTCGACCGCACTTTATACCTTACAATTATGGACTCCCTTGCCTCTGACTTCTCGATATTATTTTAGGGTTTACCTGCCTTCTTCTTCAACTCCGTGTCTCACTTTCGGATGCAATGCAACAACGACGAGCAGTAAGTACAGTGGTTGACAATCGAAAATGCAGTGCTTGCATGTATTGGAATTTGGAGATCAAGCAAGGAAAGGGACAACCACAAGCAAGGAAAGGGACAACCAGAAAGATCCTCTGAAATACTGAACGCGCAGTGAAAGCAGTACAGTGCTACAGTGTCTGGATTGCCATTCGGGATCCCCTGAATTTAACCTGTAAAGTGCAAAGCCCCTGTTTTGAACAGAGGGTTTTCAGCATGGGATTTAACTAAAGTAGATTTTCTGTAGATCTCTTGTAACATTTCCGCATTCAAAACGAGCTATACATTTGAATTTCTGCGTTCCAAACGAGCTATACATTTGAGTGGTAGTTTAGGAAAAATATTTTTGGGTTGAATTTCATAAATTTTGTCAAATTTTGATTTTCTCAACCAACCTCGAATAAAGCCAAATTCAACCTAAAATTTCGAATTGTTTTGAAATTTTCCAACCAGCCAGCCCATCAACCCTCTCTCTCATTCCCCACTCCCTTCTCTCTCATTCTACGGCGCTGGAAAGGGAGGTAGCCATGGCGCTGGCAAGGGAGGGGGAAGTAGCGCCGGCATGGGAGGAGGGGAAGCGGTGCCGGCAAGGGAGGGGGAGATGCCTTTGGCAAGGAAGGCGACCATGGCGCCAACAAGGGGGAGGGGAAGCGGCCCTAGCAAGGGAGAAGTAGGCGACACCAGCAAGAGCGGAGGGGAGGTGGCGCCGGCAAGGGAGACGGCCATGGCTTCGGCAAGGGAGGGGGAAGGCGGCGCTATCAAGAGAGGTGACCATGGCACCGGCAAGGAGGCGGCCATGGCGCTGGCAAGATGGTAGTTTTAGAATATATTAAAATTTTTTGAATTTGATTTGTTCTTTTGAATATTTTAACTAAAATTTTTGAAATTTGGTTTTCTGGGGGTCTGAAAATTTTTCTAAACCTAAATTATTTTCCCTGTGGTAGTTTCGGATAGCTAGGAGCGAGTTTGTGGATTGCTTAATGAAGAGCTCACTTGGGATATACGTACGGTATGGTCACTAAGGGTTTCTTTGGCGTAGACACCGGGGGTGCCTATGGTGGTGGAGCGCCGGCTCCGGCCGCCGCAGCACCTCCCGGGACCGGAGTTGAAGTTGGGAGAGGCTGGAATGTGAGCACCGGCGTAGGTACGCCGCTGCTGACGTAGGCTTAGCACCCTCTGATCCATTTTAGTCCTGCCTACGCCACCGAGAGGATTCAGCTTATAAGCCCCGGAAAGCGGAACCACACAAGGCCCTCTGTACTAGCTTCAGCTCATTTGGTGGTTGAAGTAGAGAGTACAAGAAGCCCCAACAGTAGGAACAAGCGTGCTTGCTTGTTCTGCTTGCTAGCTGAACGGAGTTACGGCTAAACTCCGGCGCAGATCGCGGATGTATCCACTGCCGCAGAAATTGATTGTTGTGCACCGCGACCACGGCTTCATAAGTTTGATTGCCGACGGTGGGAGGTGTTGCTCGACGGGACGAGCCACGGTGCTACCACCACTGGCTGCTCGAGGCGGGAGGCGTTGCTCACCGGAGTGGTGAACCGCCGTACAACCGCCGTATAAGGTTGCTTCCTTTGTTTCCAGATTCGAATCAGGAGGTAGTTGGAGGAGCCACCCATTGTTGATTCGTGTGGATGGCAATTGATGCCGCCAAGAAATCCTGAGGTAGGATGGACTCTGCCGAGGATTGAAGTGATGTTGTTGCCGATTCTCTTTCGCCTTCACTTGCATGTGTTGATGGAGACGTGGTAGCCGATGGTTTGGGCTTGCATTTGTAGGAATTTGTGGTATGTACTCAGATGGTAAGATGTTGCCTGTAGGGGGTTTTAGGAGGGAGTTGGGGGCTGACATGAGGGTGCCGAAGAAAACGGCGACCCTAGTCCTGGCGAAATGGGAGATACGAAAAGGCGATCTACGCCAAACTTCACTTCGGGCAATTGTTACTAAAACAAACGCTCTGAACACTTGTTAGAAAACGCACGGCGAGATATGAAAAACACAATGAAGATTAATAAGAATCACGATATAAAGATTTAACATGAAAATATGAAGAACCATGTAAGAAGGTTCAAGATAATGTTGTGATAAACCATTGTAAGTTTTGTAAAATGGTGAAATAGTTTTGCAAAGATTGCATTTGTTTTGAACAATCTTCTGAAAGTGTCGGGAAAATCGGAAATACTGCAGATATAAGTGCAGCAGTTCTGTTTGGTGAAAGTACTGCAGATATAAGTGCGGAAGTACCGCTTGGCGAAAGAACCGAGTTAAGTTGTGGTATATTTTTTTTTCTAAAGAGCTCCAGGTGAGGTTGTGGTGTGCGGAAGTACCATTTTGAGAGACGGTAGTACCGCAGTGAGGAAGTACCAGCGTGTTAGGTGCGGTACTTTCGATCTTCCTAGAAAAACAGGGGTTTGGGGAATCGAGTCATGGATCGAGTTGGGATGACCTGAGTCAATAGATTATGGTTGTATGATGTATATCTTGACTAATGTAGGTCAAGTTGTGAAGAACCTGTATCTAGAAATGATTTCTTTATCTTTGGATGTACAGGGTCGCTTGTAGTCAATTGTGGTCAATGGCGAGAATCGGGGCTAGGTTCATGGAGGAGTTGAGGCCCAGAACGATTGAGGATGCCGGGTGAGACGGTAAGCTCAAGCATGACACGTGAAAGATGGAAATGTTGAAGGCAAGTTCGAACGGTGGGATGGCGCTATATAGCATACACGGGCCAAGTGAGTCGTGGTTCGATGGAACCGGGACGGGAAAAACTTGGCGTCACATAGCAGGCTAGTGGTGTACCTACACGTGGCAAGCACGGTGATTGCTTGCAGTGGTTGGTAATGATCAGGTCAAGGAAGGGTGTTTTGGTAGTTTGACCAAAATACTGAAAACCATTTTGGATCAAAACTGCGGCACATTGGCCATGCGTTGGAGAGCAGTTTAGGTCAAGGTGGAGCTAGTTGGATCAAATCTAAGGATTTAGTGGATGCATACTTATACGCTTCGAAAAGCGTGCATAAGTGAAATTGAGTGAGTAAAACCCATGTGGGGTTAACGGGTTCCCCCATTGTAATAGTGGATAGAATCCACTAAGAACTGTAGGTGACTGGTTGCTCACCTATAAAAGAGGATTGGGATGGAGACATGTTGTTAACCATCCAACGCATTTGTTGTGCTCTCATGTCTAAAGTTAGGATTTGAGAGTGAGTGCCTTGTGTACTCTTTGTCCTCCAAGATGGAGTGGCTGTAAAACGTACCTTATTAAGTAAGCAATACATTAATCATTTTGCATCTCTTGTGTCTCTCTTGTTTTTTATTGATGTGCTTGACTTTTGGTTAGCTTTGATCTCTCTTCTTTCACTCATGATCTTGTTTGCCAAGAACGTGTAAAAGATGGAGATAATCCTTAGGAATACATCTCTAAGTTCCTGCCGATGAGAACATCACAACGATAAATACGCTAGATGTGGAGGCAAATGCTAAGGCAAGGAACATCATCATCCAAGGTCTTAGCCAGAGTGAGTTCGATCGCATCTCTTATTTCACATCGGTATATGACGTTTGGGTGATCCTCAATGCATACCATGAGGGCACCACCCAGATCAAGACTGTTTGATAGGACTAGTACAAGCGACAATACAATAAATTCGAGATGCTTGCTGGTGAGTCCTTGAATGAGTGCTTTGGCAGATTTCACAACATTCTGAGTAACCTCCGAGCTATTGGTCTCACACACTCATACTCAGATAATGTTCACCAGATGCTTTCTGCCGTAGACTTCAGGGTTTGGAAGATGAAAGTGACCACCATCAAGGACACGACTGATTTGTCAGCCATAACTCTTGATGCGTTGTACTCTCGCCTCAAGACTCATGGGATCGACATCGTCTCTCGCAAGACAAAGTCATAGTCGATGGTTTTGATCACTGGTCCCACTTTGCCTCTAGAGCATCATCTGATGGTGCTTCTGGTTTCTCTTTGGCTGCTTCGTGCGAGATGAGCAATGACCAGTTTGAGCCATTTCCATAGAGTGACCTAGCCCTCTTGGCTAGAAAGTTCTCACATGCATACAAGAGGGTTGGAGAGAGGAAGAGAGGAGGTCCAGTGATCTGCTTCGAGTGTGGTGGCCCTAACTACATTCGAGCGAACTACCCCAAGATGGAGAAGGGCAAGAACGACTATGGCGGCGTGAGAAGGAATGACATGATAATATGCTGAACTGTACAGGAAAGTGGGCATTTATGAATTGCATATTGCATAAATTAAAGTTGTGAATTTGCTCTCAGTTGAGGAGTTGCACAATATTAAATATTGGCCTTCTTCCACTCTTGTCAATGTATCAATAATCAAAGTGACTATCTCTTTACTATTTTGCTAGTCTAACAATGTATAAATTATCTCAGATAAGATACAAAGTCAATTGCATGCTATAAGCACAAATAGAAACAGAGAACTGCTATTGCAGTGCCAGCAAAGTTTTGGCAATAACCAATAACCAAAAGTATATAACATATATATATATATATATGCTACTGCGGTATCAACTAAATTCGGCAATAATCAGGACAGTAGTAAACTATATCAAAACAGAAGTATCTATCTTAGCAATAGACAAAATCAAAAGCTAGCAGAATACTTCTATTGATAGTCACAATAATCTCTAATATGACAAGTTTTCTCATCGAGCAATCTCAAAAAGTCCACAATCTATTATTCAAAAGTCTTCCCAATGCTAGTACTATTCATAGATTTTCAAAGATAATGAACTGAACTACTAGGACGGTGAACTTTATGTAGGATAGAAATTTTAGAAAGTGAAAACTCACTGGGTAGTGGCAATTCAAGCCACCAAGAAGGCAGTAGGGGCAAGGCTCGTTGCAAGAACAATGTACCCCATGAGGCCATGAGCCATGAGGACAGAGAAGAGTACTGAGGTCATGGCCGAGGAGGAGGGCGGCGTGCTCGGGGAGGAGGCAGCGCGCTTGGGGGAGGAGGTGGCGTACGTGCTCTGTAACATCCTGAAAATTTAAATTTGGAAATATGGAGTTTTTGAATTATTTTTGTAATATATTTTGTTTTGAATTTGGAGTTTACGGTATATCTGAAAATTTGGTTGAGGTTCCAAAAATTAAAAAGTTCGAGAAAGAAACAAACATGTTCAAATAATAGAGAACTAAAACTTAGAATTTTAATATGAAAAGATGATTCATAAAAGGAGGAAGAAACTTGAATTAAACTATAAAAATTTTGATGATGACAAAGCATTACAATGGGGCAACGAAAATATATAAATAAATCACATGCAAAAAGGTACACAAAGAGCTATAGCAAAATAAGCAAGACATAAAATGTAATTATACAAAAATATTGACATGAAGGAAATATATGCATGTGTATAAAATGAGTGTGCAAATAAAAGAAATATATATAAGAATATATATATATATAAATAAAATAAATGAATATGTATACATACACAAAAATAAAAATAAGTAATATATATATATATGTATATATACCTGTATATACATATATAAATATATACAAGAAATAAGCAACAAAAAAAAAAAAAGGGGTCGACCCAGCCGGTCAGCGCAGCCCAACCCCGGTTTCCTCCTCCCGCACGGCCCAGCTCGCCCCGACTCTCTGCCGCACGGGCCCCGCCGTCCCACCGCGCTTTCCCTCTCTGCCAGCGGGCCCTCCCCGCGCGGCGCGCCTGCCCCCGTTCTTCTTTTCTCTTCCTCCCCGTGCGCTCTTCTTTCTCCTTTTCCTCCTGTGGCCGAGAGGACTCCGCGTCGCCTCTTCCCTGCCCCTCTGCGCTGCAGCCTGCCCTGCTCCATCGCATCACGCAACGCAAAGCTGCCGCTCTGCACGCACAGCAGCTGCCCCGTGCGTGTCGAGCCCCGCGCCCTCTCTTCCCGAGCCGCGCGCCCGGTCTTTGCCCGGCGGCTCCTCCTTCCGCCGCCCGGTCCGCCGCTCTCGCCCGGCCCTTCGCACCTCCCCGCCCCCACTGCGGCTATACAAGGCACTCACCGCTCCCCATTGCTCCCGTGTGCCATCTTCCCCCTTGCTCCTTCTCTTTCTGCCGGGTGCAGCCACCGCCCCCATCCCCGTCGCCGCTCCTCTGGGACGCCATGGCGCGATTGCCTCCGGCCGGGGCTTCACCAAGGCACCACGAGCTTATCCCGAGCGTTGATTTCGGCTCTCCCTCACCTCAACTTGCTGGCATCGTGCGCAAGCCGCCGCCGTTCATGGACTCCACCGCCAGCCCACCCCGACACCCCTCCGGCGCCGCCAACTACTGGGTGAGTTCCCTTGTGGTCCCTAATACCCGTGCGCGCCTTTTCCCCCTTCTCTCTCCCTTCCGCCCGCCGTCGCCCCGATCAACTACACCTCCGCGCGCGAGCCACCGTAGATCAACTGTGGCGCTAGCTCGCCCGTGGCGGCTCCTTCCCTGGACTTCTCGACCCCACAGAGTCCCATTTTGCCACCCGCCGGCTTCCCCCCCCTCTGGTCACCTTGCCGTCGCCGACACCACTCGGCCGGGTACCTTGCCGCCGCCCCTGTTCCTTTTTCCCCGCTCTTCTATCTCTGTGTTAGCCGATCCAACTAGCAGCCCTCTACTCTCACCCCTTCTCCATGACAGGTGGGCCTAAATTCCTTTGTGGTTAATGCATGTTAGCAAGATTGTTCAATGCCAACTTCTCCATAACAAAAATACCAAAAGTGTATATGTCTATATACTGTACATAGGGATTTGGTGGCAATTCAGCAATGTAGATAAAATTTTAATGGTAAGATTGAAATTATGGGTTTATGGGAATTCGATAAAAACATGGTCTTACAAATAAAATGAGGATAAGTCTAGTTGTGAAATTAGACTAAAATTTTAAGTGAAAGAAATTGAATGATGTACTAAGACTATAACCACAAGGTTTAAATTAAAGAGTACCTTTAATAGTAATTAAAAATGAAAGTTCTAATATTTAAAACGCCACCAAGAAATAAATCTCAACGGGATGCCTATAGCCAATAATGGTAAAGTTTTGTACAGCAAGCGCGCCCTATGTGAATGAAATTTAATTAGGATTAAATGCATGATAGAAGATAAGTAAAAGCATCAAATAATTAAGTGATACAGTTTAACCATCTAAAGTATGACTGTCGTCCTAATCCTTAAAAAAAAAGGTCATGAGAATACTTTCACAAATAACCATTAACTAAATCAAGGTGTTAGGCAATTACTATCCAAAATTTTAGGTACATGATTTGTATAGAGGATTCATAAAATGTTGAGCCATAAAATGCTATGAAACCGGACTCTAATATTTAATTGGTAATCTAAAAATTATGTACATCTCTATATATAACATATGCTCCAAAAGTAACGCTCGACAAAATGGTACCTACTCATAAGTCCATCCTAACTCATGGAACTTCCTTGATAAATATAAAAATAATATAGAAAGTTGTTAATAAAAGATCGATTCATCATCGGCTTCGCCTCAAATCGCCAAAATCACCCATTAACCTATAATAAGACTAAATTGAGTTTATTTGGATTTAATTGGATCTTTTGAGTTACTTGCTTTTATTTGGATTCAGTCGTTTGTCGCGTAATTAGAAACTGGAGTCCTGAAGACTCTATGGAGCAAGCGAGAACAAGATCGATGAAGACCAGGAATTAAAGATCATCGCATAAGACAACTTTGTGTGAGCTCAAGACCGCGATAAACCGCGCCAGGCGAGTCAATACTTTGATCATGTTGAACCTACATTTTCTGCAAATTACTTTGTTTTAAATTAACAAATTGCATGCTGTCATTTTATATGCAAATACATGTTTAATTTAATATTCTAGTTATGTGCCCATTCTTTACTTCGAATAATATTACCCCTCCTTTGGAATGTTTGAATGTGTGAACCTTGTCGCCCTAGCAAAATTATAATAGTAACATTTCAAAAATAAGTCTCTAAATATATGCCATGCTTAGTATTGTTTAGGTACTCATGGCGCGAGCGCCAAGCATCACTTTTAATCTCGAGAAAATTGGTTGGGCGTCATGGTGGTAATGACTGGTGTATGTTGGATATGATTATTTTGTATTTCCAAAACCTCAAATTGCTTATTTATCCGGGCGGATGGTTCGGGGTATGGTGCAGGGTGCACGAGTGTGGTTTGTGGTAGAACCGCCAGATACCACTAAGGACTGAATCTTGTCATGACCTCTGTGTAAAACAAGTACAACCACAAGTCTGTAAAATACAACTTGGCTTAGTAAATTTACTGGACCACGAAAGTCATCATCATGAGTGGGAGAGTGAAGTAGTGCAAGCGGTACATCGTGTGACGGCTTGAATGGGACACCGCGGAGGGTGAAGTCCCGCGTGGCGTGCTAGCAAGGTGAAGTATCCAGTGCTGGGCGTTCGTAAGGGGACATCCCGCACACTTATGGGACCCACCGCAAGTGGCGGTTTCCCATGAGATGAGATGATGGAAGGCGAGGTACTTTGAGCAGTTCTTGTGATGGTTTGCTCAACCGCACGGCTAAGGAATCGTGTGGGGCAACGGGTAAACTGTCTCTTGTGGGTAAAGTGTACCAACTCTGCAGAGTCTAAAACTATTCGAATAGCCGTGCCCACGGTCATGGGCGGACATGGGAACTTAACCAGATATAGTTCTATTTCAAAATGTTTTGTGGGTGGAATGAAAAGTGGAAGGGCGTTGGAAAGCCCGATTTGAGTTATCACGGTGTCGTCCCGATGGTAAGTTAAGCGGCTATAACGAAAAGATGTCAAGCGGTGCGATGCCGTATGCATGGAGAAATTATGGTGATATTAGGCATATGGTGTGATGCCATATGTATGGAAAATCATGTTAATATTCCTTGAACATTATGTTTTGTTCCAAAGCTGCTAAGTCTCAGGAAATTTTATGTATTGTATTTCAAGTAGTGGCATTTCTATTCTTACAAAATAAAATATGGGTGGAATAAACAGTCGTGAGAAAAGGAGATGGATGTTTGTAGCATGCACATAAAGGTATTGTTGGATTTGTGTCAATCATAAATAGGAAATGATAGCGTGGAATTCCGGGAGAAATAAATTGTAACCCCAAGTGGGTATATAGACTAGATAGATGATTTATACGATTTTTGGAGTATTAGGAAGTGCAAAGTTATTGGTTGGATTACAACACTGATATTTAACTCTTGGAAGATGTTGACAATATTGGGATTATTAGGATTCGAACAATCTCTAGATGAATGAATTGATTTTCGGGGATTTGGAGGTATGATAACAATTCTTGGAGTATAACTTGACCAATGATCTTCTTGGTGGGCGTATACTAGTGAATTAGTTAGAGATAGATAATGGAAAACGAGATTGATTATTGGATTATGGTTTTGAATCAATGACGAGAAGGATAGAATACAAAAGATATTGGTGGATCTAAATAAAGGATGACCCTCATTACTTGGAGTCTTAGGCAGCAATGAGTGCATGATTGGGTTTTGAATCAATGACGAGAAGGATAGAATACAAAAGATATTGGTGGATCTAAATAAAGGATGACCCTCATTACTTGGAGTCTTAGGCAGCAATGAGTGCATGATTGGTGGATTATATAAACGATGATATTCGCTGTTGGAAGTCTTAGACAGCAGTTAATAAAGAGCGTGAATCTTGGTGGATTAAGTCAATGATGTCATTTGCGGTGAGGAGTCTTTAGGTCACGAAAACAACAATATGACATAATAATGGAAATGCTACTAGACGCGTTTTATGGCAAATAAAACAACCCGAACCTCTCCTTTGTTAAGCCTTGCATACTATTATTTGCATTCTGTGTATTGGCTCGCGGAGCACGGGGTCGGAGTGCTCACGCTCGCTTTTGCGACAAAATTTAGAATCAAGAATCACGTCACCGCGCCTCAGCAACAAGATTGGACAAGATGGCAGAGAAGATGAAGATGTCAAGGGCTAGGTCGCGTACCTCCAGTTGGCTGCCTGTGGGCATGACCTGAAGGTCCCACCTGTGTGCTTCGTTCTTCCGCTGCTGCAATTTAATGATTTCGGCCTAATCGGCCCATGAGTAAGTCTACTATTAAACTTTACGCTTCCGCATGATATATATATTTTGATATTCATTACTGTAACTGTGAGCACTATCTACTGATCCAGGGAATAGTGCAGTAATCACAGAGGAATCCGGATTATCAAATCTGGGTCCCGACAGCGATGGTATCAGAGCATATCGACTGCAGGTCGTGACCTAGTTAGCTTGGCCGTTAGTTTCATGACTAGAAGTATTGTTTTAAAATACTATTTCCAAAAATATAAGTTGTATTGCTCAATCTTATCTCTCTTAGATGATTCCCTCTCATCTGTATGCTGCCTTAGCCATTTTTACTTCTAAAGCTCTCTTACCACAAATTCAAAACGATAACGCAAGAGTGAGTGCTAACATCCATCAAATTACTTCCAAATACTTCCCTTTTCTGTCTATTGTTTCAAAAGAAAAATTTTGATCTTCTCGTACCCCTACTCCAAATTTTAAGGTTAGGACGTTGAAGATATTCATGAAGATAAGGTGGTTTCGTTTTAAACGAACTATGCAGACAAACCCCGTGCCCCTTATGTGTGCTTTCCGAGTAGACGTTGTATTGTCGTAAGATTTCCATTGGTTCCTGTGCACTGTCTTCTTGCCTTCGGGCGCCCTATTTCGCAGTCACAGGAAAAAGTTTGCTTTTAAAAAAAAATTTGTGTGGCTCAGTATCACTCTAGCTCCCTGGATGTGCTCTTTTAAAAATTTGAATGGGTTTGGATTACCTTATCCCTACGATTCTATCCTTACCTCATGCTATTCCCTCTCACCTCTTGCTGAAAACCCCATCGGATCCAAAGAAATGAAATAACAAGTAACCCAAAACCAGGGCAATCAAGAAGAAGCGAAGACTTTTCAACATCTCAAGTATTTAAGGAAAACAATATCACGATGAAGAAGACCACCCGCGGTGGAGAACCACGAGCAAGGTCACTGTTTCTGCGAAGGACAAGTCCCTTGCCCCTGGATTGCTCCACAAGTCATTTGTTGATCAAGACAGCTAAGAATACAATAGATGAACAATGACAATTGTCATTTATTTAAGGGGGGTAGCACTATGGGATAGAACTGTCGAAGAACTACCATGATGTGTATGTTGGAGGTACGACAACATGGGCTCAGAGTTAATCAAACCAATACAAGGAGATTAGCAAGACCAGAAGTCTTCAGGTGATGAGGACTACGAGACGTATCTTTAGCAAAAATCGTTGTGCTTGGCAAAGCCAAAGACTAAGAACGGGGTCCCAGTAGAAGTGAAAGACCACCATATAGATATGTCTATCGGCACCTCCTTCATTCCTAAGGTCCACTACCCCTAGGGCATGGACCATTGCTACCCACATATCAATATGAAACTCTACAACCATATATCCAATAGACGAAGCAACTACTCCACTCTACAATGATGTGAAGGCAACAATGTTTAGGAGCAAGTATTTGGAAGTCTACGACCTATTCAGGAGAATAAGGTTTATCTCTTTCCTTTTGACTTCTCCAAGTGCTAACCCTTGATGTGCAGATTTTCATCTCCCTGTGGAGCTAAGGAGCTATACATCGAGCAACACCCCGAAACCCATTGCTAGCCGATATAACCCACCTCCATTCTTTCTGCTCTACCGGAATCTCGGGGTCGAGATTCATTTAAGGGGGGTAGATTTGTAACATCCTGAAAATTTAAATTTGGAAATATGGAGTTTTTGAATTATTTTTGTAATATATTTTGTTTTGAATTTGGAGTTTACGGTATATCTGAAAATTTGGTTGAGGTTCCAAAAATTAAAAAGTTCGAGAAAGAAACAAACATGTTCAAATAATAGAGAACTAAAACTTAGAATTTTAATATGAAAAGATGATTCATAAAAGGAGGAAGAAACTTGAATTAAACTATAAAAATTTTGATGATGACAAAGCATTACAATGGGGCAACGAAAATATATAAATAAATCACATGCAAAAAGGTACACAAAGAGCTATAGCAAAATAAGCAAGACATAAAATGTAATTATACAAAAATATTGACATGAAGGAAATATATGCATGTGTATAAAATGAGTGTGCAAATAAAAGAAATATATATAAGAATATATATATATATAAATAAAATAAATGAATATGTATACATACACAAAAATAAAAATAAGTAATATATATATATATGTATATATACCTGTATATACATATATAAATATATACAAGAAATAAGCAACAAAAAAAAAGAGAAAGGGGTCGACCAGGCCGGTCAGTGCAGCCCAACCCCGCTTCCTCCTCCCGCACGCCCAGCTCGCCCGACTCTCTGCCGCACGGGCCCGCCGCCCCACCGCGCTTTCCCTCTCTGCGGCGGGCCTCCCGCGCGCGCCTGCCCGTTCTTCTTTTCTCTTCCTCCCGTGCGCTCTTCTTTCTCCTTTTCCTCCGTGGCGAGAGGACTCGCGTCGCCTCTTCCACGCCTCTGCTGCTGCGCTGCCTGCTCCATCGCATCACGCAACGCAAAGCTGCCGCTCTGCACGCACAGCAGCTGCCCCGTGCGTGTCGAGCCCCGCGCCCTCTCTTCCCGAGCCGCGCGCCCGGTCTTTGCCCGGCGGCTCCTCCTTCCGCCGCCCGGTCCGCCGCTCTCGCCCGGCCCTTCGCACCTCCCCGCCCCCACTGCGGCTATACAAGGCACTCACCGCTCCCCATTGCTCCCGTGTGCCATCTTCCCCCTTGCTCCTTCTCTTTCTGCCGGGTGCAGCCACCGCCCCCCATCCCCGTCGCCGCTCCTCTGGGACGCCATGGCGCGATTGCCTCCGGCCGGGGCTTCACCAAGGCACCACGAGCTTATCCCGAGCGTTGATTTCGGCTCTCCCTCACCTCAACTTGCTGGCATCGTGCGCAAGCCGCCGCCGTTCATGGACTCCACCGCCAGCCCACCCCGACACCCCTCCGGCGCCGCCAACTACTGGGTGAGTTCCCTTGTGGTCCCTAATACCCGTGCGCGCCTTTTCCCCCTTCTCTCTCCCTTCCGCCCGCCGTCGCCCCGATCAACTACACCTCCGGCCGCCGCGAGCCACCGTAGATCAACTGTGGCGCTAGCTCGCCCGTGGCGGCTCCTTCCCTGGACTTCTCGACCCCACAGAGTCCCATTTTGCCACCCGCCGGCTTCCCCCCCCTCTGGTCACCTTGCCGTCGCCGACACCACTCGGCCGGGTACCTTGCCGCCGCCCCTGTTCCTTTTTCCCCGCTCTTCTATCTCTGTGTTAGCCGATCCAACTAGCAGCCCTCTACTCTCACCCCTTCTCCATGACAGGTGGGCCTAAATTCCTTTGTGGTTAATGCATGTTAGCAAGATTGTTCAATGCCAACTTCTCCATAACAAAAATACCAAAAGTGTATATGTCTATATACTGTACATAGGGATTTGGTGGCAATTCAGCAATGTAGATAAAATTTTAATGGTAAGATTGAAATTATGGGTTTATGGGAATTCGATAAAAACATGGTCTTACAAATAAAATGAGGATAAGTCTAGTTGTGAAATTAGACTAAAATTTTAAGTGAAAGAAATTGAATGATGTACTAAGACTATAACCACAAGGTTTAAATTAAAGAGTACCTTTAATAGTAATTAAAAATGAAAGTTCTAATATTTAAAACGCCACCACGAGAAATAAATCTCAACGGGATGCCTATAGCCAATAATGGTAAAGTTTTGTACAGCAAGCGCGGCCCTATGTGAATGAAATTTAATTAGGATTAAATGCATGATAGAAGATAAGTAAAAGCATCAAATAATTAAGTGATACACAGTTTAACCATCTAAAGTATGACTGTCTTCCTAATCCTTAAAAAAAAGGTCATGAGAATACTTTCACAAATAACCATTAACTAAATCAAGGTGTTAGGCAATTACTATCCAAAATTTTAGGTACATGATTTGTATAGAGGATTCATAAAATGTTGAGCCATAAAATGCTATGAAACCGGACTCTAATATTTAATTGGTAATCTAAAAATTATGTACATCTCTATATATAACATATGCTCCAAAAAGTAACGCTCGACAAAATGGTACCTACTCATAAGTCCATCCTAACTCATGGAACTTCCTTGATAAATATAAAAATAATATAGAAAGTTGTTAATAAAAGATCGATTCATCATCGGCTTCGCCTCAAATCGCCAAAATCACCCATTAACCTATAATAAGACTAAATTGAGTTTATTTGGATTTAATTGGATCTTTTGAGTTACTTGCTTTTATTTGGATTCAGTCGTTTGTCGCGTAATTAGAAACTGGAGTCCTGAAGACTCTATGGAGCAAGCGAGAACAAGATCGATGAAGACCAGGAATTAAAGATCATCGCATAAGACAACTTTGTGTGAGCTCAAGACCGCGATAAACCGCGCCAGGCGAGTCAATACTTTGATCATGTTGAACCTACATTTTCTGCAAATTACTTTGTTTTAAATTAACAAATTGCATGCTGTCATTTTATATGCAAATACATGTTTAATTTAATATTCTAGTTATGTGCCCATTCTTTACTTCGAATAATATTACCCCTCCTTTGGAATGTTTGAATGTGTGAACCTTGTCGCCCTAGCAAAATTATAATAGTAACATTTCAAAAATAAGTCTCTAAATATATGCCATGCTTAGTATTGTTTAGGTACTCATGGGCGCGAGAGCGCCCAAGCATCACTTTTAATCCTGAGAAAAATTGGTTGGGCAGTCATGGTGGTAATGACTGGTGTATGTTGGATATGATTATTTTGTATTTCCAAAAACCTCAAATTGCTTATTTATCTGGGCGGATGGTTCGGGGGTATGGTGCAGGGTGCACGAGAGTGTGGTTTGTGGTAGAACCGCCCAGATACCACTAAGGACTGAATCTTGTCATGACCTCCTGTGTAAAACAAGTACAACCACAAGTCTGTAAAATACAACTTGGCTTAGTAAATTTACCGGACCCTGAAAGTCATCATCATGAGTGGGAGAGTGAAGTAGTGCAAGCGGTATCGTGTGACGGCTTGAATGGGACACCCGCGGAGGGTGAAGTCCCGCTGTGGCGTGCTAGCAAGGTGAAGTATCCAGCTGCTGGGCGTTCAGAAGGGGGACATCCCGCACACTTATGGGACCCACCGCAAGTGGGCAGTTTCCCATGAGATGAGATGATGGAAGGCGAGGTACTTTGAGCAGTTCTTGTGATGGTTTGCTCAACCGCACGGCTAAGGAATCGTGTGGGCAACGGGTAAACTGTCTCTTGTGGGTAAAGTGTACCAACTCTGCGAGTCTAAAACTATTCGAATAGCCGTGCCCACGGTCATGGGCGGACATGGGAACTTAACCGGATATAGTTCTATTTCAAAATGTTTTGTGGGTGGAATGAAAAGTGGAAGAGCGTTGGAAAGCCCGATTTGAGTTATCACGGTGTCGTCCCAGTGGTAAGTTAAGCGGCTATAACGCTGAAAGATGTCAAACGGTGCGATGCCGTATGCATGGAGAAATTATGGTGATATTAGGCATATGGTGTGATGCCATATGTATGGAAAATCATGTTAATATTCCTTGAACATTATGTTTTGTTCCAAAGCTGCTAAGTCTCAGGAAATTTTATGTATTGTATTTCAAGTAGTGGCATTTCTATTCTTACAAAATAAAATATGGGTGGAATAAACAGGGTCGTGAGAAAAGGAGATGGATGTTTGTAGCATGCACATAAAGGTATTGTTGGATTTGTGTCAATCATAAATAGGAAATGATAGCGTGGAATTCCGGGAGAAATAAATTGTAACCCCAAGTGGGTATATAGACTAGATAGATGATTTATACGATTTTTGGAGTATTAGGAAGTGCAAAGTTATTGGTTGGATTACAACACTGATATTTAACTCTTGGAAGATGTTGACAATATTGGGATTATTAGGATTGAACAATCTCTAGATGAATGAATTGATTTTCGGGATTTGGAGGTATGATAACAATTCTTGGAGTATAACTTGACCAATGATCTTCTTGGTGGCGTATACTAGTGAATTAGTTAGAGATAGATAATGGAAAACGAGATTGATTATTGGATTATGGTTTTGAATCAATGACGAGAAGGATAGAATACAAAAGATATTGGTGGATCTAAATAAAGGATGACCCTCATTACTTGGAGTCTTAGGCAGCAATGAGTGCATGATTGGGTTTTGAATCAATGACGAGAAGGATAGAATACAAAAGATATTGGTGGATCTAAATAAAGGATGACCCTCATTACTTGGAGTCTTAGGCAGCAATGAGTGCATGATTGGTGGATTATATAAGCGATGATATTCATTGTTGGAAGTCTTAGACAGCAGTTAATAAAGAGCGTGAATCTTGGTGGATTAAGTCAATGATGTCATTTGCGGTGAGGAGTCTTTAGGTCACGAAAACAACAATATGACATAATAATGGAAATGCTACTAGACGCGTTTTATGGCAAATAAAACAACCCGAACCTCTCCTTTGTTAAGCCTTGCATACTATTATTTGCATTCTGTGTATTGGCTCGCGGAGCACGGGGTCGGAGTGCTCACGCTCGCTTTTGCGACAAAATTTAGAATCAAGAATCACGTCACCGCGCCTCAGCAACAAGATTGGACAAGATGGCAGAGAAGATGAAGATGTCAAGGGCTAGGTCGCGTACCTCCAGTTGGCTGCCTGTGGGCATGACCTGAAGGTCCCACCTGTGTGCTTCGTTCTTCCGCTGCTGCAATTTAATGATTTCGGCCTAATCGGCCCATGAGTAAGTCTACTATTAAACTTTACGCTTCCGCATGATATATATATTTTGATATTCATTACTGTAACTGTGAGCACTATCTACTGATCCAGGGAATAGTGCAGTAATCACAGAGGAATCCGGATTATCAAATCTGGGTCCCGACATGCTCCCGGTGGAGACTTGCTCGGGAAGGAGGCACACTAGCGAGGAGGCAATGGGCTCGGGGGAGAAGGCGGCAGCTTGTGCTCGGGAAGGAGGCACACTAGCGAGGAGGCAATGGGCTCGGGGGAGAAGGCGGCAGCTTGTGCTCGGGGAGGAGGCAGTAGGCTCGGGGGAGGAGGTGGCGTGCTTGGGGAGGAGGCGGTGGCTTGTGCTCGATCGGGGAGGAGGTGCCAGGAGTCAGAGTGTGTGGGAGCGCGAGCAAACCCTAGCGAATAAAATAGGTTGGACATCATAGACAGTTCTAAACTAAAACCATCTATGATAATACACATCACAGACGGTTCTACTTTAGAACCGTCTGTGATAAATTCACATCACAGACGATTCTACTTTAGAACCATCTGTGATACTCATTCTCACATACATAAATACGAATTCTCATATATATCACACATTCTCATATACATAAATACAAATTCACATATATATCACACATTCTCATATACATAAATACAAATTCACATATATATGACTCATTCTCACATACATAAATGCAAATTCACGTATATATATCACACATAAATATTTTATTCATCATTCCACTTACTTATTTCCTTTAAAAATTAATCATTCATGATGATCGACCCGTATGTAGCTACTTTCATTACATTGTTCTTCCTCGACCCTTATGCCATTTTTGAAAGGAGGCAACTCATCAAATTGATTATATTCTTCCTCGTCCACTTCATTCTCAACTCCGACAATCCTTCTTTTTCCACAAAGAACTACTTGATGCTTTTTATTTACCTGGTCGGTTACATAGAAAATTTGAACAACTTGGTTAGTGAGTACAAATGGTTTGTCTTTGTATCCGACACATTTGAGGTCAACGGTAATGACACCGTACTTGTCGACCTTCACCTATGGGAGATGAATCCAACAGCATTGAAATAGGGTGATCTTGAAAAGCATGTAGTCGAGCTCTCAAATCTCCTCTATAAATTCATAGTGGGAGCTCCTCAACTCATCGATACTAAACATATCTATGCGGTCACCACTATTCTAGTTAGTGCTCTTTACATTCTGAGTCTGTGTATAGAATGTGTACCCTTTTATGTCATATCCTTGACATGTCACAACTGTAAATGTTGGCTCTTTTGCCAACCATGTCGGCATATTACTTAACAAGCTCCTAGTGAGTTGCTCCTTCAACCAGTGGTTGAACCAACTGTTTTGTTATCTTGTGATTCAAACATCTGGCCGCTCTGCAATCTATTAGCAAAGCACATCCTTGTGTTGGTCGATATACAAGGACACTTCAATCATGTGTTGCAAGACCGTGAAATTGGATTGAGCATAGCATCCATATGTACAATAATTGCTTTTCTTTCAATGGTCCCAATACCCTCGAGCCTCCCCTCATGGCAAGATCGAGGCACACCTATTGATTCAATCTGGGCCATGTAACCAACATAGAACTCAATGACCTCTTCGGTTGTGTAACCTTCGACGATGCTACCCTCTGGCCGAGATCGATTCCATACATAGGACTTGAGAATTCCCATGAACCTCTCAAACGGGTACATGCTATGTAGGAACACGGGCCTTCACATCTTTATCTCTTACACAATGTGAACAATGAGATGGACCATGATATTGAAAAATGGCAGAGGGAAATATATCTCAAGATGACATTGAGTCATTACCACCTCGTTCTGCAGAGCATCTAGTCCTTTAGGATCGATGACCTTCTGAGCAATTGTGTTAAAGAAATAACACAGCCTCATGATTGTCTCTAGGACATTGATCGGTAAAATACTACTACTTGCAATAGGGAGCATCTGTGTCATTAGCACACGACAATCATGAGACTTCATGCCAATTAACTTCAAATCTTCCATCAAAACAAGTTTCTTCATGTTGGAGGAGTAACCAAACAAAATTTTTACACCATGCAAGCACTAGCATAGTTCGGTTCTCTCGGCCTTAGATGGAGTGTAACAAGTAGGGGAAGGTATGTTCGTCTTTTATCTGTCTTTGTCGGTGCTAACTCAGGTCTGATGTTCATATCAACCAAGTCAAGCTGTGCGTTGACACCATCTTTTATTTTCTCATGAATGTTCAGTAAGAGACCAATCAAGCTATCACATATATTCTTCTCTCCATGCATGACATCGATGCAGTGGCGAACTTCTAGGTGATCCCAATAAGGTAAGTCATAAAATATTGATATCTTCTTCCAGATATTCTTTCATGGGTCCTCAATTTACATTCCTTTTTTAGCACAACATCTAAATCCTTAACCATATCATAGACCTCTTTTCCGCTTAAATGCCTTGGAGCTGAACTATCCTCCTTCTCTTCGTCGAATTTTTTCTTCATCCTACGGTATGGGTGAGCCCTCCGAAGGAACCTATTGTGATGCATATACACAATTTTACATGAGTGCTTCAGCCACACACTCTCGAAATCATCTAAGCAGTGAGTACAGGCTTTGGCCCCCTTTGTATTTGGCCCGATAGGTTAGCAAGGGTAGGATAATTATTTATAATATAAAACAACAAGGAGCATAACGTGAAGTCCTCTCATTTGTACGCATCCTATACCTATACCCCTTCGAACCACGGTATCTTTAGATATTCCAGCAACGGTGCAAGGTACACATCAATATCATTCACAGGTTGCTTCAGCCTTGCATAAATCTCGACAACAAAATATTCTTCCGCTTCATATACAACCAAGGAGGAAGGTTGTCAATACAGAGAGTCACGGACCAAGTGCTATGTTGGTTGCTCATATTACTGAAATGATTCATTCTATCTATACTCAATCTAACCTTATATTCCTCAGTTCTGCACCGAAATCTGCAAACATCCTATTGATATTTCTCCACTAGGCAGAATTAGCAAAGTGTCTTAGCATTCCATCCTCTTACACTCCTCTGAGTGCCAACGCAGTAGTTTTGCCTTCTTTGGGTTCACAAAAAACTGCTTCAAATAGGGAATTATAGGGAGATACCATGCCACCTTAGTAGGAGGTCATTTCTTCACCTCTATTCCATCGCTGTCATCCGATAGATTCTTACGCTTATATCGGGATGCGTTGCACACCGGACATACATGCATATTTGCACACTCTTTAGGTAGAGGACATAGTCGTTCAGATATACATATATTCTTTCTACTTCCATTCTCAATGGACAAAAAACTTCTTGTCATTGTAGGTGGTTTTGGGCAACTCATTTTCCTCCGAAAGCATGTTCACTAAGAGACCTAACAATGCCGTGAAACTCTTATCGGACCAACCGTTACTTACCTTCAATTTTAGTAGTTCAATCACGGCAGATAACCTCGTGTATTTTGACTTGCAATACGTAACAAAGGTTTCTCCAAGTCCTCCATCAAGCCCTGGAATTTAACATACTCTCTCTCATCACAGTTCCCTTCTGCATCATGAAACATCTAATCCCGATTGTCATCAAGCAACCTATCCAAATCAGAACCATAATCGACATCATCCGGTGGCATATTGTTGACTTCGTCGACGATGTCATTATTACCACTTTTCTATCTAATCTACTCTTCACCATGACTAGTCTAATGTGCATACCCCTTTTTGAAACCCCTTCAAATCAAGTGCGCTTGATTCTTGAACATCTTCAAATTCTCATAGTCAATGTATGGACAGTACATATATTCCACCCCTTTATTCAACATATCCTCCTTGGCAACTCTTGTAAAACCAGAAACGCTATTAATGTACTCTTCACTCACACGGTTCCCAGTATACATCCAGCTTTGGTCCTACATTACGCATATAAAAATTTAGTATTAAATGTTGAATTAATTGATTAGTATACTAGATATATATGATCTAAAGTAGCTATATGTAGCAAGAATAATTAATTAAATTGAATTCAGTAGAAATAGACTATGAATTTGCTAGATGTAAATAATCTTCTCTCTACATCAAGCTAGATCTAAATCATCTTCAATTCTCATTTCACCAAAAACTAGATCTAAAATATAATGCAATTAGGAATAAATTACTTACCACAGATAGTCAAGAATTTAATAGATTTACAATCACTCTTGCCAAATCTGCAGGCTCCTTTCACTAAATGGCCTCAAAGCTTCACCTCCACAAAGCAGCAGCCTGTGAGAACAGATCTGGAATTTAAGACAGATCTGTGAGGGTCGATGGATCTACAATTAATAAGTGAAATTATCACATATGATTTTTAATACAAACCATCTGTGATGACTTAATTATTACAGATGGTTTTTAATACAAACCATCTGTGAAGTATCACAGATGGTTTAAAGAAAAAATTATCTATGATATTTGGTAATATCACAGATAATTCTTATTAATAACCATCTGTGATACTTCACAAATGGTGTTCACCATGAACTCTCTATAATATTATCTCTTCATAAATGGTTTTTAGCACTGGCAGCAACTCTAAACCAAAACCGTCTGTGATTGTATTTAATACTGATGGTTTTGGTTGATCGTCTGTGATAAGGCGTCTAGTATTACCCTTTTTGTAGTAGTGTAACCTTCTCAAAGACAGGAACAAAACTCTGCTCGGAGACAAAATAGAGTCTCAGAAAATAACGATGAAGAGTTGTAATTCAAAACGCCTCAAATAGCCACGTCTAACTTCAATAGACACAAATACCTTTGGACACTATGATGGTGCAAGTCAGTGCAGAGTCCATCACGAGCATGAAGATGATCATAATCTTAACCTCCGACTAGTTCACACTAGTTGGAATATATCTATGAGTGAAACCATACAGGATTCTTAAGTGGTCGTACCTGACCATATTAGCAACCGTAACTACCAGGTTCAACGTCAGATGGTCACCGGTGAGCTGGATGGCTAGGGGAAATGGAGGAGAAGCACTGGATATTGGAAGAAAAATACAAAGAAAAAAGCTAAAAAGAACAACTAAATACGTAGCTACATACCAGATATGGTCCCTAACCAGCTTGACTCCGACAGCCACCGGCTAGGAGGGTTGAGGGACTAATACGGCCCGAATAGGAGGAAGACGATGGGCTGGGTGGTTGCTAGAGAATGAGAGGAGTCGCCACTAAATCTTTGACTTTCCTGAGACTTCCAATCTGTTTACTTTTGAGTTGGGGGCAAAACAAGTACCAATAGCTGGAATAGCTAGGAATAAGTAAGAGGCAGAAGATTACCAACTTGTAATCTCCATTTGGATGGGCACACAAGCACCTTTGAGTTAGTATGCGAAACAATGGCGAATACCTAAGCTAGTATTTTTGAATCGGTCTATGGGTATTCGATTCATTCGCACAAACGCTCACTCTAAGGTCAAAAACCATCTGTTGTATCTAAAAAAATTTAAGTAACAAATAGCTACGACAGCCAGTACATATAGAGTTATTTTTTGCACTAAGGTGGCAAGGCTGGGCAGTTTCCTAACCAGCTATACTAGGCTCCTCAACGAAACCAACCGAGAAAATGGTTGTTAGTTTTATCAAGGTCGGCTCCAGCATCCACAGCGTAGTGCCCCGACCGGATGCCCCGTAGAGCTAGCAGGCTCAGATGCCACTATGGAGGCGAGATGCTGCCTCGCAGTGTGTCAAAGTTGCCTACAGAAGCTGCAGGTGCTTGGAGGAGGGAAGGTGCGATCCTGGTGAAGAAATGTGGAGAAAGGAAGAGAGTATTGCACCTTGTGACGTCGACAGGATGAGTCCACGTACGGCCGGGAAGACAACAGGCCATGGTGGGTCACGAACGTGATATGGTGAGGTCACCAGTGAGTGTGACCACGCCGCAAGGATGACAGCTCTGGATGGGCGACGAAGCGGTGTTGGAGCCATGCGCGGCTAGATCCGGGCTGGGACGAGGTCACCGACTGCCAGATCCAGTCAGACGAGGGCGACAACGAGGTCGCTCGATGGCGGCAGTGATGACCACGTGCAGACGATGATAATATCGAGGGTGGCAGCGATGAAGCTCAAGAACAGCAGTAGATAGCAGACCTGGCAGGATTTGGATAGCCCAACCAGATCCGGGTCGGATCTGGCTGAGGAGCAACGACAAAGGTGGCCAATAGAGCGGCGGAGATCGTCGACAGGAGGAGGGAATGTGGATACAAGAAAGGGGAGAGGAGTGGTTGAGTGGGGACCAACCAAGTAAAAAAGGTAGAAAGCTGAACTACATAATTGAAGGTATCATTTCAAGCCACCATATACTATGGAAGAAATTTTTTTTATGTGATAATTTGAGCTAATTTAACAATATTCTCTCTCATAAAATCATCACCTTGTAGTAACCTCCTCTATGGATAACCCTAAAATGATCCATGACTCATCTGTCTTACTCATTTCTTAGTTCCACTTGTAAAGTATGCAGAGAACTAGCTGGTCAGCAGCCGCACATTTTCCAAAGCAGTTGTTCTTCCAGAAGCAGTAGCAGGCAAAAAAAAAAAAGAATCCTCAGCCAACTGATGTTTCATTCGTGCACACTGCACTGTTCTTGCAGAAGCCGTAGCAGGATGCAGATTCCAGCATCGATCTCGAGTCATAGATAGATTATATATGCTCGAATCGACGATTATTTCCAAACTTTTTCGCAAGGGAACTGATCCCCCCCTCCCAAAATCTAATTAGTAAGACTCCATAAGACTATCAATTGACTAGAGGTTTCTGGCAAAATGGGTGGCTGCGTGTTTCTTTTTTAATTAGCTAATGAGAACTTCTTTTACCGACGTTGTTAATTACCTTAGTCCCACAGACATATTCATACACATTTGTCAACGGCGCAGAGATGATGCAACTCTCACTTGTTCATCGGTTGCCTGGTTTGTGATAATATATATACTATCGTACCTACAATTTTAATATATCGAAATGTTGTGTGGTGCGTGTATGTGTATATATATGTATATCTGTATATATATATATATGTGTGTGTCTATATATATATATATATATATATATATATATCTCTTTGGCTACGGTTTATAGTTGTGACTTATAGATTTTGGTCCTAATACGAGCGTTTATATGAACAAACGGAATGCAGATAAGTCACTTTAAAAAGGCTATCCTGATAAACCGCTTCGAAATAGCGACAGAGAAACCATTCCGTTTGCTTGTATGAGATAAGCCATAAGCTGAAAAGAATTCAATCATATATTGTCGGAGCTAGTACTGCTATAAGCACGAACAATTTCATAAAAACTTTTTTCACAAATTTTGTTCATGCGTACATGCAGTCATGACTCGTTGCTCTTCAGCCATTCTGCTCGTATACATATACGTACATATATATATACTTATATACATACATACATATATACATATAGTATAAATAATAGGGGCACCATGGTGCCCAGGCTTCATAATTGAGATTTTTCGTCTATAATTAAGACTTTCCATCCTGATATATTACATATCATTGCACTTGCACGTATCTAAAAGCAATCCAAAGGCAGGAAGGCTTGGTGTCCTGACACCATAGTGTCATACACACACATATACATATATACATGTGTGTGTGTCTATATATATATATTACATTTTCTTACTGCTAGCTATTTGATTTTCTCTTTACATTTCCAGCAAGGCCAGGCTTGAAATTAATCAGACAAGACTACACGATGTTAAGCCTGTTAAATTCTAAAAAGCAAGCTTAGCTTACACCCATCACAGAAATTGACCGCAGTTTCAGGGCGCAAAGCGAACGCCACACAATAGCTAGCTAGTTCCCTGTCAAATTTGCTAATGGCTTGGCTGTCAAATTTAATCACTGACCAATACACGCATTCCAAATTACTAACGTCATACGCAATATTGGAGATGGTTTGGAGTTTGTAACATCCTGGTTTTACTGTCTTTTCAAAGGTTTCAAAATAAAAATAATCATTTAAATTTTTTGAATTAATTAAAGCTTAATTTGAATTTTTAGAAAATAAAATGATTTAATATAAATAAAGTAAATATCAATTAAATTAAAACTAATTTTATTTGGGTTCCTTATGTTGCAAGGAATGTTTCTAGATTTTTTTGGAGTTTGTTTGCTATGTATTGGAGCACAATTTAATTTATCCTAATTTCTGAAATTCAGAAATTCCTTGAAAATCTAGAAACACCCAGTGGGTCGTTTTCTTTTTCTTGGCCCAAACCATTTCTTCTACTCGGCCCAACTCGCTCCACCTCGGCCTGCCTCGCGTCGGCCCAGCCACCACACTCGCCACCGCGTGCCCCCTTCTTGCGCTGTCGCTAATAGTGGGCCTCGCTTGTCTGCCGCACTATTAATCATCATCAAGCCAGTCTTCTTCTCCAACTTGATCATGACACCGCTACCATCTTCGCCCCAGACTTGGGGTCTATACCTCGTACATGCGCCTTTTCCTCGCCAATAAATATCGTCGCCCTATCTACCCTTGCCACACTGAGCCACCTCCTTCCTCGCCCTACCCTCACTGTTAGATTTCACTGAAGTCGCTGCAGCCTTCATCAACTCCAGCGAACAATCGCGTTTGCACCAATGAGTTTCTACCTTCCCCGACCACCTCTCAAGCATCCCCGTGCGCTACCCTACCTCATCCACACCTCGTCGAGTCCAAGGAACCGCTGGAACCAGCCAACGCTATGCACCCAATCTACTCCACCATCGCACCTCACTGTCGGGCCACTCCATCGACCTTTGGTTACCGCTCCAAGCCAAACCGCATCGCAATGCTCCCAGAAATGCGTTGCGCATCACGCTGAGGCCTCCTATTGCAATTTCACCGGAGTTCTCCACCGGCCAAGCCATAGTTGCCACAGACCTCATCGTTGATCACCACGCCCACCACCTTCGGCCAATCTGAGCCGCTAGATAGCTTTGTCGTCACACGCGGAAGCTACTGGTAACCTTGGCAGCTCACCGCCGATCACCATTATTTGCCATCACTAGAGACGAGAGCTCTTGGCCGTGGATTTTTCCACATTATCATCCATCGTGCCTTGCTACATCAACGCAAACATCCTACATGTCCGCCACATAGTAGCCACACTAGCACGCACTACCATCTCAGCACATCACATCGCATTACCGCATTAGCAAGCCATGTGTCAACCATGTCAGCGCTGCCTCATCACTTGTGCCCACGTGTCATCCAATATGTTCACCACATCACCAAGTCATGTCAGCCAGAATTCCAGATGGTTTGGTAGATTTAGTCTACCGTAGCCTGATCCACTAACATGTGGACCACTGTAATATTCTAGAGAATATTCTCCTTTCTCTCTCAGTTTTCAGGAATTTATTTTTTGGCAAATTTTTTGAGAGTCCGTTCTTCTTCATACAAACTCCAATTGACCTGATTCTTTTTCCTAAATTCATATAAAATTGAGCTCTACCTTTTAGCTATGATTTTGTCAATTTTGGAATTTATTTGGATTTTTCTTTAGATTTATTTGTGTTTCATTCGTTTTCTCTCTCGTTAGATAATGACTTTGAAAGAGCAAAAGCAGGATTTGAAGATCAAGTTATGGTAACTTAGCAAGACCAAGGCAAGTCATGATCTTTGATCATATTGAACCTATAATTTCAAATCTAATTATTTTTATTTTGTTTTAAACTATTATGCGTTGCTAATTTATTACAAACCTTGTACTTGGTAGTTATCAACCAGTTTTGATTGAATCCCTTCTTTGATGATTTGAATGCCATGATTTCATTGTCACCATAGAATGGTTAATTTTCTAGTGATGTAATATTAGTATCCACATGGCTTATGCGTCTAGTATGCTTAGCCATACTTACTGTTACGTTGGGCTCATCATCATATTGATAAATTAATTTTGACTTAATGAGATATTGAATCATAGTGGTTAGCCATAGTTATGAAATTTATGTACTATGATATGAGTAGTGTCATTGGGTTTGGTTAAACAAAATAATTTTCACTTGGACGAGTGATCGTGCAATATAGTGGGTGCAATTAGTACATTGGAATGTGAATATCTCACCTGGGTATTGATAAAGTACTTAACTTTATTCGTCATTGACCTAAATCTTACTGTGCAATCACATGTCTAGTATGGGATAGACCTGACTAATTAATTTGTAATATTTCAACTTTAATTTTGCCATTGAGATGAATGTGCATGTTGATTAGACATTTCCATATGATGCAAAAGGGGTCTTTCCAACTAGGTGGTTAGCCTACTGAGCCATGAAAGTTTAGCAGGCAGAATCAAGTTGAGGTTGAGCGTTACAAAGTCCATGTGATAATCTCTTAGTCGCATACCTTTAGAAATGTGTCAGATGGACAGTACAAGTTGAATATCTCTTGTAGGTAAAGTTGTGCATTCTCTGTAGAGTGTAAAACTAATTGAATAGCTGTGTCCCCAATTATAGACAATATTTGGTGATTTCACATGAGGGTTAGATTTTTCATAAAATTTTGGTTTGGTTGGGAATTAGTAAATGGTTAGTTCCCTTGTGGTTTATTTAATTCCTTTGACTTATTTACTTATTTATCATTTTTAAAGTGCGCTTTCAATCTATTTATAGTATTTACTCCAAATCATTCTTTCAACAAAATAACCACTCAACCATCATTTGATAACCCTGGCATAATTATATATTGCATCTTGTTACAAATGACTTGTTGAGTACTCTATGCACTCATGACTATATATTTTGTTGCTCAGTTGCCGAAGGAGATTCATATCAGATAGAGATATTTGAGGGGGAATGCATTAACGACTTCATGGATTAGAACTTTGCTCCCTAGTCAATTGCTTGTGGACTTGTCGAATGGCCACTATATTTATTTTTATTTTTCTCTACTAGTTTTTTTAGGCTCTTTAGGCTATTATTTGTAAGCTTGGTCATAAGGTCATTACTGTGATAATCAATAAAATTTGCTACTTTCATAGTTATTCATGATCATGGTTGATATTCAAAATGTGAAAATTTTTAAACTTTTTAATGCAACTTATTGATATTTAAATTTGTTCTAAATTATTATTTAGGGTTTTTCTAGAATTTGAGTTGTGCAAATTAATTCAAGGAAATATATACAAATAACAAAGCAAATTTGAAAGTCTAAATTTGAAAAGATAATTGATAATTTGAAAAGAAAGGAGAAGCAAAATTTGAATTTAAATCACTTACCAAAACTCGAATTAAATTAAATTTGAATGAAATTCAAATTATGCACTTTTCATAATTCTACCAAATGAAATTTAGAGTTGTATTCAAGTTCAAGTTCAAACCCAAAACAAAAAATAGAAACTCAAATCCAAAATCAAATTCAAATTTGAAAACCAAAACCAAATTCAATTCAGAAAAATCGGGTTGGGCCAATCCAATTCTTTTCCTCCTCCTTTTTCTGGCCCACCTCTCCAGCCCAACACCATTCGGCCCAACCGGCCCATTCTCTCCTCCCCCTGATCCTCAGTTTCTGGCCAAGCCAGCCAGCCACGGGCCTACCACGCCAGCACTCACCGAGCTTGTTGCACGTGCACGCCTGACCGCGCTCACCACACCACGCCACGTCAACAACCGCATGCTCACACCTACGCCGTGCGCTCGCCCCGACCCGCACCTGTGCACCACGCTAGCATGTCACTCCGCACTATGCCACGTGCCCCGACCCGCGCCCACTATGCACTTGTGCCTGCGCCCAACCGCATCAACACCTGTGCATCATGCCGATAGAGCCCACATCATGCCACACCGCTAAGCCAACTACTCCCATCACCTCCACTGCCACACCCATGCCCTACTGCCAATCGCTCCCGTCGTGTCACCACGCTAGCGTCCTGCCATGCCCATTCTGAGCCATGCGGCACCCACGCTGTGCGATGTCGTCTCAGTCCCATCGCATCACGCCCATCGCCCATGCCGTGAGTCACATGTGCACAGCTCCTGCTCCCCCTCCTTGGCTATTTAAGCTTCCCCAACCACCCTTGCTATTTCATGATTCCTCCACAAGAGCCACATACGGCTCGGATAGGAGGAAGATGATAGACTAGGTGGTTGGTGGAGAACAAGACAAGAGTCACCACTAAGTGTTGACTTTACTAAGACTCTTCCAATCTATTTGCCTTTGAGTTGGGGCAAAACAAGTATCAACAGCTAGAATAGCTAGGAATAAGGGTGAAAATAGATCGAACACGAATTGTATAGTGCCTTTATCATATTTATAATTGTATTTTATAAACAAATACGAATATGCATTTGAATATTCTCAAATATGAATAAAATATTATAACAAATACGAATTCAATTTGAATATCTTCTTAATTTAGTTGGATCCGGATATCCCCATAACTTATATAGTATGAATATATTAATGATATTTTATCCTCGTACAATTACGCTTAATCATTCTAATTCATTTATTTCACCTAAAGAAACACGAATTCACATTCAATTAAAAACATGTCTAACTAGTTAGTTGTATTGTAATGAAATATGTATATTACTTCATCGAATATGAATAATCCAGATAAAATAACATTTCAGATGGTAAAAGTCCATATCATATTCGTATCCATATTTTTATGCGAAATCGAATACAAATACGAATAGAAGAGAAATTGTTAATCAGATTGAAAAATCTATACCGTATTCATATCCTATCGAATACGATAACATGATAATACGAATAATTTATATCCATTTCCCACCCCTAACTAGGAATAAGTTAGTATGCGAAACAATGGCGAATACTTATGGCAGTCTTTTTGAATTGGTTTGTCGATATTCGATTCATTCATATAAACGCTTATTTTAGGATAAAAACTATTGTCAGGTGGCGAGGCTTACCAACCGGGAAAATGGTTGTCAGGCATGCTTACCAAGGTCGGCTCCTAAAATGATCCATGACAAATGTCTGTCTTTCTCATTTCTTAGAATCTTAATTCCACTTGTAACGCATCCAGAGGACTAGCTGGTCAGCAGCCGCACATCTTCCAAAGCAGTTGTTCTTCCAGAAGCCGTAGCAGGCAAAAGAAAATTCGCAACCAACTGATGTTTCATTCGTGCACACTGCACTGTTCTTGCAGAAGCCGTAGCAGGATGCAGATTCAGGCATCAAACTCGAGTACGGTGTAATCGAGCGAATACGAACGAAAATAATTTATTCTATATTTTTTATATATTTTTTGTTAAAACTAGATATAGATAATATTAAATATCTATTTCTCTATTATGTATTTGTTTTATAAACCTTCTTCGATTGATCTGTCGAACGGAAATTATGCGATTTCTTTGCACTCTTAATCTCGAGGCATAGATGGATTATATATGCTTGAATTGACGATTATTTGCATAGCTTTTCCGTAAGGGAACTGATCCCCCCGGTTTAATTAGTAATAGTCCATAAGACTATCAATTGACTAGAGGTAGCTAGCATGCATTGCATCATTTCTGGCAAAACGGGTAGTTGAGTGTTTCTTTTTAATTAGCTAATGAAAACTTCTTTTATCGACGTTGTTAATTACCTTAGTTCCATTGACATATTCATACACATTTGTCAACGGCACAGAGATAATGAAACTCTCACTTGTATATCTATATATATATATATATATATATATATATATATATATATATATATATATATATATATATATATATATATATATATATATATATATATATATATATATATATATATATATATATATATATATATATATATATATATATATATATATATATATATATATATATATATATATATATATATATCGTACCTACAATATTAGTATATTGAAATGTTATGTCGTGTGTATGTGTGTATATGTGTCTATATATGTATATATATGTATATGTACATATATATGTACATATACATATATGTATAAAAGGTGGCTTCTTTTCGGCTGTAACTTATGGGTTTTGGCCCTAGTGTGAGCGCTTATATGAATGAGCCGAATGCAGGTAAGTTGATAAACCATTTTAAAAAGACTGTCCTGATAAATCGTTTCGAAATGACGACAAAGAAAACATCGTGTTTGTTTATTTAAAAAAGCCATAGACCAAAAAGAACTCTGCCATATATTCTCAGAGCTAGCACTGCTATAAGCACGAACAATTTCATAAAAGCGTGTTCACAAAATTCTGTTCATACGTACATGCAGTCATGCCTCGTTACTCTTCAGTCATTCTGATCATATCTATGTTCCATTTTCTTACTGCTAGCTATTTGATTGACTCTTTACATTTCCTGCAAGGCAAGGCTTGAAATCAATCAGACAAGACTACACGATATTAAGCCTGTTAAATCCTAAAAAGCAAAGCTCAGCTCACACCCATCGCAGAAATTGACCGCAGTTTCAGTGCGCAAGGCGAACGCCACACAATAGCTAGCTAGTTCCCTGTCAAATTTGCTAATGGCTTGGCTGTCAAATTTAATCACTGGCCAATACACGCATTCCAAATTACTAAAGTCATACGCCAAAGGACACATCAACAAGACAAGCAACAATATTTATACCTAATTAAGCACAGAATGTTTCACACTACGATGAAGTCAACAATACGAGTAGCTAGTTAGTCTGAAAAGCTCATGGCTTTTGGCTGAAAACACTGTAGCTGGCTGAAAAAGCACTGTAATTGACAGAGGCTTATTTAGCATAATTAAATTTAAAAATATTTAAAAATATAAAAAATATGTTAGCCCATTACGTATAATACAAACAAATATGGGAAAAAAGAACCGGCAAAAAAGCTTAACAAAAAACCAAAAGTTTAAAAAAAAGCGAAACTTATGAATAGTAAAAAAAATAAGCCAGAGTCCGAAGCCGCCCTGAAACTGAACATACATGAATGACGGCATGCGTGACGTACGCAAAGCTATACATGCTAGTTGTAGTAGCAGCAGCAATTTGGAGTCTGGCCTCTCATGAGAGGAAGAATCAGAATCCGGCTAAGGTTCGAAGGTAGGTAAGCTGGTCATCAAGTCAAGTACTACAACATGCCGGTAGAATTAATTAACCTAAGAATTCATATCAATTTTTCTTTTCTGAAGTTAGATTATTTTGCAACATAAAAAACGTATGCATCTTAGGGTCCATTTATGGCCCTGTTTGGATACGCTTATCTGAGAATCGATTTTAACTTGATCAGGATTTTCTGATAAATCGCGATCTGAAGAATCTGCAGTCTGAAGAATCGTCGCGGTGGAAGAAACGACCCCTCGGGCTCGCGGTATAGGATTTTGGATTCCCAGTGCAAATGCCGATCTTTCCCACCGCGGTGGTTGAAAGAATCGAAAAATAATCAAAGCGTTTGGGTGGGATTCTCGCTTAATTCTACCCAGAATCGGATTTTAAGCGTATCCAAACAGGGCCTATATTGCCTTTCGATTTTGTCTTTTGGCTTTGGCTTATGAATAATAACAGTTATCGAGAAGCTTGTAGAGAAAGAAACTCGCGTGAGATTTAAGTTAATATAAATAAAGTCACTGTAGTGTGTACTATAATTATTTAGTTGATCTTATCTCAAAAAACACTCTGATACTGTAGAAGAATATTTACTAAAAAATAGCTTTTAGACGCCAACATAAATAGAGCTTTAGTACTTGGACATCACCGAGAAATACGTACGCTGCCATTAAAAAATGGCGGCTAGGTTTCGTTGAACTGGTATTGATGGAGAAAAATATTGGAGATGGTCGGGTGTTGAAACTTGATAAGGAACCCTTTTTTTAATTACTTGACCAAGCCAAGTGGATTGCATGGAGTACGTAACAATAGTCTTCTCCTTGTCTTCAAGATTACTAGTAGTATTTTTGTAGGACCTATCCGTATGAACAGTCCTTAAAACCAGTGTGAAGTCCTACAAATGTAGTAAAAAATGATTTACTTGAGAAGCAATCCTCTTGTCATGTGAAAAGGTCAAATACTTAAAGGCTCGCAAAATGTTTTTAATGTTAACTTCTCCTGTAGTGGAAATTTTAATTATGTTTTGGATCTGTCTATCTAAATGGGAATATAACTATCTAATAGAATAATTAGATGGGTGAAGGGTGATACTACACTGTACATTAAAAGGTCGTGTATGGTGCAGAATATATTCTTATAATAAAATTATGTATGGTATCTGCACTATCCTCAAAAAAAGTATCAACACTAGGATTCAAAGAAAAAAGGAATAGTAAAATACAAGAGGTTTGTGGAGGTTGGTATGGATTATAAATTGACCAAAATTTCGACTTCGACTAAATTTGATCTAGAAAAGTAAACGAAAGAAGGATCATATAACCTCACATTAGCTGGACATGTAAGCAAAGAATTATTGGGACAAGGACTGAAAAAGAAAAGAGATCTTGTGAGAACACGAGATTTGCAAATCAAGCAGCCAGTTCTTCTTTCCTCGGCATGTCGGGGAGATCTTTTGAAAACTATTGTTGAGTCTTTTTTTAACTTGTTGTTTATGGTATCTCTCGAACAAATAAACAAAACAACTTCTCTACTATTTTTTTAAAAGTGGTTTATCGACTTATTAGTATTCTATTCATTTGTATAAACGCTCGCGTTAAGATCAAAAGTTATTAGCCGCAGCTATAAACTATCAATCATAGCCGAAATAAACCACTGATGTCCGCAGACAATGTGGTCATTTAGTCCCACAAGTTGCAACAGATCCACCATGAATAACAAATTGTAAACAAGCAGCCATTTTCTTCAGAGGGACTGAAGCTCGGTCAGATATCGTTTCCAAAAACTTAATGCAGAGGAGCAAATAATCAGTTTCCTAGCAGCCTCAAATAATCGGTTACCTAGCAGCCTTAAACAAGACAATCAGATGGGGCTGCTCTCAAATTAAAGACAAAAAAAATAAGGACATGTTGCCGAGATCACCAATTTATATATAAGCTTCCAAAATATACAGGATCATAATTTTACAAATGACTGAGCTTCTTTCGCAAAATTCCATTGGGTATTGATAAATATCATCCGGATGTTTTCTTTCTAACTATCATCCAGATTTGTGACCGTTGGATTAGAGATCCAACGGTCACGAATTCTCCCCGCCCCCTCCAAAAAAAATCTCCCCTCTCCAAAAATAAGACACTGTTGTATCTTTAATCCAACGGTCAAAAATTTAAATAATTGATAGGAATAAAACATCCGGGTGATATCTATACACACCCAATTCCATTTACGTAAACAAGGGCGACGCCTTGTACAGTCACTGTTAGATTTAAGTTAGGTGACCACTGCAAAGCGTACAAGCTCAGAACCATGAATCTATTATGGTGTGAACCATCTGATCTGATCAACGTAGGTAAGTACAATATAATCGTTGGTTGACTACTCAGATCGAAACATGCAAAACCACGATGCTAACGGGTAACGGCTCAACTACGTCTACGTAGGTGATGCGACTGATCAGCCTTGACATGTAGCCAACCCCAGCCTCCTCAACAAACAACAACCTAACAAAGACCTCAGAAATTAAAAATGATCATCACATCACCAAAGTTAAGAGCAAAAAAAACTACCATTGGATTGCATTTCTTGCTCGGCGAGTCCATGGCGTCACTCCGGTCAACGAACGACCCAAAAGCCGAGGAAGTTTCGGCGTTGACGCGATCCAATCTGCACCGGTGGTCGCCTTCCCGCTTATAAAGCATGCAGCTCGTGAGCTCATCGATCGGCTTCGCTTACTTCCTCGGCGTCGTCGCCACCGTTTCTTGCGCAGACGCAGACTTGTTGTATGCCGCTCTGTTGGCCTGGCCACCACTGCCCTGCCGCATGTCCACCGCCGCGGTGCCGCCACCATCGCTGCTCCGGGCGGCGTTGACCACCCACTCTGCCAGAGTCGCCGTTGCGGCGCCCCGCAACAAGGCGCACCTCGCCAACCTCGAGCATCTCTTCCGAAACCGCGGCGCCGTTGAGAGTGGGAGTGGCGCGGCGTCGGCGTCGGCGGCTGCCGTGCAGCCGGTGCCGGCGCGGAGGAGGCAGCAGGCGCCGTTGCTGCGGCTGCCGTCGTTCCTCGCGCGGGGTAGGAGTGAGGCTGTGAAGGAGGAGCAGTTGAACCTGTCGCCGCGTTTGTTCCAGCCGGTGCCGCCCGACGGGCCGTCGCCGCGGGGGAACATCGCGTCGGCGTGGCGGCCGCTGCACGGCGAGGACGACTGGCGCGGCCTGCTCGACCCTCTGCACCCGGATCTCCGCCGCGAGATCGTCCGCTACGGGGAGTTCGTCGACTCCGCGTACGGCGCGTTCCTCGCCCACCCCGACGCCGCGCCGGGGGACCGCGCCGCCGTGCGCGTCCGGCTCCAGGACGCGGCCTACCGCGTGACGGCGCCGCTATTCGCGACCTCGTCCGTGGGCCTCCCGACTTGGCTCGCCGCCGCCGCGCCGTGCGCCGGGCAGCGCACGAGCCTCGTCGGGTACGTCGCCGTGTGCGACAACCCCGCCGAGGTCCGCCGCATGGGGCGGCGCGACATCGTCATCGCGCTCCGCGGCACCTGTACGGTCCTTGAGTGGGCGGAGAACGTCCGCGCCAGCCTCGTCCCGGCCACCGACGCCTCCGCCTCGCCGGGCGCCTCCACCCCGAAGGTGGAATGCGGGTTCTGGAACCTCTACAAGACCGCCGGCGACAGCTCGCCGAGCTTGTCGGAGATGGTCGTGTCCGAAGTGCGCAGGCTACTCAAAAAGTACGTAGCCTCCTCACGACCCATCTAAACTAATCCATTGTACGTAACACAGCATTTAACAAGATACTACAGTCTTACTAATTACTCTCATTCTCTCAAACTGCTAGCTAAATTTGTTAATTAACAATAATAATCAACAATAAGGTAATTAGCAATTGATTAAGACGTGTGTGTGACTGTGCCTTTGCAGGTACAAGGGGGAGGAGGTGAGCATAACGGTGACGGGGCACAGCCTTGGGGCGGCGCTGGCGGTGCTGATCGCCGACGAGATCGCGGGGATAGGCGGCGCACCGGCGCCGGTGGCGGTGTTCTCGTTCGGCGGGCCTCGGGTGGGGAACCGGGCATTCGCGCAACGCGTGGAGGCCCGGGGCGCTCGCGTGCTCCGCGTGGTGAACGCGCACGACGTCGTGCCGCGGTTCCCGCCGCCGCTGCCCGGCCGCTACGCCGACGTCGGGCGCGAGCTGCGCCTCGACAGCCGCGCGTCGCCGTATCTCCGGCCCGACGCCGACGCCGCGTGCTGCCACGACCTGGAGGCATACATCCACCTCGTGGACGGCTTCCTCGGCTCGCATTGCCCCTTCCGCGCCAACGCCAAGCGCAGCATCCTGCGGCTGCTCAAGAACCAGGGCGGCAACGTCAAGCAGCTCTACATCAGCAAGGCCATGGACATGCGCATCAGGCTCGACGGCGGTGCCGACATGCCCGGCTCGCCGCTTGGCCGCCGCGTCGAGGTGGCCGGCCCCGCGGGCACCGTGCTGGAGTGCGTGCACTGAAGACGACGACGAACCGGCGGGAAATGTCGGCGATGGCATCGAGGTTGTTTGGTCAAGGGATAATGGAGGAGTTGACTTAGATAGGAAGAATATGTTTATCAATACCTTTTATTATATTTTCTTTTTGGGTATCTGGTCTCAAGTTTTACCAAGTACAAAAGAGGAGGTGTGTGTTTAATTAGTAAATACACTAAGTTTTACCAAGTACAAAAGATGAGGTGTGTGTTTAATTAGTACATACACCAAACATGGAATTGGTACGGTACATGAAGAATATTTCATATTTGTATAGCTCAAGATTATTTATTGATTAGTAATTGGTAGCACAAAGATATAGGACTTATTCAAAAGTGTTGTGACTTTTGAGCTGTGATTTTTACCTGATGGAAAGAGAGATTGAATGAGTAAATGACAATCACGTTGAGTTGCCACTTCGTTCAAAATAGCTCCTCCTACAATGACTCCTACAAACAGATTATAAAAATTATCTTGAGAAGTCATTCCATTCAAAAGCCGACTTCTAAAGTCGAAAACTAGAAGTTGTTTGAAACAGGGCTAGAGCCTGTTCGTTTTTGCTTTAGCTTATGGCTTATAGTTTTTGAGCTGTTTATAAGAAAGAGTACGGAGTAACAAAAACTCGAGTGCGGTTTTGACCGATATAAATGAAGTCGATACAGTGTGTACCACAATTAATTTATAGATTTTGTCTTAAAAAAACTTTTCGTTTAAAACTAGTTACTATAAAAAAAAACCTAAAATAATTTTTAGAAACTGCCCTATAGTGCCATCTTGTCTTACATCACAAAAGGTTAAATTATCCTCCCTTTTTTTCGAAGGGCCAGGAAATTATCCTTCTTACTAGCACCTCTCTACCATCTTGTTTTTATGTGGAACCAGGGGCTTCTTATCCCTTCATTATTCAGCAAGAGAGAGAGAGAGAGATTATCGGTTCTGTAATGATATCCATATTCTTCTTCTTCTTTTATTCTAGAAAAATGATGAGATCTTCTAAAATACAGGTTCCATATTTATTTCTTTTCGAAGAAAAAGAACATTTAATTACCCGCTAATACAATACAACGGACGGGGAAGAAAAGCTTCCACAGATCCTTACGAGAGCATAGTCTCCACAGAATCGGTTGCCTCTGACAGAGGAAGAGCACCTCCAATCCAAGCACGAAGAATGATTCAGCGTACAAGGACGATGGATGAATGAATGGTCCTCGCGTAAGCATAGTCTCCACAGAATCGGTTGCCTACGACAGCGGAAGAACACCTCCAATCCAAACACGAAGAATGATTCAGCGTACAAGGACGATGAATGAATGAATGGTCCTCGCGTAAGCATAGTCTCCACAGAAGCGGTTGCCTCCGACAGCGGAAGAACACCTCCAATCCAAACACGAAGAATGATTCTGTGTACGAGGACGATGAATGAATGAATGAATGATCCATTGGTTTGCTGGTAATTACCGAATCAAGGTCCGCATTTACTTCCCCACCGAAGAACGGGCTAATTGCCGGTCAAGTTGGACACCTACTTGTTCTTCCTCTTTTTAAGGTACTGTGCTGGTTGGACCTGACGCCAAAATAAAAAATCAAATTAAAAACCATGGTACTTTGGAACATAGCCTACGAGTCCTAACAACAGAGATAGGTAGATGTCCGTATTCAAATCTGTATCCATGTTCTTGTCCGTCCTATCGCCGTCCATCATCATCTTGGCATAGCGGAGCAAATGATCGATGCTGTATTATTACAAAACTATTTTTTATTTATAGCAAATTCAGTCATACGTACGACTGTACGAGCATGGATGGTCCACGCTGAAGAAACGGGAGGAGGTTCTCTAATTGTATATTAAGCTTAATTGACTTGACGCGAACATTAACAATCAAGCGTTTCCTGGTAGTCGGCAGGGCGCGAGTAGGTACAGGAGGCGATTGCATTCCCAAATCCCAAACAAGAACCACCTGTGTGTATGTATGAACTATATATGACTATTATATATGAAGCATATATTAGCTTCTTCAGGTACTTGCTTTCTTCCTCGCGCAAAAAAAAAATGCACTTGCTTCTGTAATCTTCAGTCCGTAGTTGTCTATGAAGAAAGAAACAAGAACGGCGACGACGACGACGACATCACGGTCGAAGGAACGGTTCTGATTCCTCCACCGCAACACTGTCCGAAAGAAATGCGGCGCCCTTTGCAGCAGGCCAGAGCCTGAAGTCAGACCTGCTGCTGTTCATGGGCAGAACATCACGGCCGAAGCGGCCTTCAGGCACCACTCTCTTCTTTGGCCCTTCGTCGCGCGTCAGAAACAGCTCTGATGATTCATCTGTCTCCGGGCCAAGTTCAGATCTCCTCCAGCTCGTGTCGTCGCCGTCGGATTCCTCCGTGCCGATGCTCTCGTAGTGTGAGTTGCTCCTTGCAATGAAGGCTGGCAGTGCGTAGTGCTGATCTGTTTTGCTGGATGTTGATGAGAACGTCAGGTTGAAGCTGCCGAATCCCTGAATCTCATGAGAAACCTTGCGTGCTCGATCGCGTTGTTCGTTCAGAAAGGATGGGTCTTCGAGCAGTTTGAGCACCTTTTCCGACTTGTTCTTCGCTGCCAGGCCCCAATTGAACCTGCAAAAGCATCAAGAATTCACCGCCTTGCCTTAGCTTTACATGTTTTTTTCGCTCAGTGAATAATTACAGTATAGGAAACTCATCAAAAATTTGGGCTCCTTATACTACTTCTTACCCTTTCTCATCAATGTACTGAAGAGTGCTCATTTCTCCGATGACCACCGCGTCATCGCCCCGGAGCTGGTCGGCGACGCCGCGGGGACCATGGATCAGCAGGTGCTCCACGACGATCAGGGCCTTGTACGACTCTCTCCAGAGATTCTTGTCAAACTTGGCCAACCTGATGTTATAGACGTTAAAACAACAGCACGTCAGCAAATGTAACAAGGGTGACAGTGAAAGCCATGATCAACCTTGTCGTTGTTCACCAAGCATGCAAAGATCCGAACCTCTTCTGCAGAACTTGCATGATCCTGGAGCGGTCGTCCTGATCGAACGCGGCGCGCGATATGAGGCCGAGCGTCCGAGCGTCCGGCAGCGACAAGCCGCCGCCGCCGGTGACCTCATCCGTGAGCCTAGTGATCATTTTGCAGAGACAAGAACCATCGTCGTACGTGAGAACCATACAACGGCGATTAAGATTCCGTCTTAATTTGCCTCAAAAAGACAAAATTGCACAACAAAAAGAACTCACAGCTGCGCCGGCGTGGCGCCGGTGAGCGCCAGCCTCGCGGAGCGCAGCCAACCGCCGCGCAGGAAGGAGGCGGCCTGGCTCCCGAGCCCCTGAAAAGACATGAGCTGCTGGCCGTTAGCGCCGGCCACCGTGCCGCCACGCTGCCTTGCGGTGGTAGCACCGCTCATGTTGGACGCTGGACCGATGCAAATGCGACGCTGGAAGTGTAATCAACTTGCGCGCGATGAATGGAGCTTGATCTGAAGCAAAACTGACGGCGGAGTTAACGGGATTGGACTCGGCGTCGTAGTGGCGTGGTGGGCAAGTGGAGTAGGGGTGGGAAAGCACTTGCAAGGTTGCACAGTTGCACCGCATCATGTGGATCGAGGGAAGGAGCCACAGGTCAAAAGTCTTGGAGAATTAGGCAGCAGTTCTTTATTTTTTTCCCCTTCTGTACAACGAAATTAGGCAGCTATTAACTTTGACACTTTGTTGTTCTCTTTTTCTTATGTGTTTGTTTTTCGCAAATAAAACTAGGGACGAGCGATCCTCGTGTTTTCGCAGCCACAAACTGAACCCTTGGTGCATCTTGTATAGGGGTTATTTTTCTCCGAAGCTGACGGCTTTTGGTTTTTGTTACAGTACCTAACTTTCGAACGGAGTATTTTCTCAAGACGGGGTTTACAAGTTAAACGATGTACACGTTAAAAGCTCAACATCTGTACCATCCAAAATTGCAAGTGAGTATTGCTCTCTCCGTAATCTGTACCGTAAACAGCTAAAATTCAAAAATTTCAGTCAAAAGTCATAAGCCGCAGTCCTGTAATCCGGGGTTTTTTTGCATGTTAGAATTGGTGTTGAAAGCTTTGGTCGATTTGAGTTTGGTGGATGGCACGTCTCAAGTAAGGGGAGATTATGTTACTCATGTGTGTTGACGTTTTGGCCTGTTGTTGTATCTGCCTATATCAATCAAATCTCTGAATATTACCGATGGAACTTGACTAAGTGCAAATAGATGGATTAGGCCATGGTTCAATACGAGATGTTGACATTGACCTAACTGGATATATAGTGCATTGGTATGACCTTGACATATATTTGACAATAATAATCTTAACGGCTAAACTATCACAGATTAGTAGTGCATTTTTTTATCCTATTGGCAAAGGGACGGAAAAAGAAAGGAAAAGGCATGGCAGGCTCTGTCAGCTGTGACTTTCTCCGGGTATAGGTAGAAAATATGACATGGAACAAATCATGTAAATACATAGTACAAGGATATCAAGCAAGCACAATGATACATAGAGCAATACACTAGCTAAAGTATGATAAAAGAGAATAATACATGCTCAAGAGAATAAAACAAAACTCATATATCCATAAATCATAAATAATTAACTAGCACATAGATATACAAGAAACGTACTCGCAAAAAACATGACAAGAGTATAGCAAGAGTCATATATGCCAATATGGTACAAGTGAGCACATAGATAAGTACAACACGGTAAGAGTCATCAAACATGAAAAATAAAGGCATGAGGGTATAGGATAGCTCATAAAGTAGGCGAAGACACTATTCATGAAAGCACATACCTCTTAGATGCCATCAAAAGGAATGGAGAACCATCAAATGTCTCGATCACGCGACGAAACAAACGATCGGAACCCATCAATCCATATTCTCCATCCTATGTCCCTCGTAGCTACACATAAAAAGAACAAGGTGTCTTAAGTCTTGGATCTAAAGGGTTAGCAAGAAAATACTTGAGAATACAAATCTTGAACACCCTACCACTAAAAGCAACTGAATCCTTATATGAGTTAGCATGATGCATTGGATAGTTCATGCAAGAAAATCCAACAACATTATTAGAGGCACGCCGTAAGTGGACAACTTGACAAGAAAAATGAGTGCTATCTCTAGGAAAGTGACGAAAACCTTGCTTGAAAGCACCATAATGAGAACCAACAAATACACCAAAAGAACTCATAAATCCTCCTAGTTGGTACGCACATCGATAGGGAAAATGAGGACCACCACTTGAGAAATGATAGAAATCTTGCCTTGGGGTAGCTCACAGACTAAAACCAAAACCATGAGAACCAAAGTCTATGACGTTGTCCAACACCACTAGAAAAAGTATGAAAGAAACCATCAAAAGGCGAGCGTTTATGCTAGACTCACAAATGTTCATGCAATGACGAAAGCTATGCACACTTGAAGATTTAGAAGTACATGCTCGATGCATGTGTTTAGCACATCGAAAGCAAAAATCCACATAATAACCATCCTTATCATAAAATAAGCAATGATGCAAAGATCTACAAAGAAACATAGTCTGAGAGGATGAAGGACCATTCTTGCTCGAAAGAGAAGTCCATTAGGACAAGCATGAAGACCTCTTGCTAGCACTAGGTCCACACATGTTATGAGAAGGGTAATGTGTGTCTCTAAATGCTCGACAACGCACTCGATGCTCGTGTTTGACATGATGAAAACAAAACTCAACAATGTGTTCATTCTTCCTACAAAACGTGCAATAATACTTCTCTTGGAGAGATGATGTACAAAGTGAGGAAGAAGCACCTTTATCTTTTGAAGTCTCTTGAACAATGTCGAAAGAGCCATAACAAGCATCACTAGCTGAGAAAGAATGATCCAAATCAATACCATAAGTGCCAACATCAAGTGATTCAAGAGCAATATGAGAAGAATCCAAATCTGATTGCAAAAAAGCATAAGCAACTCTCAAAACATCAATCTCGGATTAGAAAGAGACACAAGAGTCACAAGACTTAGCGCTCATATCACCGCGTACTCTCTCCATATAACCAACCTTATTCCTTAAGACAATGCAAGGTGTGCAAGAGATTGAAGAAATATTGTTAGTGTGCATAGAATACAAAGCATCAACATCATTTAATAAGCTAGCATAATTCTTGCAAAAGACTAAATCATCCTTAAGCAGTTTTTTATATTTCAAGCACATGCTACAAGGGCTGGCTCTAATCTCAACAATCTCAGCCCTAGCAATGTATAATTGCTCAATATAAGTATAATGAGTCAATTTTAACTTCTCTATTTTAGCAAGCATGCCTACACAAGAATCATAATCATTTCTAACCAATGATCTAAAATTGCTTATTTCTAGCTTAGCATTATCAAACTCTTGATGTAAGGCAATACAAGAATCATGTGACATAGAAGCATTTGATTTCAACAAGTCATTTAGTTTTCAGATTTTAGGCATGGAAGAGAAGTTCTCAAATTTTCATTATCTATATGCAAGGACTCATATAATTCACATGGCAAAGGAGATTTCAACCTAGCAATTTCATTAAGCATATCATTCTTATCCTTCACTAGGTACCTAATCTCTAACTTAAGAGCAAACAATTTTGAGATGAATTTCTCCTTGCTCACCTTACTTAGCTTGTGGATTGGATTATCCTTGGAGAGCTCCTCATGATCATCCTCCATTGCCACTCCACACAAGCCATCTGGTTCTTTCTCCTCCTTGGACTCAAGTGGCTTCACATACCTGAAACTAGGACAATGGAAAGCAAAGGATGCACCACAAATGTCACACTGGACATTCCTAGCAATAGCCAACAAGCTCTCTTTGAATTCAAGCATCTTATCACAAAGGACGTCATCGGCAAAAGTGCCACAACAAGATGCAAAGAAAAACTCATAATACCTCACACTAACAGTCATGCTCATGATTGGTTAAGATCAGTCAAAGAGCAAACCTAGCTCTGATACTGATTATAGGACTAAGAACAACAACTAGAGGGGTGAATAGGAGCCTAAAATTAAATCAAGGCTTTTCCAAATCCATTCCAAAGATAAACTCAAAGCTCTTCACTCTAATATCTAAGAGAAGCTATAAAATTCAAAGACCAAGCACCCATAAGGAAAGTTCAACAAAAAAACCGAGTCAAAAGAATGTTGACCCTAAAATCAGTGTTGCTGCCAACTAAAGTCCGGTAGGACCGATTTTCCAATGATGTTGGAGTTATAAAGGCGATTGCACCACCCCTGCTCCAGAACAACAAAATCGGCACAATTTCAATCCAAGAATTGATGAAACTTTTGATGCACCTTCTCTAGGATGTCACGAACCTATTCCAATTAATGACCCAAAAAATCATTGCTAAAGTTTTGATATTTTTCTGTTTGAAAGAAGGTTGTGCCAAAACCAAGAATACTCAAGAGCCTAAGGCAATACTTGCTCGTGGGTAATTGATGGTCTAGATAATCTTGAATCTACTCGCACATATCTCAACAAGTCCAATCCCACCAAGAATCCAAGCGAAAAGGCCTAAAACTAAAGAACCCAAAAATCACACTTTTTAAAGCCAAAACTAAACAATCCCAAGAACTTGCAAATAACAAGTTTCTAGATAGATAGAATATAATTTTCAAGAGATATCTCTATCACTTACACGTTCTTGACACAAAGCAAGATCAAGGGAAGGAGAAACACCTAAACGAAGCCAAACCAAAGAATCAACATGAGACCATATGAGAGACTAGAATGAATTTGGTAGATATATTGACACTTGGAGATGTATGGTTATAGACACTCTCTAGCCACACACAAGATATAGGAATAACAAAAAGCTCACACACAAGAGCCACTCATACCTCCCACAAGTTCTCTCTAAGAACTCTAACTCTCCCCCCTTGCTTGGATGGATGGGTGGCATCCTCAGCCACCTCCTCTCTTTTATAGTTGAGGCTCACACCTGCCACTCCATGAAAGTCTAACCCTAGCACCTAGGTTACAAAGTGGATTCCATCCACCAACACATGTGTAAACCCGATAACCCAACACATAATGGGTCTTCATTCTCACACGCACGTTTCTCAAAGCACCGCTTCCACTTGGCTCCAATAGCCTAAATCTCCTATCCTTGGCTTCATCTTCATGACCTAAACCCCTTAGGCCATTGCCACGGTTTTCCACACCGCTTTCATCTCCAGTATTAGGCACGTCCAATTGCCCCTCCATCGGCGCTTCCTGAATTCTTCACCACGAAGCATCGCATATACTTCGTCTTCTTTCATATGGCTCCAATGACTTGTCCCAAACCTCTCACGCGTTTGGATCCCTTGAATCACCTTTGCTTGCAAACAGACCTCAAGTCACTTAACACACCACATTACCTACTCAACTATGACCATGACGACACTCGACTTCTTTGACTGCTCCGGAACTCAACTCCTCCCTGAGCCTAGTCTCAGTCCACCTTACCGGTGTCTATCATGTCCACCACCGGTAGCTCCCGCTTTGGCTCCTTATCTTCATGGCTTGTAACCACCCTGCTAGCCTCAGTCATATTTTAATAGCACCTTAATCGCTCTGGAACTCAGCTCCTTCCTAAGCCTAGCCCTGATCCCTTGACCGCTCTAGACCTTAACTCTCCTAGCCTAGTCCCAGTTCCATCTGCCTCACCATAACCTAGCTCTGGAGTCCTACAACCATCACTAATAAGCAAACTATCATGTAGCACTGCACGAGACACGAAATCATCAATTTATACAATTGTTGAGCCAGCACACTTACCTCCAAAGCATATCTCTTGGAAGCATCACCTTAAAGCATGATGTGCATCTCAACACATCAAGGTCTTCGCTCAAACCTTGTCATTCATGGTTCTTGTCCATCTTATGTCTTGCTCGAGGTCAACTATCTCACTCGGCATCCAAGATCATTCTGGACCTCAGTTCTCCCTAACCTAATCTCGGCCTTCCTCACCGCTGACCATAATTACCTCCAAGCATTTCTGCACAACAATAGATGAAGCAACCATTTCCAGGCATAAGTTATTCACAACTTGGCCTAAATTAGTCCATAAATGCACAATGCAATATGTATGCATCGAATCACTGATCCTAACCCCCTAAGACCAAACCTTAAACCATATGCACACACTCATCACATAACCCCCTAAAAGGCCCATCTGACAGCCATTGCCTGGCCAGTCAGACTGCAGGTGCTCACACTGGTCAGACCGCCAATCACAGGCTGATCTAACCGCCCTTTACCTCCCCAATAACAGGGGAGCAATCTTACTGCAACCACCATGCTGGTCAGACCGCTGATACCACAACTGGTATGACTGCCAATCAAAGATCAGTCACATCGCCGCCACCCAAAATGCACTACTCGAAAACACACTCTTTGAAAAAGAAACAACCACTAACTAAAACTCAATCATACCGCAACCCCGAAGCAACCGCCACCATAGCCGGTCACACTGGCTACTGACCACCAGTCAGACCACTAGTCATCGGCTGGTTTGACCGCCCCCAACTAGTCGCTCCAGCCAATCAGACCGTAGCTTCTAGCCGGTCTAATTGCCACCTCACCGCTAGTCTTACCGTAGTTGCCCAGCCGATCAAATCGGTCTCGGCACGACCAAAAATCCCCAGTAACAGAGAACCAATCTAACCACACCCTATGTACCGATTAGATCGCTCTGGTCGGTCTGATCGTTAGCATAAGCCGGTTAGACTGCCACCCTCTGATAGCAACAGAAATTTGCAATATCCCAAAAATCAAACTTAAACTTCTCAACTCTTTCAAAACAATATCAATTACTCATCACAATTATAGGGTGATCTTCACATAGTTGGTCGAACTCAGTCCGATCAATCGAGTTTGACAAGAATCGAGTGTGGAAATTAAGCATATCTGCAACTATATTACGTGTTATGCATGGTAATATGAATGTTTGTGCTCCACATTTGTACATGTCCATACAGTACATTTTGCTGGTTGTACTCCAGTACACATATGGTACAAATTAATAAGAATGTTTACATGTACACTACTACCACCTCGATCCACCAAATAAGATTCCCTCCCTGTTTGAACAATATTAATTTTACTTCCCTTATGTTCATGGTTGATTTCTCCTTGAAATTATTTTTTGACTGGGGATTGCAAATACATTCCTTCTATAAAAGAGAAAAAGATGGATATGGTGGCACGTTAGCCAGAATAACCACCTCAATAATGACCTCGATGATCCCCACCGTAGGACTACTAACATATTAAGTGTTTTATTTGTCGGCAACATGACCACCAACATACAATGACAAGAGGAGGGTTGCAGTCTTACAGTGGCCTTTTGGAAGCCAGAAACTCTAGCAATCGCTAAGAGAAATGAGGTATAACGCCCCTATTTCTGAAGATATTATGAAACCCCGTAACCGTACAAAAATGAACAGTTACGACGTTCTGAACGTGAGCGATTATCACAACAGTACAAGCTTACAACAAAAGAACAAACTTTTATTACAATATATGGTTTATCAACCAGTTTTCACTAGCGGGCATGCAAGCCCACAAACCACAGTACATTACAAAAGATCCCAAGCGGCCTGAGCGAGGCTAAGACCTAAGACCAGTCTTCCTTAGAGAAACAGGCTCTTCAGGAGCTTCTTCCTCAGCTGGCTCTTCTTGACTCCATTGGCCTTCTGTTGTTGTTTTAACAAGTCATGAGTACAACCGTACCCAGCAAGTTACAAGGGTAAATCCTAATTTACTATTTGCAAGGATAATCAAGGGTGGGAATATATTACATTGAGTGGATGCAGTTTTATTTGCAAACAAATAAAGTTAAAACATTTCTCCTTAAGATCAGGAGTTTTCTATTATCAAATAAAGTTTCATCATTACTCAGATTAACAACATCATAAATTCTACTTATGCCTCATTGTTGGAATCACCCTATTAACATAGCTTCATTAACCGGAAACACGGCGTATTCGAATACCATTAGTTTCACTCTACATAGTTGTTCAACTTTACCCATATGATTCCTTAACTCCCGCGACAGAGTTAACAAAGTCAGGTCGTTTCACTGCTCAATTCTTTATATAAGCTCTACCCGATAGGATCACTCAGTCACGGCCAAAACTAAACCTAAACTCCCCTTGCCGTTTTAAGTGATCACTACCGTTGTTAGGTACCCGCAGCATACCTAACTCCCTGGCATCTTGTCATCTCACATCCTATAGAGTTTCAATCGAGTTGAGCAGTTGCTAAACCAGTGTTGTCAAGTCAACTCCTGTGGTTGAGCGTTCACTATGTCTTTTACTTAGTATAAGATTCTTGTCCTTATATTTTTCACCTGAGGCACCAACCACAACTTCCACTGTACTCAACAGCACTAACCACCACCATTCCAAACCAAGCTCCACCCTAGGGTAAGGTCATGGACGGAGATCACATCGTGATTTTCCAAAGCGCACCCTTACCCTATTACCAGTTTTCAAATTCTACCAGCCAACGGTCAAAATCACTTAGTAGTACAAAATGTTGAGTGAGATGATTTATGAATATTTATACCATAATGTAATTGTTATTAAGGCTATCAAGGCAAATGTGGCCATCAATCAAGGTAGGGTATTTTTCAGTGGTAGGATTTATCTAAGTAGCATGCCATTCTAAACATTTTATTTTAAGCAATTAATATTTCACAATTATCAACAATGGAAATAAATTAATTAAATACTGCAAGAATGTATGGGCTTCAATATGATCAAAAACATGCAACTTGCCTTGCTGCTCAAGAATTTCAACGATCTCGTACAATTGAGCGACTGGTTTTGGATCTTGAACAGCAACCTCGGCGAAGTCGGAAGCTAGCGTAAACACATAAAATAACACATAAGTTCATACTTGATTCTAATCAATCTAGGAAAAATAATCTAATTAAAAAGGAGTAAAATGCATAAAATCTCAAATGAGGGAATTTGAATTTATTGGAGATGAATTTGGTGAAAAGAAGGCCAAATTTGAATTCAGGGTGTCAAGATGATCAAAATGATATTTTTTGGAATTTTTCGGATTTTTGGAATTTTCTAGATTTTTCTGGTATTTTTAATACTTTTTTGAATTTTTAAATTGTGTGAACAGTGTTGGGTCGGCTCAGTGAACAGTGCGGCCCGGCCGGTATTTCCCGCGCGACCGAGCAGGCCGATCGGCCTGCGGCCCAAGTCGCACGCACGGCCGAGCAGGCCGACTGGCCTGCAGCCCATACGAGCACGCGGCCGAAGCCCAGCGCGCGCACACTCGCCCGATGGACAACGCGCGGACGGCGTGGACGGATGCGATGCGACAAGCGCAGGCGCTCGGATGGGAGGCAGTAACAAACGCTAACGGCCCAGATTTAAACGGAAACGGACGTCCGGATGGAACAGCCAAGAGGGAAACCGAAGGCTGCGATACTGCCACGTCACCCCCGGGAGTCATCTTCAACCTCCAGACATCTCTATGTGGCGGCAAAACAGAGCTCGCCGGCTAGAGCTAAGTGGCGCCGGCAGGGTTTTTCCAGGGAAACGGGTTCCACAAAAGGGAGCAACTAGGGTTTGGTGTTCCATTTTAGGGCTTTGGGGAGCGAGAGGATGGACAGTGACGGCTAGCAGCGACCGGAAAGGTGACGGCCTCACAGCGGCGCAATGAGACTTTGGGGGCTCTCCGACAAAATTGGCTGCTATTTCACCATCTAGGGGATACCAGGAACACACTAGAGGTGATGGTTTGGATCGGAAGAAGCTCAGGTGAGCTAGCCACGGCGAAGGCCTTTCGGCCGACGGCGGTCTCAGCCACCAGGGCTCCAGGCCAACGCATTCGCCCAGGGGAGTTCGCCGGTGTGATCAGCAAGAAACAGAGGTCGTGTCAGTGCCGAGAATTGAAAAGTAATCGATTGAAGCTCGAGATCGCTGCTAGGGCTTACCAGGCGCAGGGGCGGCGATCGGTGGCGAAGTGATGGTCTTGGGTTGAAATTAGCGGCTCTGAGAGATGTGTGGAAGTGCTAAGAAGCTTTAGGAGGTAGGCTTTGGGCTTTAAAGGCGGCGAAAGTCGGTTGTCGAGGTAAGGCGGTTCGGAAACTTGCCTCTCGCACGCGGCCGAGGCGATGGGACAGCTCTGGAGCTGCGCAAAGAGCTTGAGAGAGAGGTGGCACTGTCTCTGCAACTGTTGTCAGAAGCTTGACCCAGGTGCGACTTGAGCTGCAAGGGAGAGGTGAGCTATGCGGCGGTGAGGGGATGAGTGCGGGAGCAGCGGCGCGCGGAGCGAGGGAGAAGCAGGGACCTGAGGCTGACTTGTGGGGCCGCTTGTGCTGGGGATGAGGATGAGCTGGGAGCGGCGGCCACAAATTTGGGCGGGGAGAGGACGACGCGTGTGGCGGCAGCAGAGGTAAGGAGGTGGGGAGGCGCACGCGCGCGGGGCAGCGCCAGAGAAGAGGAGAAGGTGGAAACGACGGAAGAGGAAAGCGGATTTCCAGGGATTTTGCCAAATTGGGAAAGTAAGAATTCAAATAAAATTCAAGATGTGGTCCAAAATTTTTGAATTTTTAGGGTGTTTCATGCGGTGGGGTTCGAGCGGGGCGTTTTGACTTTTTGAGACGACACTCTGTCCTGCCATGGATGTCTAAGGAGGCCTCCGGCGAGAGGGTGTGGTAAATTAGGAAGAATTGTTGTAAACGGATCGCTTCCTTCGTTGCGACGACGGCCACAAGCGGTTAACTCGAAGACCGTTTGGCCCATGGCGATGATCCATCCACCGAAGCTCTCCGCCGCCTCGCTCGAATACCTCCTCTTCTTCGGTTCTTCCTCCTCTCGTCGCCGTGGTGGTCGGCTCTCCGTCCTGCTGCTGCTCCTCTCTGCTTGCTAGGTTGGCGTGGCCCCCGGGTGCCCTGAGCTCGCCATGCCTTCTCTACACGTCTTCCTTTCCAGCTTGTTTGAGCTGAGGCGCTGTGCCCGCTCTGCTCACCAGTGCCCCGTTTCCCTGGTGAGCCATGGCTGATCACTTGCCTTGTGACTGCTAGGCCATTGTTTTGTGAATCCATCGCCAATTTGGCTGCACCTTGTAACGCTCTTACTCCCTCCGATTCACCGTTCACCAAAACAGATCGTTTTAAGATAAGTGTAGTTAAACTTTTAGAATTTTAGTTATCGATATCTTTTAAATATTTAGATTGGATACGTAAAATACATAAATATATTTTCGTCTCAAACAGTACTTTTATAATATTATAATTATATTAAGTTTTATAAATATATTATAATAGAAATTTTTTAAAACCGTATCAATATCCAAAACATATATTTTTATAATCAGAGGAAGTAGTTATGGCAGTTATTTTCTCTCGACATAAAATTTCCAGTTTGTTTGCATTAACATTGCTAAACTATGTACTTGATTAGGTAGGTAGGTAAATCTCAACTCATCTCTAACCCACCATGTACGTGATGAGTGCTCATGGCTCATGTGCAAAACATACTGTGCATATCGAGAAATTCCATAAAATTAAAAAATGATTAAAAATCAGACAATTAAAAAACAAAAGGAATAAAAATGTGGTAACGAATTATGGCATATCTATAAGATTACATCACGTTGCATCTAAATAATTCATAATATCAGAAAATTTTGAGTAAATAACAACTACATTGCTGGCAACGCTTCTAAATAAAGCAATTCTTCCTATGAAATGCTGATGCAAATTCTGCTTGACAATCACAGTATCAAGACAAAAAAAACAGCCCTTGAAACGTCGATATCGGTAAAAGCAAGCTCCAGGAACCAAGCAGCATGAAACTCATAGATTCGCCTTATCTAAACGCGTCTTGAAACTAACATGGATTTCATATTGAGCCCCAAATACACGCAGCCGTTTTAACCAGAAGAACTTCTTGCACAATTCGTGTTTTTCCGCCTTGGTGACCAGAAATTGTTTCTTGACTTGCATTGAAAATTGCTCCCTGGACTTCTTATCAATATGAGGCGATCGTAACACGGTATACAAGGCTCGCGATTCAGGCAATCCAATCTTCTGTGCGTGAGGCATAAGCCCCGAGAGAGAGTTGTTTTGGTTGAAAGATTTCATCACTATGCGTATCTTGGTTGCCATGATTCCACAGCAAAGTAGAACTGCTTATCACAAAACCATGAAGCAATTTAGACAGCAGTAAAAAAACCGAAGCAACGTAGACAGCTATCCTTATTGTTGACATGATGGATGGGTGGGTAAGGGAAGAAGAATAAGAAAGTTACGATGTTTTAGCATACATGAAAAGGAAACAGACATAGATCACTTCTAGTAAAAGGTTCAATACTGGGCTTTTAGCATACATATTAATATGCAATATGGTGCTCAGTCATGCAATGTTACATTGATTTCCTGGACCTCGTTTCTATAGGGATATTTAGTACTTTCTCCAGTCATAAATACATGTTATCTTAGGATACGCGCAATTAAACTTTCAAAACTTTGATTATCAATATCTTTTTAAATATTTAGATTGAAAACAAGAAAATCATATGTATAGATTTGTCTCAAAAAGGACTTTCATAATATTATAATTTTATTAGATTTCATAAATATATTACAATATAAATTAATGCTCAAAGTTGCGTTTTGAGAACCGTGTCGATATCCAAAACAATATGTATATGACCGGAGTTGACCCATTACAAATTTTCTATTGTGAACACTGAGAACAATTTCAAATTCCAATGCTCACTGTGCACAAATGATGATCTCTATATGCATGTAAACAATTTAATACTACTGCATATCATTCCTCTAACCTTAGTTTCAGGTTATATCAATTTCACCTTGGTGCCTACGTAAAAGAAAGAAAAGGAGTCCCGTGAAGTTGATTTTGCACCAACACTATTTTGAGTTAGATATTTAAACAAGGGCATGCTGACAATCACTCCTCATGTACATAATCCTAAACAAAGACATGGAACAGAACATGTGGCCGCTACCAAAAGCAAGATAGTGGTAAGTTCTTAAATGCAAACATAAATCCTCAAATGCAATATGTACTATAAAGTAGTGTGCCTACTAGAGCAGTATGGTGAGGCCAACTTTCGATCTACTTCAAACAACATTATGGATCAAACATAAAGTAGTATTACTACCAAAAGCAAGATAATGTTAAGTTCTTAAATGCAAACATAAATCCTCAAATGCAATATGTACTATAAAGTAGTGTGCCTACTAGAGCTGCATGGTGAGACCAACTTTAGATCTAATTCAAACACTATGGATCAAACATAAAGTAGTATTATGTTCAACTAGCAGATTTACCCGCACAATTGCACAGCTAGATATTACGACATAGTTGTCTTTGATATACAACTCTACTGAATATTATTAAAATACAATTGTATTTACTATACAACTCTAGCCCCACCAAAATAAGTGGTGGAGATGCTTCTCTTTTTTTCTTAATTAATGCGAGAACTTCTAGAATTTTTTTCTTTTTAAGATTATTATGGGATTTTTTTGCCCTTAAAACGAATGAGGTGCCTTGAATCTCACCAGTGATTTCTTTTTATATAGATAGACCAGAGCAGACCATATGCTTATTATAAAAATGAGAGGATAAGTACCATCACCTAAAAAGAGAAGGGAGCACAAGGTTTACACTGCCTTCCCAAGAATTCACCGTCTCACTACAAGCCCCAATCCCTACAAACATAAACAGCAACGAATCAAGTAATAATCTGATTATTTCACAGGAAATGCATATTTTGGCTAATTAAAGCATCCTACTATCTCGGTAATAATATACAACCAACAAACAACTTACTGACTCAAGTTACAAATAGGGTCCTCTTTATTCCTATTTCTTGTTCATAATTTCAATATCCCAACTAGACACAAATGCTCTAAAGCAAAGAAAATATGAAATTTCTTTTCAGCATCCCTTGTCAGAAGTCTTCTACCTTTCCTCAGTATCATATTCATTTTATTTTTTTTTCAGTTCTTGATTAGGTAGCATTATGTTTATGACAATAAAGCATGAAGTCAAGAAACAAGAACCAATGAAATTCTCCTTGTTGCAATTTCACCAAGGCATTTCCTTTTACTAATGAAATCGATTTAGTTATTCGCTTTCTCAGAAAAAAAATTCTTCTTGAACTAATGTGCACAAAAATTATAAAAACATCAAGTAGGCAAGAAACAAGAACGTAATTCTAATCCAGAATAAAAGACCATGGATGAACAAATTAAAATCGTCACATAACAATAGGAAGAGATATAGATGATACAGTCTTTCACAAAAGAAAAAGGATGTAGATAGAGCAAGGAAAAAGAAAGGGTCTAACCAACAGTTTATGAGGGAGATCCGAGGACAAGGGGCTCGCCATGATAGAGATCCGAGGACAGAGGGCGATGCGGCGGCGGTGGCCAAGGATGAGGTCGCGAGGGTTTACTTTCTTCGCAAAAATGAGAGAGAGTATTTGTTAATGCCCATTCTTATTGGGCCTCAAGTTATCCAAAGCCCAACGCTTGCTTCACTACGGTGGCCACAAGCAGATAGAAATTTCAAAACCCATTTGGCCCATGGGCATGAATATTCGAGCGAGGCAGTAGAGCTTGGGTTGATGGATGGATCATGGACATGGGCCAAACAGGATTCGAACTTTCTATCCGCTAGTGGCCATTGTAATGAAGCAAGAGATAGGCTCTAAATAACTTCAAGTCCAATAAGAATGGGCATAACAGATTCTCTCTCGTTCATGCAAAGAAAGTCAATCCTCGCGGCCTCACCCTTGACCGCTGCCACTGCATCATACTCTACCCTCCAATCTCTACCGTCGACGATCTCCCCTATGAACTATAGGTTAGTCCTCACCTCCTCTTCAAAGTCCTTCCTCTACATCGTTTTTCTTTTGTGAAAGACCGTACCATCTACACATCATCCTAGGGCTATATGACGATTCCGATTTATTCATTCATGGCCTTCTATTCTGGATTGAAATTAGGTCCTTGATTCTTACCTACCTGATGTGTCTTTAACTTCTGTGCGCATCTAGTTCAAGAAGAATTTTTTCTAAGAATATGCATAACTAAATTGATCCCATTAGTAAAAGAATATACTTTGGTGAAATTGCAACAAGGAGAATCTCACTGGTTCTTGCTTCTTGGTTGTGTGCTTTCCTGCCATAAACTTAATGCTACCTAATTAAGAATTGGAAAAAAAATAATTTGAAATGAATATGATAAAGACAAGATAGAAAACCTCTGAGAATTGATGCCAAAAAAATTCTCTTTTCATTTGTAGCTAATTGGGTTACTGAAATTATGAACAAGAAATGGAAATAAAGAGGACTATTGCATGTTGCTTTAATTAACCAAAATATGCATTTCCTGTGAAATAACCGGATTATTACTTGGTTTGTTACTGTTTATGTTTGCAGGGATTGGGGCTTGGAGTAAGGCGGTGAATTCTTGGGAGGACAGTGTGGGCATCATGTTCTCTTCTCTTTCTAGAAAAGCTCAAGTATAGTGTAAAACTATCTTTAGCAACTTGAGCAAGTGAACAAATCCATCATATGTGAAGATTTGTTAAAATAATCTTATTATAATGTTATATTTTCCAAATCAAGAACAAGAAGAATTTACAATTCATATATAGACTGTATGGATGAACATTGTCATATCCTTAATCACATCACATGAATAAGAATCAATTTGGCAATTGCTTTTGCAAACTTGCCATCTACATGAAAGAAATATGAAAAGACCAATGTTCACAAAGGCGCTTTGAAGCGACCAATGTTCACGAAGACGCTAGTCAGACGGCAAGCTAGCGCCTAGACCACCTAGGCGGCTGACTTGGCAAGAGGAGGTGGGAGGGGGCAGTATAGCAGCGATATACATACTACTAATACTATCTAGTATCTACTTCTGGACTCATGGCAAGGAGCATTTGTTGGACCTGGAGGCAAATATACACAGTATTACTGGGCATACATTGAACTAAAGTTATATCGCTATTTTTCCCCGGATGTAAAACCTGGCACTTCAGGAAAGCAATATATTCAGGACTTTAGGAGACAACTCAGCCTTTGTTTCAGTAAGGACTTCAGGAGACAACTCAGCTTTTGTTTCAGTCAGGACTTCAGGAGACAACTCAGCACTTCATGAAAGCAATATCTTCCTGTGAGTGCTCAGTTCTCAGTTTGAGCAGTTTTCAGTCGTGCTTTCAGTTTTCAGTTTATACTGTTTGTGCGATCACACAATTCATCATTAGTAGTGTCATGTGGTAACAAAAGATAATGCCTTTTTTTAATTACTACAGCGAGTACAGTGCAATCCTAAGAACTTGATGTATACAACAAAACATTGATGGATACATCATCTAGTTTTCCTAAGAGAGTTACATACTTTCATGGAATTGTATGACACATGGTGGTAAGGGCAATATGGATATTTCACAAGCTGGGAATGGAGCTATAGCTTAAAGGATGCAATTTAGGCCAAACACTCCAAATTCCTAGGCTCCAACTTCTTCGGGAGCTGCTAGAAGCCTAGCTTCGGAGCCAAAAGATTGAAGTTGGAGCTGGGCCAAATACGCCCTAACTAGTAGTGTAAGCACGGCACAGCGCCGCGCGGCAACAGCAGCAACCAGCAAGGCAGCAACAACATAAGCTTGGCACAGCGGCAACAGCCAACAGGAGGAGGCCGGCGCCGGCGAGGGACGGCGGCGGCGTGTTACCTGGTGTCCACTCCAGGCTCCCACAAGGTACCTCCAATCCCTAACCCGGCTCCACCCCGAGGCTTTTATACTCCCTCCTTTTCGCCGCCGTTCGCCAAGTCGGCCGGCTAGCCATCGCCCAATCGCCTCCGCGCCACCTACTCCCGCCGTGATTTCCTCCGCCTAGGCCGACTGCGACCGGCTAGGCGGCGGCGGCGCCTAGAGCGCCGATTTGGTAGAAATCGCGGCGGAGGGCAGCCAACTACCGCCTAGAGGCCGATTAATCGGCTCTACGCGCCGACTTTTCAAACACAAAATTCAAGCGGCTAACAAGAAATCACAAGAATCGAGTGTTACCTGCTGCTGCCTTGCCGCTAATCCTCGTGCTTCCTCGCAGATCTGCAGCTCCGGCTCCTTGTCGTCGCCGTCGAATGAGAATGGGGACTGTAGGTGGCGGTGGCTGCCGCTGGTGGGATGTGGGTTTTTAGGGATGAAGGTTAGGTTTTCTCACGCACGCTTATATACCTCCCTCAAAACCCCATCCATATATGACATGTTCTCCGTTTTTCTTCCGGGGCCCATAGGCTTTCTCCACATGATACAGATGAGTGGATTTTTTTTTTATTGTGGTTTCTGTTTTAAAATTTTAACTGTACATAAGAAAATATGAAAAGAAAAATAGTTATATATAATTTTAGTTGATATAGTTAAAGTTGGTATAGTATCTACTATGATCTACTTATAAACCCTGATTAAAAAAACGTATCGTTTAAAATATAGTTAATATAGCAAAATCTAAAAGCCATAAGCATAAAGTGGAAAAGAACCTCGAAGATATCTATCATCACGAATTTGCCTGCTGTTGAAGGTACGACCATATCTGATGCATAGCCTCCATGTATGCCAGATGCTATTAGAATTAGAGCATGGGAACCAGTTAGGGTGGATAACAAGCTGGCTCGGCTCTGCTCGTGAAGGCTCGTTAGGGAAGCGGCTTGGCTCGGCTCGACTCATTAAGCTAACAGCTAAAAGAGAAGCTCGGCTCGGCTAGTTGAAAAGCTCGAGCTTGGCTCATTAGGCTCGTTAGGTGGAATATACAAATTGCATCAATCATATTGCTCGTTAGACTCGTTATATTTCATATTTGTTTTTTTGAATGATGACTTCTATGATTATCTAGAATAACAGTGAAACCTATACAGTAGTAATCCTATGACTGAAATCACATCAAAATGGAAAGAGTATCTAAGGTAGTAGGTTCATAACAAAGTAAGAAAAACTTGTCAAGAAAACTTCAATTTTAGTATGAGCAAATATGGCATCTGTTGGTTCCTTTCCATAGGTGAAATTAATAGAGAAAAGGGTAACATGTATTTTAATAATACCTCTCAATGACTAAAGAGGTGTGAAAATTGCAGGCATACATACTACTACTACTGTTGTACTAAGCCGTTCATGTTTTGATGGGCCGAAGACGCTACCGAGTTAGGCCGACCGAGCCTAGCGAGCGGCTTGCGAGCTGGCTCGGCTCGTTAACAGACTAAGCTGAAACCCTAGCTCGGCTCGTTTGTGGCACGAGCCAAGCTTTCAATGAGCCCAGCCAGCTCATGAGCCTCGAGCTTTTCTACCATCCCTAGAACCAGTCCATGCTGAACCAGACACTAGTGTAGACCAGGTGCATGTGGCGCATTGGTTAAGCTGCACCATATCCATTTAAAAAGGTTGGTGATTTTGTATATTGCTTTAGCATACATTCAGTTCCTTGTGTAAGTGCTCAGGGTTTCGCGGTCACATGGCATCAACAGTCGAAGGTTTGAAAATGTGTTATTAATTGATAATTTTGAATACCCCAGATCATATCTTTATTGGTATTCAAACTCTTTAATATGGGCTGCTGAAATATTGCTGAGGTGAATCTGTGTACTTGTCTTGACAGGAGCATCACCTGATATCAGGGGCGTAGCCAAGGGGGAGGCTTGGTTAGGCTTCAGCCTCACCTCCTCCTTGGCAAGAATATATTATATAGGTTAAGCTTAAGAGATATCATGATGGCAAATTACAGAAATAAAAAATACTAGAAAGGTATCAAGCTCTCCGTTCGGTGTCCAAACAGTCTTGCTAGAAAGAACTTCTGGTGAAATCAGCACTTCATTTGTTAAAGCCAAAAAAGTAGAATACTCATTGAAGCAGACATTGGGCAAATTCTACAAATGAAAAAAAAGCTAATAATAAGGTAGGATTAAACTCCGCATGTATATTTATATATTTTTAGGATGTGCTTTCTATTACTGAGATAATTTCATAATTTCATTGTATTTCTCTCTTTTTTTACTTTATTTCTCTTCTATTCATACATGAATTTTAATTGAGCAAAAGTAAAATATTGTATTTGTGACAATCTAGCTTGGCGCCTTAGCCCCACCTCGATTTCTTTTCTGGCTTCGCCACTGCCTGATATGGATATTGTGCTTAGCAAGTTCCTGGCCATGCCACTAGTGACCTGTCAGGTCCCAGCAAATCAGGGTTGAACCAAAATGGATCCGTTCATAGACCTCCAAGGGATGGGCAATCCACGAGAAGGAAGGGCTTCGAAAGTAATCTCTCTCTCTCTCTCTCTCTCTCTCTCTCTCTCTCTCTGAATGTTGTGCTGAAAGAACAATATGCCTGGCGTTTTTGAGCTTATTTGTTTTGGTTACGATTGATCCAAGCCTCCAAGGCGAAGTTATTTTATGATTTATTAAAGATGGTTTAACCAGCACAAAAGATGAGGCTATCCTATTAGATTAAGAATCTGACGAGTGCTGACTTGCTGCATGCAGGGCAAGGGCAAGAGGAAGACGATACGACAACGGTGCAGAGCCGAGCACCGCCAAGAGATATATTCAGGCTTAGGCAGATTCAGAGGAGCCGCCAAGAGATAAATTCAGGCTTAGGCAGATGTCCAGTGGAAGTGTGTTTTCCGGGGAGCAGCAGTCTGCCAGCTCAAGCTAGCTCAGTCTGTAGTTCCGGACGCATGTAGCTTCCTTTAGCTTACATGCTGATATACGATACTATGCTGTAGTAGGAATGAAGTTACATACCAGCTAGTGTCAGGTTTAGTTAGTTATGTTAGCCTTGGCTGAAATCGAGCTCACGTTAATTAATTAGTGTGAGAACAAATCTAATGTTTCCGACTGCAGATGTTCATGTTGTCGAGCTTATTATGTGGCGTTTCACTTCACTCGTGTTGAAAGAAACATGCATGCGCAGTTGAATGCTGATGCTTCTATGTGTGTTTGGCCCAGAGGAAAAGGAGAAGCATGGTTTCATTTTCTTACGGCAAATGTTTCTTTCGGCTGCAGTGACCAAACGCAGGCAGCGACTGAAGTCGAATGGATGTAATTACGTGGTTTGCATTCGTTCGTCCATGGTGACACAAAGAGTCTGCTCGAATTCAGCAAATCGCACTCGTTTGCAATGTCAGATACACACACACACCCCCCATAAAAAAATACCTATTACTGGTTTGTACTAAGAGGTCCAACTCGAATCGAATAATTTCAGGCCCCTTTGATTTGCAACTTGTCCTAATTTCCCATTTATTGAGTGCTAACAAATAGGGGGGAGCCACACTCCGGGCAGTGTAGACTTCAGCTTAGGGTGTAAAAAAAATATCTAGTGTATAGCTCAGGTAAATTCAGTTCAGTCTGGATAACATTTTCATGATCTAGCTCAAATAGCCTAGATCATTCCATCACTAAGCTTAGGATGTAACTAAATCCTGACTCCGCCACTGAAACGAAGCTTGGCAAGATTAGAGGCTGACAAGGAAGAGATGAAACCAAGGAGAAGAAACGAATTACGACAGTAGCACCAGCAGCATTACATTTCTGATCAGCTAGAGAAGAAGTGAAGCTTCCAACAGTTGTAAAAGAGAAGACTAAGACGAAAAGAAGAGGAGGAAGTGCAGCGAACGACCACCAGGACGTACATGCATACGCATATATTAGCTCGATCGTTTCAGGTAACTAACTGTATTCGGTCGGTGTAGATTACGGCACCGATCAATTCGGCTTGAGCTTTTGGCTTCTGGTTTATTTTACACTATTCATAAATTTCGTCTTTTTCTGAATTTTTGGCTTTTTGTTGAGCTTTTTTGCCGGTTCTTTTTTCCGTATTCGTTTGTATTATACGTAATGGGCTAACATATTTTTTATATTTTTAAATTTTTTTAAATTTAATTATGCTAAATAAGGCTCTGTCAGCTACAGTACTTTTTTCAGCCAACTACAGTATTTTCAACCATAAGCCACGAGCTTTTCAGCCGAACCGATCACCACCTACATATGTTAATTCCACATCGGGAGACCTAGGAAGTCCGAGGAGTTGAGTAGGAACATCGACCGGCGAGATGATGGACTGGACTATACCGACTCAACTCGATCTTGCACAGGGGCGGAGCCCAATGGAGGGGAGAGGGTTCCCAGGAACCCGGGTCCAAAATTTTTTTTAGTTATTACTAGTAAACATTCACCCTTTGTGCACCCCCTTTGGTCTAATATAGTGTACCCCTAGTCCAACAAATACCCTCACTCACCCTGTCCAGTCCATTCTCCCACCGTCCTATGCTCTCACACGTGGCCCGTTGCACCCCCTCCGTTTTGCTCTAGCTCCGCCACTGATCTTACAGGCGACGTGCTACTGCCTCTCGTCTTAATTTATCATTTACCAAATGCTTCCTCATTCGTGCCCGGTTCCGTCCAGGAACGGAGAAGCTGTGCGTGCCGACGTGAAAGGGCCATTTTTTTATGTTACGGATGGGCTCTGGTTAGGTTTTCAAGATGTAAATAATGTATATGCTTCTAAACTTAAAAAATCGTTTTAAGAAACTGTTCAAAGAAACTGTTTAATTTCTAGAGAAATCGAAACGGTTTTAAGAAACTGTTTAATTTTTAGAGAAATCGAAATCAAAACACTTCAAAAAACAAAACGAACAGACCAAAGTCTGGTGTGTAAAGGCAACTTTATGCTTAGCTAGCATGCGTGATGCGTCTACGAAAGCTGCTTGATTCTCCGGTCGTCCTGCACGAAATGCTGCCGGTGTGGTGAGGACGCGCGCGACTGGTGCAGAGTTGGGCGGCAACGGCGCGTTACACTAGGTAGTGCTCAATAGAGTTTAGTTTTTGGCGTTCAGATTGTTAATTTCGTTTTTTTTCTTATTTTTTAGTTATATTTAGGTATTTTTCTCTCATTCATTTACATTGCTACAGAGTGCTAAATAAGTTAAAAGCTTAGACTTTTAGGGGTGCTCACAAGGGCTTTTTTTTAGTGTCTTATGGCTGAAATTGCACTGTAGCTGGCTGAAATTGCACTGTAGCTGATGGTGGCTTATTTGACGTAATTAAATTTAAAAAATTAAAAAAGTAGAAAAACAGATTAGCCCATTACAAACCGTACAAATAAATACGAAAAAAGAACCGTAAAAAAAACTCAAAAAAGCTAAAAAACCGAAACAAACGAAATTGTTAAATAGTGAAAAATAAGTCAGAAGTCAGAAATCTAAACCGTTTTAAGCGGGCCTTAAACCCAAAGGAATACCCTGACAGAATTAGATCTCTATCTAGGTTATACCCTGCCTAAAGTCTAGGAATAAAAGTCTACAAGAAATAATGAAAAAATCACAAAAAGAATAGCTGCAGCCTAGAAAAAGCCAGTCCCGCCCCGATCGTTTCGGCTTCTGGCTTATTTTTCACTATTCCTAAATTTCGTCTTTTTTTGAAATTTTTTGGATTTTTTGAGTTTTTTACCGGTTCTTTTTTTTCCTGTATTTGTTTGTATTACATGTGATGGGCTAACACATTTTTTCTATTTTTAAAATTTTTTAAATTTAATTATACCAAATAAGCCACCTTCAGCTACAGTGCAATTTCAATCAGCTACAGTGAAATGAGCTATAAGTCACAGCCCAACCGGTCACCATCTGTATCTGGTTCCGCCCCTGCCCTACGCATATGGTGCAGCACTGCGCTACATTTATTTTCGGTGATCATGTTTGATGTATGCACTAGCCTACCACTAGCTAGACGAGAAGCATTGCATTTCTTTGCTTTGCGATATGACCGTTTTGTTCTGATTGGCTAGTGACAAGACGATATGATCGTTTTGTTCTGATTGGCTAGTGACAAGACAACACAAGATGTGAAGGGGATAATAAGGAATACTCCCCCTATTATGAGCGGGGGAATGCCCGCGCAGAGGAGGCGGCCACGTCGCCCGCGCGCGCGCTCTGGCCGGCGCGTGGCGGCCGAATCTTCGTACAGTCGGGTGCCCGTTTTTGCGAAAAAGTCCCTGCGTTTTCCCGAAGTTACGTAAAGATCCTTGATCCTCGCGAAAAGGTCCCTGCCAGTTTTTTAAAACACTTTTTTTGAAAACACCCCTCCACTTTATCGAAATTTTGTATACTTTGCAGGATAGCGCCCCGCGGTTTTCTAAATTACGTACGGGTCCTCGTTTAGTTACGTACAGGTCCTCAATTTTTTACAAAAAGACCTTTGCCTTTTTTGAAAATACGCATGTGCCCTCGATTTTTTTTAAAAAAAACTCCTCACGAATTATCGCCTCTTTTACTTCGGTACACACGGTGGCTAGCGCGGTGTGACGCCGCGCCTATGAGGCTAGTAGATAACATGAATAAATGATTGCTACAATCATAAGATTTAAAAATGAATCAATAGGTGCACGCATGCTTTCCCTCCACTATATGAATCATACACGTTTTGACAACTTACAACAGAGTAGCACGGACGTACATGTTTTAACTTATAATTTTTAAATTTTAGTAGTTCATATGGACAATATAGAAAAACAATTCCACATAATTTTCATCGATATAGCTAAACTCGGTACAATATGTACTACAATCTACTCCTGTTTTAAAAAACATACTATTTAAAAGCTAGTTATTGTAGCAATAAAAATCAAAATATAAGTGCTTCCAAACCCAACAGGTGTAAATTTTGGATCAAAACTGCACAGACGCAATCTCATCCGGATTCTGGTGTCAGTCAAAGCAATTTACTTTTGTAAGTAATGTGTTCTCATTAAGCTTCAGGAGAATAGGTCGCACAGAGAAGCCGTGAAAATGAACACCACTCTAATTTAAGACATTGTTATACAACATTAAACACCAATACAAAAGATCATCTGAACCTTTCTCCCCCTATAAGCACAACGGCCTCTGCACTCTTCAGGTTCATGTTGCCATACAGATGCATCCCGGATCAGTGTGCCAAGGAGTGCGTGTTCTGGAAAACTATACAGCGGATGAGACTCAGACTTGGAAGTGATCTATTATGTGTTGTATGACATCGGCACCTTCATTCATAAACGTGTACTTGACCTGCAGTGAGAACCAGCAAAATTTCATCGTAAAATTCATGGTGGAAGAGCACATTTTTTAACAACAGTAAGAAGGCAGATAACTAACTTGAATAATGCTGTGCGCTGCGAATCTCTGTCTGCTATTATGGAAGCTAACATCAACCTTTTCCCACGAAACTCGTCGAAGTCCTGTAACCATTTTTTCTGCAAAATAGCACAATCAGAAACGAAAATAATGTCAGTTTGAGGAAAATATTTTTCAAGCACTTTCAGAAAATGTCAGTGTGCATTGAGAGATGAATTAAGTGGACTTCAGAGTTGATATCAACTCCACGGATCTTCCTAAGCCTCATAAAAAAGAATACATAGTCATGAGCCTGGAGTTTTCCATGTAGCTTGCTAATTTTTACTAACATGTTCTTGTTCTCATTTCATGTCATAGAACAATGATGCCTCATCTAGGCCGTTCGTTCCAAGAAATCTATAAGCAAATCGAAAGCATTTGAATGAAACCTTCATCAGTTCCTTCACCAGAAAGTCCCCTAGTTTTTCCATTTTGAATCCGAACAGAACAATGGGATTGGGATCAATGACTAATGATGGTACTTTGCCTATTTTTAAGGTCCTAGGTTACATAACCCAGTCAATAAGTATGGTAAGCAGTAGCATGGTGAGAAACATCAGACAAAATGGCCTTTCTGATGCACCACCAAGATTGCAGTCATCCAGTTGACTGTTGAATGCAAAAAATGAACCTACTCGTTTTGAACAAAATAACTTGCTTGCCAATTAGTTCTGATTTACTTTTGGAGTCCTAACTTCTCCATTCAGAAGTCAACAGATCATGATGTAGTGAGAAACAATGGATTACTCTAACTTACCAATGTGAACCAACGGACTGTGACATTCATTGCTTTGTTTTCTTTAAGGTTCACAGAATAATAAATAGAAACAATATGAATAGAATAGGCATAATGTACCATATCATCTTCAAAATACTTGCTAATAATAGGAAAATAATGACAAGCGCCCACAAGTAATTGCATAACTAATCATGTGAGCTAATTCATAAAAAAAATGAAATAGCAAAGGACATCTATGTTAACAGGATTTCATGAGCTTTGCAGTAATACAACCCAAAGTTCGACAAATTATATAATTAGTCTTCACTCGGATCCACAATACAGAAAAACATAGTTTGATGAAGCAAATATAAGCAAACTCAAGCTCCATTAATATCTTAAGGCAAGTTAGACAAGGCTAGACAAGGCCTGCTTGTTGTTCGTGAAGCGAAAATGCAGGAAACATATATTCGGGAAGCCGGGTGTTCATATTAGCTTCTGGCTTCTCAGAAGTCAATATAAACAGACCCTATAATTCATTAAAAGTAGAGAGAGAGAGAGAGAGAAATAACATTCTTCAAGCAACTATATAAATTCTAAACTGACCTTCCAATACGTCCAAATCGCAATCTGTTGCCGAATCTTGAAACTTTTCATCATCGATTTCTTCTGAGTATTCCTCGTGTACAATGTGGGGGTACTTCTCACACAAGGATTTCTCCAACTGCGCGTCATGTAGAAACAAAAGGAACCTTTTTATATGAGAATGGTGCTATGAGTAATCTTGTTGTCATTAATAGATAATGGCACCACAACAATAAGATATCAACAAAAATACCTAATGGCACTAGAACAATAGGATATCAATAAACATACCTTAGGCAGCTCAGTGTTTCTTCTAATAGACGATGTTCTCCAGCCAACAATGTCTGGATGCCATGAGTTAAAAGAATTGACAAGCGGAAGATATAGACAAAAAAAGGGAACAATTTGAATGCTACATAAAAAACCAACATATTTCAAATAATAAGGATACGATCACAGTCAGCATTTGCATATGCCACTCGTCGTTTAAATGCTCGCAAACATCTAAAAAAGTGTAGTTAACCATAATTAGTAATTTAGTGTAATCACATACTATGCAAGCCAGAACGAATGAAATAGTATTTGGGGTAGAAATGGACAATAAAAGGAAATAATCCAAACGAAACCAAAGGCAAGATAAACCTTACATAAAGTAAAGATCGCCATAATCTTCAACCATGCGCTGCAACAGTGGTGCTTCTCCCTCATCATCATCAGTAAGAAAAAGATGTCTCCCAGTTCGCCTAAATATCCAATGGACAACGCGACAAGCAACATTTTCCATTGTAATGGATCCAAAGAGGAACGGAACCTAATTTGTCACAGGGAAGAACTTTCACATCAAACAAAGGATTATGGCTGTGATGCCAAGAGCTCATGGAATATGGCATATAATATGAAGCAGAAAAGGAAACAAAAATGGTTTGTTTAACCAGTATAATCTGACAAGATCACTAGACATATGAGTAAAATGACTCACCTGAACAAGTACGCAAAATGAAGGAAATTTTAAAGTCTTTTTGGGAGGGATATTTTGAGAACTAGAGCCAAGAAGCATGATAACAATTTTGTAAGTTTCTTATATGAAAAACACTTTTCTTTTTCTTCCTCCAAAGTTTTGGAAGATTATGGCCTCCCCTATGGGACTCTCTTATGTTTGTCAAATGCTCTGAAGCCAGTGAAAACAAAATTATGGACATCTAGTACTCAAACATTACTTCTATGTTCCAGGCAGACTCTAATTGTATGAAGCATGAAAGAAGTATAAGATTTGACCTAAAAGAAAATTGGGTTAATAAAAGAAATGAGCAAATAGTTCTGCATTAGTTTCAAAACTTTTTGTCAAGCAAAGATACAATATCAATTGTCAGGTATCATCCTCATGGTACTAAACAAACAAATTGGATTGTCGAGATACAAGTCATAAGAAAAAGCAGTCAACAACAGTACCTGCTTGTTCCCTCGAGAACCAAGGTGAGGTGTTGCTACGGTTATAAAGTTCATTGCTTCCAACCCACAGATCGTCCCTTTGGTTTTGCCATCAAACGTGTCATTTGGATGCCTGTAAAGTTTTGCGATTGCATATCTTGCTACTAATCCTCCAACAGAGTGTGCAAGAAAGGAAATTTTGGTGAGTTCTGGCTTTCGACTGATTACATCAAGCACCTGAATAAGAGGAGAATATTAGTGAGGATTCAATACTATTAATATTTATATTTATGATTTATAAGATTGTGTGAAAAAAGTGTTTAGAAAAATCACTGGTGGACTAGCCAGTAAATGTTAAGCCTCTCAAGTACAAACCATCTGCGGCCTGTCGTATTTACCTCATCTGCTAAGCGTTCCCCCATTACATCAACACCGTCTAGAGTCAAGATGTTCATATTTTTCTCACTACCTGTAAAATTGAACTAATAAGTCTAGATAACACAAGCTCGATAAATAGACTACCCAAGCTTATGGCTACCTTCAAATTTACAAATTCAGAAAGTGGTTCAAGTTTCCATTTCAATCATTGTGCATCACATAGCAATACTCAAAGTTTGTAGTTGAACCATGTGGAAAATAATAGTTCTATCTAGATTCTTTTTAGTTCTATCATAACAATCATGGTTGCATTTATATATTCAGTTATGTCATATACATATTTCAATGCAGCATTATCAAATTTAAGATGCCAGTACTAGAATATCAGTTAATTAGTCTTTCCCGATAGAATTTTTTCCCCAAAAAACTTGGTCTCTTCGTAATAAAAAAGAAAGTACCAGACCAAACCAGCAGCCAGTTGCCCCAGAAGACACACACACAGCTTACCAGACCAAACCAGCAGCCAGTTGCCCCAGAAGACACACACACACACAGCTTACCAACTGACATTATGTTAACCCATTCTAGGTGATCCTCTTAATACTCTTATCCGTAGACCGCAGATAACAATGGAGCAAAACTAACAAATCTATGGATCGAACATTATTGTGAGTTTGTGACAGTGTGCAGGTCAAGAAAGAAAAGGAAATAAACTTCTCATAAAAAAGGAGACTGCTTCACTCAAGTTTCAGCTATGTTAATGTAAGAATCAACAATTATAGCCAATGATTTTTTTTTACTTTTATTTTTGGAAGCAGACAAATATTTTCTATTCATTATGAAATCAGTTTCTAAAACAAAGTAAACAGACTGACGATTCGAATGAAAGAAAGTAAAGCATAAAATTTAATAGCAAACTTCGACTGTAGTTGGTCATGGAAAGCACGGAATGACACAACTTACAGTGCACAATTACATCGTCAGGAAGTTGCTTTACAAATTCGTTAGCTGCGTAATGCCAGTCAGCAGTACTGCTCAAAGAAAATATGAACAAAGTGATCACTAAGAGAAGATATGAGGAAAAAAAGGATGTCAAAGAATTATTTCCCTAGTTTTTGCTTGCCTATTCCAATTAGTTTTTGCCTTCTTACAGAATCTTCATCCTAGCCGATGTCGCTACGGGAAATTCCATCTCATAAACATATATGTAACCGGCATTGGCAGAATATCGAATACAGCAAAGGTAGCACCTGCAGTGATCCTTCTCCTTTCACTAAATGCATACTGTCTACAACAGTGACGTGCTGTTTGGACCAAATTCTGCGATAGAACCAAGATCATTGTCCACAAGAGTAAATACTAGCATTGGCCACCTGATCAAATTTCCTAACATTACCACAGGCCAAAATCATTGTCTTCTCCAAAAACGGCCATCAGCCATTTGATCAAATTCCACAGTAATGTGCAACTGATTTCAACCGACAACACGGTGCACGATGCATAAACGTAACCATGAACTGTTGGACCCGGACCCCGGCATCTAGCTCTGAACACGGCCGCAACTTACACCACAGTGCCCACATTTTTCCAGCACAATCCAAAACCAAGCAGATAGCACAAGCAGATGCGCGCACAAGACTCCTCAACCGCCGTTAATTCCACATTCCTACCAATCCGTCACGACTCACGACCATAGGCTGCTCCACGCAATTCCACAAATGGCACCATCTAGAAACAAATGGCCGATTCTAAATTCTAATCCAGCCCCCTAGAGAGGAGAGGAGAGCAGAGCAGAGGCTATCACACGCACGAGCAGAAGCTATACGGTCGAATTCCTGAACCGCCGCACGCTCATACGTAGCTGGAGCGGCGGGAGGTGGTGAGGTGAGGTGAGGTAGGTAGGTACCTGCCGAGGATGCCGTGGACCATGACGAGGAGGTGGTCCGGGGCGGGGGAGGAGAGGGCGTCGCTCCAGACGTCGACGCCGCCGGACGGGGAATCCTCCGCCCTCACCGTCTCTTCGCCGCCGCCGTCGCCGCCCATGGCCGTCTACTCGGGTGCGTGCGTGGCGCTGGTGGTGGCGGGGGAAGGAGAGCTCGTGGGACGCGGCGGCGATGGGAATGGGGGGCGGTTGGAGGGGGCGGCGCGGTGGAAAGGTGGGGGATGGACGCGTGCACTCCACCCCCTGAGTTGTGCTCTTTTTTCTAACGTGTTCAGGTCGGTCTGTGCTCGCTCCGGTCTGTACTTCTCAGATTTTAGTTTTTATTTTTAATTTTTAAATAATAACTAACTTTTAAACAGAATATTTTTTTACATAGAGTTTACTAATTAATTATAGTATATACTGTATCGACTTTATTTATATTGATAAAAATCATACGTGAGTTTCTGTTACTCTATAATCTCTCACACAAATAACCTAAAAACCACAAATCATATCTAAAAAGCATAAATCTTAGAAAAAAAAGAACAAGTCCGAAGTCTCGTAGCGTTATAAAAACCCACCAGTGATTGAATTTGAACCCGGCCGTGAGGGTGTCGGCTCACCACGGTCATTTATATTAATATTTTATTAGTTTGGCATTATTTTTCTCTCCAAAAATACATTTATATTGTATACTACATATTTAGGTATAGAAAAAAGAACGTATAATATGCACTCATTATATACTTAAACTAAAAAAAGATTATAAAAAAATTCTAGATACGCTATATGGTTCGCTCTACCTATATATAAAATTTTAAATTCAAATTTATCAAAAATTTATCTTTTTTGTACTTCTAACATAAAATAAATTTGAATTTAAAATTTTATACATATGTGGAGTAAATTATGAAATACATCTAGAATTTTTTTAAAAAAAATTTATGATTTTTTTATTTAAGTGCATAATAAATACACCGTAAAAATAAGTGCATATTATATGTTCCCTAGAAAAAGATACCTGGTCGGTAGGGACATACTGTCAATTACTCAATTGTCAATTGCCCAAGCATTGATCTATAACCCAAAGTCCAGACAAAAATTTCGAAACAATTCTCTGGCGGAGTGGATATCAAATTTCCATAGTCAATCAATTGCCAAGTATGGAGCAACAGATCAAAATAGAGCAAGAACATCAAAGCAACTTGAAGATTCCTGCTCGACACACATCTAGCCGCTACTTCCCGATGCCAAGCCGCCGCAGAACGCTAGTCGTAATGATGGTTGGATGCCATGCATGGATTACGCATTATTTTATGCGATCTACCGAGTTTGAATCCTTGGAAGGCACTGTCGAGCTATAGCAGCACGGCAGGCCGGTGGGGCACGTCGCCTATCGTGCATATCGTTGTTGTACCGAGCTTGGGCGTCCTCCCGCAGTCATGCCCTCCTACTGGGCTAGGGAAGCATGGTAGGAGACATATGTTGTCTACCGAGGCTGCCGAGCTCAAAGAGAAGGATGGATTATAAAAAACGAACATCCTAAAGCCAAAATTGAAAAAAAATCGCTACAGTGGCATATATGCAAAGGGTTCTAGGCTCTAAGTGTTGACATTGGGGATTTACCTCCCCGAGTGGTTTTGAGGCATTACTAAGTGATTCTGATACTCAAGGACATTCCAATCCTAACAGTGACCCCCTCCGATTGGATAGATATATGCAATGATGATATTATGAGCATGTTCTTTTTGACTGAGACTTATGGCTTTTAACTGTGGCTTTGTGACTTTTGGATTGTTCGTGTGAGAGATTACAAAGTAACAGAAACCCACGTGTTGTTTTTGCCGATATAAATGAAGTCGGTACAGTATGTACTATAATTAACTAGTAGAATCTATCTTAAAAAAAAGTACTCCATTTAAAAATTAGTTACTGTAGAAAAGTAAAAAATAGAAGCTAAAAGCTGAAAAAGATTAGGACAGCATGCAAAATAATTCTACCGCACCTCCTGTTACGCACATATATGTGGCACCAAACTCAAAACATACCTAGCCTCATCTTCCTCCCAAAAAGAATCACATATCAAACTTAGGATTATAAGCAACGGAGTTGGAGCCACCGTCATCGCATAGTCGAACTGGAGTCGGGAGCTGCCCTCACACACGAATAGCCCCTACTCCACTTCCATTGATCGGTGCTGCCTGCATCGCTGCACTGTGCGTGAATCCGCTCCATCACCGCTCTCCACGGGTAGTGCCGGCGGCGCGGTGAGGGCGCCAGCTTAGAGGTGGGAATCGGGCTATGTTTTTCTAGGCTAGCCTAAGGCCCGGCTAATCCGGTACACCCTAAGCACGCACACGGACCGAACCCACCCCCGCGCGGCCAAGGCGTCCACCACTGCACCGCGCCTCCTCGGCACTGGTGGATTCAGTGCACATGCGCCGTCTGCAATGAACTCGCATGGCGCATCATTGGCGATGGTCCCCATCGCCGCGCCAGGACAGCCATCGCCTACAGGCTAAGGGCACCCCTTCTTTACTGCCTTGACGACGCCCGTCGTCTCGGTAGCGACGCGACGCTGTTTTGACAGGGCACGGACACCGCCACCGAGTGGGCCTCAGATCCATCGATGGTGCGTACTCGGGGGACCCTGCGCGTGGCTCACAAGGTGGAGTCATGGTGTGCTTGTGTGTGTGATGGTCTGATCTCTGATGGAAGTGGACAAGTGGGAAGGAACTGGGAGGTTGGTAATGGTGGCATGGTGCCTTGGTGGTGTTTGGCTGTTTGCCTGTCTGGTGATGGCATGATGCACTGATGCTGATTGATTGCTTGATCTTGATATTGTCTGTGATGGGTTAACCTATTTTTCTATTTTTAAAAATTTTAAATTTAATTATGTCAAATAAACCACCTTTAGTTACAATGCAATTTTAGCCATAAGCCATCATTTTTCAGTCCAAATGAGTGGCACCCTAGGTTAGGTGATCAGGTCACAAGTGAGACCATGAGAGATAGTCTGAAAGAGATATCTGAGAGACTTGAGAGAGATGAGTGTGTGAGAGATGACTTGAGAGTTGAGAGTTCATGAGAAAGAGAGAGAAGAGAGAGCTCTGTCTGAGAGAGATAAGAGCTCGTCTTTAAAAGGTGTAGACAACAATTAGGAGCAACGCTCAAGAGAAGTAACGTTCGGGAGAAGCAACATTTGAGAGCAACAGAGGTGCAGACAACGATCTCAGAGCTGAACTACTATTTAGAGCATGATTTTACAAATACCAATCTTGATCTTACTGGCGAATGTAAGATAGACTTGCTCGAGTGGTGGAAGAACAAAAAGTGGATATTTTTTGTGCTATCACATTTCGCACAGGATGTTCTCCTGGTGCCAGTGTCCACCGTCTATTCAGAAGTAATGTTCAACATGATAGAGAGAATAATCTAAGAAAGGAGATCATCCCTCACGCCTAGGATGATGGAGACAATCATATACGCCAAGGACTGCAAATTAGATAAAGAGCGGCAACAACATTAACTGGAGGATCCTGAAATCGTGAAGATGTACGCTGACCTTGAACACATGAACCACCTAGACATCAATGAGTATATACTATGTACGCATGCTGTTATAGTTAATATGTACGCATATTGTTATTGTACTTTTTTCCTTACTCGGAGAACCCCATCCTGGAGCGTAAGGTTTTTAATGAGGCAGTAATATTATATCTTTAAAATATCAAGAAAATTTCACTATTCCTCTGAAATATTTACATCATTATGTACTCATATTTTTACACAACTGAATCAATTTTAACTAGTTTTTAACGAGGCGGCTACGAGAGAAATGAAGATGGTGGCTGTCGCTACCATCATCGCCGTCGCTTTCATCGTCTATAGTTACAGCGGATTGAGCTTGAGCTGACACGACATGAACACCGATACGATAGGCTTTAGGTCACGCCTGGGCTTGGCCGAAGACGAGACAAGCCAGTATGGTACCACACGGCGGAGTGACCGAATCGAGCCGACGCAGCACGACACGCCTAATGCCCACCTCTAGGTCAGCTGACTCTACAGCTTTGTTTGCGGCTACGCCAGGTGGGTACATGATGAGATGATGTAATGCAACGACGCCACGCGGTGCAAGCCGCGCGTGCAAGCGTTTAGATTCTGACGAGGCGTGACCGTGCGAGCCGCAAGCGTGGAGGCTGTGTAGCACGTCGCCCGCGCCCCGTCTGGGGCTCTCCGACGGCCGGCACAGGCGTGGCATACATATTTGATATGGTATGATATGACCAACGTTGTGGTTTGGATCCCCAGCCCAAATGCGATGCTGCTTGCCCGCATTACATATCAGTCTGCGTCAGTGGCGGATCTAGAAATTTTAAAATGGATATTCAAAGTTACAAAATATTGTTTAATTAAAAACATAAAGGTTCACAGTAGCGAAAATTGAAGTACAATTATTTATATTAGAGACAACATCTCAAATAATATAAATAAATTCTAAAATAATCAAAAATTAACGCGACGATGCTTCATGCCTTGGAAACGAAATATAATGTTATGCAGACAAGCACACAAAAAGGAAGCAATTTAGCAATGAGTGAAAAACAGAACTCAAAGACTAATAGTTTTAACCATGATGATTGGAATTAGAGATGAACTGTTCCCCAAGAAATACTAACCTGAGTCAAAGTTCAAATCAGAATAATTCTACAATAGAGTTGTACAATCACAACGAGATGCTTTAATCAAGCTAAAAGACAATTCTCTTTGTTAGATTTTTGTATTCCCAAGTAGAAGTTCAAAAGTGCTTTTATCGTGAACATATTTTGTTAAACGGTTTCTAATTAAGCAACTTAAGTAGTATGCTAAACAAAACATGGATCAGATAGCCAGACATCAAAGAGGATCAAATCATCCAAGTGTCCAACACATCAAGCTACATGACAAACTTGATAACACTTACATATTTTTCTAAATAATTGTACATAAGTCATTAGAATATAATCAACTACTATGCAAAACTTTAGAATCATTATAGATACCTCACTTCTTTAAGCAAAATGCAACTCACGTCTTTATTTAGACACATAATTTTGCTTCAAATCAAAGATCGCTAGGGGAGGAGAAGTAGACAGAGGGATTACCGGATTGGGATATGGGGCCATGACGCCATGGGGGTCACTAGGTCGGGGAGAGAGACAGAGAGGAGACATGAGTGAGAGAAGAGACTGAGTGAGACTTAGAATTTCTACCATGTGTCATGTGAATCACGATAGTGGCCTTACTGGTCTAGTGGGCCTAGGCTAGTGTTTGACGCTAATTTAGGCTTGGGAGAGGGGAATAGGCTAAAAGGATCTAACGATAATTTAGACTGACTAGGTATGAATAAGACGAATTTGGTCTAACTACTAATATATATATATATATATATATATATATATATATATATATTACCTTGCATATAGTAAATTTTTTGATAAAATTTTTGGGTATTCAAGTGAATACCCATGACTTACAGCAAGACCGCCCCTGGTTTGCGTCCTGCTGGATTCCAAACAAGCTCAGGTCCATCCTTATACACCGTTTCATCTTGGAGACATCACGTGAGCAAAATCCCGTATGGCATTCATGTAAGTACTTAAGGGGCCACTCCAACCAGATTCTGGTTGCGGCTTCTGGCTATAAACTAAAATTGTACTGTAGTAATTGTTTATTTTTTTTGAACGATTCAATTAAAGAAAAATAAGGGAAAAAATAAAAACATTATTATATCTTCACGTGCAATACAAAGGAAAAAACTGAAATTAAAAGATGACGCGTTTGAAGTGGTTTCTGGCTTAACAAAAAAGCCAAAAGCAGAAGGCAAACCCGTTTGGAGCGAGCTCATAAAATACAAGCTGAGAGCAACGGGCACATTTCCCAAGGTGTTAGCAAAAGCAGCTTTTAGAAAGTTAGTTGTGAGTATAAGGGTGCCTTTGGTTGAGCTTTTGGGAGCTGCTTTTGCTTCCAAAAAGCCAAAAGCCAACCAAAGGGGTGGAAATCAGTTGCTTTTGAAGCGGCTACTTTTGGGTAGTATAGTTTTGAAAGCACCTTGGACCTGCTTTTGGCTTTTGGCTTTCGCTTTTGAAATGGTGAAAATAGAGAGTCTGTTTCACGGTTGTTTCAAGGAAAATAGAGATAGGAGGTAAGTTTTATACTTGTTTGAACCAAGCGACTTACGACTTTTCTACGACCCACAACCTCAAAGAGCTTTTCCACGACCCACGACTCACAAGCAGCTTTTTCAGAAGCCACAGCTCAACCAAACACACCCTAAAACATCTTACTGTACTATGATGTAATGGCTTACGATTCATGGCAAGTCCTTCTACACCGTAGGTTCAGTCTGTGTTTATAGCTTATAACTTTTTCGGATAAACAAATATAATTTTTTATCATCTTTTTGAAGCGGTTTATCAAGACAACACTACTAATTTTTGGGCCTATTGCAATGGTGTCGAAACGTTGCAATAGGCCCAAAATGGTTGCAATAGCACCTATTGCAACGCTAACTTTTCGTTGGGAGGCGTGGTAAGAAGTTGTGTGGTCTAAAGTTTGGGCCACGGTATTTCGGTTCGTTGCAATAACGTTTACCTATTGCAACGCAATAAAGCATTGCAATACATAGTTTATGCAACAATGTATTGCGTGGCAAAAACAACTATTGCCACGTAATGAGGCGTTGCTGTAGATAGCATTTGCAACATACCGATTTCGTGGTTATAAGTTAAATTGCAACGAAAACTGGTGGTAGCAATAGACTATATTGCCATGCAAAGCATTCGTGGTAATAGATTTAATTGCCACGCAAAAAATTCATGGTAATAGATTCAATTGCCACGCAAAGAATTCGTGGTAATAGGACATAGTGATATTGCCACGCAAAGAATTCGTGGTAATAGATTCAATTGCCACGCAAAGAATTCGTGGTAATAGGACATAGTGATATTGCCACTCAAAGAATTCGTGGTAATAGATTCAATTACCACGCACATACTTTGGTTGCAACAGCCTCTATTGCCACGCTTACTATTTTCGTTGCCATAGCTTCTAATGCCACGCTTGATCTTTTGTTGCTATAGACTCTTTTGGTACGCTGTTTTTTTGTTGCTATAGCATATATTGCCACGCCAAAAGTTGAAGGGAATAGTGTATATTGCAACGCATTGCTTTAGTAGCAACAAGAATTATTGCAACACCATTAATGTTTGTCACAATAGGAATCAACCAATGTAGTAAAACCATTATATCAAAATAGAATTTGTTGCTACACATATCTGAAATGAAACCAACTTTAATTGTGACAAAAATTTGAAGTTGTATTACAAGCATCACTAAAATGTCCCTAGCTATCACTGCATTGAAGGTTGGCTTGACCTCGCTGAATAGCTTGAATTGACCTTAGCTTCCCAATTAAATTACAGCTCACCTGATAATATTTAATGCGGCTCAATAATTCCTTCCAGTTAAATAATATATTTAACCGAGAGGTGCAAGACATAAGCGTATCCGCGTCAACATGCAGTACATATTGTAACTAGGACGAAAGGTGCGCAATACGTGTATGACAGGCCTACATGATGTTCAGTGAAAGAAAAGGAATTTTACTTTCTTGCAGCAGCAATTTTCTTGGGAATAGTCTCTAAAAGTTCTAGTGTCCTAGAGGAAGCTAGAACCAAGTCGATTGCAGGTGCCCTAATTACTAATGTGTTCGTGTCCTAGTGGTGTGAGCTAGCGTTGGCTGCCAATCAAGAGGTCCCTAGTTCGATTCCTAGGTGGCTTTCCCATTTTTTCAATTTTCATAATTTTTTTGCTGCATGACTGGATAGCTAAACAAAAGCCCACGAAACAAAAGAGTTGCAATAGAATACCATATTGCAACGAAACACACTACTCTATAGCAACCAAATTTACACGTGGCAATATAAATATGTTATTGCATCGATTTAGTTTTTCGTTGCAATACGCACCTACCTACTGCAACACCGCTGAAGATTATCCCAACGAAAAAACATTGTGGCAATAATATCACCCAATAGCAACGAAATTATATATGGTTGCAATAGTAGCAAATAATTGCAACGAAAATCAACACTAACGCAACAAAAGAGTGTCGTGGCAATATATCCAACCTATTGCAACACGTTTTCAAAATGGTTGCGATAACACCTACCTATTGCAACGACATTTACGAATATCGCAATGCAATATAATAGTGGCAATAAAGTTCACCTATTGCCACCGTTTTGGAAAAACGTTGCAATAAGTCCTACCTATTACAACCAAATTGGTGGCGTTGCAATTTCTTTCGTGGCATTAGGCCGAAAATCTAGTAGTGCAACTTTTTTGAAGTGACTTATCGGTTGATTGGTTCGTTTGCACAATCACTCGTGCTAAAACCAAAAAATCATCGGTCACCTCCATAAGCCACCAGCTATACAGCCCAAAAGAATATAACCAAAATTTTACTTGCCCTCCCAACCAGGGGCAAATCGACTGTGTAGGCTTAGGTGGGCTCGTCGGCGCCGATACCCCCTCCCCTGACGGCATGGTGGCCATGGATGCATGCTACAGTCCTGCAGTTGAGGAGAATAGGAACAGAGGAAGATGATCGGGAAGAAGGCAAATCTGTTAGTGTCTACCAGGCCTTTGCTCGGTGAAATTAGGAGTCGGTAGCTGTTTAATTGGTAAGTTGCGATTAAAGCGATGAAATTTACAATATGATGGTAGATTTGCAATAACAAAGGAACGAAACTATAAGTTTGAATTGCACAAGACTGTATTAGCTATATTTATCTCAATTTAGCTTAGTTTTTTAGTCCACTTTTTATTTTTATCTTAGCTTCACGGCTGATCTCAACCAATCAAAAACACAATGCAGGACAAAAAGATCCCCTTATCCTTTGAACGCCTCCATCCGTGCTTTCTTCTCAACGATACCCGGAAATTTGAGAAAACACTCTGGAACAACAACAAAAGTCCTCCCACAGGCCACAGCTCAGCGCGATCGGTCGGTTGGCTTTGTGGCCGATGTGCCATCCTACACTCCGCTCATTCATCACGGTCACAATCATCGGTCGGTTGGCTTGTTCCATCGCAGGGAAAGTTGTTATTAGGCAAATCCAAGTTGTCATGCAATCCCTAAAAGCCGACAAGTGGTGGCGCTTTGATTCACAAGGAATCGAATAGAATCGTCCTCGTGGCGGAAAGTTAAAAGGCCTAGTTTAATTGGCAACGTATTTAGTGCACCGTTCATATCAGCTCTATGATCACCATCTAACGTCTCATATCAACACACGTTAACTTTTGCAAAAAACTCACCCACCACTCACATTAGATTTGCAAATCGTCCCCAAACTATCCCCTTCGCCCCTCCTCTCTTTAGACCCACTGCTCGTCTTCGCCCTTCCTCCCCCTGAGCCGCCGCTGGCCGCTCCGCATGTCCTTCCTTGACCCGCTCCACCCGTCCTCCCTTTATCCGCCATCCCCCGCCGCCGCCCCTCCTCCCCTTAGCTGCCGCCTGCCTGCACTCCCCATCCTCCGCCTGATTTCGACCACGTTGGTTCGATTACGGTTGTTCGACTATGATGGTTGACCACGTTGGTCGACTATATATGTTTTGATCACGTTGGTTCGACTACGTTGGTCGACATAAAGGGGTGCAGCCGGCCGGTGGTGGCTCGGGGGGAGGAGGGGCGGCGGCTTGGGGAGAGGAGGGGTGGCGGTAGCGGCTCAGGGGAGGTGGGCGGGGGCGGGCAGTGGTTGATCGAGGGGAGGAGGGGCAGGGGTGGGCGGCGGCTCAGGGGAGGAGGGCGCGGAGGCAGCTGGCGCGGATCAGGGGAGGAGGGGTGGAGCGACCGGCGGTAGATCGGGGGGACGAAGGGCGGAGGTGGGCGACGAGTCTGGAGAGAGGAGGGGAGATTTGCAAATTCAACATGAGTGACGGGCGAGTTTTTGAGAAAAGTGACGTACGTTGATATGAGACGTCGGATGGAGATTAGATGACTGACATGAGTTGAGTGCATGAGTGCACCGGGATGGTTGAGTGTACTGGATATGTTGCCTAGTTAATTTGGTGTACGCAGGTAGAAAATAAACGGTTTCACATGAAATTCCTGTGCTCCCCGGGCAGATTTTAAATTACAAAAGGAAAAAGTAAATATCTTTATCCAAATTTTCGCATTGCAAATGGCCCGTCAAGCAATAGTAGAAGCTTAGAGTGAGTCCGACACTTTTTTTTTTGCAATAGCAGAACCAGAAACTTGTATGCATTAAGCTATGATAGATCTATTGTATGAGAAATCAACAAATACAGTGGAATTTGCGAAACAAAAACACAGCTTTCATGAGACTATCCTCTCCAAAAATGGGCCGTGCAAATTATGATTGTGATCAAATATGAAAAAAATGGTAAAAAATTATCAAAAAACCCTCCAAAATCTCTTTTCCTTTCAAAACCTTGAAGAGTATCCCTTGGTTTGGCTTGACGACCAAGGCTTCAAATAGCTTCGACTTCTAGCCAGAAGTTAATTGGAACACATCAACTCCTTAATTTTGGTTTTTTTTGACTTTTTGATTTTTTTTGTTTTTCTTTATTCCCTTGCATTGTTTGTGACAATATAACGTTTTTTTAATTATTTTGTTTCTTATTTTTGACTTTAAAAAGCTAACAACAGCTAAGTGTATTTGTAGTCAAAAGCTAATAGACGAAGCTAGAAGCCGTGACTTTTAAGCCGGTTGGAATAGACCCAAAAGTTCCAGAAAATACCCTCGTACCCCAATCTAAATCCAAATATCATGGCCACTACATATAGAGTCTCTTCTTTTCAATTTCTAAAAAATTATTTTTTGGCGTTTCTACCATAACTGGCTTTCAAAAGGAGTATTTTTAAGACAATGCCTACAAGTTAATTATAGTACACACTGCAACGACTTTATTTATATAGACCAAAATCATATGCAAATTATTTGTGTCTCTGTACTTTTTTACGAACAAGTAAATGCTGTAAATCGTAGTCATGAGCTGTAAGCTAAGTCAAAAAGTACATGTCCATTTCCAGATTTAAGGAAAATCCACGAAAATTCCAGCTCATCTCTCGTCATGTACCTGTACACTTTTCTCCCACGCAGCAGGTAAATACACGACACCCCCAGAGGGAAAAAAAGAGAGATCGAATAATAGATTAGAAAAAAGAAAATCCACTAACCCTAGCCACATGGACGGCGTGCTGCCGCCGCCGCCGGCCGCTCCGTCGGCTGGCGGCACGGGAGACGGGCCAAGGCGGTGCTCGCAGTGCGGGCACCACGGGCACAACGCGCGCACGTGCACGGCGCGCCCCGTCAAGCTCTTCGGCGTGCGCATCGGCGACAAGCTCATCAGGAAGAGCGCCAGCATGGGCAACCTCGCGCAGCTCGCGGAGGGGAGCGGCGGCGCCAGGGACGAGGGGTACGGCTCCGAGGGGAACGACGAAAAACGCCATAAGAAGCGAGGTGGGGGTTTTTCTTCCTTTATTTCGTACCCTCTTGCCCTCTCTAGCCTTCGAGAAGATTAGATAATTTTTTTAACGCTTGATTGCTTCTTGCATGCTTGTGTATGAAGGTAGTTCATTGTAATGTAAAACAGATGAGATCTTGATGGGTCTTCTATGAGTTTTAGTTGGCTAGTAAGAAGAATTGTTGATTGCTGTTTGATGGTAATTAGGATCAGAAAATTCCTACCGGTGAGTAAATGTATCGTTTTGATGAGAAGGTGTAATTTTGGTGCTGGCTATAGGTTGGTCAGTGATAAAGATTGGATTTTGCTGCGCCGATGGAAGTAGTTTGTGGTAAATTCACAGACAAGTTGTGCTTTTTATGTATCTGGTTCGGTGGAAGGTTGGTGTTTTTGATCGGTTGGGGATGCCTTGTGAAGTTGTGATGTGAAAACCGAAGAGTTAGGGAATTGGATAAGAGTCGCTTGAGAAGAATTGGGAGATTTAGTTCGTGATTTGATTTGTTTACCGAAGGATTTGGGGTTTTACAGGTGTTGGGTGGTTGGTTATTTGAACTTTGAAAAGTTTAGAAACTGACGGTAGAGTTTGGCTGCGTCCTGCTTGTGGTCTGATTTGGTTGGTGAACCATATATGAGGTTTTACTGGACTGTGGTGCTTGGTGATATCAACAATCGACATTTTTACGAGAAGATGTGTGCAGCTTCATGTTCACAGTTTTTGCACACGTGTTTGGGTTTGACTAGCAATTTGGTTTGCTTAGTATGTAATTGAGCTTATGTAGGTATGGGGTGTTGATGATACAGAATTTTTGGGGGTAGACTGTAAGAACTTTTATGGTGAGATCGTTACAGCAAGATTTCAGGTTTTGCTTTTTTATCATGTTGCTTGATTAGTGCAAGGCTTGTGCTGATGTGACAATGGATCGTATTATCAGTAAGGGATTTTAATCTTAGGTCAAATCAATTAAACAAGGTGTGATCATTGTAGCTTGCAAGTTTATGATGGCTGTCTCGTACTCTCATTTGAACTAATGTTATAAATATACCTATGGACTATGGTATCTCATGCTTTGTATAATTGTATATTGGGATTGATTATTTGGGTACTCAATTGCAGATTTTGGAACAATTTTATTTTTTTGTTACCATTTTGCTGTTGCCACTCAAGTTTGTGTCACTTATCATTTGTCACCTAATTGACCAAATGCTGTGTTACACCTCACCAATAAAATTAATTATTATTCCCTTTTTTATTTGCTTACACTCTCGTTTTGTTATCAATGTATGCCTATTCATGTCATCATGTTGTGTGTGATTATCTGCCCTGAACACTGCCAAAGTGCTTTTCTATAATTCTATGATACTGTCATCTTTTTGTAAGCTTCAATGAACAACTGTCCACGGTACACTATGAATTTTTTGCCATCGTCATTCTTCTTTATGTTTGATGTAAGTATTTGGTTGAAAATATTCAATTTGCATGAAACAATGACATTTTTTGTTTTGATGACAGGTGAGGCATGGTCAGAAGAGGAACACAAAAGGTTCCTACTTGGGCTGAATAAATTAGGAAAAGGTGATTGGCGTGGCATATCCCGTAATTATGTTGTTTCGAGGACACCTACTCAAGTTGCTAGCCATGCTCAAAAGTATTTTATTCGCCAAACAAATGTGCATAGGAGAAAGAGAAGATCAAGTCTCTTCGATATGGTGATTGATGATGTGAGCATCCCCGCGTGTTATTTGCATGTGGTGCATCTGCACTGCTTGCACTTGTGTAAACATGTTTGCATACGTTCTAATCTTTCTGCATGCTTATGTTTGACTATGAGTCATGTTTTTCCCCCTCTTTGTACTTGTTGTCTTATTAAGTTGCTGTATATTTTATATTAACACATAAAATGCTCTTTTTATGTGATATCGGTAAGACTCGTCATTTCCCCCCCTGCCCCCGCCCCCCACTTCCCAGTGTACCATTTGCTTATGTCTGTTTTTATTGTTTTTAATCAGTCTGCTAATCAGTCACTCTCCCGTACATCGTCACAAGAAGTAGAAGAGTACCAGGAGGATCCACAGCCTGTTAATGCACCTGAGACCCAGCCTGCTCCTGTGCTTACATCTGTTTCAGTCCCACCACCAGTGCCAGTAATGGCCCCGCCTGGTCCTGTGCCTGTGCTAACATCTGATTCAGCCCCACAACCAGTGCCCGCAATGGCACCTCAACCTGAGGAAAAGGAATCAGCTGTGTCAGGTTCAAATACCGGAGAAGCAGGAATCGTGATGCCAGAAGTCATACCCCACTATGGTTATCCAATGATGCTTCCTCCTCCATACTACCCCTCAGCATTTGTTCCGGTACCATACTACGGCTATGTTCCTTTTTTCTACGAGCCACGAAGTACAGTTCAAGCATCACATGAGGTTGTCAAGCCCATGGCTATGCACTCAAAGCCTCCGGTAAATGTAGAAGACCTTTACAGCATGTCTGAACTGAGTCTGAAGGGTGACTCAAATACCAACAATGTTGCGCCTAAGTTGCCCTTGCCTCCAAAACCAATTGGTAGACCAGAGAGGCAATCTGCTTTTCATGGAAAAGGACCTTCCGATGGTTCGTCAAATGGTCTAATTCCAGCAAAGTGATTCTGCAGATAAACATCCTTTCATGTGCATGTAATGCTTAGAAGATAGTAAATCATAATAGCCCATGCTACGAAAGTGGTGTTACGGTGCATGGAAAATGTTTTTACTGCTCATTTTATCTTTCATGTTTGGTAGTCAATGTTCTGCGAGTAAATTTATTGTTAGTTTGTCATAAATGTAGCATTTTTTTTGTATTGTTTCATTGATTTGCCGGGATTGACTCCAAAATCTCGTACATAACATAGGAATTATATTGTTTGTATGTTGTCAGCTTCGGTTTCGCCTTGGATATCAAGGAGCGATTTAGAAGCTGTATATTTATGTGCTGTATGGTTACATTTGTGGTGTCATTTTTTGATACTACACTCTGCCTCTCTCCATTTTGACTTCCAAATCATCAGTTGGCCGTCAGTAGCAAAAGTTAATCTTACCGCTTACCTTTACAGCAGAGTTATGTGGGTCTTGTTTATTCTGAGTGCATTAGTTTACCTTCACAACAGAAGTAACTTACTGTGTGGCTCTTTGTGTTCTTTCTTCTGAGTGCATGATGCGCGTAATAATACAAGCTGCATCCACAGTAGAGCATTTCATGCCCCAGGTAAAGTGTCTTGCATTCTTTCTGTCTGCTCATAATGCCAACACTGGTTTTAAAGATGTGCCCAAAGCGTATAGTTGGTGAATCGCTTATGAGTATGAGGTGAACCACACATGTCTGCTTCTCAAGACTTTTGACTGTAAGTATCAAGCGTTCCATGGTGTATGGCCAAGAGCACAATCCATCTCCATATATCTTTAAAAACAGTACAGTAAGACTGCCAAGAATTGGGGAATGTAGGGTATGCAAAAAACACTAGCTAACTATTGAATGCTGTAGCTGGTAAAGTCTACTGGGAATGGGAACGGGAGGTACGGGAATTCTAGATGGAGTTCATCGATGCTCAGTTGGGTTCGGCAGGACTTATTGATTTTTGGTTTTTAAACTTTACTACAGTAATTAGTTTGAACAAGTGTAAACTAATCCTTGTCAGCTTTCAATACAAGCCGGGCGAATGGCTTTATGAAAAAAAAACTGGTAAACCAGAGAGGCAATCTGCTTTCCCTGGCTCGTCAAACGGACTAATTCACGGCGGCTAAACATCCTTTCATGTTTATGCAATGGTTAATTACAAGCTAGAAGATGGTAAATCGTAATACCCTATGCTGCTAAAATGGTGCTGTGGTACATTGGAAAATGTTTTTACTGATCATTATAGCTTTCATGTTTGGAAGTCATGTTCTGCAGGTAAATTTATCGCTCAAGTTGGCTTCAAAATCTCGTATATAACATAGGAATTGTAGCATTTCGTATGTTTCCTTACTTTCATTTTGGCTGCATAATGGTCAGTCATGAGCTGCATGGCTATAATCGTGGTGTCAGACTTGGAGATTGCAATTCGTGACACTCCAATCTGTTTTCAGTTTTGACTTGAACCATTTGTTGACCGTCAGCTGCACAAGTTCGTCTTACAATTCACCTTTACGACGAGAGTAACTTATCATGTGGCTTTGGGTTTTCTTTCTTCACATTATATGCATGTAAGCGATAAACTCTGAAAGTCACATGAGTTCAACGGACGACGTATATGCCCATGCCCGAGTTAAGTGTTGTGCATGCTATCTTGCTGCTCATAATTGCAATACTGGGGGCCTGATCGGTTCAGCTGCGGTTTATAACTTTTGGTTGAAATTTTTGAATTTTAGCTGTTTACGACAGAGATTACAGAGAGATACTTGCTTGTGGTTTTGGTTAATACAAATGTTAGGCTTTTAACATATACTACATTTAACTTGTAAACTCTACCTTGAGAAAATACCATATTTAAAAGTTAGATACTGTAATAAAAATAAAAAATCGCTAGTTCCGGTCGAAAAGAACATACCCAAAAATGCCTCCCAACTTCGTACATGGTTGTTGAATCACTAATGCAGTGAACCACACACGTCTGCTTCTCAAGACCTCGACTATAAGTACCAAGCGCCTGCGTGGTGTATGGCCTAGAACCAAATTAGCAAATTTTTTTTCAGAAATCTTGTAGCAAGGCTGCAAGAGTGGACGAAGGTAGGGTGCGCACAAGTGCGCTAGCTATTGTAAGATGCTAGGTGCTAAAATGACCTGTTCTTTTCTGATTTTTAGCCGACTTTTGTATTTAATTTTTATTAGCTAGTATTATTCATTAGACTTACCAATCACAGTCAAAAGTTATTAGCCGTAATTTAAAAGAATGAGGCCAATGTCTACTAGGAGTAGGAGGCATTGGGAATTCGACATGTAGCACGTCAAAGAAAAGAAGATTGTAGCAGATGATAAACTCCGCTGTAAAATAGGGAAGTGTGGAATACATGACGCTATCGTTGGGGCTACGCTAGTGGATGCTAGGAGGAGGATGACAACAATAAAATGAAGAGGCACAAAAGAACATGAAGACAAAGAAGATCCCAAGGGTTCCACTTCCACTTGGAGTGTCATTATCCACTTAAAGACATTTCGGTCCAACAAGAAATAAATTTTGTAGTGGTAAGAAGGATTTAAAATACTTTTTTCAGTCACAAAAGAAGTTGTCCTAGAATATGTGCAGTCAAATCGTATTAATTTTAACCAAAGATATTATTTAAAATATGCAGTTTGGATATACGAAAATGTTAAGAGTAAATTTGCCACAAAAATACTTTCATTGTTAGCAAATAATCTAGACTTAGTCTTTTGCTCTAGTATTTTTGGATGTGTGTATGGTGCAACAGGTGGTGTGCCTGAAATTGTACCAGTGTAGTATTGCAAGGAGTTATGCTTGGTGCAGGAGAACCGGAGAGTTCGGAGTAGCGGTGAGCCACTTGAACCTGTGGATCGATCCAAGATAACAGGTGCGAGCTATAGAAAATATTTGCCGATGGCGAGTAGCCGGGATAGCCGGGTCATCAGTCGTGTGTTGCATATAATTAGGAGTTAATGCATATGTTTAGTAGTGCATGCATGCGAGTAGTGGCCGTAGTGCTAATGGCTCCCATTATGGGTGCATGCAAAACTGGTCTGCATGCATAATGTGGCATGGGCTACTAATGGCTCCAATTATGGGTGCATACAAAACTGATCTCTGCATGCATAATGTGGGCTGCAAGTAGGTCTATTTAATCATGTACTTAGCATTTTGATCAACGAGTTGAGGAAAAAGCTGCGGTTGTGCAGCACCAAAATACTATCTCTTTGCCTCTCTCCCCTGCGTGTGTGTTCACCACCAAGAGTGTGTGCGTTGTTTTTTCTTTTTTTGATTTCCAACATTCATAACATTACACTTTCATAACTTTTTTGATAATATGGTGATTAAATTTAGTGATTAAAGTAGCATCTTGTTGACTCTGAAAAATAAAAAAACGACATCCTTTTGTAATTGGATGAAGTAATAGTAAGAAAATCAAAAGGAACTCTGGAATTAGCCAAAATATTACCCTACCGTCAGAGCTAGGTTCACCGTAATTATTCCGTATTGTACATCTGGAATGATTTTTTTTCTGGTGATAGATTCCGTAACGAGTCTCGGTCGTAATGTCTGATGTTCAGATTTCTGCAAGTGTGTTCACAGGAGGCCTGGGAATCACTAAGAGCCTCTTCGGATGAGCAAGGATTGGGCCAATTTCTTTGGGACGGGCAGGGAAATTGAACATATCCGAAGGGGTTAGGCCTAATCCCTGCCTATCCAAACAAGCTTTTATATATGGGCATGTCATGATCCACAGGTCTGCGTCTATGATCCACAGGTATGCGTCTCACCACTTGAGGTGTAAATATATAGAACATCCTCATGGCTCATGGTATATGTTTCAAGAACAGGTGTTACTTTGCATACATTAATCTACTCCTAAAAGAAGGAGTTGAAGGTGATGGTCAATCCTACGCTTCGCTGTCCTCTAAAAAACTTGCGCGCTATGCATGCGCCTCCTCCGCGGTCCCGCTCTCCTCTCTCCGCCCGATCCGCTCCGCCCTCGCTCCTCCTCCGCCTCCGTCTCCCCCGCTCCTCCTCCTCTTCCGCTGCGCCGCCTCCTCCTCCCCCCCCTGCGCCGCCGCCTCCTCCTCCCCCACCTTGCGCCGCCGCCTCCTCCTCCCCCCACCCTGCGCCGCCGCCGCCTCCTCCTCCTCCCCACCCCACCGTGCGCCGCCGCCTCCTCCTCCTCCCCCCACCCGCGCCTCGATTTTCCGCTGCTCCCGAGGGGAGCGGGGTCCCGGGAGGGGGGAGGGGAGGCGGCGGCGAGGCGAGCCGAGGAGGGTCGGAGGGGACTGCGCTTCGCGCGCCGCCGCCGCCGCCCCGCCGTCGTGGTCGCGCTCGCCGCGTCGTCGCCGGGATCCGGCGCCTCCGCTCTCCACCGCCGGATCCGGCGACCAGCACGAATCGAGCGCCGCCGCCGGATCCGCCATCTCCGACGCCTCCCCCGGATCCGGCCTCCTGCGGCGGGAGGCGCGGCGAGGGGGGCGATGGGGCCGAGGAGGAGGGGCGGTGGATGGGCGGCGCCGCAGCGGGAGGGGAGCCGGGTCCCGAGAGGGGCGAGAGGAGAGGCGGCGGGGAGGCGGAGCGGGGAGGCCGGAGGAAGCGACGCGGCGAAGGCCGAGGCCGGGCGGCGGCGCGGCGCGTGGGAGGAAGGAGAACCCGGGCGGGCGCAGCCGCGTGGGACGGTGGGAGCGGGAGATCTCGCTTCTCTCGCCTCCTCCCCCCGCGCCGCCGCCTCCTCCCGTCGCTCCTCCGCTCCGCCCTCGCCTTCTCCTCCCCACCCCGCGCTGCCGCCGCTCCTCTGCTTCGCCCTCGCCTTCTCCTCCCCACGCCGCGCTGCCGTCGCCGCCTCCTCCTCGGCTCCTTCGCATCCATGCCGCCCCCGCTTCTCCCCCCACCCCGTGTTGTCGCCTCCGGGACGATCTCCCGCATCCGCCTGGAGAACTTCATGTGCCACTCCGCGTCAACTTCATCACCGGCCAGAACAGCAGTACACCTCCCTGAAACCCTACCCCCTTCTCTCCCTCCCCCTGCCCCTTGATGCCCTTTCTTCTCCGTGCCGGCGCAGGCGGGAAGAGCGCGATCCTGACGGCGCTGTGCATCGTATTCGGCTGCCGCGCCAAGGACACCCAGCGCGCCGCCACCCTCAAGGACTTCATCAAGACTGGCCGCAGGTTGCGTCCGTCTTCTCTCCCCACTTCTACCTTTTTTTCATGTTAAGATTTTGATTAAACTTTGTGTGATTGTTGGAAAAATTAATTTTAGGGTTGGGAATGGCTGTTCAATGTGGGTGGCCCTTCAGGTTGCTGTGATGCTTGCCATGAGTCTGTAGATGGATGTTGGATAGGGCTTTTTGCACACTGATTAGGATTTTAAAGGGTTGCCCTCCATAGATGTATGGACTGTGGATATGCCTAACTGGTGTCGGGGTTTGAGTTCAGGATGACAATTGCTTCAAAATAGGCCATGTCCTGTTGGTGATTTTTTTGGATAAATATGGTTTCTTTTGCTTGTTCTGGGATGCTGTGGTATTACTTGGCATTGACAAATTTTCATAAAGCTCGACTTTTTCTGTGGGAAAAAAAGAGTTAAAGCTTATGCGCAAAAGAGGTTGGTTGATCTGTACAAACCATGAGTTCCAAATCCACCTGATGTCCTGGTGGTATGAATTCGGTTGAACAATCCTTTTTTTCATTGCCATAAAAAATAAGAAGAGTTCGGTTGAACAATACCACTACTGGATCTCATTAGTGGAGTGGTAGTTGGAACCAACTTTCACAGGTTAAGCGATATATATTCATGTAGTAAGCTGTTTGAGGTCAAACAGATGCTTTCCTCACCTACCTCTCTCCTGGACGGATGCACACCATCTAATTCCGACCAGTCATATATCCCTAGACTGTCAAGGCCCGTACATGAATAATTGCCAGACCATTTCGTCTAGCCAAAGGAACACACAGTTGTTAGGACGTGGTCGTCTGTTCTTAGCAGTATTATAGATGGAAGCACATGGTTTCTTGACCAAACACTAGCTGTCCCAAGTATTTGACCTCAGCCTATGAGGAATTCTCTAATGTACTATGAGGTGATGAAGAAATTAACAATCACAAATTCACAATTCACAAGCTCGATGTTGGCCGCTGAGCTGGATTTTGGCAGTCTAACTATTAATCTGTCAGCTAAAAGTTGCATATGTTATCCATGGTAATTTTCAAATACATTCAAAATCATCCGATTTGAAGCAGCCCGATCGACTTCACAGTTCAAACCTTTCCATAGAAAAATCATGCTACTTCTGCAATCTTCTAAGCTATATGTTACATGGTAGTTTTTCCCTTTGTTTCTTTTTTTTATATATATAGACGTTTTCCCTTTGTTTCTTGATTTTGTTAGTAAGGAGACTGGGGTGTCGGTAGTTTCTATGTCACGAGAAAAAAAATGTTATCAGAGCTTTCTCGCTTATTTTTGAACCAGGACAGAAATTATTGTTGAAAGAACAGCCATAGAGGAGGGCTAATTTCTTATTCGCATAAAGTCAGATATTTAGGTGCTAGAAATTTTTTTTAAGTTGTCAAGTTTTGCCTAAGCTGCAATTTTCACTTTTCTAACTTTTTTGTGGTATGGCTCTTGTATTTTTCTATGTCAACATGTCAGATTGTTCAACTCTAAGTTGTTGTATTTTTCTATTCTGAGCTGTCACATTTCTTAATTTTAGGTTGTTGCATTTCTTATTTAATTAATCATTCTTGTTTGTTGCATATCTCGATTATATGTTTGGACTGCTCATGTAGTCATGTTGTCTGTAGTTGGATAAGGCGTACCCGCGAGATTTCTTCCAGGTGGGAGGGTGAGGGTGCAGCTAAAGAAGGATGACGGCTCCCCAGTCAATCCTGCGATTAAAACAAGTGTTGAATCTGCATCCTTTATTGTTGAGCATATTGCGCAGTTATGATTTGGCATCCCTGGCAGGTGCCTGTACATATGTTCAGAAAGTTTCGGTCCTGTATTGTGTGTAACACAGTGCCTAATTGATCATAGGATTTCCAATGGAATTTATCGTTTGTCCGATGTCTATTTCTTTCTATAGCAATATGTCCCTTGTTTTGTTTTTAGTCATAACAATTATGTTAGATCTGCATGGCTTTTGGGTTGTTTGGTTCATTGCCCATTGTGCGCAAAAGTCATGTCCCTTTTTAGGTTTGTGTTGAAAGCACAGGTGCTGTTTGTGTGGTATCTTTAGCTTTTGCTGTCACCTCAAAATTTGCCTTCAAGCATCTAACATGAGGCATCGAAATACTGACCTTTATCTTTATCTTTACTATTTTCGACTTCGGCCTCTCCGTGTTCTTTAAGCCCGGTGAGTCACTGCAGGAAGCGCAAACTTAGTTTCCTTCTGTGCTGTTGTGTTGAATGTGCTCGCTTTGTCCACTGCTGTCCGCTGAGGCATTAATGGTTACAGGTGAATTGGTTTGCATTCGTGGAATTAAATTTACACATAGTTGTTTTAGCTAAGCTGACAGGATAGGATGTGGGAAATAGAATTTGGGAATGGACAAGCGTTGAAGGAAATGTTCAGCTGTGCCGTTCCAAGTTTATGTGTCGTTAATATTTTTCCAGAATCATATCATCAGAACTTCGAAGGGAATGATTACTTCTGCACTCTGATCATTACATGTTAACATTTACACAATGTTGTGCGTAGCCTTTTCTTTCTGTTAGATGCCAAATGGTGGTTGTGATTCCATTGCCACTTTCTTTTACATAGCAAATGTTCTAGAATCATGGCATTGACGCATTGTTCATGTATGAGATTGCCACCAAAATATTAGTCACAAGATATTGTGAAAGGCAGAATAACAATTTACTGTTACTATATTTAATTCAGAGTTATCTTTCAAGTTCACCAGGAACCGTTTCTAAGTTGGTTGCAGTTGCAACTAATGGAAGCTACTTTAAATATTGTTCAAACAGTTATCTATCGAGAAATTCAATTCCTCAAGATTTTCTATGAATCTATCTGTCATTCATATATTTAAAACCCTTCTGTTTTTTTAGATAATGTCATTTTATCAATTCTTAAAAAATTCATTTTTATTAGTATGTTGTTGTATTCATTTAAGCGATGTGCATCTTATGGACTGGTTACTGTATCCATGTATTTGGACTTATCTTACGAAAAACTTCCTTTTGTTGTTTTATTTTTTTAGGTCAAGTTTTCACTGATGTTGTTGGAAGTCCGTACTATGTAGCTCCAGAAGTGTTGCGCAAATGTTATGGACCAGAAGCTGATGTATGGACAGCTGGTGTAATTATTCTTTACATACTACTAAGTGGTGTCCCACCATTTTAGGCTGGTATATAGGGCTGGACGAAAAACTCGAATCTCGTTAGCTCGCTCGGCTCGTGGCTGGCTCGGCTCGTTAGGATAACGAGCCGAGCCGAGCCGAGCCAAGATTTTAGCTCGTTAGCTATAACGAGCCAGCTCGCGAGCCGCTCACGAGCCAAACGAGCCATACTTCCAGGAATTTAGATATGCATATGTTGCTTCCATGGACCTAATTTGTACTCTATTGCATGTGTTAATGTGTAAATTTATACTCTATTGTACCCAAACGAGCCATGCATGTGTTAATTTGCACTCTATTGTACCCAAACGAGCCAAACGAGCTAAACGAGCCAAACGAGCCAAACGAGCCATGCTTCCATGGATGAATATATGATGGAGACATTTTTTGGCCCTGGCTCACGAGCCAAACGAGCTAACTCGAGCTTTTTACGAGCCGAGCCGAGCTAGCTTTTTAGCTCGTTAGTTATAACGAGCCAGCTCGTTATCCTACCGAGCCAGACCGAGCCGAGCCGAGCCGAGCCGAGCCGTTATCCAGCCCTACTGGTATAGCTTTATTTTTAACTCTTAGCTTCAATTAACTTTACAGATTCATATTTAGTTTAAGTTGGTGGTTGGTGCATTCTCCTTTCTCCCTTCTCAACCGTCCGATCTGAATACTAAAATCTTGACCATCTATCTAACATCCCTCTCCCTCTCTCTCATATCTAACTACCCCTTCTCTCCACTTCCACCAACAGTTACCATCTCCCACCTGATTCCTCTTGCCTTTTGATAATTGACCTGCACTAATGCCCGTGTGTTATTATGGATTTAAAAACTTTTAGAACATGTTTGTATGCATATTTTAAATATTTTTACCACCCGTAAGTTTTTTTAAAATCCGTAGCAACGCACGGGCATTCAGCTAGTAACAGAAAGAACTGAGGAAGATGAATATGCAAACGACAATGCTATAGGCTGCTCATGTGGTAAAGTTTACTGGGATGTGAGTGTAGATGGGTTAGGGATATGTGGGGTTGGGACCGTATTCCTGTTTCCATGCAAGATTTCCAAACAAAATGGTTAGCCAAAAAGAGGGGTGCTTATTACTCAATTCTTCTTTTTAGTTTTGCAGCTGTTTCTTGGTCGCTTTGGAATGTCAGGAACAAGATGGCCATAGAGAAGATATTCACCTATGAGCCAATGAAATCTTGTGAACCATTTTGCCCTACGTGGATTTTTAATTAATCTCAAACTGTGCTGTATGAGAGATGACATGATAACTAATGATTTATCTTCAGGGGCACATGCTGGACAGCTGACCGCCTAGAGCGAAGAGGCCTGCAAAATCATGGAGCTTCGCGTTGACATCCTTGCAGGATTGGTGGACAGAATCTCGGCTTCGCGTCGCTAAAAATCACCGGCCAGGTTTTGATTCCATTGTTATACTCTCAGTCTGGTTGCTGTGGAAGGAACGCAGTGATAAGAGTGTTTTGACAATCAAGCCAGTTCCATCGGCAGCCTAATTGCGAAGATCGAAGAGGATTCGGACCTCTGGAAGAGGGCTGGTGCGTCCAGGTTGGCCATGTTGTGGCCGTAGTCCCGACAACATAATCCAGAGGTTAAGGTTGTCGCTGTTGGTTGTTCATCCCGTGTAATACTCTCTCTTTTTCTTGTATGACTTTTTTTTTCTCCTTCAATCTAATGGGACTGGATCACTGGAGTGCCGCTCTCGATGCTTAAATGGCTTGGTTGCATAATCATAATACTGTATGGAAACTTTTGTACGCTTTGCAAAGTCAAAACACCACCAACAACAGATCGTATAATAAGTCTGCGTATGGTTGGTCAATCACTTATTAGTATTGTGGTATAAGCACAACAGTGAATATATAGTATCCCTTTCCATCTTGAGGGATATGGAAGAGAGTTAGAGAGCCAACAGAAAGAGAGAGTTAGTGAGTAAAATGAGTGAACCTGTGTCTCTCGTACCCCTCTTGAGGGTTTTATATACATGAATATGATAGGACGGAAAATTTCCATTATACTCCTTAATAATTACAAAGATGAAGATACATTGGTATATTTATTTATACACATATCCCTATATAGGGGCTGGGCTACCCCCACAATAGTACTCACTAGATAGTAAGCGCAGAGGTCCTGAGAGGCGAGTTGACGTGATTAATTGCCCTAGCCCCCCATCCCCCGATAGCAAATATGAAGGTCCCGAGGTGCGAGCCGATGTAACTATTAGCTCCAGTCCTCGGGGGACTGGACGTTGTAAACTTCCTAGAACAGGATTGTCACTGATCATGACGTGGTCGTGGCGGGCTGGCGGTGCATGGAGGCGGAGCTGGGGCGGGAAAGTCCCACGCCGAAGTCGTGCCCTTCTCATCGAGGTCGTGCCTTCGACGTGGGTGACACGTAAAGGCAGAGTTGTGGGTCGGGCTACCCCTTCGAGGCGATGCCTACGATAAGGACGGCGAAGTCCCTTGACGTAGTCGGTGCCGCCCAATCGAGGTCGAACCTCCGATTCAGTGGCACGTAGACGCGAGCGACGTTGAAGCCATGGTCATCCCGTCGAGATCCTGCCTCCGACGCGGGTGGCATGTAAAGGTGGAGTCATGGGTCGGGCTGCCCTTCCGAGGAGATGCCTATGAGGAGGGCGGCGAAGTCCCCCGACGTAGTCGATGCCACCTAGTCGAGGTGGAACGTCCAACCAGGCAGCGCGTAGACGCAGGCAATGAAGTCCCACGCTGAAGCTGTGGCTGTCCCGTCGAGGTCTTGCCTCCGACGTGGACGACACGTAAAGGCGGAGTCATAGGTTGGACCGCCCCTCTGAGGCGATGCATATGAAGAGGGCAGTGAAGTCTCCTGACATAGCCAGTGTAGCCCATCCGAGGTCAAACCTCTGACCTTGTGGCGCGTAGATACAAGCAATGAAGTCCCATGCCAAAGCCTTGAAGCGTGTGCGCTATGTCCCCATCCTCCTGACTGGCGTTAATGAAGTCGGCGGTGGGACGAAGTCTTGAAGCGCACGGTTCGTCCCCCACCCTTCGGACTAGTGTCGATGAAGTCAGCGGCGGGATGAAGTCTTGAAGCATGCGCTCCATCCCCCACCCTTCAAGCTGGTGTTGAAGAAGTCGGTGGTGGGATGAAGTGTTGAAGAGTGCGCTCCATACCTCCACGCTTTGGACTGAAGTCAACAAAGTTGGCGGCGGGATGAAGTCTTGAAGCGCGTGCTCTGTCCCCTGCGGGAGCGTCGACAAAGTCACAACCCCAAGACGGTCAGATGGTTGTCGACAAAGTCATGACCACGAGGTGGTCAGACGGGCGTTGATGAAGTCACAAACCCAAGGCGGTCGGACGGGTGTCGACGAAGTCATGATCATGAGGTTGTTCGACAAGCGTCGATCAAGTCACAACCCTGAGGCGGTCAAACGGGTGTTGACTAAGTCACGACCACGAGGTGGTCGGATGAGCATCGATGAAATCACGACCCCGAGGCAGTCAGACGATTGTCGACGAGGTCACGACCATGAGGTAATCGAATGGTTGTCAACGAGGTAATGACTACGAGGTGGTCGGACGAGCGTCAACGAAGTCACGACCACGAGGTGGTCGGACGAGCGTCGACAAAATTATGACCATGAGGTGATCGGACTAGCATCGACGAAGTAATGACCTCGAGGCGGTCGAATGGGGTGGTCGAATGGGTGTCGATGAAGTGATGACTATGAGATGGTCATAGAATGTCTCAAGACTACATTGATCATGACGTGATCGTAGACGTCGATGCTCACGGAAGAAGATATATAATCATTTAAAGACGACAAAATGGACACAAGTACAAAAATTCAAACGCATAATGATTCCATGACGTCAGCTGTTTTTATTGTAAAACACATAGAAGCATTGCTCAGTCCGATCGAACAGCGGTGTGCGTAGGGTGAAAAGTGGGTACAAATTATTCATATTATCTAATTTTTGTGTTCGATAGAATATAAATATGGTATAGATTTTTCTATCTGATTAATAATTCCTATTCTATTTGTATTCAAATTTGAATTTACATAAAAATATGGATGTAAATATAGTATGGACTTTTACCATCCGAAATATTATTTTATCTGGATTATCCGTATTCGTATTCGATGAAACAATATGCATATTTTATTACAATACGACTAATTAGTTGGACAAGTTTTTTTAATTGAACGCGAATTCATGTTTCTTTAGGTGAAGTAAATGAATTAGAATATTGAGCGTGATTATACGAGGATACAATATTATTAATATCTTCATACTACATAAGTTACGAGGATATTTGGATCCGACCGAATTGAGTAGATGTTCGATTCGAATTCGTATCTGATATTTGTCCGGTCCGTATTTGTATTCGACATTTGTTTGATTCGTATTCAGATCCGAGAAAAAATATGAGTGCGAATATAATTTGAGCACTATCTGATTCATATTTGATCCGTTTTCGCCCCTTAGGTGTGCGTGGTAGCGCACCATGACTAACGCGCTACCGCTCGTAACATAGCATTATTGTTATTTCTTACCACCTTAAACATGCAGATTGTTCTCAGTGAAAAGGACTATAGTGAAGATTGTGGTGAGGTTAACATCACTTACATTAGGAATATAAGGAGTCAACAATGTGCCTTTTAGAATTATCACCTAGGAGCCTTTGCCCACTCCTATGCTGTCATAACCGAAGGTTTCACGCGTTGTTTCTAACAGATGAACATGTTTGGAAAAAAGGTGAAAAATTCCAAATATTCGTACTTGATAGTTGCTTCTGCACAGGGTAGGTTCTCTCAAGGATATTAGTTTCGGTACTCTTCCACCAACGTGATTGATCTTAGCATTTTGTTCAACGTGGACCATTAATTTCTGGTCTTTTTTTTTTCATTTTATAGTTCATGACTTTACTTGAACAAATAAACGAGACGGTTTCTCTGACCTCTTTTCAAAGCAGCTTATCGGGACAATTTTTTCAAAGCGGATTATCGGTATTCGATTCATTCGCACAAACGCTCACTTTAGAGTTAAAAATCATCAACCGTAGCTAAAAACCATCAATCGTAACTCAAAAGAACAAGACCTCAAGCTATGTTGTCTAAGATATGACATGATATGTTTCTAACTCGTGATATGATACTGGTTCATCTTCAGAGTTCGTACGTAGCTGGTTGGTGAATCACTTATGTATGTCATGATCCACACTGCCTCAGCTATAAATACAGAGCACCTCAGTGGTATATGATCAAGAAGAAAGCTCAGAAGTGCGACTTTGTATAGAGATCTAGCAGCAAGAATTCAGGAAGACGAGTATCCAAGAGGCGAAAAGCTTTAGTCTACTTAGAATGGGATATGATCTACTTAGAACAGGAGGCACTGTGAATTCAAGTAGAAGAGCCCAGGAACATGAACATACCTGCAAAAGCAAGTATTTTACGAGGAGAGACCCACTAGGAAAGGTAGGCATCAGGAATTCAAGATCTAGAAAAGATAACTGGCGTAGAGCATGCATGATTTGAAATGCAATAGCTATTTGTGTATGTAGCTCCAGATTGTAGGAGGGTACAGTACTTCAAATTTTGATGTGTTATTGTTATCGGAATGCTAATACAGATAGAAATTATTTTGGGGCAATCTGCCACATAATAGTACAAAGATCACACAAGTTGGAAAAAAAAATCTAGTGTCACTTACATGTAACCCCATGTCATCATCACATTGGATGTTAATTTTCAATTTATACATTTTGCAGTGTAACTAACCTATTTTTAAGGAATAAATCTATTTTATACTCTGAACTTTTCAAAATATCCACATAACACACTTAACTGTAAAACTAGGTATTTAACACCCTAAACTTACAAAATCAGATCTAGAGAATGGTTTTGCTGATGGGGATCCAACTCATAGTAGTTTTTTTTGCCATGTTGGCAACTATGTCAACATTCTTGAATTCGATCCTCATTAGCAAAAACTTGCTGGTGTGGCTACCAATATGATGAAAATCACCTAAGTGGGATTCATATCATTAAAACCGCCCTCTAAAACTTAGGATGTAAATTGATCAAGTTTTGCAAGTTTGGGGTGTTAAATACCCTGTTTTATAGTTGAGGGTGTCAAATAAATTTTTTTGCAAAGTTTAGAGAGGTAAAATGGACTTATTCTTTTTATTTAATATAAGAAGAGAATAGGATAGAGATGATGATGCGGAATGGATATTAGCATCGTCGTTTTTCCCCCGAAAATAATCATGGCTATGCATTCCTATGAAAAGAAGGTAGAAGATCTACCAGGTTACAAATCTGAGCCACTCATGTTAAGCAGGAGGAGAACAACATATAACCAATAATGCATCACTTATGACCCGTAATTTCATCGCTTGTAGATGTACTGTTGTAGGCTTGTTGTTGGAACCAGGAGCAACAACTCCTGGACCCTCTGTGTAAATTACACTAGTCCAGGATCAGCTAGTGAACACAGTAGAACAAAGATATATATCACGCACAAATGACCAACTATATTAAATAAAAGAGTACGGCCTTATGGCCAGCGTTTACATCAATGCTCATTGGCAACAATAATAAAGGCTAATATCTGCGGAAGCAAACTGATAAAAGCGAAGCCCAAGCCTGCCCACAGGCAAACGACTGTAAGACGCGGCCTACTCGTCCAGGTGATCACCGTAGTCGAAGTCGTCTTTCTCTGTGTGGAGATAGCAAGGTGAGTATAAACTTGTACTTTGCAAGTCATACGGAGAAATGCAACACAATGATAAAGGCAACAAAGGAAGACATATAGGGTTATTTGAGCATAAAACAATATTTAAAGAAATATAGTAAATAGATTGAAGAGGCTGAATTTAATACAGTAAGTAAAGACAGTAATTATAAATAAAAATAATATTGTTGTGGTTACAGACTAAACAGAGAGAGAGATGGGGATCGGTAGGAGAGGAAGAGAGCTAGATCTGGAGAGGTGGTGATAATGAGAGGATGTCCCCCCTTGCCCCTCCTGGGGGTTTATATATATGAGTGGGGTAGAATGGGAAATCCCCATTCTACCCCTAAGTGCTTACAAGGGATGATGGTACATTGGTATATTTACACTGTTATAATCTTCTACACTATTGGGCCTATTACATGTTGGATTAGTTGCACGGCCCAGTCACAGGGGTTGGGCCACCCCTACAACAGTACTCCCTCGACAGCAAGCGCAGAAGTCCCGATGGGCGAGCTGACGTGATCAACCACCCCAGCCCCCCGTTCCCTGACAGCAAGCGCAAGGGTGCCGATGCAATTGGGAGCTCGCAGACCCTTGAGGCAATGCCTATGAAGAAATCCGTGAAGCGCCGAAGGCGTCGTCGAGCGCCGAAGCCGTGCCGTCCTGCCGAGGCGACGCCTACGAGGCAGACGGCGTAGTCGAGCACCGACGACGTGCCGTCCCGCCGAGGCGATGCCTACGAGGCGGACGACAGAGTCGAGTGCCGAAGACGTGCCGTCCCGCCGAGGCGATGCCTACGAGGCGGACGGCGGAGTCGAGCGCCGAAGACGTGCCGTCGAGCGCCGAAGACGAGCCGTCCCGCCGAGACGATGCCTACGAGGCGGACGGCGGAGTCGAGCGTCGAAGACATACCGTCCCGCCGAGGTGACGCCTACGAGGCGGACGGCGGAGTCGAGCGCCGAAGACGTGCCGTCCCGCCGAGGCGATGCCTACGAGGCGGACGGCGGAGTCGAGCGCCGAAGACGTGTCGTCGAGCGCCGAAGACGTGCCGTCCCGCCGAGGCGATGCCTACGAGGCGGACGGCGGAGTCAAGCGTCGAAGACGTGTCGTCGAGCGCCGAAAACGTGCCGTCTCGCCGAGGTGATGCCTACGAGGCGGACGGCGGAGTCGAGCGCCGAAGACGTGCCGTCCCGCCGAGGCGACGCCTACGAGGCGGACGGCGGAGTCGAGCGCTGAAGATGTGTCGTCGAGCGCCGGAGGAGGTAGAGATGCGAAGGCGCCGTTCCCCTATCTTCAAAAAAAGTGCCCGCGAAGAGCGGGCGCTTGCGGCGTAGGCCGAGGGCACTACGCGCTCAGAGGCAAGGAGGCGAGACCGCCGTTCCCCTACCTTCGAAAAGAGTGCCCGCGAAGAGCGGGCGCTTGCGGCGTAAGCCGAGGGCACTACGCACGCGGAGGTAGAGAGGCGAAGGCGCCGTTCCCCTACCTTTAAAAATAGTGCCCGCGAAGAGCGGGCGCTTGCGGCGTAGGCCGCGGGCACTACGCGCGTGGAGGCAAGGTGGCGAGACCACCGTTCCCCTACCTTCGAAAAGAGTGCCCGCAAAGAGCGGGCGCTTGCGGCGTAGGCCGAGAGCACTACGCACGCGGAGGTAGAGAGGCGAAGGCGCCGTTCCCCTATCTTTAAAAATAGTGCCCGCGAAGAGCGAACGCTTGCGGCGTAGGCCGAGGGCACTACGCGCGCGGAGGCAAGGAGGCGAGACCGCCGTTCCCCTACCTTCGAAAAGAGTGCCCGCGAAGAGCGGGCGCTTGCGGCGTAGGCCGAGGGCACTACGCACGCGGAGGTAGAGAGGCGGCGCCGTTCCCTACCTTTAAAAATAGTGCTGCGAAGAGCGGGCACTTGCGGCGAGGCCGAGGGCACTACGCGCGCGGAGGCAAGGAGGCGAGACCGCCGTTCCCCTACCTTCGAAAAGAGTGCTCGCGAAGAGCGGGCGCTTGCGGCGTAGGCCGAGGGCACTACGCACGCGGAGGTAGAGAGGCGAAGGCGCCGTTCCCCTACCTTTAAAAATAGTGCCCGCGAAGAGCGGGCGCTTGCGGCGTAGGCCGAGGGCACTACGCGCGGAGGCAAGGAGGCGAGACCGCCGTTCCCCTACCTTCGAAAAGAGTGCCCGCGAAGAGCGGGCGCTTGCGGCGTAGGCCGAGGGCACTACGCACGCGGAGGTAGAGAGGCGAAGGCGTCGTTCCCCTACCTTTAAAAATAGTGCCCGCGAAGAGCGGGCGCTTGCGGCGTAGGCCGATGGCACTACGCGCGCGGAGGCAAGGAGGCGAGACCGCCGTTCCCTACCTTCGAAAAGAGTGCCCGCGAAGAGCGGGCGCTTGCGGCGTAGGCCGAGGGCACTACGCACGCGGAGGTAGAGAGGCGAAGGCGCCGTTCCCCTACCTTTAAAAATAGTGCCCGCGAAGAGCGGGCGCTTGCGGCGTAGGCCGATGGTACTACGCGCGCGGAGGCAAGGAGGCGAGACCGCCGTTCCCCTACCTTCGAAAAGAGTGCCCGCGAAGAGCGGGCGCTTGCGGCGTAGGCCGAGGGCACTACGCACGTGGAGGTAGAGAGGCGGCGCGCCGTTCCCTACCTTTAAAAATAGTGCCCGCGAAGAGCGGCGCTGCGTGCGGGCCGAGGGCACTACGCGCGGGGAGGCAAGGAGGCGAGACCGCCGTTCCCCTACCTTCGAAAAGAGTGCCCGCGAAGAGCGGACGCTTGCGGCGTAGGCCGAGGGCACTACGCACGCGGAGGTAGAGAGGCGAAGGCGCCGTTCCCCTACCTTTAAAAATAGTGCCCACGAAGAGCGAGCGCTTGCGGCGTAGGCCGAGGGCACTACGCGCGCGGAGGCAAGGAGGCGAGACCGTCGTTCCCCTACCTTCGAAAAGAGTGCCCGCGAAGAGCGGGCGCTTGCGGCGTAGGCCGAGGGCACTACGCACGCGGAGGTAGAGAGGCGAAGGCGCCGTTCCCCGACCTTTAGAAATAGTGCCCCCGAGGAGGGGGCGCTTGCGGCGTAGGCCGAGGGCACTACGCACGCGGAGGTAGAGAGGCGAAGGCGCCGTTCCCCTACCTTTAAAAATAGTGCCCGCGAAGAGCGGACGCTTGCGGCGTAGGCCGAGGGCACTACGCGTTCGGAGGCAAGGAGGCGAGACCGCCGTTCCCCTACCTTCGAAAAGAGTGCCCGCGAAGAGCGGGCGCTTGCGGCGTAAGCCGACGGCACTACGCACGCGGAGGTAGAGAGGCGAAGGCGCCGTTCCCCTACCTTTAAAAATAGTGCCCGCGAAGAGCGGGCGCTTGCGGCGTAGGCCGAGGGCACTACGCGCGCGGAGGCAAGGAGGCGAGACCGCCGTTCCCCTACCTTCGAAAAGAGTGCCTGCGAAGAATGGGCGCTTGCGGCATAGGCCGAGGGCACTACGCACGCGGAGGTAGAGAGGCGAAGGCGCCGTTCCCCTACCTTTAAAAATTCGCGGTGCACTCTCTAGTGCAACGCGCGCGATGGCGCGATATCCAAGTGGTGCACCGCCTAAAGCGAGGCACTCCCTAGTGTCTCGGTCGTGTCGCAATTTATGACTTAATTTGTAATCCGTAGACTTGCGCGTGCGGAGGCGGAGCTCGACGTTACGCCTTATTTATAGTCCGTAGACTCGCGCGTGCGGAAGCTGAGCTCAACGCTACGTTTTATTTAAAGTCCGTAGACTGGTGCGTGCGGAAGCTGAGCTCAACGCTACGTGTTATTTATAGTCCGTAGACTCGCGCGTGCGGAAGCTGAGCTCAACGCTACGTCTTATTTATAGTCCGTAGACTCGCGCGTGCGGAAGCTGAGCTCAACGCTACGTCTTATTTATAGTCCGTAGACTGGTGCGTGCGGAAGCTGAGCTCAACGCTACGTCTTATTTATAGTCCGTGGAGTGCGCGCGGAAGCCGAGCTCAACGCTACGTCTTATTTATAGTCCGTGAGACTCGCGCGTGCGGAAGCCGAGCTCAACGCTACGTCTTATTTAAAGTCCGTGACCGTGCGTGCGGAAGCCGAGCTCAACGCTACGTCTTATTTATACTGCGTGGAGTGCGCGCGAGGCGTCCCCGTTGCGTCTTATTTAAAGTCCGTGGATCGAGTGCGTGCGGGCGTACCTCGGCGCTCGTCTTAATTTATAGTCCGTAGACTCGCGCGCGTGCGAGGCGGACCTCGGCGCTACGTCTTATTTAAAGTCCATAGACGGGTGCGTGCGGGCGTACCTCGACGCTACGTCTTAATTTATAGTCCGTAGACTCGCGCGTGCGGAGGCGGACCTCGACGCTTCGTCTTATTTAAAGTCCGTAGACGTGGGCGGTGCGTGCGGAGGCGTACCTCGACGCTACGTCTTAATTTATAGTCCATAGACTCGCGCGTGCGGAGGCGGGCCTCGACGCTACGTCTTATTTAAAGTCCGTAGACTGGTGCGTGCGGAGGCGTACCTCGACGCTACGTCTTAATTTATAGTCCGTAGACTCGCGCGTGCGGAGGCGGACCTCGACGCTACGTCTTATTTAAAGTCCGTAGACTGGTGCGTGCGGAAGCTGAGCTCAACGCTACATCTTATTTATAGTCCGTAGACTCGCGCGTGCGGAAGCTGAGCTCAACGCTACATCTTATTTAAAGTCCGTAGACTGGTGCGTGCGGAAGCTGAGCTCAACGCTACGTCTTATTTATTCTCCGTGGAGTGCGCGCGGAGGCGTCCCCCGTTGCGTCTTATTTAAAGTCCGTAGACTGGTGCGTGCGGAAGCTGAGCTCAACGCTACATCTTAATTTATAGTCCGTAGACTCGCGCGTGCGGAGGCGGACCTCGAGCCGGAGACTTTGGGCGGGAGACTTCGTGCGGGCATGGAGCCCCGCGCGTAGACGCCGAGGGCGCGGAGGCCGGAGTTGCGGCACAGGCCAAGGCAGTGGGCGAAGCTAGCCATCTCCACGTGGGGACGCCTCGGGGGCTCCCACGCCAGGTTCTTCCACAGCATCGTCTGGCTGCCCACGTTCTTTCCTGCATGGTTAACCAGCGCTCATTCATGCGACGCTGGCGTTCTTGGGGTCGATGAAACACAGCAGCTTCGTCTATGGCCCCTGCGAGGCGGCGAGCTGTCCTCCCGGGTGGCCGGTCGCCACCAGCGCGCTTGGGCCCTCCGCGTAGTTACACCAGACGTCGGCAAGGTCGCCTGCTCGCGTCATGCGCCTGCCGGAGTCGCGCGTGGTTGACGCCTCGGCCGCGGAGTCCCCTTTAAGCACGGAGTCGAAGTAGTATCTGCCGGCGCGGAGCAGCGCAGTGCTCGGAGGCCTCAACGCGGGGTCCGGGCTTCATCTGCGCGGGGCCTATGCTTCGTCCTCGGCGCCGACAAAGGCTCGGCGCGGAGGCCGACGTCAGTCTCCGCTAGAGTCGCCGGAGCGTGCCACTCCGTGCGAAGTCCATGCAGAACCAGGCGCCGAGTGATGCCGAGCTCGCCCCTGCGAGGTCCGTCGCGCGGAGCCGGAGGCCGGGTCGCGGAGCGCCGTGCGGAGGCCGACGTCGCCCCTGCAAGATCCGTCACGCGGAGTCGATGTGCGGCTACTGCCCGGGCCACCGCGCCGTCTCGCATGGCACCTGCACGTAGGGCTCACGTCCCGCCGTACTTTCTTGCCTGCACGCGCACATACGATTCGCGAATCCGGCAGGGCCAGCCGAGGCGCGGAGGCATTGGGACGCAGAGCTGACGGCGGAGTCTCATGTGAAGGCGCACGCGGAAGCGGGCGGCGGAATTGGAAAGACACCTCGGGCGCCAACGCGAAGACTTCGGACAGCCCTGCGAAGTCTGCTCTCCGGCCTGCGGAGCCTGGTCTCGGTGCAGATTGCGAGGGCCGCGGAGACGGCTCGCAGAGTGATGCATGGCTAGATATACGTGGGCGCATGCATGGATGGATAGACATGCATGGGTGGATATTTGAGTGCATGCATACGATGAAGTTTGTGCTTGCCACGTGAATATGATTGCATGGCTATTGAGGCTTCAAGTAGCGCGTACGTGAATGCATGCATGTAGGTAAGGTGGGACTGTGCATGTATGAACCGAGGGTTCGTACCCGCATGCACGGACGCACAGAGTGCTTGCGCGTGCTTCGCTGGTAGGTCGACGAGGTTGTCGCGGCGCGAGGCGAAGGCGCGAAGTCATCCCGAGGCCGGGTCAACGAAGACGGGGACTGCGGCCGTAGCCGGAGCCAGAGCCTAGGCGTAGGTGCCGAGCGGAGACCGGCGCTTCGCATAGGAAGTCTGACGCTGACTGCACGGAGGGTGGAGCCGCGTCGAGGCCGCTGCTGCGAACCTTGCGCGGCTGTGAGCATTCCACCCAGTCGTCCCAGGAATCCTTTTCCTGCATGAACGGCCCTAGCACGGAGATAACAGTAACATAGAAATAGACGATTCGATTAGATCTCCGATCTATTCAACACAACATCTGGATGATTCGACCAGATCTACTCAACACGGCATGTACGAAACAGAGCGAAGTACTTATCTGTCTCAGGAGCAAAAAGATCCCCACAGCCGCTGCTTTTGCTGAATACTAGAGAAATCTCTTCCATACGTGATTTCTAGTCGAGCCCCACGGACGGCGTCATCTGTTGTGGTTACAGACCAAACAGAGAGAGATGGGGATCGGTAGGAGAGGAAGAGAGCTAGATCTGGAGAGGTGGTGATAATGAGAGGATGTCCCCCCTGCCCCTCCTGGGGGTTTATATATATGAGTGGGGTAGAATGGGAAATCCCCATTCTACCCCTAAGTGCTTACAAGGGATGAGGGTACATTGGTATATTTACACTGTTATAATCTTCTACACTATTGGGCCTATTACATGTTGGATTAGTTGCACGGCCCAGTCACGGGGGGTTGGGCCACCCCTACAACAAATACCATTAGTGCAGACTCCGACCAAACACTAACCTAACCACGGGCAACCCACCCGGACCATCTTTTCCAAAAGATCTCGTATGGATTCCATCCATCCACACGCTTCCAATCACTCATGGATTCCATTTATCCATAAGCTTTCAATCTCTCATGAATTTCATCCATCTACAAGGTTTTCTTAAAGCGTTTTGAAAAATAAAGTCTAATCTATGAAAAACATTCACTCAGCTTGCCTTTGACCGTGGGTATGTCAGACCCAAATTTTTCAATCTGAATCTTACTGTGTTTCACTGCACTAATCCCTGGATCAGTAGTTAGTGCACACAGGAACATTGCTGAATCAATTCATACATCGCATAAACATTCATTATATTACATAGAATGAAATACACCACGTCGGGTGATAGAGTTTACAAAAGGGGCCGACTAGGCCAAATGTCATTATTACCAACACGCACAGCGGAATTATAACAAAAGTAAATCCAAATCCACAGGCAAGCGACTGGAAGGTACTGTGTGCATTATATGTCACCAGCTAACTAGTAACATACGTGCACACAACGCCGGATGTCCACTTGTCCATGTTTAATCAACGAGGCCTACGCCTTAGTTTCCTTCGTCATTCTTCTCCTCCGTAGCGGAGCTTCCTCGAAGCGTAGTGGTCTTGCGCTCTGGTTACGGATTGTTGCCGCAAAGCGGCGTGAGCACTCCGACCCGTGCTCGTGAGCCAACACACGAAATGCAAGATATAATATGTATGGCTAATCAAAGGATGGCTCGAGTTTATTTTATTTTTGCGAAGAGTGCTTTTGAATACAATTATAAAAATTCCTAAGACCTAGCATTTTGAACAAAAGCATAATGTTCAGAATGCGATATTAATATCGATCGATTCCATCCACCATTACATGGCATCTGCACCATATAGCAATTTCTTCACGTTATAGCAGCTTAACTTACCATCGGCGACACCGGGACAATTCCAAACCAGGGGCTTTCCACGCCCTTCCACTTTTCCATTCCCAACCACAAGATTTTTGAAATAGAACTATATCTCGGTTAAGTTCCCATGTGCGCCCTTGACCGTGGGCACGGCTATTCGAATAGTTTTAGACTCTGCGAGTTTGTACACTTTCACCACAAGAGACAATCAACTCGTTACCCCACACGATTCCTTAGGCGTGTGGTTGAGCGACCATCACGGTGACTTTTCAAATTATCGAGTCCCTTTTCTCATTTCACTTTTATGGGAGACGCCCACTTGCGGTGGGTCCCATCTCTGCGCTGGATGTTTCCCCACCACTCGCAGCGGACTTCTACCTCTCCGCAACGTGGGACACCGGGAAACTTCACCTCCACCGGTGTCCCTTCAGCCCCCTTGCCATAGCTAAATTCCTTCAACCTCCTGCCGGTGAGATGAGTCCGAACTTGATAAATTTACTTAGCCAAGTCGTATTTACGGACTTGTGGTTGCACTTGTTTTACAAGGGAGTTCATGACAAGATTCGGTCCTTAGTGGTATCTGGGCGGGCTATCACTAACCCACTTGTTATACATCACTAACTCACTGTTGTGCTTCCACTGCACTTTTTATACATCATTAACTCACTTTTGTGCTTCCACTGCACTTTTTATACATCATTAACTCACTTTTGTGCTTCCACTGCACCACACATTCACACACTCGAACTAGTCCGCCCAGATATTTAAGCATGTTGAGATTTTTGGAGGGTATAAAATAGTCATGTCAAATATACCAGTCATTCCCACCATGACTGCCCAAACCATTTTCTCATTATTAAAAGCGATCATGAAGTATGGGGCATTTCAGCGCCCCCTGAGTATTAATGCAACACTAAGCATAGCATATCATTAGGGACTTATTTTTGAAATATTAGTAGTATACTTTTGCTAGGGCGACAAGGTTTACACATCCAATCATTCCAAAGGAGGGTAATACTATTCAAGGTAAACATTGGCATATAACTAGAATATCAAGTTTAGCATGTATTTGCATAAAAATAACAGCATGCATTTTGTTAATTTAACACAAAGTAATTTGCATAAATGTGGGTTCAACATGATCAAAGTATTGACTCGCCTTGGTCACGATGGTCGGATCTGGATTTTCTGGTGCTTCTTGTGCTGCTGCCTCGAACTCTTCCTCTTGAGCTTCGTAAGCTATTTTAGCGTTCGCCAAAATTTGTAGAAACAGAAAAATAGCAAATCAAGCCAAATAACACCAGAAATTCAAATGAACTCTAAAAATTATAATTTCAGTTCCATTGGATAGATCTTGATTTTAGATGAATTTAGAAATTTGTCTCATCCAATTTGGAGTTAAAATGAAAAAGTTATGATCATTCAAAGTTCTCGAGTTGATTAATTCCAAATATTGTCAAATTTCTGATGATGGGTCCCACATGTCGCTTTCTTTTATTTTAATTCTTTTATTGCTTTGTGTCGCTGACAAGTGGGTCCAGTACTGTTCATTGGGGTCCATATGTCGAGACGGGCTCTGTCGGATGCGCCTCGACCAGATGGGGCCCAGCGGTCACGGCCGCTCCGGCCAGACCGCCGACAAGCGGGCCCACCTGTCGATGGGGAAAATAAAAGAAATCGCTCAACCGCGCGCGAGTCGGACTCGAGCGCGACGCGGAGCGAGGAAAGGGAGAATAGCGCTGAAAGCCACTCGGACGACCGAGCGTTGCTTACCATATAAGGGTAAGTATACCTCTTGAGTTAGCTCGCCGAGGGTGGGCCGAGGAAGAAGAAGGCGACGCGCGCCCGACAGTGGTGGCGGAGAGGGCTGGGAGCTGTGTGATATGTAATCCTTGCGCGATGGGGAAGCTCCTGGTGTAGGCGTCTGGGGTGGAGGAGCACGGTGGCGGGCCGGCGGCGTGCGACGGCGGAGGCTCGGGAGGGGCTCCGGTGACGGCGAGCCACGAGCTTCGGGAGGTGCGGGGGAGGCCGGGGTTAGCTTCACCGCTCTCCCGCGAAGCTCCAGGAGCTTGGGCTGGCTTCGGGGCGGCCGGAATCGGCGGCGGCTCGGTCGCCGGTCGTGGGGAAGAAGGCGTCGCCGGTGGGGATTGAGAGAGCTACCATTCAATTACTTGCGGGGAGGAGAGAGGGAGTCTTTGCGCGACGCTATTTCGGCTCCCAGGCAGGGCTTTTATAGCCGGGAGAGGGAGACGCGCGGCAAGACCTCGCCGGCTTCCGCTCTGTTCAAGCTGGCAGGGGGGGTGGATGCAAATCTCGCCGAGATTTTGTAGGAGAGAGGCGGCGGGAGAGATGAGTCCCCCCTCCTGTAGCTGGTTTTTAAATTGCCCGCGGGGAAGAGAGAGAGCGGAGGAAGATCAGCTGCGGCAAGCTCGAGCGCGAGAGAGAGGAGCGGCGCTGGCGCGTGGAGGAAGAAGAGGAAGGAAGAAGACGCGCGCGGGCGAGGGTCCACCGGCAGAGGAAGAACGCGCGAGGGGACGGGCCCAGGTGGCAGCGAGCCTGCTGCACGCGAGGGTGCGGCCCACCGCGCAGCGAGCGCGGGGTGCGGAGAGCGGGTCCGCTCGTCAGCGGGAGCGAGCGCACGCGGGAAATGGGCCGCGAAGCGCTGGCCCACGCGGGCGTGCTGGCCGCGCGCGGAGAGAGAGAGGCTGGGCCGGGGGTGATGGCCGGCCCGGCTGGCTTATTTTCATTTTCCTTTTTCTTTTTCTTTTATTTTATTTTGCTTTTGCATTTGAATGTATATATACATTTGCACATAGGTTTTGAGATATATGCCTAAATACATACTTTTACTTTTTCTCTGATTTTTTTGTGTATGTACCCATATATTAATTTCTTTATTCTTTCACATAGTATACCTGTACATATATATATATGTCTTTATATACATTGTTATTCATATGTTTTATCATTTTATGTGTGGATTTCTTCCTTCTCTTTACTTTTGAAATTCCTTATATTTATAAAAAGGTCAATAAACTCCAAATCCAATAGGAACAAATAAAATAAAACATAAAAAAAAATCCCAAAAACTCCACAATATATTATTTATATTTTTCAGGCTGTTACAAATCTACCCCCCTTAAAAAAAATCTCGACCCCGAGATTCAGCCTAGCTAGTGAATAGGTCAGGGTAATCTTGACGCAGTTTATCTTCTCTTTCCCACGTAGCTTCCTTCTTGGAATGGTGACTCCATTGCACTCTACACATACGGATGGTTTGGGTTCTTGTCTTTTTCTCCACAGTATCCAATATTTTGATCGGGCGCTCTTTGTAAGTCAGGTCTTCCTCAAGCTCAATGGCTTCAAGTGGCGTTTGATCTTCTGGTACTCGTAGACATTTCTTGAGTTGAGATACGTGGAACACATTGTGTATATCAGATAGGTTTTGAGGTAACTCTAACTGATAGGCAACTTCTCCTTTCTTGGCCATAATTGGAAATGGTCCCACATAGCGAGGGGTAAGTTTGCCTTTAACTTTAAATCTCTTGACTCCTCGTAGAGGTGAAACCTTCAAGTAAACATAATCTCCAACTTCAAATGTCAGGGGTCTTCTTCTCTTGTCTGCATAACTCTTTTGCCTAGACTGGGCTGCCTGTAGTCGATCTCTAATTAGACGAACCTTCTCTTCAGCTTGTTTGAGGATGTCAGGTCCAAATATGATGTTTTCCCCCACTTCTGACCAATATAATGGGGTTCTGCACTTCCTTCCATATAAGGCTTCAAATGGTGCCATCTGAAGGCTGGTCTGATAGCTATTGTTGTAGGCAAATTCAGCATATGGCAAACATTTATCCCAGTCTTTGGAGAAATCCAATGCACAAGCTCTAAGCATATCTTCTAGTATCTGGTTCACTCTTTCTGTTTGTCCATCCGTCTGAGGGTGATAGGCGGTGCTGAAATCTAGGTGAGTGCCAAGAGCTTCATGTAGTCTATCCCAGAAATGCGAGGTAAATTGAGAACCTCGATCTGAGACTATCCTTTTTGGCACACCGTGCAAACACACGATGCGGGACATATCTGATTCGCTAATCGGTCTCCCTTGTAGGTTGTCTTGACTGGAATAAAGTGGGCGACCTTGGTCAACCTATCAATTATAACCCATACAGAGTCATATCCTGACTTGGTCCGTGGAAATCCAGTGATGAAATCCATTCCGACTTCTTCCCACTTCCATTGGGGTATCTGCAACGGCTGTAATAGTCCTGCAGGTCTCTGATGCTCTGCCTTCACTCTCTGACACACATCACAGCATGCTACATGCTCTGCAATGTCTCTTTTCATACGGGGCCACCAACAAAAGTGTTTCATACCTTGATACATCTTAGTGCTCCCGGGGTGGAGGGAATACGGAGAGCTATGTGCTTCCCTTAATATCAGATTCTTAAGATCCTGGTGATGTGGGACTACGATACGTGTTCCATATCGTAGAGTACCCTCATGGTCAATTTTCATGTTAGGTGCCTTCCCTTCTTCCATTAATTTCTTCCATTTTAAAATGGCTGGATCATCTTGTTGTGCTGTCATAATCATTTCTTCTATACTTGATTGAATTTCCAAGGAGGCCAGAGTGCCTGGCTCTACTATTTCCAAATTCAGAGCTTTCAATTCCTTGTAGAGCTCGGGTTGATGTTCCCGTACCATGAGATTATTGCAATAAGCCTTACGGCTCAATGCATCTGCTACCACATTGGCCTTCCCAGGGTGGTAGTGTACACTCAAATCATAATCCTTGATTAATTCTAGCCATCTTCTCTGCCTTAAATTAAGGTGAGCTTGTGTGAAGAAATACTTGAGGCTCTTGTGATCTGTATACACATCACAATGGTTACCAATCAAGTAATGCCGCCAAATCTTCAATGCATGAATCACTGAGGCTAACTCTAGGTCATGAGTGGGGTAGTTAGCTTCATGGGAACGAAGTTGTCTGGATGCATATGACACAACCCTGCCTTCTTGCATTAGTACGCATCCAAGTCCTTGGTGTGAGGCATCACAATATACCTCGAAATCTTTGCGTACATCTGGTAGAACTAATACAGGGGTGGTGGTCAATCTCTTCTTCAATTCTTGGAAACTTTCTTCACATGACTTGGTCCATTCAAACTTCTTCTCTTTCTTAAGTAATTGGGTCATTGGCTTGGCAATTCGGGAAAATCCTTCTATGAACCTTCTGTAGTACCCAGCCAAACCGAGAAAACTCCTCACTTCAGTGACAGAAGTAGGCTGTTTCCATTCTGTGACCGCTGCAATCTTGGCGGGATCAACAGATATTCCTCCTGCTGACACTATGTGTCCTAAGAAACTGATATCCCTCAGCCAGAATTCACACTTGCTGAATTTGGCAAACAGCTGATGCTCTTTTAGCTTCTCCAACACTAGGCGCAGATGTTCTGCGTGTTCTTCTGAATTCTTGGAGTATATAAGGATGTCGTCTATGAAGACCACGACAAACTTGTCCAAATACTCCATGAATACCTTATTCATCAGATTCATAAAATAGGCTGGGGCATTGGTTAATCCAAAAGACATGACCAGGAATTCATATAGTCCATATCTAGTGGTAAAGGCTGTTTTGGGTATATCTTCCGCCTGATTTTCAACCGATGATAACGACCTCGGATCTATTTTGGAGAACACGGTGGCTTCTCCAAGTTGATCGAACAAGTCATCAATCCTGGGAAGAGGATACTTGTTCTTGATAGTCATCTCATTCAAATCACGGTAGTCCACACACATCCTGGCTGTGCCATCCTTTTTCTTCACAAACAGCACTGGAGATCCCCATGGCGATGAGCTGGGTCTAATGAATCCCTTCTCTTGTAACTCTTGGAGTTGTTTCTTCAATTCCTCCAATTCTTCTACAGTCATCCTATAGGGTCTTTTGGAGATTGGGGCAGCACCCGGTTTTAGGTTAATTACAAATTCCATATCTCTATCTGGGGCATGCCTGGCAGCTCTTGGGGAAATACTTCGGGATAGTCTTGCACTACTATCATTCCTTCTAGGGGTACGTCCTCACAATGATAGATTGCACGTCCCCACTGGTATGGTCTGTCCACTTTTATATTTATGGTCATTCCAGGACACTTGACCACTTTCACTGTTCTGGTGGCACACTCTAGGACACCTTGATTTTTCACTAGCCAATCCATTCCTAGTATGATGTCTAGGGTCTGAGAACTTAGTACTATAAGGTCTGCTGGAAAGTCATACTTTTCCATAGTAATTGTTACCCCAGGACATACTAGGGTGGCAGTAATTGGTCCGGCTGGTGAGTTAAGCACCAATGGCTTCTTAAGGGTATAAATGGGTAATCCCAACTTATCAGCATACCCCTTAGATATAAATGAATGTGAAGCCCCTGAGTCAAATAATACTTGTGCTGGTATAGTCTTGACAGAGAACGTACCCATGAGAACTCCGGCGGCTTCTTGAGCTTCTTCAACTGTAATATGATTGACTCTGCCTCGGTTTGGTGTTGAAGTGTTCTTGCTGGCTTGAGAGCTCTGTTGTCCCCTGCCTGGAGCTGAAGCTTGACTGCGGACAGGGACATTCTGCTTATGTGGGCATCTATTGGCAAAGTGACCCTTCTCCCCACAGCTATAGCAATTAAGATTTGCTGCGGGGTTTGTACCACCAAACTGTCCTCCTGGGCGTGAAGCTTGGGATATACTTCCACCCGGTCTAAAGGCTGGAGCTGACCCGCTGGATTGGTTGGACCTTGAGAATGAGGGTTTGAAGAATTTCTGGATAAATCTTCCTTGTGGTCGTTGTGTTGTCATCTTGCGCTTACGGCTGGCCTCAAGAATCTTCTTCTCATTTTCCAAGGCCAATGCCTTGTTTACCAACTGATGGAAGCTGGTGAAGTCCTGGGTGATCAGCTGCACTCTCAGTTCATCTTTCAACCCTTCAAAGAATCTGTCAACTTTTTCTTCTTCTTCTTCTATATCCTTCTGAGCATACCGGGCTAGCTGTGTGAATTTGGTAAGATATTCACTGACAGATAAGTTCCCTTGCTTGAGATTGCGGAACTCATTTTTCTTTATCCGCATTATCCCAGCTGGAATAAAGTTGTCCTTAAAAGCTTTCTGGAATTCTGCCCATGGGATAGCTTCAGTGTCCCCACTGGTGGTAGCATCTTCTTGGCCTTTGGCAGCCAAGTAGTTCTCCCACCATCTTCGCCGCACACCTTGAAGTGGTGAGCAGAAACACCACTTTGTCTTCATCTGCAATCTTGGCCAACCTTATCTTCCTTTCAGTGTCTCGGAGCCAATCTTCCGCTTCAAGTGGTTCTTCTGCCGAAGTGAATGTACTTGGTCTTGTCCTTTGAAGTCTCCTAGATCAGCTCTGTGTCCGCGAGCTTCCTTGCTATCCAAAGATAAATGGCTTGCAGAATCGGGTTTGTTGTGCCATCACTTGGGCCATTGTGGGATTAATCGGAGGTTCGGAGATCGGCATCTGGGTTCGATTTTCCTCGGGTTTTCACCATGGTTTGAATCTACCTCGGCATCTTGAGGGTTAGCATGGGTCCGAGATCGGGTAACTCTTGGATTGGACATCTGCAGATTATAGTTTCACAACTTAGTACTAAGACTACCCTTGAGAAAAATGGAGGATATCAACCCTTGCTTGTGAAAAGAACACAAGATAAGCGGCAAAAGAACATTCAACATAAGGCCTTATGCTGGCCATTCATTATCATACAAACATTCACATAGCCGACCTCCCAGTGGGCTTACAATAACATAGTAGCTAGAGTTCACTTGACCGCAACTACAATATAACGAGCTAAGGCAACATTTAATTTATAAGCTTGACATGACGACACTTCCACTACTATGCCGCGTAGCGTCACCACCGACGGAGGGTCGTAGTTTGGCGATCCGAGCGGGATCGATCGCCACTAAACTCCGATGGGTCGGAGTCATCGGCGTCGAAGGAGCTCGTGGAGGGCTGCGGCTTGGTGGAGGCCTTCTCGTCGAAGTCGCGATCAAGACTTCGGGGTCGTGCGCTCTTGCGCGCAGCCCGTGAGTCGCGGGGCTGATCCCATTGAAGGAGGTGCGGTGCTGCTAATGGAGCGAGAGGTTGCTTTGGAGCGTGCTCGAGCCGCCGCGCTTCGCCTGGCGGCTGCCGCTCTGCTGCACCGGGCGAGCTGGTCTCGAAGGGTCGCCACCTCGGTGTGCCGGGCAACTAGGTGCATCCGGAGGGCGGTCATCTCTTCGGTCGATGTATGAGCTGCTCCCATGGCTCTGGTAAGATCAACTTGGTGGGTGAGCCTTGGATCATCCTCATTCACTGGCAGGTAGGTCTCATTATGGCGTACTCCCTCCCTACGTGAAGGGTAGAAGCAGAAGGGTGTGCGGAGCAGGGAGATTTGGTAGATATCACAGAGTCGGGCGGCGGCGGCGACGGCATCTGAAGTGCGGCGGGCCGGGTGCTTCTTGGGTGTTCATGCGGAAGGCGTGGGGTGGGTCATGTTCGCTCTTGGGTAGATGAACACTTCAAACATCCAGCGATACACTCCTCCTGCGGATGTCCGCGCCCACGATAAATGGGTCGCTCTGGGTACTCGGGTAGTGGAGGAGCTTGCGCGAGAATTCTTGCGAATACGCCTCATAAACTCCATGAGCGACGTAATCCCGATTACCTTCTTCTCCTGCCATCTGCGGTTTGCAAGATGCAGATGTTAGTAATGTTTTAACATAATCAATTGAAAAAGGAAGGGCGTAGAACTAAGAAGGGTGCAGTAGCAATAATAAACTATATTTTTATAAATGCTTTTGTATATTTCGAAATTACCACCCTAAGGTGTTTCTAATGACCATTCTACGGTTTTACCCTGCAGTCGTATGCTCTGATACCAGCGCTGTCAGACCCAAATTTTTCAATCTGAATCTTACTGTGTTTCACCGCACTAATCCTGGATCGATGGTTAGTGCACACAGAACATTCTTGAATCAATTCATACATCGCATAAACATTCATTATATTACATAGAATGAAATACACCACGTCGGGTGATAGAGTTTACAAAAGGGGCCGACTAGGCCAAATGTCATTATTACCAACACGCACAGCGGAATTATAACAAAAGTAAATCCAAATCCACGAGCAAGCGATCGGAAGGTGCATGTGCATTATATGTCACCACTAACTAGTAACATACGTGCACACAACGCCGGATGTCCACTTGTCCATGTTTAATCAACGAGGCCTACGCCTTAGTTTCGCCGTCATTCTTCTCCTCCGTAGCGGGAGCTTCCTCGAAGCGTAGTGGTCTTGCGCTCCCGGTTCGGATTGTTGCCGCAAAGCGGCGTGAGCACTCCGACCGTGCTCGTGAGCCAACACACGAAATGCAAGATATAATATGTATGGCTAATCAAAGGATGGCTCGAGTTTATTTTATTTTTGCGAAGAGTGCTTTTGAATACAATTATAAAAATTCCTAAGACCTAGCATTTTGAACAAAAGCATAATGTTCAGAATGCGATATTAATATCGATCGATTCCATCCACCATTACATGGCATCTGCACCATATAGCAATTTCTTGACGTTATAGCCGCTTAACTTACCATCAGGCGACACCGGGACAATTCCAAACCGGGGCTTTCCACGCCCTTCCACTTTTCCATTCCCAACCACAAGATTTTTGAAATAGAACTATATCGGTTAAGTTCCCATGTTCGCCCTTGACCGTGGGCACGGCTATTCGAATAGTTTTAGACTCTGCGAGTTTGTACACTTTCACCACAAGAGACAATCAACTCGTTACCCCACACGATTCCTTAGGCGTGTGGTTGAGCGAACCATCACGGTGACTTTTCAAATTATCGAGTCCCTTTTCTCATTTCACTTTTATGGGAGACGCCCACTTGCGGTGGGTCCCATCTGTGCGCGGATGTTTCCCCGGCCACGCACCGGACTTCTACCTCTCCGCAGCGTGGGACAGGTGGGAAACTTCACCTCCACCGGTGTCCCTTCAGCCCCCTTGCCATAGCTAAATTCCTTCAACCTCCTGCCGGTGAGATGAGTCGGAACTTCGATAAATTTACTTAGCCAAGTCGTATTTTACGGACTTGTGGTTGCCTTGTTTACAAGGAGTTCATGACAAGATTCGGTCCTTAGTGGTATCTGGCGGGCTATCACTAACCCACTTGTTATACATCACTAACTCAACATTGTGCTTCCACCGCACTTTTATACATCATTAACTCACTTTTGTGCTTCCACTGCACTTTTATACATCATTAACTCACTTTTGTGCTTCCACCGCACCACACATTCACACACTCGAACTAGTCCGCCTGATATTTAAGCATGTTGAGATTTTTGGAGGTATAAAATAGTCATGTCAAATATACAGTCATTCCCACCATGACCCCAAACCATTTTCTCATTATTAAAAGCGATCATGAAGTATGGGGCATTTCAGCGCCCCCTGAGTATTAATGCAACACTAAGCATAGCATATCATTAGGGACTTATTTTTGAAATATTAGTAGTATACTTTTGCTAGGGCGACAAGGTTTACACATCCAATCATTCCAAAGGAGGGTAATACTATTCAAGGTAAACATTGGCATATAACTAGAATATCAAGTTTAGCATGTATTTGCATAAAAATAACAGCATGCATTTTGTTAATTTAACACAAAGTAATTTGCATAAATGTGGGTTCAACATGATCAAAGTATTGACTCGCCTTGGTCACAGTGGTCGGGATCTGGATTTTCTGGTGCTTCTTGTGCTGCTGCCTCGAACTCTTCCTCTTGAGCTTCGTAAGCTATTTTAGCGTTAGCCAAAATTTGTAGAAAGCAGAAAAATAGCAAATCAAGCCAAATAACACCAGAAATTCAAATGAACTCTAAAAATTATAATTTCAGTTCCATTGGATAGATCTTGATTTTAGATGAATTTAGAAATTTGTCTCATCCAATTTGGAGTTAAAATGAAAAAGTTATGATCATTCAAAGTTCTCGATTCGATTAATTCCAAATATTGTCAAATTTCTGTGATGGGTCCCACATGTCGGTTTCTTTTATTTTAATTCTTTTATTGCTGTGTCGCTGACAAGTGGGTCAGTACTGTTCATTGGGGTCCATATGTCGATCACGGCTCTGTCGGATCGCCTCGACCAGATGGGGCCAGTGTCGTGTGCTCCCGGCCAGACCGGCCGACAAGCGGGCCCACTGTCGAAGGAAAATAAAAAAATCGCTCAACCGCGCGCGAGTCGGACTCGAGCGCGACGCGAGCAGCGGGGAAGGAGAATAGCGCTGAGCCACTCGGACGACCGGCGTTGCTTACCATATAAGGGTAAGTATACCTCTTGAGTTAGCTCGCCGAGGGTGGGTGAGAAGAAGAAGCGACGGCGCCGGCGGCGAGTGGTGGCCGGAGAGGGCTGGGAGCTGCGTGATATGTAATCCTTGCGCGATGGGAAGCTCTGGTGTAGGCGTCAGGGTGGAGGAGCACGGTGGCGGGCGGCGCGTGCGGCGGCGGAGGCTCGGGAGGGCTCGGTGACGGCGAGCCACGAGCCGGGAGGTGCGGGAGGCGGGGTTAGCTTCACCGCTCTCGCGAAGCTCGGGACCTTGGGCTGGCCGGGCGGCCGGAATCGGCGGCGGCTCGGTCGCGGCCGTGGGAAGAAGGCGTCGCGGTGGGGATTGAGAGAGCTACCATTCAATTACTTGCGGGGAGGAGAGGGAGTCTTTGCGGCGCTATTTCGGCTCCCAGGCAGGGCTTTTATAGCCGGGAGAGGGAGACGCGCGGCAAGACCTCGCCGGCTTCCGCTCTGTTCAAGCTGGCAGGGGGGGTGGATGCAAATCTCGCCGAGATTTTGTAGGAGAGAGGCGGCGGGAGAGATGAGTCCCCCCTCCTGTAGCTGGTTTTTAAATTGCCCGCGGGGAAGAGAGAGAGCGGAGGAAGATCAGCTGCGGCAAGCTCGGCGCGAGAGAGGAGCGGCGCGCGCGTGAGAGGAAGAAGAAGGAAGGAAGACGCGCGCGCGAGGTCCACCGGCAGAGGAAGAACGCGCGAGGACGGGCCCAGTGGCGCGAGCTGCTGCTGCGCGAGTGCGGCCCACGCAGCAGCGCGCGAGTGCGGAGAGCGGGTCGCTCGTCAGCGGAGCGAGCGCACCGGGAAATGGGCATGGCGCCGCCTGTGCGTGGCGTCTTGGCGCATGAGAGAGAGAGAGGCGGGCGGGGTGATGGCGGCCGGTGGCTTATTTTCATTTTCCTTTTCTTTTCTTTTATTTTATTTTGCTTTTGCATTTGAATGTATATATACATTTGCACATAGGTTTTGAGATATATGCCTAAATACATACTTTTACTTTTTCTCTGATTTTTTTTGTGTATGTACCCATATATTAATTTCTTTATTCTTTCACATAGTATACCTGTACATATATATATATATGTCTTTATATACATTGTTATTCATATGTTTTATCATTTTATGTGTGGATTTCTTCCTTCTCTTTACTTTTGAAATTCCTTATATTTATAAAAAGGTCAATAAACTCCAAATCCAATAGGAACAAATAAAATAAAACATAAAAAAAAATCCCAAAAACTCCACAATATATTATTTATATTTTTCAGGCTGTTACAGTACGACTATCCACTTGACCGTGGGTATGACTATCCAGGATAGATTATACACTTTGCAGAGGTTGTACAGCTTTAACCACAAGACATGATATAGCACTCTGCACATCGTTGAAGCCGCCGCTTGAAGTAGCACCACTTGATGACTTGTCACCATGCGACATCACGTTGCCATCGTCGGTGTGCACATCACATATGATTTTGGCTCACGGCGTTGGCCTCGCCATATCTGCGTGGACCTTCACTGTCGTGCCTCCTAAGCGCTCGGTGCTGTAGTCTACTTGTGGCCAGCACTTGCGGCCACGCCACTTCGCACACGATCACACCAGCCAACAAGTCATCGTCAGCCAGCTTCTCCTCGCACCTTGCTCTGGATCTTGAGGTTCTGATACCAACTGTTGGAAATTTCTTGAGATTTCTCACTCTCTCTTTTGTATTTTCTATCTCTCTCAAGAAACAAATACAAACTCACGGTTACATGTATTTCCTATCCCTCTCAAGAGACAAATACAGACTCACAGAAGACAAATGACTTATTTATTCCATTCGATTGAGATGCTTTAAATAGATACAACCAGTTGCACATGCAGGTTACTTACTCACTACTAACGATCATGCGCTTATCTCATGAAATTCTTCCATGATCCGCACGACTCGGCCCTCTAACTCCTTATTGACTGAGTTATCCAGCACAACTTACGACCACGCACGTAGACTGATGACCACACAGCCATATGACCACGGCGCCTCACGACCACGATTGCTACTCAAGCTTCATACTGCTCTCGTAGTCGGACACCTATGACTGCTACAGTGGCTCTACGGCCATGGCTTACAACCTCTACGGTGGTCCTACGAACATGGCCTCACGGCGCTCTGGCGGTCCTCGATCATGGCCTCACGATCGTCACGGTGGTTCTACGACCACTCGACTCCGATTACCCTTGACACTTGACTACAACCACTCGAATGCTCTGACTGCTACAAACGAGTACTCGGACACATGACTTTCAACCACAGCCACTTCGACTACTTCTTCGACCATGACTTCGACTATTCCTTCGACCATGGTTTCGACCACGTACAAATCATCAAGATTTATTCTAATAATGGTGGCCGTGAGACGACGTAGTGCAACGGGCAGTGTAGGACTCGGAGGGCGGGCGTTAGGGACGACGCTCGCACGGGAGCGGCGTTGCTGCTCCTCCGTTCGCAGGCAATGACGTCGGGGGTTGGACGAGAAGGCTGGCGGTGGCCAGTCGGAGGCGAGCCGAGCGGGGTGGCAGTGGCATGCCCTACATCGCTCGAGAGCGAGAGGAAGCGCACCAGTGGGAATGGATCAAAACTCAAAACGCGTATCTGGTCCAATCATGTACTTTTTGCCTTTTCGGCCTGCTTCTTGACTTTGATTTTTCAGATGTTCTTTTGACTTTTAGCTTATTCGATAGTCGAAAAGTCAAATATGGTGGATTCTTGATGCAGATTCTCTAAACTGTTTTTCATTCTAAACTGTGTGCACCATCCACGTTAGCATATCCGCCGCCTACTGCTGTCTAGAAAATCGCAGATAAAAGTTATCAATCACAGCCAAAAAGCTATCAACCGCAGCCTAAAAAATAAAGCCATTATTCATGAGTTTAATAAATTGTAGCTAAAAGTCATAAAGTGTAGCTAAAAGAATAGGATCTAGACTTTTTGGGGCAGCCCAGCCCAACGACCTAGCTCGAGTCCAGGCCGATTTTTTCCAGACCAGGCTGGGCCGTTCTCGAGCCTCAATCTGCAGCCTGGAACAAATTTCGGGCTGGCTCGGGCTTTGATTTCAGCTGCCAAAAGCCCGGCCCGGCCCGGCCCGAAACTATGCTGCCAGTTGCCCACCGCTACCTCCCAGCGCAAGCCGCCAAATAAGCAGGCGTCGAGGTGGTTGCTGGAGGTCGCCGGCCGCCACGTGCGTCAAGGTCGCATTAGCAGTTCATGTTGACCATTGGATCTGAAAATGGATGGTCCAGATCAGGTATCTCTATGCTTACAAGCTACAACTAGGTATATGTCTCATTGCGTCAATGATTTTTTTTTGGGACTGTCTATTTGATATTTGACTGTTTTCAACGTCTAAAACAATCAAAAACTAAACCGTACGATAAGAAAAATGGACGTTGGAGATTGTCCACCACAAAAAAAGCCTACCTAAACTGCTTAACGGGCCCTCAGGTTTTATTGGGCCCTGTTTTGTATCTACAACCCTGTAAGCTTCAATTTGCAGGTTGTTTTCGTTTGCTTTCCAGACCCTATAATGGGCTTTGTGGCCTGTGGCCGTTTTTTTCCACGGTAAAATTTTTTTTTGAATCTTTGAACAAAAGGCCCACAATTACAAAAAGCATCAGTAGTTCGCATGGGTAAAACCTTGTACAGAGGCCTACAAATACAAAACTTTTTACAACAGGCCGTTTACAACATTGTACAAACTTGTACAGAGCCTACGATTACAAACTATGTACAAAACCATCAACTTAAGACCCAAGGAAACTATATAAGAACATGACATCGACGTGATACAAGAAGAAAGGGGGAGAAAATCAATCTAGCAGAGAAAAGGAGAAAAATAACATCGGATTGAAGAAAAAAACACACACAGCAAGAAGCAGCATGCAGCAAGACAATGTGGAGATGCTGCCTGAAGAAGAAAGAACAGATGGTGGGGACGATCAAGTTTTGACGGAGCAACAGCAGCAGGATCAAAAGGATCAAAAGGGCGGTCCAGAACAAATGCAAGGTACGTTGAGTAAAACCAACCTTGATTTTGCTTCAATGACCTCAGGGAAAAAAAGAACATGGTGCTGACACAGAGATTCCCCGAGTACTAGCATTCAAAATCAAAGGTCTGTAGTCCCCCCATTCTGACCATGTACTGGCTGCAACATTATATTTCCAAATGTCAATCCTTACTACATCCTTTTGTATGCTCTGATCATGTTAACACTTGCAGTTAAAACACAGCAAAAAAAAGTTAGTTATATAAATTCCACAGGCACTAAAAAAAACTGCCATGCAAAAAAATGTTCCATAAAGCAACTTAGAAAAAGAAAAAAACAACAGCCTGGTAGTAGAAAGCAGAAAATTCCAAGTATCAACATTCAGCTAAGTTCCAAAAAAATACTCAAGAGAAACAACAACAAAACTGGTAGAAAGTTTAAATTACATGGTGCTGGGCATATATACACAGAGAAGTATAAAAAACTTAATATGACAACAATATATATATCAATCTTCAATTCTCATGGATATATTCACTATTTTCATGATTAACTGAGACCACAACAAAAACAAATGATGCTTCAGTAAATCTCCTGTAAATTGAAGCATTGATATATGGTATACCAGTAAAAAACATGCATAAACATAGTATAGCACTTCCAAAATCATTGGAGCCTTAGCATATATGGTTAGATACAGCATATGTTCAACAAAAAAAATGTATTGTGTTATTGCTCTCAGATGTAGGGTTGCTCAAGATTTCAATCTTGGCCGTCCCGCTACTTTGGTCTATACTCTTCATAAATTGAATATGACAAAAAGTGAGATTCAAATTTTGAGCTCTACAAAAAAAACTAGGCAAAGCTTCCAGAATAACTTGACAAGCTTCCAGAATTTGGGATTATAAATTTAGCAAGTTATGCAACAAAAAAACTGAACTGACTAATCAAGATGGAGACATAACAAAAGCTAGTGACCACAGCATATATATACTGTCAAAAAAAATCTAACTGTAGGTCAGTGAGGCAAAAATGACAGCAATGCAAAAGATCTAGAGCTCAAAATTTTTGAACATTCAATTTCAGTATTAGACCACAATTATCCTCATCGAGCATATGTCAGGGCCACTAGCATCTCTTCCCCCTACCGCAGATCACAGAAAGAAAAAAAAGATGACACTCACTGTGCAGTGATATTCGAAATCACTTGAAGTATTAAAAAAAAAACTAGGCAAAGGCACGCAACTGCATTAGTGGAGCCATTAAGCATTAGGAGTAACAAAACAATGTAAATGCTAACAAAAAATAGGTTTAACAGTGCTAACAAAACAATTAAAATGATATTAAATGTATGGATTAACATGTAACTGCAAACAAAACAATAGGTTTAACAGTGGAAACAAAACAATCAGTGCTAACAAATCAAAAAAGTTTAACAGTGCTAACAAAACATGTATGTATACAGTGCTAACAAGAGCTTAACAATGCTAATTGTCTAACAGTGATAACGACTTGAGTTCAGATGTGCACACACAAAATGTTAGAGTTAAATTTTTTCTGTGAGTAAGATTGTATATTAGTATTAACATTGTAATAAGATTTTATAGTAAAATTAACAATGTATATTATTACTAACAATGTAATAGTTCTGAATAAAAAAATTGATGTTCCATAATAACTGAATGTACCAGTGTATTATGTTGAGCAAACATTGATGTTCCATCATAACTGAAGAAAACAAAACATAAATAAGTATTTCGTGTATATGTTTATCTTTACTGTATCTTTACTGTATTTCGTGTATATGTTTAATCCGCATTAAACATAAATAACTGAAGGAAACAAAACATAAATAAGTATTTCATGGCAAAACATGAATAAAGCAAACAAACAAGGTAATTTTGGGAAAAAAAATTGTTTAAAAAACACATGCAAATGTTCAAAATTAATGTTTGTGTTTTGAATTTCCTTTAGGAGGACAGTCAAAAAAGAAGGCCAAGGAGCATGCAACACTCAAGGAGATGTAGAGAATACTGAAGTTCAGAAGGCTACAATGCGGCCAGGAGAAGATGGAAAATTACTCGACTGAAAGATCAGAGAAAATATGACATTTGTATTTAGAAGTATGATATAGAAGGACACTACTGGAATGACAGCACAATTATTCTCTGTAATCATCTAGCTCATACAATTTTCGACAAAATACATTTGCAAAAAAGAAAAAGACTATTGTAATATGGACAATTGCAGAATGTGCTTCCCTGTATGTAATTTTGATGTTTTAATTTCATGTTAGTGCTCATGTATACAATGAGTAACAAAACTGACAGCTTGGGAAGTTTAATAAAACATAACATTCAAACTTAACAGATCATCTTGGGAAATTCAACCAAACAACCTTCTGCATACTGAATATTGTTCTTTAATAGGAGAGTTTGTGTTTATGGCAGTGTGGCTGGTTACATTCATCATAAATAAGTTCAAATACAAAAAGCTAGGCAATAAAAAACTGAGCATATGTGAATGCTTTAATTTAATGAGCAAAAAAAGACTGGTAAAAATTGAAAATACATGGTGCTGGGCATATATACATATCAAATGCTTTCAACTCCTAAATGATTAAATTAATGAGCCTTTCAAGCATATGCTCTAATCAGAAAAATTCTGCATACTAGACTAGTGTTTTTCATAGGATATATCAATCTTCAATTCTCATGGATATATTCACTATTTCATGATTAACTGAGACCACAACAAAACAAATGATGCTTCAGTAAATCTCCTGTAAATTGAAGCATTGATATATGGTATACCAGTAAAAAACATGCATAAACATAGTATAGCACTTCCAAAATCACATGCATAAACATAGTATAGCACTTCCAAAAATCATTGGAGCCTTAGCATATATGGTTAGATACAGCATTCTCTTCCTACCACAGATCACAGAAAGAAAAGAAAAGAGATGACACTCGCTGTGCACCTTTGGAAGTTAAAATCAAACAACACATCTAGGGATATGAGAACTATAATAAATTTCAGAATTTGCAAAACTCCTATTATTTGAGACTTTACATTAAGATTGTACAAGCTAACAAAACATGCAAGTTAAATGATACCATAGGTTTATAGAAAATCTTTTAACCATAAAAGTATACAACCCAATGAGGCTAACAAAACAATAAGTTAAATGATAAAGAGCAAATAAAACATAAAGGTTAAATGTTGCTACTAGGAGGCAGTATTAGAGATACTAACAAAACAATAAGTTGGGTGTTATTGCTCTCAGATGTAGGGTTGCTCAAGATTTCAAATCTTGGCCGTCCCGCTACTTTGGTCCATACTCTTCATAAATTGAATATGACAAAGTGAGATTCAAATTTTGAGCTCTAAAAACAACAATTTGCCAATCTCAACTATTGACTGTCACCAAAAAATATACTCTCGGCTAGCAGAGGACTCAGTGCCAAGTGATCACATAGACAAACAATTAAAATCAGCCAAAACTTCCGGAATTTGGGATTATAATTTTAGCAAGATAGGCAACAAACTGAACTGACTAATCAAGGTGCAGATAACACAAAACTAGTGATCACTACATGTACATACTCTCAAAAAAAATCTAACTGTAGGATAGTGAGACAAAATGACAACAATGCAAAGAACTAGAGCTCAAAAATTTGAACATTCAAATTTCAGTATTAGACCACAATTATCCTCATCGAGCATATGTCAGGCCCACTAGCGTCTTTTCCTACCGCAGATCACAGAAAGAAAAAGAGATGACACTCACTGTGCAGTGATATTCAAAATCACTTGAAGTAATCGAAAAAATAGGCAAAGGCACACGACCATGTTCACATAGATACTCATGCTGAGAATTTAAGTGTCATCCTTCATTCCATACCTTGATGACCATGTTCACATAGATACTCCTACACGGACATACCCCAAGATTAGTTTCTATATTAGACAAAAGTAGGGCTGACAGATGTTAATGTTCATGCTAAACAAAAAAAAACAACTAAAGAGATTGATGACCCCCTACGTAAACACAGAAAAGTTAAGAGAACTGAAATAACCTCATATAGTAGTAAGGGGAAAAAAAGCATGTCTCCAGACCATCTTCTTTGGTTGAGCTTGTTTGCCCTTATTATCATCATCAGAGCTTTCCTCAGAACTGTCATCGTCATCATGTTCTTCATCACTGCTGCTTTTTTTCTTGGCTACCTTAGGGGCTGGCTTGGCAGCACCAGAAGGTGCAGAATCCTGCAGACAGAAGGAACACGAAATGTAATAACAAAACCAAATCTTCAAAAGTAAGAGCAAACAAAAAAAAGATCAGCACCTTAAGCTTCTTTGGCGGAGGCTCTTCATCACTTTCATCAGAACTCTCATCGGAACTATAATCAGAGTCATCCTTGGACTGCAAAGTTACAACAAGATTATTATGTACAATAGCACATAAGACAAGAATTTCAAGGATGTTACTTGAGAAAATAAAGCATACTTGTCCATTCTTTTTATCTGTTGTTAGAGGTCTCTTTGCAGGGATAGTAGATTTGGCTGGCTGCAAGACATTAGATAAGAATTTAAAATACTGCACAACAAAAAGTCACCAAGACAAGTAACAGAAGTACATAACACTTACTTCATCAGAATCTGACTCGGAATCTGACTCTGAGTCAGCATCTGAGCTATCACTAGATTCTTCTTTCTTTTTAGCAGCAGCAGTCTTGGTAGTGTTATCCTGAAAATATACAGAAAATGTAATTGCATTTAAAAAAACTACGTAGAATAAAGCCTCTATTTCAACACCCGTATTTAGGTAACTACCTCATCCTCAGAGTCACTCTCAGAATCAGAGCTTTCACTAGATTCTTCCTTTTTCTTGGAAGCTACTGGCGCTTTAGTGGGCATATCCTGCAGATATTGCTCATGGTCAAGACTTCAAAATTATTGTTGACTATGATCAGCTCTTGCACATACTGCACAAAACTAAGTCACAAAGATAAGAGGAAAGGCAGGTAAAAGCATTGAGCCTGCTGACTACTCACTGTCTCACATAGCAAATTAGCAATGCAATGGAACTTATATGATTGCTTACCTCATCTGATTCATCATCAGAATCGCTCTCAGAGCTGCTAGATTCTTAGGGTCTTCTTTTGTACAGCGGCAACTGAAGGCTTCTTCACTTGAGTTGCAGGCTTCTGAAAAAGCAAGGAAATGCAGCACAATGGTTAGTGAAATCAGGCAAAATATATGTTTAGGAACCAGCTGATCCAAGATGATTGACCACAGTAACACAGCATACAAATTACGAGGCTAGTGGTTTTTTTAGTTGTACATTATTACAGTGCGTGTATCTAATGAACAAATTTGTATCCCGCTCATGCTTCTTGAACAAGTTCAGCTCGACTTTGTTGAATTATACAAAAACAAATGTACACATTAAAGTCCTTTTGTACAAAAACGAATGTACACATTAAATTGCCTTTTGTACATATTAATTTACTAACATGTATTAGTTCTTTGTACATTTAACACAGCATTATATCTTTGGAAATAAAATGAAAAAAAATAAGATGCATAATTTGTAATTACACAAATCAAGCAAAAGGACTTTGCATCTTGTAGGACTATATGTGCTCAATAATACAGCATTGTTGTAGAAACCAAAAGCCTGAAGAAAAATAAAAAAAGTGCTTAGTAAACAAGATGGTATTTCAATATTGCAGCTGCAAAGGACCATCAAGACAAAGAAAACAACCAATACACATATAGAATAGCTGGCGAAAAACAACCACAGTTTATTTGATCGAGAAGCAGTTTTTTCACGGGTTCCTTAATTAAAAAATAAAAAGTAAAGCATAAGCTTCTTAAGTAAAGAATGTCCCCCCAAAAAAATGTGAAAATCAATGCTCACATCATCTGAGGAGCTATCATCACTACTATCATCACTGGACTCCTGCTTAGCAGGTGGTACAGCCTTCTTAGGTTGGACAGCCTTCTTTGGTTGGACCTTCACCTGCAAATATTTTCGAAGTAATATCATTTCTGAGAGAAGTGAAAAAGAAGACTCTATCCATGTACAACTATATACACATGTCTGACATTAAGCACACAAGAAATGAACACAAATAGAGGCCCACAATGAATGCAAATAAGTCCTTTCAAAGAAAATAATATTCTTTGAAGTACAGACCGCAGCAGAAAGAAAATAATCTTCAAACAAATAAGTTACAAAGTTTTTAACTAAAATAGCACACGGTGATCATGAGTGTCAGCAAGCTAAAGAGAAAGAATAGGGAAGTACCTCCTCTTCAGAATCTGAAGAATCCTCCTCAGAACTGCTGCTCTCGACCTTCTTTGGAGGGGGCTGCTTCTTCACTTTATTGGTTTCATTCTTTACAGGTACGACCTTCTCAGGTGCAGTTGTTTGCTTCTTGGCACTGACGGCCTTCTCAATCCCATCTTCAGCATTTCTCTTACCTGTTCATTCAGATCAAACAATTGTTGTGACACAGCAAAACAACTATACAGCACACAAAGCCACGAGACAAAAAAAGCTACAAAAATATTACCCTTCTTTCCTAATTTTCCCTCTGGGACAGAGACCACGGTAGGTGCAACCTCAACACCGGACTTCTTGCTAGACTTGCCCATGTTATGTATTGAGTTAAGCTCTACTGCACCTAATCACAACAATCCAAATTTGAAACTAATTTGAAGCCTGATCTGACTCCCTCTCTACAAAACAAAACATCTAGGGAAAATGAATATGCTTGAATCCTATATTGAAGCTAGGAAACTAATTCCAAAAAAAAAAACCAAACAAAACATATTGATATACTAACCAAACAAAACACCTTGATATACTAACAAACTCCAAAAAAGAAAACAAAACAGTTTGGGAAGTTAATACATGGAGGTTAATCAAACATAGCATTCAAACTTCCAAAACAAAACACATTTAACAAACACATATATTGTTAGTAGAAACATTTTTAGGAGAGCAGTACATAGTTCGTATAGTATATATGAAAGCAAAAAATATGTGCTCCATATAGTATATCACTACTGAGTATGCCTGCTAACAAAAATTGAACTTGTTATCATACAAGGCTAAACACATAGCAAGCACATAAACCCATTGGAGATGTCCGAAACAGCTAAATATGTGCATGAGAATTATGAACACTTTTTTGCTTTCAACAAAAATATGCAGAATTTCAGTTATACACAAAACAAACTACCCATACACCCCCCTCTCCCTTCCCCCTTCCACCTCCTATAGCCTTCACATAAACTACAGATCTGAAGATAAAAATGTGATGTATATAGACATGCAGATAAGAAACAGTAATAGACACATATAGGCATACCTCAACATAGAAAAAACGAACTAGAAAAAAAAGAACAGCAGCAACAGTATCACTCTCCTAACCCCCCCTCCCTTCACTTCCACCTACTCTATCTTTCATCTAACTACAGATCTGAAGATACTGAACACAAAAAAATGTGATACACATAGAGAGTGCAGTAAATACACAGTAAAACTACAAAAAAAAGATGTATGGGGAGAGATATGCATGCCTCAAACATAGAAGACGCCGCTCGACGAGGTCTCCACTCAACACGGATAATATCTCTGCGATGGGATCTATCTGTTAAAGAGACAAAATAGTAAATAAGATACAGAGAAGTACAAAAACAGCGAGCAAGGCAGAGCTCGCCGGAGATATACAGATAAGTAACCCACCATCCCAACAGGTGATAAACCTATTTGAACAAATAGAAAATTCATATCTTAGCTCAGGTGTCCCTTTTTATCCCCGAATACAAGAAATTTACATCTGCAGATGACAATCAGGTGACCAAGTAAACTGAAACCTTCCAGATCCAGCATAAATGGTTTCTAGTTCCCCAATACATTTGTAAGCTCTAATGGTTACATGGGAACTTGGGAAGCTAAATTGGAGAATAGCAACCGGTAACAAAAAGGTTGAGACATGAATCGTGTTCCCTTCTCAAATGAATTAGGAGTATATGCGACCTCTAGTCCATAAGATGTCCATGAATATAACAGCCATACTGTGACAGCTCCGTTGCAGTGCGAAATACAAACAGAAAATAGAAAACATCAAGTATAAAACAGTAAATAAGATACAAAACAGCGAGCGAGGCAGAGCTCGCCGGAGATATATACCGCGCGACGAGGTGGAACTCACCGGAGAACACGCCAGGCGACGAGATCTCCCGCTCAAACTGAAAAGGCGGCTGGATCTCCGCTCCGCAACGATATCTCCGCTCAAACAGCTCTCCGATAATACTCTGCATGGGATCTCTCAGTAAAAGAGTCAAAACAGTAAAGTACATACAGAGAAGTAAAAAAACAGCGAGAAAGGCAGAGCTCACCCCCGAGAAAATACACCGCGACGACGAGGTGGAACTACCGGAGAAGACGCAGTCGACGAGATCTCCCCGCTCAAACTGAGAAGGCAGCTAGATCTCCGCTCCGCAACAAGATCCCCCGCTCAAACGGCTCTCCCTCGGGTGCGCCGCACCTCGCCTCTCTCTCTCGGGTGCTCCGCACCTTTGCTCACTCCTCCGGTGCGACGGATCTCCTGCTCCGGCGACGAGAACTTCGCTCAAACTGCTCTCCCTCGGGTGCTCAGCGACTGGTCTGCACTCCGGCTCTCTCTCGAGTGAGTGGGATTAGGACAGGCGCGTGAAATGAGGAAAAAAGAATTCAAACAAAACCCCGTCCGGACAGGAAGGTTCACGATGCCGGGTCTGGGGAAACGGGTGCCATCCGCAACCCGGAAGCGTCGCGCGTTCCTCTGCTTCATCCCGAGGCACGAATCCTAAAGTAAACAGACGGCTGATGAATCGACTGCTTGGGGGTATAAAAAACAGTCGACTGCACTCTAGCACTTCCGTTTTTTTTAAAAAAAAGTAGCAAGTCCATCTTACACCTCTCAAATTTGCAAAAATCCACTTAACCATCTAATCTAGAGAAAATTTATCAAAGCAAATAAAAAGGTAAATAGCATATCCACCGCGGGTTAAACTATACGAGGTCTCATGATTTGGTACAACGGTTTTGTTTGTGAAGAAATCGTTCAGAGATAGACGAACCGCAATGCAATCCACGCAATCAATAATAACTAAGAACAATGGATCGATCACCGCACTTCGAGTTGGCGGCGGCTGAGTCGGTCGGTCCGAGCGGCTGCAGTTAGGCACGAGGAGCAGAGGCGGCCGATGGAGCCGAGCGGCTTCAGGTGCGTCGGTATCGGCTCGCCTGGCAACCTTGGTGGTTTCAGGCGCATTGTCGTCCTTGGGTGCTTGCACGATGGCGGCGGCCAACCTTGGGTGTGAACGTGGAGGCGGCTTTGACTTCAGGAGAATAGCCTCGGGCGGCAGTGCGACGGCGGCTTCGGGCTGCCAAGGCCGTGCGACGGCCGACGGTGTTACCCACGGTGCCGAATCATGTGATCCCAAGCAATCTCTTATCTATTTTCTGAAACCGATCTAGATTCTAGCTATTTGATCTAATGAATTTGCAGGAGTGGTATAATTGTGCATACAAAATATGGATCAATCTAAGACTAGAATCAACTAGAACACATATGATCTAATCATGGCATTGCAAACGAATCTAGTATCAATCTAGATTAAAATATAAATTGCAATGCGTAATAGATTGGTTCGTGATTTGATACCTTCGCCTCGGAGAGCAATTTGTGCTGATAATGTGTTAAGAAATTGTTGAGGAATAGACGAACGGTAATACAATCCACACAATCAATCATCAAGAATACAATAGATCATTCACCCGGTGCTAGGCGAGGGAGGCGCCGGGAACTGAAGTTTGAGGGGGGAATGAGAAGAGCGGTAGCGAGCGGCTGTAGTAATCTCAAACAAGATCGTTCTACGGAGGAAGCACCGGTGAAGTTTTGAGGGAGAATGAGAAGAGCGGTACCGAACAGCTCTAGTAATCTCGAACAAGATCGTTCTCTAGAGGAAGCACCGGCCAAGCAAAGCAGTGTGATTCTGCTTGAATTGAAGGTGTGACATTGTGGGATGCATGATCTTTCTTGCTACATTTGATTTGATATGAACATTGATTTGACTTCAGCGAAAGCAGTTTTTTTCTTAATATTATTTGCTCTTCTGTCACGTCGATTTGTTTTGTCGGTAAAATCTAGTGTCAAGGAATTTATGTTAAAGCTGTCGTCTTCACCTCCGACTTCCCTTGTCGGTAATAGATGAAAACAAGCACATGCACGCAAGAAAACTCAATGAGCTTCAGATGTTTGGTGCTGCCCAGATGCAGCTTTTCTCATGATTCTATTGCTCTTTAAATAGGAACTAATATGATTACAAAACAGGTTACAAAAAACCGTGTCCTGTGTCCACCGTGGCACAAAAGATATGGCATGAGTGTTCTGAACTCAAAACCGAATACAGATAGCTAACCGAAAACAGAAAGTATTGTACAGAAAAATGGAAACCTGAACCGAGCAAGATTATCCAACAGAAGCACAGGTCAAATTACATGTAGTTCTACTGCGCATTCTCATTTTTACGGTTCTACAAGAAATTGCAGAGAAGCGGCAGCGAGGCCCACGACTCTACTAGGAGATGGCAGGCAGCAATGGCGAAGGAGGTGGGCACGCTGAGCATGAAGACGGCGGCGAGCCCGACGGCGACGCCGGGCCGGGAGCTCGTCAGGAAGGCCCGCAGCACGCCGGCCAGCTCGCAGGCATCGGCGCTACGGCTGCCGCGTCCCCCCTCCTCGCACTCATCCTGCGGCTTGTTAGATAATCTAGTTAATTTTGCATGTCTTCCATTCAGTTTCTTATTTAGTCTGCATGTAAGTTTCTATAGCTAATTAGTAGGTCAGTTTTTCATCAGTTTCTACAGCTAGTTAGTGGGTCAGTTTTTTCATCAGTTTCTACAGCTAATTAGTGGGTCAGTTTCTTGTTTTCTTGCTATTTAAAGGGAAGAAGCAAAGCCAGAAAAGCTGTGACTTTCTGCAGCGCCAAAACCTCTTTGTGTTCTTGTGTTCTGTGATTCCTTTGCTTACACATACAGCGGGAAGATTCCAGGGGTATGTGTGTCTGTTACTGCAGGAAGCAGAAAAAGATCACCGGCGGCGCTAGCGGGCGTTTGGCCATCAATTGGTATCGAGCTCCGTTCGGGATCTTGGTGGCCATGTCGGCTCCGGTGGGGCGGGTCGATCACTCCTCGCGGCGGGATCGCCGGTCGCCATCACGTGGTCCTCGCCGTCGCGACAACGGCATGGTCGGGGCGCGAGGTCGTCATCGAGCGCGTGGTCAAGGAAGCGTCGGCGTCGGTACAATATCCGATCTTGACCAAGACCAACTACCGGAGTGGGCGTGCTCATGCGCATCAACTGCGGCGCAAGGCTTGTGGGAGCCATCGAACCGGCGGCGCAGAGTACGGCGTGGATCGGTGGCGTTAGCGGCGATTGCCGCGAGCTGTCCCGCCGGAGATGCTGGCCTCGATCGGCAATAAGGACTCGCGCGAGGCGTGGGGCGCCGTCAAGATCATGCGGATGGCGTCGGCGCGTGACGTGAGGCGAACGCGCAGAAACTCCGACGCGACTTCAACAATATAGCATTCAAGGAAGGGGAGGCCATCGACGACTTCTCGATGCGCATCACGGGCCTCGCCAATAATCTGCGGCTTCTCGGCGACCACATCACCGAAGGCGAGGTCGTGCGCAAGATGCTGCAGGTGGTCCCTGATAAGTTCATGCAGGTCGCAATCTCCATCGAGACGCTGCTCAACATCAACGACTTGTCCATCGAGGAGGTCACGGGTCGTCTTCGGTCCGTGGAGCAGCGGCTCGACGCGCGGCGGCGCCGCAGAGTGGGCTCCCGTGCTTCTCGTCAAAGGAGGAGGACCTCATCGTCGCCTCGCAAGCGCGACAAGGAGGGTGCGCGCCGGCGGCGGCGCGGCGCCGTGAAGTGGTACGAGCGGCTCGGTTTTGCCGCGCGCGCGCGCGCGCAGCCCTAAGCGCGGTACCGGCGGACGCACGCAAGGGCGGTGGCGGCAAGGTCATCGACAAGGATACGTGCAAATCTGCGGAAAAGCGGGCATTGGGCGGGAATGCGGAAGAAGAAGAGAGACGGCGGCGCGCAGCTGCCTTTGGTGGAGGAGGCGGCGGCGACGAGCCATCCCTGTTGATGGCCCAGGTGGCCTCTCTTTCACCGGTGCCCGCGTGCCTCCCAGAGCGCGCCGCACCTGTGCATGTCGGCGGTCGGGTCTTCCTCAATGAAGAACGCGCGACGGTGCAGTTGGGTGACACCAACAATCACACCGGCGGCCAGGATGACGGCGTGTGGTACCTCGACACGGGCGCGTCGAACCATATGACGGGAAACGACGCGGCCTTCTCCGAGATGAACCGCGACATCACGGGCACGGTAAAGTTCGGCGATGGATCAATGGTGGACATCCTCGGGCGCGGCACGATCATGTTCGCGGCTCGGGGTGGACGCCATCGTATGTTGTCGGACGTGTACTTCATCCCACGTCTGCGCAGCAACATCATCAGCTTGGGACAACTCGACGAGGTCGGGTGCCAAGTGTTGATCGAGGATGGCGTACTGCGAGTGCGCGATCCGAGGAGGGAGCTTCTCGCCAAGGTACGGCGATCGGCGAATCGGTCAGACAAGATCCCCTCACGCTCGCTCGACCGATCTCGCTCTGGCGCACGCCAACGGCGATGCGTGGCGGCATGAGCGGTTCGGCCACCGAGCCGAGGGTTGAAGAAACTTGGCGTGGCGACATGGTGCGTGGGCTTCCACTGTTGGATCATGTCGACCAGCTGTGTGACGCGTGCCTTGTCGGCAAGCAACGGCGCTCGCCATTTCCTCTGGAGGCCAAGTACCGCGCGAAGGGCCGGCTTGATCTCGTACATGGAGATCTATGCGGGCTGTCACGCCGCCACGACGCACGGTGGCAAGCGCTACTTCCTCCTCCTCGTTGGCGATGCTAGTCGCTATATGTGGCTAGTCTTTGTTGTCAAGCAAGGGCGAGGCGGCGCGCGATCAAGAAGTTCCAAGCCGTCGCCGAGGTCGAGGCGGGCGGAAGCTGCGCGCTACGTCGTCATCGATCGTGGTGGCGAGTTCACGTCCGTGACCTTTGGCGAGCTGCGCGGAGAAGAGCGTGCACCGGCAACTCACGGCGCCGTACTCCCGCAACGAGCAGGCGTCGTGGGCGCGAAACAGATCGTCATGGCTATGGCGCGATGCTGCTCAAGGCAAAGAAGGTGCCCGTACGATACGGGGAGGCGGTGAGCACGGCGTGTTCATTTTGAACAGTCTCCAACAAAGAGCGTCACCGGGATGACGCCTTATGAAGCTTGGCATGGCAAGAAACCGGCTGTGCATTTCATGCGCACGTTCGGTTGCCTCGCTCACGTCAAGGTTACACGCCCGCACGCCGCGAAGCTTGATGACCGGGCGTGAAGATGGTTTCGTCGGCACGCGGCCGGGCTCCAAAGGCTACGGGTGTGCGATCCGGTGGGCGGCGACTCCATGTGACCCGCGACGTGGTGTTCGACGAGACCAAAGGGTGGAATTGGGAGGCGAACGGCGACGCCATCCCTGAGACGTTCACCGTGGAGTACACGGTTAGCGGCGTCTTGGGCAGCGGCGAGCCGAGCGCTCCTGTATCCCCTGCGGTCCCGTCCATGGAGGAAGGTGAGGAAGCTGTGGCGTCACCTCGAACGCCCATGAACGCCATTCACGACATCGGTGGTGCTCAAGTCGAGCACTGTACTCCACCGTCGCACATCCCGTCGGGGCTCGACCATAGTGACAATGGCGCGCCGCGGCGTTTCCGCATGGTGGACAATTGCATCAACACTGCCGAGCCACGCGTACTGGACCCCGACGAGTGGCTCCTCGTTGCGACCGAGGAGCCCACCTCCTACGACGAGGCAGCCACCGATCCGGCGTGGCGCGCCGCGATGGAAGAGGAGATGGCGGCCATTGAGGACAACGACACGTGGGAGGCAGTGGACCTCCCGGCCGGACACCGCCCGATTGGCCTCAAATGGGTGTTCAAGCTCAAGAAGGATGCGCAAGGGGCGGTGGTTCGGCACAAGGCGCGGCTGGTGGCTAAGGGGTACGTACAACGCGCTGGCGTGGACTTCGATGAGGTGTTTGCACCAGTGGCGCGGCTCGACTCGTCGCGCGCGCGGCGATAGCGGCGCCGCGAAGGCTGGGCGCTCCACCATCTCGACGTCAAGTCTGCGTTCCTGAACGGCGACCTCACGGAGGAGGTTTACGTCGCTCAACCGCCGGGATTCATGATCGCCGGCCGAGAGCGGCAAGTACTACGGCTGCGCAAAGCACTCTCGACCTCGACAAGCTCCTCGGGCGTGGGCGCTAAGCTCGACCGCACGCTAGTGGCGCTCGGGTTCACGCGCTGCGAGGAAGAGCACGGGTGTACACACGCGCAAGGCGGGGCGTGTGCTCTGGCGTGTATGTTGATGATTTGATCCTCACCGGCGCCGACCAAGCTGAGATCGAATCATTCAAGGAGAAATGAAGCGCTCATTCAAGATGGCGACCTCGGACACTTGAGCTACTACCTCGGGATCGAAATTAGCGGCTACGGGAAGATCACATTGTGCGAGCGACGTCGCGACGGCTGCTGGACAAAGCGGGCATGGCGGCTGCAATGCCGTGCAAGTGCCCATGGAGGCACGTCTTAAAGCGAGTAAGGAGAGCTCCAATCCACCGTTGATCCTACGTTCTACCGTAGTGTGGTTGGCGACCTCGGTGCTTGGTCCACACCGGCCGGATATCGGCCTTCGCGGTCGGGTATGTGAGCGAGTTCATGGCGAACCCAACGACGGAACACTGGCGCCGTCAAGCATCTGCCGTTATGTCGCTGATACGCTCCACTTTGGCCTTAGTTACACCAAGGGCACAACGACATCGAGCTCAAGGTGCAGCGACGCGACATGGCGGCGGCGTGGATGATCGCAAGAGCACCTCCGGCATTTTGTTACGCCCGGCAACGCACTGTGTCGTGGCAATCACAAAAGCGGCGGTGGTGGCGCTATCATCGTCGCGAGGCCGAGTACATCGCGGCCTCAGCGGCGGCATGCCAGGGAATCTGGCTCAAGCGGATGATCGGCAACTTCTACGGGCGAGACGTCGGCTCCGCGACAATCTACATCGACAATCAGTCGGCGATTCAATTGTGCAAAAATCCGGTCTTCCATGGCGGAGCAAGCACATTGAGACGCGCTTTCACTTCATCCGGGAGTGCGTCGAGGGTGGCCAAGTCGCCATCCGCAAAATCCACACCGACGATCAGTTGGCGGACATACTGACCAAATCACTTGGCCGGGTGCGTTTTCTACACCTACGCTCGGCTCGGCATCATCGACATCAACCACAACTAGATTAGGGAGTATTGTTAGATAATCTAGTTAATTTTGCATGTCTTCCATTCAGTTTCTTATTTAGTCTGCATGTAAGTTTCTATAGCTAATTAGTAGGTCAGTTTTCATCGTTTCTACAGCTAGTTAGTGGGTCAGTTTTTCATCAGTTTCTACAGCTAATTAGTGGGTCAGTTTCTTGTTTTCTTGCTATTTAAAGGGAAGAAGCAAAGCCAGAAAAGCTGTGACTTTCTGCAGCGCCAAAACCTCTTTGTGTTCTTGTGTTCTGTGATTCCTTTGCTTACACATACAGCGGGAAGATTCCAGGGGTATGTGTGTACTGTTACTTGCAGGAAACAGAAAGATCACCGGGCGGCGCTAGCGGACGTTTGGCCATCACGGCTCCCAGATGGACTCCGCCACGACAACGCACTCCTCCTCCCACTCCTCCGTCGCCGGCGACCAGTTGCACTCCGCCACCTTCACCTCGAGGACCCTCCGCCACAGCACGGGCATCCCCTCGTCCACCAGCTGGCTGCCGACGACGTCGCTGAACTCCGCGTCGTCCCGGAGGGACGAGGAGAGGATCCAGGACCGCACGGCGGCCACGGTCGACGGTTTCTTGGTTAACGCCGTCGCCTTGCGCCGTGGACAGGACTGGAGCAGCCCGGTCCGGCGGACGGCAGGACATGCAAAATTGCCGGACCGCATCATCGTCATCATCTTCTTCTTGTTTTTCAAGAACAGTCGTCTGTCAGCGAAGGAGATCAAAAAGAAATGTGACTTGATTTGGAGTAGAAATGTATGGTATACAGGGGGGGATTAAAGGACAGGAGAGGTTAATTGGGAAGCGATTTCATTTGGTGTTCGTGCTTATGGGGTTTATATAGCCAAGGGTAGGAGAAGAAGTCTAAATTGACATGTTTGGACCATAGGGATTTGACATTTGACATAAGTTTTGTAACAAAAATAAAATTCCCTTGGTTTTTCTCTCCGTACCAAACTCGTCATAGCTACTTCGCACACAAAAGCCTTTGTCGTCGGTTGGAGAATGGAGCTGGCGTTAGGCAGGTTACCGGAATAACAGAAACAAAAAGCTGGCTAGCGTGTTGCCTGTGTTATCTTGTCCGAATTTGTCCGACCACGTGCTTGCATTGCATTGTCGATATTTGGCCGAGCCCGTGCATCCACCCTTAAAATAAGAATAAATACATAAACCCTTAAAAAAGAATAAAGACAACGGACTAGGAAAGTAGTTGTATGTAGTTCTTTTACATGTTTATTTTGTAAGTTTCAAACAATCGTATCTTTTTAACTAAGCGTCCATATACGTTCTGATTGCACAATTATATTACACACGACGAGATTAACAATACAAAATAAAATACATATTGTATATGTTTTGAAGATATAATAATAGCGTTTCTTATCAGCTGATGGCTGCAGTGTACTTAGCAAGTAACTCTCTGTATTATTTGCTAACATCTCTCTAGATATTGCTATCATGCGGGCATCTCTCTATATTAGTTGCTAGCAACTATACATGTTACTTGCTAATATCTCTATTACTTGATGACATTTATCAACTTGTGCAATCAACTACTAAGTAGTGGATCTATATTAGTTGCTAATTCTATGTGTTACTTAATTGCTACACTAGTTGCTAGGAACCCTATATTAATTGCTAGCACTACATGTTACTTACTATATTAGTTGCTAACTCTCCATGTTACTTGCTTATTAGTTACTATTAGCTCTACGTTTCACTTACTGCATTAATTGCTAGCAACTATACATAGACTTGCTAAATTAGTTACTAGGAGCTTTGCATATTGCTTGCTACCATCTCTCTAGTACTTGGTGACAATTATCAATGAATTTATGCAATCAACTACTAGAGGTGGCTCTACATTAGTTACTAGCTATACGTGTTTCTTACTACAATAGTTGCTAGTAGTTCTATATGTTATTTGTTACATTAGTTGCTACGAGCTCTATATGTTACTTGCTATGTTATTTACTAGCAGCTCTACATGTTATTTACTAGTAGCGGACACAAAGAGTTGCTATATAGATCTGTTAACAATTACTATAGAGCCACCAGTAGTGCTCTACCTAAAGTTGCTAGTGGCAAACATCTAGAGTTTCTAACCAGCAACAATTTCATTAATGAATCCCTAAAACATATTCAATATACGTCTTGTTTTTGTTAAGCTCATCATATAAATCGCAATAGTTCAAACAAAACGTAAATCAGACATTCGGTTTAAGTTATATAATCATTCAAAAAACAAAAAACATGTACGACAAGTTAGCTTCCACCTTTAATGTTCACATGGAACAGACAGGCAATGCTTGTCATCACATATCCCTTGATGAAAATCCAACGACTCCAACTTCTTCCTAGCAATCGCACGGCACCCGCGTGCGGTAGCACAGGATGACTAACGCGCTACTGCACGTAACAGAGGATTAGCGAAACAAAAAAGTGGTTACAGGTCGAAGGAGGGTGGTGGGCGGTGGAGGCAAGCAGGGCGACAAGAATCGACAAGCATTAGGAGTCAGTGGGCAACGGTGGCGAATCCGACAGTGATAGCCGTTGGAGACGGGGAAGAAGGGTAGGGCGGGACACATGGAGGCTGATGACGCCGTCGGGAGTGGAGGAGACAAACGCTGCAGCGGGAGGGGAGAATGAGGCTTGTAGTGGGAGGCTGGCGTTGGAGGCGATGCTGGGAGGTGGCTCGATCGGGACTCGGGAGCTAGGGTTAAGGGTTGCCTAGTTGTATATAAATGGGAGAAGAAGCAGGACCATCGGATTGAGATCATGTGGTTGGAAAAACCTAATGATTTTAGGGACTGAAATCAGTCAATTTTTTAAACGATGCATATATAGATAGAACCTTTTATCTATTGGACCAATGTCCAATCATATTGCACATCGATCAATCTCCGTACAAATCCAATGGCCATAAAAATGACTTATAGTAAATAAAATCAGTTTAACTTACAAATAGCAAACCGCGTTTTAATAGAATGTGGATAAATAAGAGAGTTAGCGTAATGCTGTCAAGTTCTAACACAACTTCTACGTACCTAGCTACCATAGATCGAAAACAATTACTGCCAAAAGTAGTACCAGAGAGAACTAACTTTTGCATGCTCTGGACATCAAAGCTAGTAAATATATGGGTTTGTGCTACACATGCTTTTTGATCATACAGCCCATGGTTCCTGAAAAGAAACAGTAGTTGTCGTTTTGGTTGGTTAGGTATTACATCGATCATGTCCATGAACCCGTAATCTAGCTTACGTAGTATGATGCACTGCGAATTCACATACATGCAAACTAGTGCACGCAATGCGAAGGACAAGTGAACGATGGTAGCCCAAGTGAACGATGGTCGATGAACCATATATATATATATATGCGATCTCCATTTTACATATAAGATGTACCACGCGTCGTTTTTGTTCGGTAGGGGCCACAGCTAGCTTAGGCACCGTTCCAAAGTCCAACAACGATGAAACTAAAAGTTGTTTATGAAGGCGGAAATACCCATGTGCTTGTAATTGTATTACGAACCATTGGTTTATATAGAATACAAGAGATAAGATGGTTTCCAAACGAATTAAATACATGTCAAGATAGAACCCTAACAAGCTAGGAAAGTTATCTTCTGTAGATATGTGTGTATCCAGACTCGATCTCGTACCGTACATGGATCATGTGTAGTCTAACACCCCTCCACAGTCGGAGCGAGAGCACAGTGGACGTTCAGGCTGGAGTGAAACTCGTTGAAGACGGTCGATGATAGTCTCTTGGTAAAGATGTTTGCATACTGAGACAACGTTGGCACGTGCATATCATGGACATCGCCAAAAGCAACCCGTTTGCGCACAAAATGGAGATCAACCCGTTTGTCGTCGGTTGGAGAATGTAGCTGGCGTTAGGCAGGTTACCGGAATAGCAGAAACAAAAAGCTGGCTAGTGTGTTGCTTGTGTTATCTTGTCCGAATTTGTCCGAGCACGTGCATCGTCGAAATTTGGCCGAGCCCGTGCATCCACCCTTAAAATAAGAATAAAGACATCAACCCTTAAAAAAGAATAAAGACAACGGACTAGGAAAGTAGTTGTATGTAGTTCTTTTACATGTTTATTTTGTAAGTTTCAAACAATCGTATCTTTTTAACTAAGTGTCCATATACGTTCTGTTTGCACAATTATATTACACACGACGAGATTAACAAAACAAAATAAAATACATATTGTATATGTTTTGAAGATATAATAATAGCGTTTCTTATCAGTTGATAGCTACATTGTACTTAGCAAGCAACTCTCTGCAGGGGCGAAGTCAGCGCGCGCACGTGGGGGGGGGGGGGGGGCTAGTAAGGCTCGAGCCTCACCTCCCCCAATGGCGGTAATCCCCCTCCCAACGAGCGCTTGTGGCGGCCGGCGACGTCGAGTCGTCAACAGTCACAGAGGCCCAGACGACAAACAACAAAAACCAACCAACCCCCCTCGGCGCCAAGCGCCTGCGGCGTCCAGCAACGTCGATAGTCACACACAAAGGCCCAACAAACAAACAAAAAGCATAGTCAAGTGGCAATGTGGCAGCCCACTGCCCTTAAAGAGGCCCAATAAAATCATCTTATTGACCCACCAAAACACCCACTCCAACTCACAAACCTAGCCATTGCAATTGGTTCCCACTTCCACTTCCCAAACCGATAGCTGAACTAGAGGAGAGAAGCATCGACGCCGCCACAACGCAGAGGCTAGAGGGGGGCTGGTGCTGTGGGCGACCGGGCGAGGGTGCGCCGCCCATGCAGAAGGGGGGTGCCACCGGAGCCAGAGCCAGATCTGGCGGCGAGCCGGTCGACGCTGTTCGCCAGGTCCAGCCATCTGGGGTTAGGGCCGCGAGGCGGGGGGGGTGGGCCGACGGGGAGTCGGTGCGGGCGACGAGGGGCCGAGCCGGGGCAGGGGGAGCCGGACCGGGGCGGCGAGGGCTGAGCCGCCGCCGCCACTGGGGTGAACTGTCAGACAGAAATAAAGTTTTTGATAATATATGGAGTGACGAGGACATTATTGAGGTTAAACGAATGAGATGGTGTGGAAAATGTTGTGTAGCTAGTGTGGGTAACAGGGAGAGTGGAACCATTGCCAACAATGACGTGATAAGGTGCAGCGAAAGATGAAAAGATGCGGGAAAGATTACCTTGATCCGGCGTCATGTGTGCGGATGCACTAGAATCCATGTACCATTCGGACGCGGGGGGCGGAGCCAACATCATGGTGTTGAAGGCACTCAAAAGTTGGTTCTGGCTAAAGAGCACGGGGGCGGTAGAGGGGTGCTTTCAAGCATGGCTGCATGCCAGGCCACGCTGGGCCACAAGGCACCGTGCCAGGGCGCCATGGGTGACAGAGGCGACTATGTCTAGACGGAGGTGTGGAAGGCATGCGGGGCGCTGGAGGGAGGCGAGCTGAGGACCCCCTAACTGGTGGGATGCGGCACCATGTTCCATAGACTAGGCCACATCTGAATGCAGCCAGCCCATAGATTTTGAAGAGATTGCCAAGGTACGGTGCCTTGCTTGTTGCCGCCAAAGGTTGAGCCTCCACTGTTACTTTCGCCGTCGCCGCTATTGCGGTGATGATTGTTGTTGGAGCCGCAAGTGTTGGAGGTGCCATTGCTGTATGTGGTGCGGCCATCAGAGTAGTTCCCGCCGGGACCATTGGTGGCGGCGTTGTTGGTGGTGGACGTGCCCTTGGAGTTGCTGCTGCCGCTGGAGGAATTGTGGGCGACGAATGCAGTGTGTGACGAGTCGGACCCCGCACCGGGGCTGAGTTCCTCAAGCATGAGAGTGGATCGCATCTCATTAAAGGATAGGAGTGGTCGTTGCATGGAGATGAGGGTGTGCATGTGCGTGTACCGCCGGTGCAGTCCACGCAAGGTGTTGAGGACAAGTCCCCTGTCGAGGATGATGGTGCCGATGGTCGTCAAATCATCGACAAGGGACTTTTGTTTGCAACAATAATCGCCACCAAACTCGCGCCTTACATGAGGCCATAGAACTCCTGTTTAAGGAGGATGACATGCGTGTCGGCGTTGTTGCGGTAGATGCCTTCGATGGACATCTAGACGGTGTACGAGGAGGCGGCGGAGTCCATCACTATGGCGACGAGCTTGGAGGAGATGACATCGTATAGCCAGGAACGTACGAGGGCATCGAGGTGTCACCACTGGGGTTTGGGGTTGCAGGTGGACGACAGAGCGATGTGGTCCTCGAGAGCATATTTGTAGAGAGCAACTTCAAATAGCCCGCGCTAGTGCGCGTAGTTCCCAGTGGTGATGTCAAGGGTGATAGGGATGAGCGCCTTGGCGCTCGGAACAACGATGGCATGTGCCCATAGCACGGCCTTAGTGGCAGCCTCCTCGTTGGCAGCAGTCTCCTTGGCGGCAGCCTGGACGATGGCAGCGGGGTCGGCCGGGGCAGTCATGAGAGAGAGAGAGAGAGGAGATAAGGGATGGATGGTGGGATGGTCTCAGGAAAGAACCAACTAATATCATGAAGGCGAAAATGCTCACGCGCTTGTGATTGTATTACGAGCCATTGGGTTATATAGAGTACATGAGATAAGATAGTTTCCAAACAAACCGAATACATGTCAAGATAGAATCCTAACAAGCTAGGAAAGTTATCTTTTGTAGGTGCGCATGTATCCGGACTCGGTCTCGTACCGTGCATGGATCATGTGTAGTCTAATAGTTTAGAATGCATTAACTTCTTAATGTGGTTTTTTTTCCTTTTTCTCTTTTCTTTGCATTATTCGTAGAGATATAATTATGGTTTTTTCATTTTTTTCCATATTTTTAATTAAATACCTTAAAAAAAGCTATCAGCCACTACAGTATTATTTCTGCTAAAAACCAAAAATCACAGCACTTTAGAATAGAGCATTAATATATACATATATACATATTATATATATACATATACATACACACACACACACATAGAGGACGTTGAAATGGGGCACCAGGGCTCCCTGCCTTTGGATTGCTTTTAGATACGTGCAATGCAATGATATATAATATATCAGGATGAAAAGCCTTAATCATATATATATATATATATATATATATATATATATATATATATATATATATATATATATATATATATAGGATGCTAATATATAATATATAGGATGCTAAAACGAGACACCATGGTGCTCTGGCACCATGATTTCAAATACATCAATTCCATCTAAATTCGGGTCTATTTTTTTAAATATCAGTTTTAGGGTATATACTCATCTATAACAATTCAAATGAAACATATAAGTTTGAAAAAAATAAACTCAAATTTAAAGTTTTGAATGAATTTAGATCACATACTTTGCTGATTTATATATATAATCAGCATATACCCATAATCAAACTATCAGAAAAAAGGCAACTACAATTCGAAATTTGGTTCAAACTTGTTTGAACTAGTTAGTAAACTAATTAAACTTAACATCCAAAAAATTTTAAAAGTTTTTTGCACATAATACATACCTATTTTAGACTATGGTGCCCGGGCACCAAGGAGCACTCGTTATTTTTACTCTCTCTCTCTCTCTCTCTCTCTATATATATATATATATATATATATATATATATATATACACACACACACACACACACACACACACTAGCTTGGCAATTAAAATTAATTACTTCATATTTCTATCCCAAAGGATGGGGATTATCATTCATTATGTAGGGTAAAAATTTGACGAGTCCCCTCTTTCTCTGTGCACATAACTACATATGCATCTTACATCGAAACATGATACAGATAGAGCAAAATTTCAACTGAATCTCAGTCGGAAGTCTGGAATTCGAAATTTTGCAAAAATCAGGGAATTTTTTCGAGATATAATTTTTGTAATTGAAAGATTTTAGGGTCATTTTTTGAAGTTCCAAATTGTTTCTTTTGTGAATCTCAGTTGAAAGTAATTAATTCGAAAGTTGTCTTCCTATTGATTTTCTTTCGAATCAATAATTGAAAGACCCAACCATGGAGGTGGAGGTTGTCCGTTGGGGATGGAGTCGATCCCCGCCTAGACGGTGGCGCTCTCAAGGGGTGTGCGTGATGTGCTGATTTTGAGGGTGACCTAACTTGGTTACCCTAAAAAAAAGGGACTGGCTATTGATCGGGAGCTGAAAATTTCTCAAATTTCACTCACATTTTGTAGTCGTTTGATCAAGATCCAACAATGCTTATCCACTCCCCTCACTTCATATATAACCCGGCTCCCCTTAAGCCAAACCCTAACCTTGGTTCCCTCCAACTGCCGCCACCCCCACTTCCACACCCGTGTCGCCTTCCTCCGCCAGCCCAGCAACAATGACCCCTTTGCCTCCAGTCGCGGCTGGATGTGCTGCCCTCGGCACCGACGCCATCCCCCCTCATCTGCCGCCCCTTCGCCACCTCTCCACCACCGGCCCACCTTCTTCCTGATCTCTGGTGGCTCACCACCCCCCACTACCACCCATCGCCAGATCCGTCATCATCACCCATCGCTGAGTCTACCCACCACCCTCCTCCTCACCCGCGACTGGTGGCACCACCATCACTGGTCTGCTGTGCCCCAACCTCCATCTAAGCCCAGGGGCACGTCTGAACCTATGCTATAATTTGTTGGCTGCCGTTGCCACTGTTCGATGTTCTTAGGGAGGATGATTCGCTCAAATCACAAAGAGATCCAATGGCGAGGGGAAAAGTGATTAAGATTTCTAAAATTTTCAGGCAACGAGAATTAGCAATCTCGAATAAAATAAAATATGTGTATCCTAGGGCAATATGCATTGGAATAATTAAAGGGTGGGTTGAGTTAGGCTTTGGATTTGGCTTATCACTTCCTGCTACAGTAACTAGCTTTTAAACTGTGCGTCTTTTCAAGACAGGGTCTACAGATAGATTGTATTAGACACTATACCGAGTTCAGCTATACCATCCAAAACTACATGTGACTATCCATCTCTACATACTGTATCTTATGAACAACCAAAATTCAAAAAACATAAACCAAAACCTACAGCTTAAAAAACCCACCAAAAGCAAGAGTAAAGCAATTTCTGGTGGGCTACGGGCCGGAGAAAGTCGATGAGAAAAGAGCTTACGCCATGGAAAAGGCCCAATTTTTGTAGGCGGCCCATGTTGGAAGCGACGAAGCAGGCCGGCCCTATGTACTTCCAGCCCACAAGAATCAGACGCCCAATGTTAAGTATTGCAATGGTCGCTAAATTACTCAAGGACAAATGAACACGAAGCCCACACAATTAGAGACGAACTAACGCCAAGAAACAATTGCTCAGGCATGTACATAAGATCGTGCACTGCTTGATGTACTCACGCAAGAACTAATTAGTTAGGAGCCTTCCGATTAATTGATTAAATTAACGGAGCCAGCTACTACTGATCTCGAGTAATTGCCATCTTTTGATCGCCATCTTGAGATGATGCATGCGTACGTGCATGCATGGCTTGCGTGGGATCAATGGATGCTATCATCAGATCATGCGCCCCTGACGGCGATCCCCTGCATCATGCACTTGAACTCGCCGAAGTCGACGAGGCCGTCGCTGTTGCGGTCGACGTTGCAGATCATCTCCCGCACGGTGGCCAGGCTGCCGGCCTCGGGGAGCCCCAGCTTCTTGAGCACCTCCTGCAGCTCCGCCGCCGAGATGAACCCGTCGCCGTCCACGTCGAACACCTTGAACGCCTCCCTCATCTCCTCCTCGTCGCCCTCGCTGCCGTCCTCGGCGGGCAGGTCCAGCGCGCCGAAGAGCGCGTCGCCGAGGGCGCGGTGGAGGGCCTCGAAGTCCTCGAACCGGAGCCCCGCGGCGCCCTCGGGGACGTACGCGCCCACGGTGCCGGACAGGCTGTCGCGGTCGGCCACGAGCCCCAGCGCGTCCAGCGCCTGCGCCAGCTCGTCGACCGTGATCTCGCCGTCGCCGTTGCGGTCGAAGAGGTCGAACACGCGGCGGAGGCGCACCGCGTTGAGGCTGCCGTTGCGGAGCCGGAACGACGCCGATGGGGCCTTGGACAGCGACGGCTTCACCACCGCAGCCGCGACGCTCTGCTCCGTGTCCATTGTGAATAATATTAATCTGTGAGCCCCCTGATTTCTTTCGCGCCAAATAATGATTTCTCTTCGGATCGGAGGAATGCGAGACTTGCGTCGTTTATAGGAGGCGGACGAGGAGGAGAGGAGGTCATTGCATTGCCACCTTGGGCGATGGGCGCAGCGCGTTCGGGGGACGTCCCATGAAAACACCATGTGGTCTCAAAAATCTACATGTTTGATTTGTATTTAATTTGGTACAACAAGATTCGAACTTTCTCCCATGTTTCAAACCAAGCATCTGATTTACACTCTGTTTGAATGCTCTTATCTTTTTATTGCTCTCTCTGTTCTTTCCTAAGTGACGATCTATAATCCGAATCGTCAAATTTTCTAAAATTTAACCACTAATATCTTTATAACGTTTAGATTGACTACATGAAACTATATCATTAGATTTGCCGTTAAAAATACTTTCGTAATATTATAATTTTATTAGCATATAATAACATGAAGTTACAAAAAGAATCAAAGTTATATCTCGTAGACTATAAAAAAAATAAAAAATATTACTTAAAAAGAACAAATGGAGTATAAGATTTTTTTTTCTGAGACGGATTTTTTACGATAAGATCGGACAAGTTGAGATGCACATATTACATATATTTATGTTTCCTTCGGCAATGGTGTGCTACACTATTGCAAACGTTCCCTCTCAATACAAAGTGCAGAACGTAACTGCAGGTGGTTGGTGAATCATTTATACATTAATTGATTGATGTACCCCTACAGGTGGTTTGTTTTTCAGCTCTTATATAGCAAAAATAGGTATGCCACGTTCTCACCAAATAGAAAGCACAACTAAATAAGGGTGAATAGGAGCATAAACAATTATAATCATTTTTCTAAATCTTTCCCTTGTCAAATTCTCAATTCTTTTTGTTCTAATGGATATGAATAACATACCCTAGACACTTACAATGGAGTCTTCAAGAAAAACAAAGCAAAACACAATTTCAGCCCTAGGTGCGGTCCTACCATCATCTAAAAAACAGTCATACGACAGGGGTGCGACACTCCTGCTCTTTAATTGACAGTACTACCATATCTTCAGATCAGCATTGCAAATTCAGTCTGATCAAAACTGAAAACCACATAACTTTCATATAGAAACTCTAAATTTCTTAAAATTTAAACCAAAAATTAATTACTACCTTAGAAACCTAAAACAACAAAAGCTCTTACAGATCACAAGAAAGTTGGGACCTTTTTGCTATCAAAGCTCAGCTGCACCTATAGCTAACTTTTAAACCAAGACTCCAAACCACTTGAGAATTTACACACAACTTGACTAGGATATTAGGAACACATTCCAACAAGAAATTGAATACGGCTTTCCAAAGTTTTGACCTTTTTTTGGTAAACACAAGTTGCACTAAAATCGGGCAAAAACCAAATTTTGAGCTACAGGCTTGCTCGTGGATTATGAATGGCAAGGATGACCTTAAATTAACTCCTACCTGTCCTAGCAAGCAAAACCACATCAAAAGGTCAAACCAAAAGCACTAAAGAGTAAAACCCCCCAAATCATCAATTCTTGATCCAAAATCGGGCAAATGCAAGAACTTGTAAAGGAATGAGCCTAAATGGATAGGATCAACTACATATCATGCAACTACATATCAACCTATCCTCAACACCTTAAACTGATTCTCAACTCACTTCAACAATTTCGACCAAGGCTGTTACTACCGCTAACTAAAAGTCGGTATTACCAATTCTATCGGCAAAACACATTCTCTGAAAAATAACTACCGCCAACTATAACTCGGTACTACTGAAAATCAGTGCTACCACCAACTAAAAATTGATAATGCTAAAATTCGGTGCTACCACCAACTAAATGTTGATACTACTGGTAATCGGTGCTACCACCAACTAAAAGTCGGTGCTACTGCCTCACTTTCAATAGCGGTACTATCTTTCTAACCTGACAGCAACCCAAAACTTGTAAACTCTCCTAAAACACAACTCAAACATCGGCACCATTTGTAAAACAAATATTCATCACACACCATGGAGTGATCTAAATATGATCTCACACTTTCATACTAACATTCATTAAATAAATGCTAGTAGATTACTCCATTCAATCATAAATACATGTCGCTTTGGATATCGACATGGTTCTTAAAACACAAATTTGACCAATAATTTATATTGTATTATATTTATAAAACCTAATAATATTACAGTATTATGAAAGTGCTTTTCGAGACAAAAATATGTATAATCTAGATATTTAAAAAGATATATATAGTCAAAATTTCTAATGTTTATTTGCATATGTTCTAAAATAACATATATTTGTAAACACAGAGAGAGAGAGAGAGTATGTATTTCTCCAAAGAATAGCTAGTCCTAAAAAGAACTATTCATCTAAATCTGACGATACACATTGGGAGCATTGGTCGTCGATCTGTCAGTTCCAAACCGAACACCTTCCATTCTTAAACCAGTTTGTGATGTGTATACATCAATTAGTCCTAAAATAGTGCTCTTTTCACAGCGTTCAGGTAAAGTTATCACGCGAGACAGCCGTCGCTAGAAGTTAAGTTGCTGTCTCTATCTACTCAGATGAGTTGTTAGTAGTATGTCTGTGTTTTCTTTCGTTATTTGAACACACATGAATGTAGTATGCAATAGACAAGTTACCCTTGAAATTTTTCCAGATCTGCAGTACCACTGAACGCTGGATTGGTGGCAAGGGCGTCAGAGCTTATTGGCCCTTACGGGCCGGGGAATTTTTACCCACACGCTGATATGCGTATGACTGAATACTTGCTCCTCTCTCGATGGTTGGTCCGGCAAGGCTGCTCCCAGATATCCTTATTGTCGGCGTAGTTCAGCTTGGATTCCCGAAGCCTCCCCTTCCGATTGACAGTATTTTCGCAAGACTGGCTCGCAATCATGCGTTCTATTTGCTACCACTAACTCTCCATCCACTCAAGTCTCAACCACTGGCGGATGCAATGTAATTCATAGGTGTTCAGTCGAACACCTAAATTTTTAGACGAAATACCTTTTATTTAGTAGATATATTTAGTATATATATTGGTAATTGATCTATATATTTCATATTTATACCCCCAAGTAGATTTCAACCCACCCAGACACCTCCCCCGTTCAATTCATCTCAAAAACTGCAACCCAGTTGAAGGTTCAAGAAGATTAACTAGAGGGGTGGGTGAATAGACAGTTTAAAATTCTTTTGGCTAAAACTAAATTTTATGTAGAATTTAAATTCAAGGTGGCAAGTGAGCCGTGGCGAGCGCCAAGCGTGGCTTAGCCGGATCGCCTACAGCCGGGGTCCCAGGAGAGAGCGTGTGGCGGCGGTTATGCCATCGGGGCCAACAAGGCAAGTTGTGCACGTCGACAACAGCACAAGTGCATCTCTATTTTCAGGTTCCAAATCCCATATTCTCAATTCAACAAATTTTTCTAAATTATTTGAGATGTTGTTTCTACTACAAATGATTTATACTTTGATTTTGCTACTATAGACCTCTACTTTAACTCTAAGCATCCATCCTGAGAATTCTGGATCCGCCACTGGTCTCAACACTCCTGCTCTAACTGGAACCATTACATGCAGAGCTGCAGACACTCATCAGACAAGTACGGCTTGTGTTCTTGGCTTTGTACGTAATGCTATACAGGAAGGACAAGCCTGCTATTTATCGCCGAGCTCATGTACTCAAGCGGCTGTACGTATGCGTGACTTACCATCCTATGCCCCTGACAAATGCTGTCCAAAACATAATGGGTGAGAGCTCTTATGAGCAACACTGTCGTTCAAGTCTTCAAGAAGCAAGCGTCGAAAATTTTCGCAGGTGTAGTTGGCGAATCATTTACGAGTACAAGTCATGAGCCACAAGTGTGCATCTACTACCTCAACTACCACACATCGGACATCGATCCCTACTGCACATATATATCCAAAGAACAAAGTTCATCTTTGTAGTTTGTATAGAGATATATATTTCGAGCTCCTGGAGTGGCACGCACATATATATTGTATTGTAAGATAACTTTGGATTTGATCGGCCGTTGTATTCAAACTTGGCTGTTAAGCCTTATTTCTGTAATAAAATTTAGTTCTTTTGTTGTAAGCATGTATTGAACTGATACTCATTTTTGTATTATACTCTGCAATTAAATGGTTCTAGTCAATTGCAAGGATTACCAACACTCTTAGAAATGAGGGTGTTACACCGCAGATGCGAGCTAAGTCTCCTAGAGGCAACCAAACACACCCTACGTGAGCTGTGTCTCTGTGCACCATCCAGACCGTCGCTTCCAGATCGAGCGGCCGGCCGATCTCGCCCTCTTTCCCCAAGGGCCTACAACTTCGGCATTAGCTGTTGAATACAAAAGTTTTGTACATCTGCCACCATTGTTTCGAAGAGCAAGTTTGGGTTAAGATGTTATCTCCAAACAACAATTCACCGTGATCTCCACCACGGTTGATGTGCTTTGAATTTCAGAAACTGTAACACTGGTGGAGCAATGAACCAAAGCCCTTATTTGGTCCGTTATTAAGCTCTCATGCAGCGTGCGTGCAACAAAACAATTCTTCCTTAGGCCTCGTTTGTTGCGGCTTAAGCTCCTGGCTTATTTTGCACTATTTATAAATTTCGTCTTTTTCTATACTTTTAGCTTTTTTGAGCTTTTTTGTCTGTTCTTTTTTTCTCGTATTTGTTTGCATTATACGTGATGGGCTAACAAGTTTTTTCTATTTTTATTTTTTTAAATTTAATTATGCTAAATAAGCCTTCGTTAGCTGCAGTATTTTTCCTGTCAGATACAGTGTTTTTTAGCCATAAGTCACTCAAAAAAAGCACTTTTGAGCTGGGTGGAGCATTTGCATTACTACCCCTCTCAAGATTGACGGTGAAGAGGGCAATGGAGAATATTGTCCATATGCATTACTGGACGTTTTGAAACTTTTCTCAAGGCTTTGGATCAACGAGTCTGCGCGAAGCCTACTTGTTCTGTTTAGTTTAGCTTGGATACCCAACGCCTTCCCTTCCAATTGTCAGTATTATCACAAGAACGGCTCGTGATCGATCATGCACGCTATTTGCTACTAGCTCAAACCATTAATACGTCTGTGAGATGTGGTTGACTAATTTAACCTGAATTGTCGTCAGGTTTCGTTTGCAACGGAAGGCACTATTCCATGCATGCAGGGAACTGCTCCTTCGATCTTAAATGTCTCTGAAATTATTTGTATTACAGTTCTCAACTATACAGCTATAGAATCAGGTAGTGGTGAAATCAGACCTAGGGCTATCTAGACTGTAGCCGGAGGATTGACAACCAAAGCCTATATAAAATTCATAAAAATTCATTAAAAAAAGTTAGCTTAAGAATCGGTTCAGGAGCAGCTGATCCAGCTCGAGGCATGGGCTGATTCTGCCCCTAGAATTAGGGATATATAGGGTCTAGCTTAGAGGGATTATCTGGAGCAGCGATTAACTCTTCCCATAAACTAGATGATACTTTGGTGGCAATCGCATAATTTTTCTCTAGGTTTCGACTGACACGGCTGCAACCCGCACTCGGAAACGTTTAAGTTCACTTTGGATTCCTGACGCCTCCCTTTCCGACAAGATCACAGGACCAGCTCAACCATTTGCTACTCTTGCTCCTCTCAACTTCTGCTAGCTCTAACCATTACTTACAAACACGATCAACTTCTGTTCTCTTGGCTTTGTAACATATACAGACATGAAGAAGTCTGCTAGCTTGCTTGCTATTTATCGCCGATGTAGTGCCCAGCTGTATGCGCGTATGTAGGCTCATAAAACATGCATAAATGATTCACCGACTATACATCATGTTTAATTCCTCAGAGCTAGCGCGTGTACAATTATTGGTAGCAGCTGATCAATAATCTCTACTATTATATAAAGAGGAGTTAGTGGTTGGTGTGTTCTCCTCTCCCTTCTCTACAGCCATATGATTTGATCTGGATCATTCATCTCTCTCATCCTCTCTCTCAGGATACAACCACCCACCCCTCCATTTTCCCCATCTCCTCGCGCATTCTAGCCACTCTTTTATATCTGTCGTTTGCTCTTAAATGTTTGATGTGTGAAGTTGACCAGGCAGTAAATTCTGTCTCACTATTTCTATGACTTCGTTGCAACGCACGAGTTTCTAACTAGTACAAATACATTTGCAGTTCTTCGAGTGGCACATATATGCATATACACATGTACCCTATTTATTACTCGAGCGCCCTGTTTACAGAGAAGTAAGCATCTTACACCCGGTTAATGATTAACAAATGCGACGAGTAGACTAGAAAAATCAAACCACCAAAACCAAACGACAGCCTTTGAAGAAAGGAACACAGTGCAAGGTGTAAACAAATGGCCATTCGGGACTGCCAAATCATATGAGGCGCTCGTGCTCACATTGCATCATTCTTCAAATGTTCCTGGACAAGTCTGCTTGGTGCTTCTATCTACACCTATAGTTTGGATTCACAGTGCCTGCTACTCCGAGTAATTAAACATATTCTATTCGTGCCCTATTTTTTAAGTATCTTTACTCGAGTACCCATGTTTACAAAGAATAAATTAAAGTAAGAATCTTAGATCCAGTGATTACGAACGTGACAGAGTAGACCAGAAAAATTAATTACCACCAAAGCCAAACGACATCCTCTGAAGGAACACCAGTAGTGCGACTGAAACAATTCGCCATTCAGGACAGCCAAATCATATGAGAGGCTCATGATCACAGATTGTTAATTTGTCTGTCATATGTTTCTAGACAAGTCTGTTTGATCCTTTGGTCCGAAAGAAGCTAACGCGTTTCTCTGTCAAGAATACAACTATCTATTCTTTTGTGTCTCCTTGCCGTCTCTCTTGACCATTAGTTTGGATTCTCGGTGCCTCCTACTCCGAGTACATCTCACTTACATATGTAGCTTATTGGCATCTACTGCTCTCATCTATCTCCCCCGTTTCACCGAACATTTGCTTCAAGATATGAGATTTGCTCTTGGCTTTGCAATAGGAAGAGACGAGCGAGGAAGCGTGCTAGTATTTATCAATAGGTAGTGAAGTTATGTAAAGTTGTACACAAATCCGCAACTCGTTACTTCATGAATGATTCGCCAACCATATGAATGACATCTCATCTATAGATGACATGTTTTTTATTTGTAGGATTTTTTATAGTACATCGTACCGATAATAGAAAAATAAAAGTAAAAATAAAATCTAGCCATTGATTTGTAAAGATATTATAGACTTCTATTGAACAATCGATCACATAATTACATATCAAACTATCCCTTTATTATTGGAACGACCGAACGATCCATCGACCGAGCCAGCTAGTGAATAATATAACTAATCAAGCGCGACGTACTGGTGATCGTAGCCACCAACACCAACCAGGGCGGAGATGGGCCTGGGCCGTCGGGATAGTGACTCGAGATCCAGAGCAAAATATTTTACTATATAGTACTATAGTAATAATAGAATAGATTGCAAAATTTTATTTCTAGCGGATGGGCCCAACCAGATGGAGTTGTTCAGTTGTTGTCTCTGTTGTCTCTGCCTTGTAATCATGGCCAAGTAGGAAGCTTGTATTGGCATTCGTATTGGTTTTTGCTTCTGATTTATACTTGGAGAAGTTAGAAGTTAATATAAATATTTAGCTTCTCGAAACGGATTCCCCACTCCTCTTGCTTTTGTCTCGCTCTAGAAATAAAGTAGAGGGTTATAGACGCATCCTGCACCCACCCTACTCTTCTCGCTCCTGTCTCTCGCACGTATTTCTTCCTCACTTTCTCCACTGCTCACACCCTCATTCTAGAAGTCATTTCTTTCAACCATTACTATTTATTATCTATCAAAATCACCGGTTGTAGCTAATACTAATGCCCCAACGTAAATAACTCTAACAACAAGAGTGGATAGGAATGAGTATAACGAAAGGAACTATCTATACGCTATACGATGTCTAGATTGTGCAAACGGTGATGTCTACTGGGCCGACTTCTTTCTTTTCAGCTTAGAGGTTATAGCTTATAGTTTTTTGAATAAACAAACAAGATATCTTTTTTGTCGTCTTTCTAAAGTGGCTTATCGAGATAACCTTTTCAAAACGACTTATTGTTAATATTCAATAGTTCATATAAACGATTATAGTAGAGTAAAAAATTATAAATCACAATCACAAATCATCGGTCATAATCTAAAGACCAACCGGAGCATCGGGAAGTCAACGTGTCCACCATGTCAAAGAGTGCGAGCCAGGTCCACATGTCAATCAACGTGTCCTTCATCGAGCAGGAACGAATACGAAAGGCGAAGAGTTGGTGTAAATCTTGTAGTACGAAAGGCGAAGAGTTTGTGTAAATATTGTAGTATTCTCTCATTTTATTTTGTATGTCCTCTTTCTGGGAAGTAATGATATTATGCATTTTCTTGTAATAATATCCATTTTATCAAAACAATATGCAATTTAGTAGGAAAAAAAGGAACGGAATGGAGATGCACCAATTTAGTGCTAATGCATGACTGAGTAAACTAGAAAAACTAACAAACAGCAGCCTACCCCACCCCACCAAAACAAAAGGGAAAATTGCTCTCATACCACAAAGTTAAGTGACATCCTCTCATTTGCCACAAACTTGAGTGGCTTTGTTATTATGCCACAAACTTGAGTGTTTTGTCTTTGTTTTGTCATTTTAATTTCATTTTGCATTTTCAGGGACTGGAAATGACCCTTTTGCCCTCGTCAACAGTGGAGGCGGGCGCCGTCGGAGCACGAGCGCGGCCGGCGGATGGCGCGCGGCTTCCTCCACCCGCTCCTCGCCCCCGCCCACACCGACTCCCCGCTAGCGACCCCCACCCGCCGCCGACGATCCCCCTCCCCGCGCCCGGCAACCCTGCCCTCCCCTCCCCTCCTTGCCAGCATCCTCGCCGACCTCGCCGAGATCGGCGGCTCCCTCCGCGGCGGCTTCTCCCGCCGGGCCCTCCCGACCACCCGCAGACCTGCCCCCCCCCCCCGCCGCGCCGCGCGAGTGCGCCTTATGGAGACTCCCCCCGCCGGAGAAGTCTGCCCCTACGGAGACTCCCCCCGCCGGAGAAGTCTGCCCCTACGGAGATCCCGGCGAGGAGCGGGTGGAGGAAGCCGCGGCGGCGGCGGGGGGAGGGGCAGGTGCTGCGGGTGGTCGGGGAGGGCCCGGCGGGAGAAGCCGCCGCGAGGGAGCCGCTGATCTCGGCGAGGTCGGCGAGGATGCCGGCGAGGAGGAGGCGGGGTTGCCGGCGCGGGAGGGGATCGTCGGCGGCGGGGGGGTCGCCGGCGGGGAGTCGGTGGGGGGGGCGAGGCGGGTGGAGGAAGCGCGCGCCATCCGCCGGCTGCGCCAGCGCTCGACGACGCCCGCCTCCACTGTTGACGAGGGCAAAAGGGTCATTTCCAGTCCCTGAACATGCAAAATGAAATTGAAATGGCAAAACAAAGACAAAACACTCAAGTTTGTGGCATAATAACAAAGCCACTCAAGTTTGTGGCAAATGAGAGGATGGTACTTAACTTTGTGGCATGAGAGCAATTTTCCCAAAAAAAAAAGGCTCACAACAGCAACTGAAGCAATTGCTCGTGCTTGCATATCCTTTAGTTTGAATAAAACTCGCAAGAGAGTAAATCCATCGAAAGTATCTCCTCTTATTATCATCTTTCAACCTGGTCTGGATGAGACCTGTTCAACTCCCGAGCCAAGCTGGGCCTAGAAAAGCCCGGCCTCTCACGGGCAAGCCCCATGCCTGGTCTGGCCTAACGTAGGCTAGACCTGAAGCCCAAAAAACCTGAAAATTCCAATTTCAAAATAAAAATTATTTTTAATTATGCTTTCGAATAAAATTTATTATTTAATCCATATTCTATAATAAAATATTAATATTTATTAATGTATTAATGTCATCGGGCTTTTTTCTGGCTTGGAGCTAACCCTACCGACCAAAAATCTAGGCCCAAGCCTAGCCTGACATCAGGCTCTATCTAGCCTGAGCTCGGAAAAATAAGGCCATGCTCTCCATGAACAAGTCTAGTTTGGACCCAGTGCCTTCTGTTCCAAGTTATTCTTAGTCTTAGGTGAAGAAGATTGAAGTGGAGGAAGATGAGCAGCAATGGCATGAGTAGGGGTGAACAGATCAAAAACGTATTGGATAGTGCTAAAATCATATTCACATCTATATTTTTTTCTCGGATTCGAATACGAATCCAACGAACGTCGGATACGAAAACGAACTGGACAAATGCTGGATACGAATTTGAATCGAATATCTACTCAATTCGGTCGGATCCAGATATTCTCATAACTTATATAGTATGAAGATATTAATGATATTTTATCCCTCATACAATCACGCTTAATCATTTTAATTCATTTACTTCACTTAAAAAAAATACAAATTCGGATGGTAAAAATACATACCATATTCACATCCATATTTTTTATGCAAATATGAATATGATAGAGATTGTTAATCGAATAAAAAAATCTATATCATATTCGTATCCTATCGAATACGATAACCAAATAATACAGATAATTCATATGCACTTTGCACCTCTAGTCATGAGCTACTTAGTAGTTAGGGCATCCACAATGTTACCTAAAAGTAGGCCTCAAGGCTGATGTGGCCTCAAGCAAAATAAAGGCAAAAGACCGGCCACAAGCTTAAGGCTGTGATTAAAATGGCTTCAGCTTCCGGCTTCCGGCTTATTTTTCACAATTCATAAATTTCGTCTTTTTCTGAACTTTTGGCTTTTTTTTGAGCTTTTTTGCCGGTTCTTTTTTCCCGTATGTGTTTGTATTATACGTAATGGGTTAACATATTTTTTATATTTTAAAATTTTTTAAATTTAATTATGCTAAATAAGTCTCTGTCAGCTATAATGTTTTTTCAGTTAGCTACAGTGCTTTTCAGCCATAAGCCACAAAAAAAACCCAAATGATCACCACCAAAGGCTTGTCGATAGGGGTGCAAACGGGTCGGATTCGGACGGATATTGTTGTTACCATATCCTAACCCATATTTTTTCTCCGGATTCGGTACCAATCGGATTCGGTGCCAGATCGGTCGGGATTAACCCGTTTGTAAGGAATGCATGCAGTACAACAAATGGAGTAGGAGGACGTACTGTCAAGAACTTGATGTTACTACTTAATAGCTGATGTGGAAGATTTTATTTTACCATTGCAAAAGAAAATGAAACGTCAAATAGTAGCACTAACCTGAAATCAAACTTGAAGACGTATCGGATTCGGACGGATATTGCTGTTACCATATCCTAACCCATATTTTTTTCTCCGGATTCAGTACCAATCGGATTCGGTGCCGGATCGGTCGGGATTAACCCGACCCGTTTGCACCCCTACCTGTCCATAAGGAATACAAATTGACCAAATCAGTAACGCACACAAGTCATTGCTTTGCATGAATGGGATGCCTCGTCGACGTCGTCGGGAGACTACTGGAGCCAACTGCCATCGCTGGATCCGACCGAGGAAGGTGCCGTCACTGGGTTTGGCCGGGGAAGACAGTGCCACGCCCACCACCTCCGATTGGAACGTTGGGAAGGTGCGTCGCCGCCGGATCTAGCCAAGGGGAGGCCGGAGAACACTTAGGATGTGTTTGGTTGGAGGGATGGGGTGGGATGGGATGGGGATGGGATGAGATAGTTCCACAAAAAAAGTGGAACCACATGGTCCAGCATCTAAGAAGAATATTCTCTAAATTTGCACAGGCTCATCCCACTTTGGACCATTCTATCCCACCCCATCCCTCCAACCAAACACACAGATAGGCTTGGTCAAAGGAACCATCCCATCCCATCCCACCCTATCCCTCCAACCAAACACATCCTTAGTCGACAACGGCTGCCACCAGATCTGGCCAAGCGAAGGACGAGGATGGTGTCATTCACTAGATTGGGCACTGGGATGTGGCGAGAGAAATGGTGCCCACGGTGGAGGGAGGGAGGGGTGGCGGTGCGAGGGGAGGGGAGGGTGGCACCACTAGGAGCTTGAGCTTCGCCAGTCGAAGGGGCGGCGGCAAGACGGAGAGGTGGCGCGATGGTTTGGATATGACAGCGGGTGAGGGGAGAAACATGGAAGGAGACGTCTGGGTGTGGAAGAGTTTTTGCTGTTTTTTACATGGCCCAACCTTAAGACCTCCTCTAAACATATACGCATTGTAGCAATTCCCACAAGCTATGTGGACCTCACCTTAAGGTCACCCCAGACAATGTACATCGAAGATGCTATTACTAAGGGTGTGTTCTTTTCAGTTACGGTTTATTGCTTATGATTATAGCTTATGACTTTTAAGTCTAATATAAGCGTTTGTGTGAAAGAACCAAAAATTCATATGCCGATAAGCCGCTTTAAAATAGTACTTTTGGTTGAAATAGCACTATAATAGCTGCAAAAATCTACAGCCCTATTCTTTTTCAGGTTTTGACTTCTGCTTTTGACTTTTCTACAGTAACTAGCTTTTACATGGAGTATCTTTTCAAAATAGAGTCTACTAGTTAATTGTAGTACATACTATACCGACTTCATTTATATCGGCAAAAACTGCACGTGATTTTCTGTTACTCTGTAATCTCTCGCACGAACAGCCCAAAAGCCACAAGCCGCAGTCAAAAGCCATAAGTCTTAGCCAAAAAGAACAGACCCTACAGCTGGGGGTGTTCAATTTGGCTTTTGGTTTTTTGTTGAGCTGAATTGAGAAGAGTTGTATTTGGCACTTTAGCAAGTGGTACTAAGCAAAACCATTGAATTACACTGGTTTGAACTTGACATACATATTAGATTACGGGCCTGTTCTTTTCGGCTGCGGCTTATGGCTTTTGGCTGAAATTTTTGAATTTTAGCTGTTTGCAATAGAGATTACGGAGAGGGAGATACTCGCTTGCGATTTTTGTTGATACAGATGTTAAGCTTTTAACATGTACTACAATTAACTTGTAGATCCCGTCTTGAGAAAATATTCCATTTAAAAGTTAGGTACTGTAACAAAAGCCAAAAGCCGCTAGCTTCAAAGGAAAAGAACATGCCCTACAAATATTACAGATGCCACATGGACATTTATAGTGTATAGAGTATAATAATTGAAATTGCTAGAATGCTATCTTTGTCAAGCCACCAAAGACACTGCAATATGATCACGTACATGTCTATGTGGGCAGAGTCTACACCATGTGGTACAACGCCTTCCCCATGACCTGCATTATCTACATCTGGACCTCATAGGTTAGCAAAATCTATGTTAGGCAAATCAGTATTCAAAATGAAGTTCCTTGTTGTGACAATTATTGCCTTCTGCTTTCGGGCATTGTAGCTAGGAATGTTGTTCAGTATACATCACTTTATCTTGTATATACCAAATGCGCACTCAATGATGTTGCGTAGAGATGAGTGATGGAAGTTGAAGGCCTCCTACATCCTGGCAGGATGACTGCTATTTTGGAACTCTGCCAGATGGTATCTCTGGTTTCAGTACGGAGCTAGATACCCTGGTTTGTTTGGATACCCCAAGTCTATAAGATAGTATTTGCCTACAAGAACCATATGACAAATGCTAGTTGTGTTGGTACATAAGTATAACAGTATGTGAAAAGATTGTACATACAACCCCCATACCTGGAGGTGGATACAAAAACTGGTCTCCGTCGAGCACCTCGATGCAGTTACGAAAGTGTGGATAGAATCTACGTTGCATCAGCCGAGGGTGCACACTTTGGAACATTTGATCAGCCGGTGTAATGTTCACAGTAGCCAACTTGCAAATGCACTTGAGGACGTATGAGAACTTTTTTCTTGAAGCTCCTACTGAGTTCTCGAAATAGCTAACAACCTACCTATTTGCCGGTCATGGACACCGGCTAGAGCGGTCGTATCATGAGGAGAAGGAAGTAGGGGAGAGAGTGAGAGAGCGAGCATGCAAACAAAGCCTGTTGGCGCGTTGGCTTTATCGTTTCTGTTAGAAGCCACTATAGTACAAACAAAAGGTCACTTTCTAAGAAGCCACTGTAAAAGTCCATACGTTCAATTCGGCTTCCCTAGAAATTGAAAGTCGATGCGAGCTGGAACGGACAATGTGCAAAATGGCCGCCAGCTCTTATCTACACTAATAATCCACCAGTTAAAATTATCCTACATCCACCCAACAATTAGTTGCTCCACAGTCATGATCTTAACTACGTCCACACCACAATATGCACCCAGAATTACACCATCTTTAAAACGTCCGCACCGGATTAACTCTCCTCTATTCTCTCTCTTTACTCAACCATATCCGACGGTCATCCTTCAATGGATCTGCAGTACCCCTCCCGCGTCCCCCGCGCCTCCTCCGCTCCACGCCTCCACGCTGCCGCCGCCACCTCCCGCTACGTCTCCCTCCGCCTCCCCCGCGCCTCCTCCGCTCCCTCCGCCTCCCCCGCGCCTCCCCTCCCTCCGCCTACCCCATCCTCCCCCGCGCCTCACCCTCCCCTCCCTCCGCCTCCCCCATCTCCGCCGCCGCCTCCCCTCCCTCCTTCTCCGCCGCCGCCTGCATCCCCACCGAACCCGTGCGCCTCCTCCCCTCTGATTTCTCCGCCGCCTCCCCTCCCTCCTCATCCGCCGCCGCCTGCCTCGCTCCACCGCCGCCTCCTCCTCCCCACCCCGCGCCGCCGCCTCCTCCCCTCCCTCCTCCTCTTCCGTCGCCTGCCCCGCTCCTCCAATCCGCGGGCGGTGGCGGAAGCTTCTAGAACCTCGAGGCGCGCGCGATGCGGTGTTCGGGCGGTGGGTCATCTTCTCTCCGCGCTCTCGCGCCCCACGGACCTCAAGTCCCACGCCCCACGTACCTAGCCCCAACCCCGCCCCGCGCCCCAAGCCTACCGGCCCTTACGCCTGGCCGCGAGCCTGAGTGCGCGGAGATCTTCAGCGTCCCAGCGCCGCCCGACACGTCGGCGTGCTGGATCCGCGTGATTGAGAACTCAGACCGGCGCTGCGACGCGAGGCGGAGCGCCGGCGCCGGAGGAGGTGCCCGGGCGGGAGCCGGGAGTGCGCCGTCGCGGTCAACTTGTGGGCAATCGGCAGCGACGCGCTCTGCTTGTCATCCTCGACATTTATGACAGTGATACTACCTCGTTCTCTTGGCTATTTTAGAATTTGACTCATGTTGTGTTTTGAATGGGTGTCTTGTTGTTTGCCTGAGCTTGTTAGGCCACACAAGCTCGGTTGAGGTGTGAGAGTTTGATACAGAGAGGTTCTCGTGCTCGCTGGCTCATCAAACGGCTCCATCAAGCTCTGGGACTTAGAAGAAGCTAAAGGTGTGGTTGGTGCTTATATAAGGCCCCAGAAAGGGGGTTATACCCTAATGGCTTGTTTTTTTTGTTTTCATGTATATGTTTGTTCATTATTCAGCAATTATAGAACATGTCTACCGGAAGAGTGTGCTTGTTGTCTAAATTTAAAATTGAGTCATCTGCTCATCTGGCTCAGAATAAAGAAACTGCTGTGTTTTGTCTTGCTTTTGTTTTCCTCAGGAACTATTAGCATTAGAGGAGCGAATTGGCTCTGTGAGCACTGCCCTTTCCGAAGAGCAATTTGCGAAGTGTCTCAACCAAAGTGTGTATAAACCAACAAATTCAGAGCTAACAGTGAATAGAGTAGATGATGTCAAATGCAGCATATGTCAGGTATTTTTATTACTCAAGGATGCTAGCATTTCTGTGCACATTTGTTGAAAATGTTTGCTACTGTTCTAATAATGAAGTAGATAATATTGCTTGATGTTATGCCACAACTGTTGGTGTGTTCATCCCTTCCTTTTTCTATTAATGTAAGACTCCCTTGGTTGCAAGGCAATAGGCCAACTTGGGGGGGGGGGGGGATAAGTTAATATAAAGCATAGTTACATTGAGTGCACAATGGTAAGTAAAGAAATGATCATTTTTGCTGTGGAAGATTGTATCTAGGATTCAAGTTTTACCCACCCTACATTCTCTCAGTGGTTTCATTTTGATTTGTCTCATTCATTTAAACATTACTATTTTTATAATGAACAATTATTTCTTTGGATGCTGGATGGTTATTATTTGTGCTGCTTGTGTTGCAGCAATGAATTAAGCAGATTGATCTTTTCATTTCCGACATGAACATCGCAAGTTCTCTGAAAGAGAGACACGAACATTGCAGGCTACACAGAAGGGCGTCGTCGGCGTGAACGTCTACAGCTACTGGAACTACCCGTTCTCGCCCAGCTCTGTAGACATTGCAGCAACTCAGAGATCGTTGGACTTCATGATTGGTTGGTGAGTGGTCCATTTATTCCATTCAAGTTATTGATTTTATCTTTCTTAATTTTTTCGTCATAGAAATGCGATGAGATGATGAGAACACGTGTATATTCTTTTGTTTAGGATCTTAAACCCCTTGGTGTATGGAGACTACCCTGAAATCATGAAGAAGAAAGCTGGATCCCGGATTCCATCATTCACCAAAGAACAGTCGGAATTGATCCGTGGGAGTATTGACTTCATTGGTATAAACTTTTACTTGATCCTACTCCACCCATCCAGTCCTTTTTTGTTTTGGAGAGTACTGCATTCCAGCCAGCCTATAATGTCTAATGAGCATTGACTTTGCGTGTATAGCTCACATGAGGACAAGGCCTGATTACAAGGATCTCATGAAAGATATGCAGTGTTAACTGGGAACAAGTGGAGGTAATTCTTAATGATTTGTTTGCATGGTCTAGATAATATTTTCAGACGAGATAACCTCCCCAAAAGTCAAAGTGTTAGGGCTGATGCCACTTGTCTATACTGATGTGAAAATGACTTTGTGTGTGTGTGTAGCTGATAAGCAGGTCTGGATGGAAATATATCAGAGATAGCTGGTAAGAAAATTGGTGAAAACTTTGAATCTGCCAAGTTAGAATTACTTTCTTTTTTATCTATTCATGGCGTTAGAATTACTTTCTTTTTTATCTTTAGTGTACTCATGTTTTTGTTGCTGATGGATGCTGTTCAAATCTTTTTGTTTGGAGAAAGAGTGTTAAAAGTTCTGATCATCCTATTATTTATGTAGGAGGCTAGGAGCACTGATTTTCTCAAAAGAAAGAGAGTTATAAAGGTTTTAGGTCTGGCGACTAAATCTAAACTAATAATCCTCTAAACTAATAATCCACCAGTTAAAATTATCAGGTTTCTGAATCATACTTCATATCAGGTTTCTGTAGATCAAAGTGTCGTGGACCTTGATATAGCATTCAGACTTGGTGGATTTTCATCAACAACAATTCAACTCCTTGGAATTGTTGTTTGTCATGAGCAAAGTCACATGGCAAGTTCGATTCTTATAGTTCCCATGGCTATTGCATGCATGTGGATGCAGTAATGCTAAACTTCCAGATTTTCTTTAATGTTGACCTTTGCCTCAGATTCTTAATTTTCTTTTATGGAGATCGCACCGCAAATAAAGTAAATAGCAATAGTAGGTGCCCTATAAATCAATAAAAGAACTTTGGGCACATATTGTTGGCTACCTCTGTCGATTAACTAGCCAATTATCCGGAAAATCATTGAATATGTTCAGCGTGGAAGTGTTGAAGCTTGTGAAGTAAGTCCATTGTTAAGGGCTTAAATCATGAAGGCCTATGTTCAAGATATGTTGGTGATTTGAGTACCAAAAGACTTCTAAAGATATTTGTAAGGCCATTAGCATACCCTCAAGCATAATAGGTTGGGGATGAAACCCTTTTCCCATTTGTCTTCATCACACAAGATATAATGGATGTCCTTGCTACCATGCTATTCCTATGAGCTTCGTCTTTTTATCCCATTAAAGAGATTATGATAAGTGCACAGAAATGTTTGAATTATAAATCATGTAGTATTAGCTGCCTTTGGCCCATGTTTCCATGTGTCAATCTGAACATGTGGTCTACAAACTCTCTTTGTAAACATTTCTATAGTTCGAACGTAGCGACTGTGTCGATGGAAGATGTTTCTCTATAACTGAATTTGCCGTTTATTTTCCTGCGTTTTTAAATAATGTGATGCTTACCGTATTTGGCATTACGGCAATGTTGACCTGTGCTTGTTAGCAATACGTTGTATAAGTCTTTTGGACTTTGTAATGCAAATATTTTTTCATCTTCTTATAACACGTGCTCGGCGGTTCAGCAATACTGCGGTCTTAAAATTTTTAAAAAATCAGCGATACCTACTTTCTACGAACACTTTGGATATTGCATTTTAAATTAAGTGTGAGGTTTAGTGTCATCACCGTGTTTTTCTTATATTGGATACTATAGTTAAGTTTACTTTCTTAAAAATGATCCTGTACTAGGTTATTGATCATCGAATAATAACACGTATGTGTTCTGTAAGTCGTTTAGTATGTCCGTAATTCATTGTTGAGATCTTGGAAATTGGTTTGCTGCTTATATTTATGAAATGAGGCTTTTAGCTTTCTATCTTTAAAGTTTTATAAATACCATCACAAGTATCGAAAATATCTGTTTTATGGTAAATCAGTGAGGTTTAACTAATAATTACCATCAACTTTGCAGAGATATTATATTGCTTCGTCAAGGAACCGACTAGGATCTTGAGTGTTCGAAGTCTCCAGTGATCCATTTGTTTAGTGAATCAATTCTTTGGTGCTGCTACCATCGAGGGTTTGGTCAAGAGAAACGATTCATGAAAAGAAATCTTTACCTTCTCGATTGTTTTGCTCGACCTTTATTTTCTAGCCTTGCAGCTATTGAATGGCTCTGCCTGCGAATGGAATTGCTCAACGTTTGTGTTTGCTTTCTGCATGGCAATACTCGTGAGCTTCCCTCCTGGCACAATTGAACCAAGTATGTCTTATCTTGTGTCACATGCTATTATGGTGCATTTTGTATCTTGCTTCACCTAATTGTTTACTTGTTAGGTGCAGTGGAATACTCGCATCTTTTTGTTAGTTAAATTGCTTCTGCATCTAAATGGGCTTTGCAATTGATAGGTATGGCTGGGCTCGCTGTCACATATGGACTTAATTTAAATGCTCGAATGTCAAGGTGGATATTGAGCTTCTGTAAATTAGAGAATAGAATCATCTCTGTTGAGAGTACTTCTAAATCGCTACGTGCAGCCAGATAACCTATGCCCTATGGTGTAGCCATCATGCATTACCACGTCTTTCTTGTTAACAAAAATTATTAACATGTGGATGAGTTTGTTGTGAGATCTCCATAGTATCATACCTTAATTTCTCCACACACACGCTATAGCATTTCACTGTCTCAACCTAGATCTATTTGAGCTGCTTGGTGCTATTGTATCAGCTCAAGATTGATTTAACTGGCCTGTATGGATTTGTAGGATAGTTACTGGATGATGGAAATTTTATCAGGTTTGGTACTGTTCGACGAGAATTGTTGACAAGGAGTATACAATCTCGCCAGGTTTGCCCTTTGAGGACTTAATGGCAGGCCTGCCAGCTCGATATGGGAAATAAGCCCATAGATCACTGCCCTTTGCTATGCAACGGTGCTACTGTGTGTTGGTCCAGAGAGCAGCAAGCACCAAAAGCGGTGGCTTATTGTTGCATCTGTAATGCTAGAATGAGGCTCTGCTGCGATTCTGGAAGCACCAAGTTCTCCGTGTCTCCACTCTCCACCTCTTATGCCCCCTGATCTTCGACACCATTGATGTTGTGCGAGCGTATGATGCCATTTAAATAATGTTGGAACGCTGTTTTTTGTATATCATTCTGTTACCAAACATATTAAAAAGATGTACTGAGTTCACTATTAATTGTCCCAGTTCACAGAACGCGGTCATGTATTTGTGCGGGTCTGTTTGGCTGAGAACTCAAATGTGGAAGCTAATCAAGCCCTAAATGGAACCTTGAATGGGAAAGATGGTAAAGTTGAGTCTGCATCTAATGGTGCCTTCAATACTTTGAGTGGGTTTCAAGCTGCAGACGAACGAAATAGTTGGGTATTTCAAGCTGCTGCTCTCTGATAAAGACTCCACATTGCTTCGATGCATGTTTTATGGATGTTCAGATGCCAGAGATGGATGGGTATGATTCTATGAATTCAATGAACAGTGCTACATTTGGCATTTCCAAATTTTTTCCCAATGAAATCCAATCTTTTGCTCTGTCGCGTTTAAAATATCTCACTTTCAAAGGAAATTGCAATTATATTTCCCAGGATTAATATGTTGACTTTTTTTTGCTTATTATAATATCAATCTTACTGATATCTGATTGTCAATGATATATTCTTTAGGTTTGAGGCAACTAGACAACTAAGGCAAATGGTCATCTATATTTCAGCGTTCATTGACTTGTAACTGAACTTTTTCCATTTGGATGTCTTCAATTATTTGTAGTGACTGATCAAAATAATCTGATGTATATGTCTGACTTTCATTCATGGATGGACTTTATTGCCAGCAGTAACCCAATTATCTAAACAAAACATGTATGGCCATTCAAAAATTGGCTTTGTCAGCAGGGAACAAAACATGTATGGCCATTCAAAAATTCGTTTGGTTGATTTTGTGTGCATCCCTAAAATACCGCCGTGGCGTTAGCACGGGCACTATACTAGTTGGCAATAGTACTATAGATGAAGATGCCCCCAGGCTTTTTTGCAGGTGCTGGTTGGTGAACCACTTACGAATATCACGCTACCTCAACTATAAATATTGAATGGACATTATCCCTATGGTGTAGTATATATAGAAATTAATCTAGCTAGATAGAAAAAAGAACTAATATGTTAACGAACTAGTTAAGTAGTAGCAATATAAAGGTTGTTGAAGCGATGAGGTCCATTGGGAAGAGGAGGCATTGGGAAATCAATATCAAGGTTCTTGCGGCCATCTTGGAGCTTGGGATGATTTGAAAGAGTGCATGCCAGCAATATATGTGGCTCCTCAATGTTTCCTGGATATATTGGGTAGAAAAGAACCACCATAAAAATGAATAGGACGAACACGAGGAAGGACGAAGAGTATTTGATATTTCATTCATTTAAGTTTATAAGGTATATTTTTTGAATGGTCTTGTCCATAATATAGAACACATTTCATATTTCAATGCAAAATTAGTATGAGATTTCCTTTATACCCTTAATTAAGGTTAGGGGTGGAAACGAGCCGAGCCGAGCCGGCTCGAGCCAAGCTCGGTCTGGCTCGGATGAACAGTAGGCTCGGCTCGGCTCGGCTCGTTTCCGAAACGAGCTATGCGAGGGGCTCGGCTCGGCTCGAAATGAGGCTCGAGCCGGCTCGCGAGCCCGAACGAGCCAAAATGGCTTGAAGTTAACAGAGCCACAACAGAGAGCAGAGAGACAACAGAGAGCAGAGAAAGCAGGCGCATTCACGAAACGAGCCAAAATGGCTTGACTTAACCAAACAAGCCAAAATGGCTTGAATTAACCAAACAAGCCAAAATGGCTTGAATTAACCAAACAAGCCAAAATGGCTCGTAGATAGCAGAGGCACAGAGCATCAGCAGCGGTTCTTGCACTGGATGTTGGTGCGCGGGGGCCGGCTCCCTTGCTGCTTCCTCCCCCATGCCCCTTTCTTCTCCTCCTCCCTCTACATCCCCGCCGCTCCCGCTCCAAGCAAGACGGCGAGGCCCGCGCCCGCCAATGCCACGAGCGCGGCGACGCCGGATGCGGGCGGACTCGTCGCCCTGTTCTCGAGTGCCGTCGTGGCCGTGGGCGAGAGCGAGGCTGCGAGGGTGCAGGGGATGTCGCGGGGGCGGGGCCGGCCGTCTTGGGGCTGGTCGGAGACAGCGACGGCGTCGCGGCGGGGAAGACCTTTGGGGCAGCGCTCGGGGAAGGCGTGGGCGCCGCGGACGGTGGTGGCGGGGTGGCCGGGGAGGAGTAGTGGGACGGGGGAGCAGCACAGTCACTCGAAGTGGAAGGGGAGGAGGAGATCTGGAGACTGGAGAATTGGGGAAGAGACTGGGGAATTGGGGAAGAGACTCGAAGTGGAAGGAGACCATGCCATGCGGTGCGGTGAATTGGGGAAGAGACTGGGGAATGACCGGATGACTCTTGGAGTCTGCGGAGAAATGACATGAGCGAGCCAACGAGCGGCTCGCGAGCCCGCTCGGGCTCGGCTCGAAAATTTAACGAGCCAGGATAGGGGCTTGGCTCGCTTGTATATTAGCCGAGCTCGAGCCGAGCCGAGCCGATTTCGAGCCCGAGCGGCTCGCGAGCCTCAAGCTTTTTGTCCAGCCCTAATTAAGGTCATGTACAATAGTCTACCTCTTAATGTTGTTTTCAGGGATTCCACCTCATTTAAAGCTCCCCAATAATAAATTATTCTTCTAACTATTTTATATTATTTTCACTATAACTTTCTATCTCACACCCTCTCACTATTCGCATTGATTTGCGGGGTTCAAGTCGTCTATTGCATAAGGGCAAGTACAATAGAGGAGGTGGTTGCCACCTCTAGGACTAGCCACATAAGCAAAAAGACTACATGTGGCTCATGTGGAGGTTGCTAATACAATGAGTAGAGTAGAGGTTGCCTCTACTAAAGCACTCAAACATTTAATACTTACATAAATATATCAGGGGTCACCTCTTGCATGAGGGGTAGTTTATCTCTCTCTCCTCGTATAATGTGCTAGAGGTCACCTCTTGCATGAGGGGCAGCTTGCTTCTCTCTCTTTTTTTCTCTCTCTTCCACTTAGGATTGTGCTGATGTGGATTTCACTAGAGGCAACCTAGTCAACACCATTGTACTTGCTCTAAGAAACAACATATTATCTCTCATCACCTCCTCTCTCCTCAACATAGAATTTTACTCATTAATATAGTTAAAAGACAGTTGAGATTATACTATTGGAGACACCCTAATAAATATTCTGTTTTACTTTATATTCTCTACATGCATGTATTAAATATAGTATATAGAGATAATAATTAGGGGTAGTCTAATCATTTACAATATATATTTAGTCTATGTGATAAAAAATACGTTTTATAAATTTGAACGAAGGGAATATTAACCTAGTTGTATTTTCTGAAAGCATCCATGGTTATGCATTTTAGTCTAATAGAGTCCCTTTTATCAATTAATAACATTGTGCATTTTAGTGAAAAAGAAGGAATGGAATGAAGATGTACAAGTTATAATAAATCTGCTGCCTCCTATACAGATCTTGAGGAAGAACAACCCATATAAAGCCAGTATGTTCAGAATCAACCATCATATATGTATGAGCATTTTTTCACTTGTAATAACTTTACTAATGCGGACATGAATCCAGTAGTTATGCGCTTCAGGTGTTCCCTCGAGGGAAATTCCATGGAGGAAAATTATACCACAAATTTTCTATTGTGGATTTCTTAAGTTTCTTTTTAATCCCTTCCATTAAAATTAGTGATAAAAGTAATATGGCACAACTTGTTAGTGAGAACTCCAAAGTCTCAAAGTGATGACTGGGATGTTTTTACAATTTTCCCAAGAAACAATCATAGATGTGCACACTTGTCACAGTAAATCATCCATGCCCGTGCCAAACTAATGCTATGCAATCTGGCTGTCAGTTTTTATTGGCAATACCTTGGTTCAAGACGCTTCCAAAGTTTTTGCAGGTGGTTGGTGAATCACTCATAATCAAGTAGTAGTATATATATGTCATAAGACACGCTTCAATCTCACAACTTAGACTATAAATACCGGGCTTTCTTGTGGTGTATGGCCAAGCACGAAACTCATCTTTGTATAGAACTCTGATAACATGAGTGGATCGATGATGGGAAGGCGAAAGTATCTATCTAATAGCTATACAATGTCTAGGTTGTTCAGTTGGTGAAGTCCAGTGGGGAAAGGAGGCATCAGAAAATCAACATCTAGCATGAGTGTCCACTGTAGGAGACACTTATCATATCAAGGAGTACGAGTCACTTGTACATGTAATACCTCCTTCATTGAAATCGAATGAACAGATACGACTCCGAAGAAGCACAGTATTTTTCTCGTTTTTGATGTGTCTTGTCTTGCTGAAAAGCGCGCATGATTGTGCATTTTAGTCTGATGAAAATCCCCCTTTTTATCAAAACAATGACGCATTTTGCATTTTAGTGAAAAGGAAGGGATGGAATGAAAATGTACCGAGTGATATGTCTGATGCCTCCACGACCGTTAGCTACATCAGGAGATCAGGAACGACCAGTATAAATTCTGAATCGACTATGCATCGCTTGTGAACATTTAACTGCAGATGACACTTGCAGATACCATATTGGGAAAAAGAAAGAACTTGTGATTCTTTGTTGTATTCTTATATAGGATTACCAGACGCATAAGAAAAGGCAAAAAAAGAAAAAAGAAAAAAGAAACGTAGCGAAACGGCAAGTCCATTAGCATAGTAGCTTATAAATCTTTTGCATAAAATTTGTGAAGTCAAGAGTATGACATTGCATAGTGTAGTGCAGTTGCCAAGAGTTCATTAACACAACAAGTTACCACTAACAAAAGCTCTCTCAAGAAAGTATTACCACGAAAGACAGTATCATGTACATTCAGCAGATTTTTATCACTACTTTATCTTCATTATTTCTTTGTTCGTAATTACCCACCAACGGGGCGGATCCCATATTATTCATAGGTGCTCAGTTGAACACCCAAATTTTTAAACGAAATACTCTCTATTTAGTAAATATATTTGGCATATATATTGGTAATTGGTCTACATATTTTATATTTATACCTCCAATATATTTCAGCCTACTCAGACACCCCCTCTCTCAATTCATCACAAAAACTACAATCTAGTTGAAGGTTCAAGAAGGTTAACTAGAGAGGAACGGGTGAAATAGACAATTTAAAATTCTTTTAACCAAAACTGAATTTTATGTAGAATTTAAATTCAAGGTGGTAAGCGAGCCGCGGCGAGTGCCAAGCGTGGCTTAGCCGAATCGCCTACAGCCGGGGACCCGGGAGAGAGCGTGTGGCGGCGGTTGTACCACCGGGGCCAACAAGGCAGGTCGCGCACGTCAACAACAGCACAAGTGCATCTCTATTTTCAGATTCCAAATCCTATATTCTCAATTCAACAAATTTTTCTAAATTATTTGAGATGTTGTTTCTACTACAAATAATTTATACTTTGATTTTGCTACTATGGACCTCTATTTTAACTCTGAACACCTATTCTAAAAATTCTGGATCCGTCACTGCCCGCCAACATTAATTCAGCACCCTCACTAGCTACCTCGACTATAAATACCGGGCATTCTTGTGGACGCTCCTCTTCGTATAGAACTCTTGCAACATGAGTGGATGGGAACGAGTACGGCGAAAGGAACTAGCTATACGTTGTCTTGGTTTTTCAGGTGGTGAGGTCTATTGGGGAAAGGAGGCATGGGGAAATCAACATCTAGATGAACTGTGAAATTCTGTAGGCGAGAATCATATTAGAGAGAACTAGTCACTAGTAAATGTGCAAAATTGCATCCTTGGTCGAGTGGGGATGAACTATGTAGACAGAGAATGAGCCACTCGTACATGTGCGAAAATAAATCCTTGACCGAGAAGGAATTCAAAACTATGTGTGAAGACGAAGAAGCATAAACTTGAAGGAAGAGTTTATATACATTAAAATTTTTGCATTTTCTCATTTTTGATATGTCCCTCCGTCTAAAAATCCTTTTTTTTTTATCAAAGTAACGATGCATTTTATTGAAATAGAAGCACTTTTTTTTTATCAAAATGTATGAGTTATATGTCTGATATGTCTCCACAACAGTTAACTACATCAGGAGATAAGGGAAAGATCAGTATAAAGTCACTACGTTCAGAATCAACATTTAACTGCATATGCCACTTGCAGACAACATATGGAAAATTAAAACTTGCTAATCCTTGTTTTATTCTTTTATAGGATCACATAAGCATAAGAAAAGGCAAAAAAAGGAAGGAAATTTGTGACGTATAATAGCGTATAAAACTTTTGCATATAATTTGTGAAGTCAGAGTATGACATTTGTGGTGTAGTACAGTTGCCAAGAGTGCATTAACACAAGTATTAGAATTACCACTAATTAACGAGCTCGAATTATATATGCTTCTGTGCTCTCAAGTTTCGAACTCATGTATAAATGAATAACCAACCACTTGTAATATTTCAGCCCCTGCACTTTTTCTTAAAGCAACTAGACTTCTTGTAAGTAGGGTATACTAGGGGTGCAAATAGATCGAATACGAATATAATAGTGCTCTTACTACATTTGTATTCGTATTTTGTAAACGAATATGAATTCGAATATTCTTGAATACAAATATGAATAAAATATTGTAACAAATACGAATATAATAGTGCTCTTACTACATTTGTATTCGTATTTTGTAAACGAATATGAATTCGAATATTCTTGAATACAAATATGAATAAAATATTGTAACAAATACGAATTCAAATTGAATATCTACTCAATTTAGTCGGATCTGGATATCCTTATAACTTATATAGTATGAAGATATTAATAATATTTTATTCTCGTATAGTCACGCTTAATCATTCTAATTCATTTACTTCATCTAAACAAACACGAGTTAACATTTAATTAAAAAAACTTTTCTAACTAATTAGTCATATTATAATAAAATATGTATATTACTTCGTTGAACATGAATAATCAGGATAAAATAACATTTTTAGATGGTACCATATTTATATCTATATTTTTATGCGAATTTGAATACGAATAGAAGAGAAATTGTTAATCGGATGAAAAAAATCTATATCGTATTCGTATTCTATCGAATACAGTAACCAGATAATATGGATAATTTGTATCCATTTCCAACCCCTAGTATACACCCTTGTTTGGATGCGCAAGGATTAGATCAAATCCACTCGGGTGGTTTGGGCAAGCTAGGATTTTAGTTCAATGTGTTTGCTCACCCGAAAGAATTATCAGAGGACTAATCCCTATCTATATCTAAACAAACCCTAACAGAGGTAGATCGAGTGGCACATCGAAATCCCTTTTATGTGACAAATGGCGAGTAATGTGCAGTCGTGTGACACAGATTGATACAAATTGCACAACGAAAGTGCTAGAAGATCTTTAATTTTCAAGATGCTAAAACACCATGCAAGTAATAAATGGGGATGGATACTATGGCCCTGTTTGGTACAGCTTCATGAGCTGTTGTGAGCTATTTTTTGCCAAACACTCTTTTTGCAAACAGCTTCATGGATGAAGCTCCTTAAATCATGCTCTCACAAGGGAATGTGGTGGGGTGAAGCTGAAAATAGTAGCTTTTCACAGCTCTCTCCCTCAGGCTCACAGTTCTAGGAACCCACTGCCCTTGTAGTTGACAGAAATTACAGCACTTTGCCACTGGGTCCCCACGCCTGTTTCCTCTCCTCCCGTTCGCACTTCTCTACCGTTCGCACTGATTTTAATTTTTTTAATTTTTTAATTCATACTCATTCAAATATATTATTTTTTAATTCATATGACCATATACAAACATACAACTCCAAATGTTAGAACAAGTCAGGTAGACAGTGGCATCTTGGACAATTGCCCTCTCTCACCATGCATGAAGTCATTGGTGCTGTTTTGCCAAACAGTTTTCCAAAACAGCTTTAGCTTCACCAGTAAAGCTGCTCGTGAAGCTGAAACAAAAAAAATAGCTTCACTAGTGAAGCTGAGCTGTGCCAAACGGGGCCTATATCTCAGGGGCGGATCTAGCGGTGGGGCGGGGGCTCGAGCCCCTACCGCTACCGGACCCTTGGAGCCCCCCTAAATTTTTAGCCATGGATGTATAATGTAGAAGGGGCTGAGGTCGAGCTGAAGGTACTTCAGCCCCTCCAAAATTTTTTCCTAGATCCGCCACTACTATATCTTACACAATTTTTAGTTATAAGAGGCCTTTGCAGCATTTTTTCCGTCTAGTGCACGTCTAGTTATGTGCACCTTTGTCACCAGCATCTTCAAGAAGTTCCTACGGACCTTGGGTCCTTAGAAGAAGCTAACAGCACTCTCTCCTCCATCCTATGGCCGGCTGCGAATGATCCTTTTATGTAGTTAATCTATATAGTTTTGAAGATATTAGTGGTTAAACTGAAGAAAATTTAACGATACGGATTATTTGGCGTCACTTAAAAAGAACGCAAAGAGCAGTAAAAAGACAAGAGCATTAATTCAAAGAGTGTAAATCGGATGCTTGGTTTAAAACATGGGAGAAAGTTCGAATCTTGTCGTACCAAATTAAATACAAATCAAACGAGTAGATTTTGGAGACCACATGGTGTTTTCATGGGACGTCCCCCGAACGCGCTGCACCCTTCGCCCAAGGTGGCGATGCGACGACCTCCTCTCCTCCTCGTCCGCCTCCTATAAACGACGCAAGTCTCGCATTCCTCCGATCCGAAGAGAAATCATTATTTGGCGCGAAAGAAATCAGGGGGCTCACAGATTAATATTATTCACAATGGACACGGAGCAGAGCGTCGCGGCTGCGGTGGTGAAGCCGTCGCTGTCCAAGGCCCCGTCGGCGTCGTTCCGGCTCCGCAACGGCAGCCTCAACGCGGTGCGCCTCCGCCGCGTGTTCGACCTCTTCGACCGCAACGGCGACGGCGAGATCACGGTCGACGAGCTGGCGCAGGCGCTGGACGCGCTGGGGCTCGTGGCCGACCGCGACAGCCTGTCCGCCACCGTGAGCGCGTACGTCCCCGAGGGCGCCGCGGGGCTCCGGTTCGAGGACTTCGAGGCCCTCCACCGCACCCTCGGCGACGCGCTCTTCGGCGCGCTGGACCTGCCCGCCGAGGACGGCAGCGAGGGCGACGAGGAGGAGATGAGGGAGGCGTTCAAGGTGTTCGACGTGGACGGCGACGGGTTCATCTCGGCGGCGGAGCTGCAGGAGGTGCTCAAGAAGCTGGGGCTCCCCGAGGCCGGCAGCCTGGCCACCGTGCGGGAGATGATCTGCAACGTTGACCGCAACAGCGACGGCCTCGTCGACTTCGGCGAGTTCAAGTGCATGATGCAGGGGATCGCCGTCAGGGGCGCATGATCTGATGATAGCATCCATTGATCCCACGCAAGCCATACATGCACGTACGCATGCATCATCTCAAGATGGCGATCAAGAGACGGCAATTACTCAAGATCAGTAGTAGCTAGTTCCGTTAATTTAATCAATGAATCGGAAGGCTCCTAATTAATTAGTTCTTGCGTGAGTGCATCAAGCAGTGCACGATCTTATACTGGTTTATATATGTACATGCCTGAGCAATTGTTTCGTGGCGTTAGTTCGTCTCTAATTGTGTGGGCTGTGTGTTGATTTGTCCTTGAGTAATTTAGCGACCATGGCAATGCTTGACATTGGGCGTCTGATTCTTGTGGACTGGAAGTACATAGGGCCGGCCTGTTACTTCGCTTCCAACATGGGCCGCCAACAAAAATTGGCCTTTTCCATGGCCTAAGCTCTTTTTTCCATAGACTTTCTCAGGCCCGTAGCCCACCAGAAATTGCTTTACTCTTGCTTTTGGTGGGTTTTTTAGGCTGTGATTTTTAGTTTATGTTTTTTGAATTCGGACTGTTAATGAGAGACAGTATACAGAGGTAAATAGTCGCATACAGTTTTGAATGGTATAGCTGAACTCGGTACAGTGTCTACTACAATCTATCTGTAGACCCTGTCTTGAAAAGACGCACAGTGTCAAAGCTAGTTACTATAACAGGAAGTGATAAGCCAAATTCAAAGGCCAACTGAACCCACCCTTTAATTATTCCAATGCATACTGCCCTAGGATACACATATTTTATTTATTCGGGATTGCTAATTCTCGTTGCCTGAAAATTTTAGAAATCTCAATCACTTTTCCCTTACCATTGGATCTCTTCGTGATTTGAGCGGGTCATCCTCCCCAAGAATAGGGAACGGTGGCGACGGTGGTCAACTAATTATAGCACAGGTTCACACGTGCCCCTGGGCTTAGAGGGAGGTCGGGGCGTGGCAGACCAGCGATGGTGGTGCCACCAGTCACAGGTGAGGAGGGTGGTAGGTGGGCTCGGCGATGGGTGGTGATTACGGATTTGGCGATGGGTGGCAATGGGGGTGATGAGCCATTAGAGATCGGGAAGAAGGTTGGCCGGTGGTGGAGTGGTTGATCCCACACAAGCCATACATGCACGTACGCATGCATCATCTCAAGATGGCGATCGAGAGATGGCAATTACTCGAGATCATTAGTAGCTCGTTCCGTTAATTTAATCAATTAATCCGAAGGCTCCTAATTAATTAATTTTTGTGTTTCGTGGCCTGAGCGATTGTTTCGTGGCCTTAATTCGTCTCTCATTGTGTGGGCCTTGTGTTCATTTGTCCTTGAGTAATTTAGCGACCATGGCAATGCTTAACATTGGGCGTCTGGTTCTTGTGGGCTGGAACTACATAGGGCCGGCCTGCTTCGTCGCTTCCAACATGGGCTGCCAACAAACATTGGGCCTTTTCGATGGACTAAGCTCTTTTTCCATCGACTTTCTCCGGCCCGTTGACCACCAGAAATTGCTTTTAGTTATTCCGATGCGTACTGCCCTAGACCACGATACACACATTTTATGTTCTCGGGAATGCTAATTCTTGGTTGCCCGAAAATTTTACAAATCTCAGTCACTTTTTCTCACTGTTGGATCTCTTCGTGATTTGAGTGGATCATCCCCGCCATTAACAAATTAGAGCAAGGGTTTATTGGTACCCCTCGGCTTAGAGGGAGGCTAGGGTGGCAGTGGTGGTGCCACTAGGCATGAGCGAGGAGAGGGCAGTGACGGCGGATCTGGCAATAAAATATGGGCCTTTTCCATGGCCTAAGCTCTTTTTCCATCGACTTTCTCCCCCATTTGGTATCTCTAGCACCCGATGCATGCTGTCAGCAATGACTTCTATCATGCCTTTGCCCAATATAACTAGCTCAGAACTTTCAGCATCAAAGTTCTTCACTAGCCATTTGCATAGCGACCCTGGCGATGTGTCACATCCAAGCTTTAGCAAGCCTCCAAACCCAGTCTGTTCTATCATATGCTTTTGATCTATATTCATATGCTTGTATAACTGGTACAACCTTGCAGGAGAAGCACGGTTTCTTGTTCCCTTTACATGTAAAAAACATAATCTCAGTGCTAGGTATGTGGGTACTGCTAGTAGAAAAACAATGAAAAAATAGTAGTTAATGCTTGAGAAAAAATTATTGCACACTTCCATTTGATTGTATCGAGGTACATCAGAAGCATGCAGACATTTCCTTTTGCTGTGTCTAGTCATTCGTTGAACTGGATTACCAAAATATACCAAAAAAATAGTGTTCAGACAAGTATTGATTTAGTAAAATATCAACTTTCTGATGCTGACAAAACTACCTATTGATTATATCAACTTTATTCTATGTAACTGGATTGAAACTACAAACTATACTATCATAACATGCTTGATATATATATCTATTGCCATCCAGATTGGTTTCTCAATTTGAAAAAATGCTTTAGTAATAGGTAACCACAAAATCAGTCTCACGCTGGAGCACATGGAGATCAAAGGTGGATGGTGCGTGGAGAAGATACAGGAGGTGCGGTCCTGGAGGCTTCGACGCGCGATTAGTTGAAAAATCGGAAGTGTGAAAACTCGTGTTAGGAAGGGTTTGGGTCCCTTAAAAATTAGTGGCCAAAAACCTAGTTGAGATAAAAAATTTAGGCCCAGTTGGATGAGTGTTGTTAGGATTAAAAGCTGATATTTGTTTTTAGTTTCGGAGGTCTCATCGTTTTAGAATAGGAGGCGAAACCGAGTTGTAAAAGAAACGGATTGTATCTCGTAATAAAAGGCGGGGCTGGCCGAGACATCGGTACGGCTTTTGGGAACCGAGCGCACTTTTGTTTGGGTAGAGGAAAAAAGTTGCGTACAGCTCTGGTCTCGGTTTTCTGCAGCGTCCTGTCGTCTTCGCTTTACCATGTGCACCAGCGATTAATCACTGCGTCTCGTCTCGTCTCGTCATACGCGGCAGCAACGGATCGTCATTGAATTTGTCTCGGTCGCGCTCCAGAACCGTGAAAGAATCCGTGCGGGAGTTCACCATCCAGTGCATGCATCAGGCCTCACATGAAAAAGGCAGCGCTGGCAGTCAAATCATTGAAGCCGTGATTTTTTTTGTGAACTGAGAAGAGAAGGAGATTAGGTGAGAAAAGGTAACTTCGTAAATTACATCTTACTTTTGCTTAGTTATTTTTGTGGGTTCTAAGATTTTGATGCATGCATACATATATCTGCCGATCCATCCGTGAGTCATTAAGCCACCATATGCATACATGCACACATTGATTTTGTTTTGGTTAAAGTATTTGCATGTCTTGGCTGTTGGTTCAAGAAACCACAACAAGCCATCACGTGCATGTGCAAGTTTGATCTACTCCATTACTCCATCACGTGTGCATGCAGTGAGTTTAGTATTATTTTTTAATCCTTTCTTTCTCATGATTAGTTTCTTCACACGACTAGTTGGTTCATACGGCTAGTTGAGTATAATTAGTCATTGGTTTGTTTTTTAATTAGTGCAACAGTAACTTTAAAAAAACATATATTAGATATATTGCTTTCTTTCTATTTTTTTGTGTGCTTCGTATGATTAGCAGGTTGAATAAAAATAGAGAAAAGTTTCTGCTGTGCGCTGCAATCATTCACCCTCCTCTGATTGCCATCGACGATCCTACATCAGTCATGGGCCCCCACCTCTCCCCCTTCCTATTCACTTTCCCCTGCCCCTCTCTAACACGGCATGTGTCGTGGCTACGGACCAGACAGGAAAAGAGTATAGTAGTGGAGAGTTAGGTGAGTAATGGCTTAGGGTTTTCCCCATGGCCTGCATCGTATATATATATCCACATGGGGAGTGTTTTTACAATTATACCCTCACATCTGGGTATCCCCCTCAGGGGCACTTATGTCATTACACATGTCCCGTTTTGGGCCTTACATTCCTCTAACAGACCTGCTGGGTTTAGGTGGGGGCCACCCCTACAACAGGAGCCTCTCATGGTGAAGGGCTTCACGGGCCGAAGCCATGTTGCCGAGCCCTTTGGCCCCCTCCGTCCTGCGGCTGTGAACTTCCCCAACATCCGCGGCTGACTACTCGGTGTGGTGTCCGCCCGCCGCAGTATGTATGGCGCCGGCGGCGAGCCCCTTGCTTACAAGGCCCAACCGTGGTTGGCTCGAGGCTGCCTTCCCGACTGAAGGTCGGAGCCGAAGCCGAGGTCGAAGCCGAAGTGTAACATGCGCCCGCCTTGGCGGAGTGACCTGGCGGCCCGGGCCATGTTCGGCCGCGAGTTCCTTGGGCGGCGGAGCCGAAGTTGGAGCGGAGGCGGACCTCGCACCCAGAGCTTTTCCTGGGCGGGAGGTGGGTGCGGCTTCGCGGTCCTGGTGGTGCGCTTTAATGGCCCCTTGAATCGCGCCGATCCTTGGGCTAGCAAGGGCAGGCCGCTGTGGCCGTACGTGCTTTCCCCCTCCGGGTGTACACGCGGCAGGCCATGATTGGCGCCGTGGGCCGTTAGCGGTCGTGCGACCGCGGCCGTTCGCCCCTTCCCAGAAAAGCGGGACACGCGGTGGGGTGCTGTTGCAGCGTCTGCCCGCCTACCAGCGCGCGCCTCGCTGCCGGTGAGCGGTTGCGCTTGTCCATCGCGGGTAGTTGGACCGCCGGGTATCCGTCGATTGTGATCCCGTCGATTGGCATGCCGCCGATTGACCTTCTGCCAGCCTGGCGACTCCTCGCTGGGTGAGCCTGGGTATAAATACGCCGGTGTTGCGGCCTGTTCCTTGCTCACCCCTGGTTACTCATCTTATACCTGCACGCGGTTATCTTCTCACATGTAGGCCAACTATTGTTCATCTGCGTTTGATGATTGCGTCTACTGACGCTAATATCAGCGAGCGTTGATGAATAACAGACGGCCTATTTATGGGAATACGTCACAGCTCATTGTAGAAGTCTTAGACGCCCACAGGGTCCTACTCGCGCACCATGCTTTCGTACGGGAATGGCAAGGCTTGACCTGCTCTCGTAGACAGAAATGCTCGAGTTCATCTACATTCTCTGATTACGCCCATCGGCATTATCATCAGGGAATGTTGATGTACTGAAGCTTTTCTGTTTACAAGAATAAGTCAAAACTTGCCGCAAAGCTGTGACGTCGCGTGGCCTCTGATTCATGCGGGCTAGGGGTCGAAAGGCCGGCCTGTACCCCACGGCTCAAGACCGGTGCTCACTCGCCTTCACCTTCTGCTTCGGCCGGGACGCCCTGCCGAGGGGAAGCTAGACCTCCGACGCATGGGGCTGAGTTAGGGGCCCCGCTGGATCCCAGAAGCTGAAGCCGAGGTATCTCCTCTGGAGCGGAGACCTTGACGTCACTGCCGCTAGGGTTGATTGACTCATGGCTTTATATTGGCACACCCCGGCGCGGTCCTAAGGCCAGGCAGGAATCGAGCTGCCTCCGGGCGAAACTGTCGCTCGCCTTCACCCTCTTCTTTGCCCGGAACGTCCTGCCAAGGGGAAGCCGGATCGGCGGTTGTCCCCCGTACAGGATAGCGAAGTTCTCCTCGCCGTACGGTATTAAGGGCGAGGTTGCCTTCCGAGCGCAAGGTCGAAGCCGAGGTCGACGCCAGGGCCGGAGCCCAAATTGGTGCGGGGGGCCAAGGCGGAGCTAGAGTCGGAGCCGGAGCGGGGGTATACCTCGCGCCCCAAACTCCGCCCCAGGCGGTCCGGCAGTGCGCTGCTGTCCTTATTCCTGTGGGCGCGATCATGTGGCGAGGTGTCATGTCTTGAAATCGGAGCGGCTTCCGGCGTCTTCGCAGCGGTGTCCCTTCGCATGGGTGCGGCCAGAGTTGGGGGCAGGGCCTCGCTACTGGGGCGAAAGCCCCGTTTGGACTGTTGCGGTTGATGGGTCCGAAGAACCACGCCGACACGCGCCGGAAGCTATGTCGGGTCGTGAAACCTGCATTTATTCCCTGCGCTGACCGACACGTGGTGGGACTCTAGTGGCACGTCGTGCTTAGAGATGGCAATGGGTACCCGATACCCAAATACCCAACGGATTTTACCCGATAAAGAGACGGGTATGGAAAATTTTATGTACTCATTTGTACGTTATTGGGCGAAATCCTCTACCCGCCGGGTAGGCGGGTGTGGGTGTGGGTATATACTACCCATACCCGCCTACCCGCGGGTAATGAATACCCGCATTAGACAACTAGACATCCCACTCAAATGTTAATTTTATTATCTACTTGTTGTTGATTGTTTATTTGTTTGTCATATGTTGATATGGTTATGTGAAGTATGTTTATGTGATGTACTAATTTTGATCATTAGACGCTTTTGTGCTTGGCATGTATGATTAATGAATGTCTAAATTGATGATATTCTTATGTGTTGAACCGGGTATGCTTGCGGTGCAGGTTACCCGTCGGGTAGTAATACCCGCTGGTGCGGGTATGGGTAAATTTTCCTACCCGCGTGCGGATACGGGTAACCCGACGGGTAAATTTACACCTAGCGGGTACGGGTAAGGAATGGCAATACCCGATGGGTATTTACCCGTTGCCATCTCTAGTCGTGCTGTGACAGGACACGGCACGACCACGGTCATATGTGGTCTACGTGTGCCATCGCGACGCTTCGGCTTCGAAAGCGGTTGTCATTCGTTGTTTGCGCTTATCGATGGTGGGAGGCGAGGGGTCTTTAAATACCCCCCGTGGTACTATGCTTGCGCCTCCTCCATACGCTTTCTGGTTGTGCACGCCGCCTCCTACATTTGCTCCTCTTGATTCTGCGCTCCTTTTCGCTGTCGAGTACCTCGTGGGCAGCAATGGCGACTTGCGATGAGCGTGCTCAGGTGGGCGGCTACGCCATCTGCCGGCGGTCCTCGTCGCTTGAGGTGAAATACGCGCTCGAGGATCGCGATCCGGTGGCAGCAGACAAATGGTGGACGACGAAGAAGGAGGGTCCGTACTCCGGCGACTTGGGCCGCACGCTCGTGACAGAGGAAACGATCCAGGCACTGCTGCGCGCGGGGAAGCTATCGGACCGCCAGGCGGTGCGGCTGCCCGCTGCTGGTGAGACGGAACCACAGCCTGGGAAGTCAGAAGCGCTCGTCTTTGTCACCTACTTCGAGGCCAGCCTCCGCATCCCGACCACGGCGGTCGTTGGCGCCGTGCTGTGAACCTTCAAACTGGAGCTGGCGCAACTAACTCCGAACGCGGTGGCTCGCCTTGCCGTATATAGCTGGGCCTTGCGTTCGGAAGCGTGTTGGCCCAGCGCGTCGATGTTCACATATCTGCACGAAGCAAGGTGCCAGCCGAAGGAGCGAAAGGGCGGGGCGTTGTCGAACTTCGGCAGCATCAACTTCATCCTGCGGTCATCATGCGGGCAGCTCTTCCCAGCGAACTCGACTCGAGGAAAATGGGAGTCCGGCTGGATGAGACGGTGGTTCTATCACCGTGTAACGAGTGGTAGCGGCCTCAAGTGTACGGGCTGGCCGATTGCCTTCAGGACCTCGCCCGGTCTAACGCTCGACGCCTAAGACCGACGGAGGGCGCGAAGACTTGTGGGGATCGCCGCCCGCTTCAACATGTGCGACCTCGCCGAGGAGTACATAATATACAGCGCGGCGCCGCTCGCACATGATTGGTGCCTCGCCGCCGGGGAGCCTCGGGAAGACAACGTCCTCCCGTCCATTTGCTCACTGCCGGCGCCTTCCGGTCCTCGTAAGCCTCGGCAATGTGCTTTCTTCACACGTACTGCGTTGCGTCTAATCGTGGCCCCCGGCCTGTGCAGGAGTTTGCCTGGAGGACGCGGAGCGAGCAACGCGCATGTTCCTTGGGCCATATACCACCAAGGAGCACGAGAAGCGCACGGCCACGACAGCAGAGGCGGGGCTAGGGCGGATAAACTGCGCGTGCGAGGCCATGGGCCTTCGCGTGCCGGAACATGCCCCTCCAGCCCCGCACCATCAAGATGACGGTGTCGTAGGAGCGAAAGCGCCGGCCCGCAGGAGGGCCCGAACTACTGCGACCGCGCCCGGTGCGACGGCGGCCGCCGCCTCTGTCGATGCAGCGAACGCAGAATCGGATTCGGCGAAGTACGCCAACTCGGATCTGGAGGAGGGCACGGGCGCCGGGGGCGAAGAGTCCTTGGGCGGCGCCAGGGATGGAGATCCCGACACCCACGACGGTCGCCGAGGCAGAACCGGTGTTGGCCAACGGCACCGAGGCGGAGCCCTTGTCCGCGGCCACGACGGTGCTGGGGTTGCCCTCTGCGAGGGTAAATGCGGCGGGGCCTCCGCCGACGGTAGCGGTCGAGGCTGAGATGCCTCCCGCGGAGATTATGAGGGTGGAGCCTTCGCCTGTAAGCGTTGCGGTCGCGGGGGCCCCGCCTGCGAGCTTTGCTGTTGTGGAGGCCCCTTCTGCGGTGGTTATTGAGGTGTGACCCTCCCCTCCTCAAGCGAAGCGGCCGCGCCTGCGATCCCCCCTTCACCAGACTTCGAGGGGGTTTGCCGTAGCGACCGGCATTTGGAGCCTATGGGACCCCGACTCACACACCGAAGTCAGGGTGCGGGAGCCGCTGGCTTCGGGTCCCAGTGCGAAGGCCCTGCCAGCCCAGGAGCCAACGCTGTCCGCAGGGGTTGGCGCTGTTGCCAACCCGCCCGAGGCTGAGGAGGCGCTTGCAGGGGTAAGCTACCTTGGCCTACCTTGGCAGCGCTTCTTATGAGACTTAGATCGGTATTTTTTTTCTTGCAGCGATACTTATCCTGGAGGACGGGCAGCCCTCGGGATACGGGGGCTTCGATGCTGACGGCGGGGCCACCACGCGCCCGAGCCCAGCAGACTTCGTTCCTCCATCGGAAGCGCTGAGGGCGTGGCGTGGGATTGCGGATGACGCGGCCGCCAACATTGGCCAGCAAACGTTGCTGACCTACGGGCGTCTTGGGGACGCACTGGAGGTATCGGGAGTGAGGGTAAGTACCCGACCTTAGGACCACTTATGGCCGCATGAAAAGCCTGTTGACTCCCTTTGTCTTATAGACCCTCGTGCTGGCCCAGGCGCCGCAAACGGTTTACGCCCGTGAAGAAGGGGCGCTATAGGTTAGGCTGCAGACCGCCGAAGCAGCGTTGCGCGAGGCTGCGGGGGCGCGGTCTGACCAAGATGACCGTATCCGCCACTTGGAGGCCGAGTGCGCGCGTCTGAAGTCGCGTGCCGAGGAATTTTTCGTCGCGGCCCAGGCGTCAGCCGCAGAGGCGGCGCGGCAGGAAATTGCAGCGGAGCGAGACGGCCTACTGCAACAAGTCGCTGCGTTGGAGAGGGAGAACGACGAGCTTGCCGCCTCTCTAGCGGAGCGGGATCGAGCCTTGGGCGACGCTTCAGTAGCTGTTTGGGACGCTGTGTTGGCCTTGGAAGACACCCTTAAAGGGCTTATCGCCGAAGTGTCGGCACGCTCCTTCGGGCCCGAGGACCTGTCGCGATCGCTTCGGTGGATTGGAGACGCGGCCGACATTGCACGTGGTGCCGCGACGACCTTTGGCAACCACTGCGCCTACATGGCGTCGTGTCTGATATGCGCGTTCCTGCGACTCTGCGGCTGCGAACATGTTGCCGAGCTAGCCGATCCTCAACTAGAGATACCCGCTGGAGGCGGGGTGATGTCTGCTGCCGTGCGCGCCGTTCGCCGCGCCGTGAAGTTCTTCCATGAGCGGATATGGGAGTACTGCGGGGAGGCCGCAGCCATAGTCGAGCTGCAAAATAATCTACATGGCGAGGGAAACCTTGGCCAGTTTCTGGACGAGGTCCCGCGGCGTGACGAGGATGGCGCTGCGGCCCCGGAGGGCGCTGCGATCCCACAGGTGTGATGGCAGGTTGTCGCTTGTTGGCATGCGTTGTAACTGAGGCCATTTCTTTTTTGAATAAAGTACGAAGTTACTTCGCCGCTATTCTGATCTTTGCCCTCTTGCTCCGAGCAGCTACACGGTCAGAGCCGGCTGCTAATTTCCGACCTTGCGACCCGACGGCGTCTTCGGCGCTGGCGAAGGGCCGAGGAAGCGCTGGATTTTTGGGCGAGTCGGGCGTCTTCGAGCGGAGCCTCGGCACGAACGTGTGTTAAGGATGAGCCTGCCGAGTAGTGGCCTCGTGCGCTGGAGGTGTTTGTACGCCTTTGTAAGCGTCCTTCAACGAATGTAAAGAATAATCTTGGTTGGAACTTGCGAAGTGCGTCTCCGCTCCTCTGGCTACGCTGTCCCATGGTGAACTCGGAAGGTTACTGCATTCGCCTGTACACGACGGTTTGCGCCTCGGGAGAGTAGGGTGGTCGAGGTGGATGCGTAGTTGAAGTAATCACACAAGCGTTTCGTCCCTCACCCCTTCGAAGTGGGGGCAGTAGAGCTGGCGCCTTAGTTCGAAGTAGACGCGCGAGGGATCCGTCCCTTACCCTTCGAAGCGGGGCCAGCGGAGCTGGCGCCTTTGTTCGAAGCAGACGCGTGAGGGCTCCGTCCCTTACCATTCGAAGCGGGGGCAGCGGAGTTGGCGCCTTAGTTTAAGTAGGCGCACGAGCGCTCCGTCCCTTACCCTTCGAAGCGGGGGCAGCGGAGCTGGCGCCTTTGTTCGAAGTAGACGCGCGAGCGCTCCGTCCTTTACCCTTCGAAGCGAGGGCAGCCTCTGGTGCCTTTTGCCCGTGCGTGTGCATATGCGGGGGCTAGCCTCTGGTGCCTTTCGCCCGTGCGTGTGCATATGCGGGGGCTAGCCTCTGGTGCATCACCTTGGTACTTCGCGGGATGCGCATAAGAGTGGGCCCCCATAGTGCACTGTGCTTATGTCTCGCCGGGTACGTGCGGTGGTGAACCTTGGTGCTACTCCGTAGTGAGGTCCGCAGGCTGCCTGTGACCAATACCCACGTCTCCTGTACTCCGAAGAGTACGCACAAGTACGACGCCCGTGCACGCGCGGGGTTCGCGTCTTGTTTATGCTCCACGTCTTTTTTATACTCCGGAGAGTACGTGGGATCGACATCCATGTCTTACTTATACTCCGAAGAGTACGCACTAGAGCAATGCCTATGCATGCGCGGGGTTCGCGTCTTGTTTATACTCCGTAGAGTGCGCAGGGATGGCATCCGCGTCTTTTTTATACTCCGTGGAGTGCGTGCGGAGGTAAGCCTCGACGCTACGTCTTATTTAGAGTCCATGGACTGCGCGCGGAGGCGAGCCTCCGCGCGTTGCGGGCGGTGAAATTGCGTGCGGAGGCGGACCTCAACGCTATGTCTTATGTATACTCCGTGGAATGCGCGCGGAGGTGTCCCCCCACGCGTCTTTGTTTATACTCATACCCCTGTTTTTCACGGAGAGTGCGCGTGCGAACGCGTGTCTTTGTTTATACTCATGCCCGTGTTTTTCACAGAGAGTGCGCGCGCGAACGCGTGTCTTTGTTTATACTCATGCCCATGGTTTTCACGGAGAGTGCGCGCGCGAACGCATGTCTTTGTTTATACTCATGCCCGTGCTTTTCACAGAGAGTGCACGCGCGAACGCGTGTCTTTGTTTATACTCATGCCCGTGCTTTTCACAGAGAGTGCGCACGCAAACGCGTGTCTTTGTTTATACTCATGTCCGTGCTTTTCACGGAGAGTGCGCGCGCGAACGTGTGTCTTTGTTTATACTCATGCCCGTGCTTTTCACGAAAAGTGCGCGCGCGAACGCGTGTCTTTGTTTATACTCATGCCCGTGTTTTTCATAGAGAGTGCGCGCGCGAACGTGTGTCTTTGTTTATACTCATGCCCGTGTTTTTCACGGAGAGTGCGCGCGCGAACGCGTGTCTTTGTTTATACACCGGGAGTACGTGCGGGGGCGGGCCTCCGCGCGTTCTCGCCTTGTATTTATGTAGGCAGTGAGGAGAGTACGGCAAACGGTGAACTTTATTAAATTCCCGTTTGCGCGGGTGAGCGATTACAAAAATGGGGGCACTAACCACTCATTGCTAGCGAGGCCGGAGCCTCTGGTAACAGGGCGATCTGCGCGGGGGTTCGCCAAACTGGTTCTCTGGGACGTCGCGGATCCTCGCATTACGGTTCCCATCCTAGGCGTTCCGTTGAGCCTCACGGTGCACACCTTTGGTGCCGAGCTCAATACGCCGGGCCATGTCCTGGTCGCCACGGATAGTGATAATGGCCCGCGGTCCGGGGAGCTTCATGCATAGGAAGCCGTGGTGAGGCACCGCTCCGAAGGAGTTGAGGATTGGTCGCCCCAGGATGGCATTGTAGGGGTATAGGATATCGACGACATCGAAGATGGCGTCTTCGCTCCGTACATTGTCATCCTGGCCGAAGGAGACTTGTAGGCATATCTGGCCTAGCGCCCGCAGGGGTTGACCTCCGAAGCCTTGCAGGGGGATTCCCGAGGAGCCCAGTCAGCTCCGGTGGATCCCCATCTGGTCGAAGGCTACCGCGAATAAGATATTTGCGGAGCTGCCGCCGTCCACCAGAATGCGGCCAACGTCGCACCCCGTGAGGGCGACCCGGATGACGAGGGGATCTTGATGGGGGAATTCCACACCCTGGGCGTCGGCAGGCGTGAAAGTGATCTCATGTTGCGCTCAGTCTGGGGGTGCCTGCGTCGGGTACGCCGCCACGTGGTGTAGCCTCCTCGCGTAGGCTTTCCGCTGCCGTGCCGAGGCAAACTCCAACGAGGAGCCTCCGGAGATGACATTGATGGCCCTACGCTGGGCTCCCTCCAGGGCTTGCAGCTGCAAGAGGCCTGCCCGAGGCTGCTGTATATGAGCCTGAATCCGCAGGAGGCCCTCCTGGGGCTGTGGTCCCTGATCTTGGATCTGCATGGGGGCTTCCAAGGGCTGCTGAATGTGGGCCACGACGGGTGGACGTGGTTCTAGGTTCTTGTCCCTGGTGACGCTTTGGCGGAGTGCTGCGATGGAGACGCACGCCCGCGTGTCATAGGTGCCTCAGCCGTGGACCTCGCACCACTGCCCGTGGTGGTGGTCTTCGTATTCTCCGCGGCCTCTGTCGTCGCGACCCCGGCCGCGGCCCCGTCCTCGCCCCCGGCGCCCTCTACCGCCGCGGCCGGCGGGGGCGTTGTCCTCGGAGCCTCCGCGACTTCTGCTAGTCGCGTTTGGACTTGTCGGCGGACGACTCCTTGTGCTGGACATCCTTGCGTTCGGAGGCATCCTTCGACGGCTCCGGCTTGCGCTTGCCTTTCGAGGGGCCGTCTTTTGACGGATCTTCGCTCTTGGCCAGGCCTTCCTGATTGGTGTTGGAGTCGTCACCCTGTCTTCAACGTGCGTCCTCTTCTGCCCTGGCGTATTCCTCCATTTTATCGAAGAGCTTCGCCACTGTCTTGATTGGCTTTCGCGCGTTGTACTCGGCCATCGAGCCGGGGCGAAGGCCCTGTATGGCTGCATTGATAATGGTTGTTTCGTTAACGTTCTTGACTTGGTAGCGTACCTTTGCAAAGCATTTGAGTAATCCCGGAGCCTCTCTGAAGGTTTTTGCTTCACTGCGAAGAGCTGATCGGCGTCGACTCGCTCGACGTAGTTCCCATGGAAGTTGTTATAGAGGCGGTCGCGGATCTGCTCCCACGCGTAGATGGAGTTTGGCTCTATGGTAAACAACCAAGAGAGCGCCACGCCTTGCAACGCAAGGGGGAGTCCCTTCACCTTCGTGGTGTCGTCTCCGCCCGCGGCTTCGATGGCGGTTTCGTACAAGCGCACGAATTCTCGCGGGTCCGTGTTGCCCTTGTACTATTCGATAGCGCTGGGGAACTTGAAGTCATCCGGCCACGCCGCCTATTGCAGGCCCGCAGAGAGTGGGGACTCTGGATCCACACGTCGTAGCGGGACACGGCTGGATGTGTGGGCGTCGCGGCTGTCCGCCCTCTTCGGCGTGGGCTCCAACGCGACCCCTGGCGGGGTCTGTTGGCTTCGAGTCTCCTGCATGTCCCACACGGCCCCGCGGAGATCCATTAGCTCCCGCTGGAACGTGTTGAGGGCCGCCAGTAGGGCGCTTTCCGCCGCGGACGCGGGTGGGACTGTGGGCACTCCTGGTGGTACGATCGGAGCGATGGTAACCGCGTCCTGCGTTCCCGGATTACCCGCCGTGCTGGCGCGAAGGGCTCTGGAACCGGTGACGAAGCCCACGTTACCACCGGAGCCGCTCGTCGTTCCTGTACTAGGTGGGAGGGCAGACGCCGCGCTAGCGTGAGTGCCGGCATTACCAGCTCCGAACGCCTGAGCGGCGCTGCCGACGGCCACCGCAGCACCTGCGATGGGGTTACCTGCGACGCGTGTGGCGGTTTCGACGGGCGTCGCGGCGATGGTGGCGGGTCGGGCGTCACGGCGGCGGTGGCGGGTCGGCCGTCGCGGCGGCGGTGTCGAGTCGGCCGTCGCGGCGCGGCGATGGCGGGTCGGCCGTCGCGGCGATGGTGGCGAGATCGGTCGTTGTGTCGTGAGCGCTGGTGCCATCGGCCGCCACCCTCGCGTCGCCATCCGTGCCTGCAGCCACCGATGCCGAAGCTCGGGTACGCGATGCTTCACCGCGTCCGCCTTCCTCTTTGCCGCCGTCGATGAAGCTTTCTTTGGTGCCATCTTCCTCCGGATTTCGCGGCTTGCTCCTGTCGATCCCCACGGACGGTGCCAACTGTCGTGGCTACGGACCAGACAGGAAAAGAGTACAGTAGTGGAGAGTTAGGTGAGTAATGGCTTAGGGTTTTCCCTATGGCCTGCATCGTATATATATATATATATATATCCACATGGGGAGTGTTTTTACAATTATACCCTCACATCTGGGTATCCCCTTCAGGGGCACTTATGTCGTTATACATGTTCCGTTTTGGGCCTTACATTCCTCTAACAGGCCTGCTGGGCTTAGGTGGGGGCCACCCCTACAACAGCATGCTTTATTGATTACAAAATCACTCGCTCATGAGTTGCTTCAACTTTATAATGACTTTGCTCATGAATTATCCTGATTTACTTCACCGTTTGATAATTTGTTTTCAGATTTATCCTAATTTGCTTCACATCTACACAAATCTGGTTTGAAATTTGTTTCTATTTCCTTTCAATGTGTACCATTTTTTGAAAAATATATTGATTTGATAATAGATTGTTTTGAAAAAATATACCATTTTTTATTGCAAATTATCATCAGCTTGATTGCAAGATTTGTGTCCCCCAAAAAACTAGATTTTGCTTCACATTTTGTCATAAATTACTTTTAGATTTATACTAACTTTGCTTTGAAGTTATCCTAATTTGCTTTCAAAGGCTTATATTTTGTTTACAATTTGATACTAATATGCTTCGCATCCACACAAAATCCATTGTGTTAGTTGTATTGAAACTTGAAACCTAAACGTATCCGTTTCCAGCATGGTTAAGTTAAATGAACTTAAGTTTGTGTTCTACACAGGCTGACAGGCTACACATGGACACACATATGTGTACTGGTTAATAAAGTTGCTAGCTCTTTCCTGTGCCAACAATTGCTGTCATATACCTATCCTATTTGAAATATGATATGGACTAATGCACTTTTGTTGAAGTCTGAACCATTCCACACACACACACACACACACATGGGCTGCCGCCGTACAAAAAAAATTACATTAGCCATTTTAGATATTTGTTGCATGAAACCTCTAAGACAAAAATGTAGTAATATAAGTCCACTGCAGTGTAATTCCTTTGGATTTTTGCCTTACCTGCCTATAGAGAAGAAAATTCAAATGTAGTCTCTAGTGTAATACTTGGCACTAAATTGTATTAACTTGCTTATAATTTTGTGCTGATGTCCAGCCCAAATTAATACTAATTTGGTTTTGAATTTTATATCGCATTCACGCCAGATTTTGATTTTGAAAAATATACTAATTTATACCGACTTTGCTATGAAGTTATCCTGATTTGCCTTCAAAGTTTTAAATTTTGTTTTCAAATTTATACTAATATGATTCACATCTACAAAATAAAATTTATACTAATATGCTTCACATCTAATTTATGTTGACCTGCTTTCAAATTTGTCCAGTTTGTGAGATATACAACCAAAGAAATTAACCCCAATTAGAAACTAGGAAAAAAATGAACTTGATGTGTAATTGTAATTATGTGGGGGGTAGAAGAAACTAGAATTGCTCCAGAGGCTTTGATATAGGGAAATTACCTTTGATTCCTTCACTCCTGTTGTACAATTTGCTCCTCGAAAAATTCAGGGACTAAAGGCTGTTTTTCACCATGTGATATATGAATAAAAAATATCTCCCAATTAGAAACTAGGATTTGAAGTCATTGTGTAATAGCATATCACCGTAAAGAGAAAACCCAAAAAATCCAAACAAAAATCCAGAAAAAAAAGTGAACGAACACAATGTCATCCAAAAAATCCAAGAAAATTGCTTGCCGCCACACCAACGAAAATGCCCAACTAGTTTCCACCCTAAAACATTGCTCGCCATCGCAACCACCTGAAAAATCACAACCTGTGTGTGCCCCCATTCTATGATACTATGTGTATTCTCACTGCCACAGCACCTCCCCCAACCTTGCTTACTGCCACCTCGCTCGCCGCCGCCAAAAAAACCCAAAATCCCACTCCCCCAAAAACTGCTCGCCGTTGCAACTTCCTGAAAAACACAACCTGTGCCAACACCACACTCGTCGTGACCCCGCTTGCCACCACATCCCTCAATTACTATGTGTATCCTCACAGCCAGAACACCTCCCCTAAACCCGCTCGCCACTGCCACAAAACCCAAAAATCGTACTCGCCAAAAACTACTTGCCGTCACAACCCCCTGAAAAACCACAACCCCCGTAACCGCACCACGCTCATCGCCACCCTGCTTGCCACCACAACCCTCAAGTACTATGTGTATCCTCATCGCCACATCACCTCCCCCAACACTCCCCCGGCACAAGTGGCCACCCCACCCCCCGCTACCACGAAACGCAAAAAACCCACTCCCCAAAAACTACTTGCCGTCACAACCCCATGAAAAACCACAACCCATGCTCGCACCCCTGCTCGCCGCCACATCCCTCAGGTACTGCACCCTCCCCGCCAGGTCACCTCCCCTAAAACCAACTGCCGCTACCACAAAGCCCCAAAATCCGACTCCCCAAAAAAGTGCTGGCCATCGCAACCTAAGAAAAACCACAATCCGCTCGCGGCCACATCCCTCAAGTAATGCACTAGTTCACCTCCCACAAAACCCAATCACCACCACCACAAAAACCCACTCAATCTACTCCAGAAAAAAAATCGATCATCACCATTACCACTCACCTCTTCCTAGCGAAAAAAACGGAAGAGAAGAGGAAAGGGGAATGTACCAGGGATCTAGAGAGTTCGAAGTGAATTGAGATGGCGTGACTCCCAAAATTTGAATAGTGTTCCATTTGCCCCGCAAAATCCTTCTTGATGCCTCCTTTATTTACACCGAATTCGTTCCTCTGACATGTGGCCTTCTTCTAGCCTGGGCCTGGTTGTAATTGACGTCTCCCACCCCATTGCTAAGAGCAACTCCAGCAGGGCCCCTACTTGAGCCCTCAAACCTCATATTTGAGGGCTTGAAGCAAAAATAGAGGTCCAGCAGAGCCCCTACTAGAGCCCTCAAATTTGAGGAGCCCCTCAAATCCCCCCTTCAGCCCTCATTCCTGGGGGCTCTACACCAAGCCCTCAAATTTCTGTTGGAGGCGCGCCAACAGCCTCAACCCTCTGCCCAGCCTCGCCCGGTGCCGCGCGTCCGCCTCCAGGATCCCCATCCCGCTCCCCCAGGATCCCCATCCCGATGCCCCCCTTGCTGCACCTTGCGCACGCCCGCCGCCTCCGCCGGCTGCTTGCCGGCGGCTGCGGCGAGGTGGAGGGGAAGCGCGCGCGCGAGTGGGACAGGCGGCGGCGAGGAGGTCGCCGTCGGGGTGGGGGTGTCGGGGGACGAAGGCGGTGAGGACGCGCGCAGGGGAGGAGGGGCGTGGCGGAGGAGGCGGGAGATGCGGCGGCGGTGGCGCGCGAGGGGAGCGGCGGTCAGGGAAAAAAAATCTCGGCGAGAAAAAAAATGAGATTTCCGATAATCCCGTTTCTCGGCTGGGCCCGGTAATTCCACTAACCGCTCAAAATTTTCGGCCATTTTGAATTCAGGCCCGCGAAAAAAGCCGCTGGATGGTCGACCCAAATACTCGCCTCCATACATATATATTCCTCAGTCCTTCTAACCCTAAACTTTATCCATCTGCCGCCGCTGCATGCTACTCGTCTCCCTCCCCAGGCTGTTTGGTCATGCAGGAGGCTCCTCCGCCAGCTCCACGCGCGCCACGGCCCCGTCATCTCCGTCCGCCTCTTCTGCACCCTCGTCTTCGTCGCCGACCGCTGCCTGGCACACCGCGTCCTCGTCCAGAGCGGCGCCACCTTCGCCGACCGCCCGCAGCCGTCGACCCGGCCGCCTCTTCACGTCCGGCGGCGCGACATTAGCTCCTCGCCCTACGGTCCCCTACGGCGCCTCGTTCGTCGCAACCTCGCCGCCGAGGCGCTGAGCCCAGCCCGCGTCGCCCTCTTCGCGCCCGCGAGGCGGTGGGCGTGCGACGCCCTTGCCAAGAGCTGCACTGGTGCTTCAACACTGCTTGTTCTTCCTGCTGCCCTTGCATAGATACGTTGCTCCCTCCATCAGCGGGAGCCCCGGTCCGCCGTCGGCGTGCCCGTCGAGTTCGGCTTCACCGCGTACAGCTCGCGGCTCAACGGCGCGCTCGTGGCGATCGGCCTGGTGGCACTGCTGCTGGTGGAGCTCGGCTCCGGGCAGGCCCTGGTGAAGTACCACCAGCCGGCGACCCTATTCCTTCAGGTGTACACGATCGCCGCGGCCGGCACGGTGTTCGCCAAGTACGAGAAGGAGCGGATCAGCGTGTTGAAGCACCACGCTGCCCTTCGTGGATCTTGGTTTTTGGTAGGGTGCTTCCTTCTTGTAATTTACCTCGACTTACTGTTTGGTATCGACAAGCTGCGTTGTGAAAAAAACTGATATTTGCTTAACCATGTGAGTAAAAAAGGATTAATTTTTTACAGTCATTTAATCCAACTCCAATTCCCCCATTGTAGCGAGAAGAAATTTTCTTTTGAGGCTGTCATCCTTGAGATAACTGGGAAATAGCTTCCGAAATGTGAATTTGTTTGGGGACTTCAGAGGCTGGGCTGCTAGATCAGAGCCCACTCGTTCTTTTTCTTGTTCTTAAATTGTCTTAAACTTCAGATTATTTTAAATTTTGTACTTGAGAATTCTTTTTCTCGAATCGTTTGCAATCGCAGCACGGGATAGATGACGAGCTACAGAAATGTTGCGTGATAGATCCAACGCACAAACAGCTTCTCCAGTTCCCCAGTAGTCCATCCTCACAGGCACTTGTTTGCTGCTCGGTTTCCATAGGTACAGCAGCTCGATTTCCATTTGATTTTGAGCCTCTATTGTTTGATGTGTTCATTTCAAACTTTGTGTGTGTGTGCACTGCCCAGGACGTGTGCGTCTCTTCTGTGATGGTGATTGGGGACAGGGATGATGATGCACGTTCACGCCCTCCAGCTTGTCAACCTGCTACTCGAGGAGAGGGAGATGCTTCGTCGAGTGGTGTTGCCGGTAGAGTGCCAATGACAGACACTAGTGCTGAGGTTGAGGTGGTTGCAAAAAATGGTAAATAATCAACACATTGTTGTAAGACTATGCGAGATTCGTAGTAAATGTTTAACTTTCCCAATTGTTGTGCACATGTTGATGACCAGCATGCTATTTGAATGATAATTTTGAATGAATTTGATGGCAACAAAATTTATCTATGATATCTAAAATGAACTATAGAAAGGTTTTGCCAATGCCAATAGCTGAACTCCTTTTGTTGCGACAATAGCACATAAATGAATTTTTTTTCTGTTATGCAATTCAAGAAAATGTGTTAAACAAACACTGCTTGTGGTGTTGCATGACCTGCAAGCTGAATGTAATGATTTTGAATGAACTTGATGCCTACAAATTTTATCTATGATATCTGAAAATGAACTATAGAAAGGTTTTGCTAATGCCAATAGTTGAACTCCTTTCGCTGTGACAATAGCACATAAATGAATATTTTTCTGTTATGCAGTTGAACAAAATGTGTTAAATAAACACTGCATGTGGTGCTACATGACAGTAGCACATAATTGATTTTTTTTGTTATGCTATTCAGGATAATGTGTTGAGTTAACACTACATGTGGTGCTGCAGGGAGACGAGTGAAGTTAAACGGACCAATTGAGGTCACTTGGAGCCATGGCGAGCCTTATCCCCACCCTCATGGTGCTGGCTTTATGTGCTTTTATTGTTTCAAAAAGGTAAGGGGTGGAGGTGTGACTCGTCTAAAGGAGCATCTCGCCGGAGCAACTGGAAATGTCGTAGAATGCCCAAATGTGCCAGCTTATATTAAGGATTTAATGTCTAACGAAGTTGTAAAAGGAAAAGTGAGGAGAAAAAGAAGTAATGACATTTGTCTCTTTGTTGAAAAGGAGGTTATGGCAGCAAACATAGGCTATGGTAGGCCAAGAAATGCTCTTGATGAAGCAACACAAGTTGAGACAGCAATGAGAGAATCACTGAGGGGATCTAATTCTGCCTTGGAAAATGGTAGTTCTTCACCTTTTGGGAGGCCAAGTGGTAGTGGGGCTGCAAGTTGTTCAGGAAATCGTCAAACTAGGATTGACAGGTTCTACCAAAGTCCTCAAAGTGCTTCCAATGCTCCTTTTGACATTGATTTGGCACGTTGTAGGGCACAAGCTCAACCTCGAGTAGATGTTATGCTAATGGGGGGTGCCAAAGAGAAAATTGGGAAAGCTTGGGCAAAATTTTTCCATGCTAATGATATTCCTGGAAGGAAAGCTGACTGCCCGTACTTCCGATCAGCACTTAAGTTATCACAACAGCTTGGTGAAGGAGTACAAATTCCAACTGGAAGAGAAATAGATAGCCCATTATTAGATATGAATTTTCAAGATTTGGAGGTTCACATGCGTCAATTTAAGGAAGACTGGCATGAATATGGTGTTACCATCATGTGCGATTCATGGACAGGTAAACTATCTTGCTGTCCATGATGAATGCAATTGTATTTGTGCAGTTACTTGTTTTTTTACTTGTTCATACATGTATATTGCTGATTTTGTGGAACCTGTATCTAGTTTTCCTTCACATCCATAGTTGTATCTTATTTTTGTTTTTATCATAATCCAATGATGTTATTGTTGTTTTTAACATAGAAATTGAGTGCTGATTTTAGCTATCTACAGGTCCTACCTTGATGTCCATTATTAACTTCATGGTCTATTACAATGGACGCATGTTCTGTAAATGCAACTAGGTTGATCCAGAATGCAGATTACATTCACTCAATCCTTAGAGAGGTGGTTCATGATGAGGTTGGGGAAAAATGTGTTGTTCAGATTGTCACAGATAATGGTGCTAACTATAAGAAAGCATGTCGGATGATCATTGCTGAGTTTACACATATTACTTGGCAACCATGCGCAGCTCATACTATCAATTTGATGTTGAAGGACATAGCGACCTATCTTGATGTCGAATATGTTGTGGATAGTGCAAAGCGAATTTGTAGGTTCTTGTACAAGCATAACAGGTAATTACTAGTTACTACTATAATTGAGAAAGTGGTGTTGAAAACAATTATAGTTTTGTAATGACTCTTCTCATTGTAGGGTGCATGCTACGATGAGAGAAAAGATAGGTGGGGAGCTCATTAGGTGGAATGCCACTAGGTTTGGCACTGTTTTCATATTTCTTCAGAGTTTCTGGGATAGACAAGATAAGTTTAAGCAATGGATGATATCTGATGATTGGGAGAGTTGCAAGACGGCTAATGAAGAGGAACATGATTACGCATATAATTGTTTGACTTCCAAAAGATGGTGGAGTGACATGGAGTTAGTGTTAAAAGCTGTCTCACCGCTCTATTCTGTACTTCGTTTTGCTGATCAACAGAAGGGTGCTTCAATATCTGGATTCCTTCCAAAAATGTTAAGTTCTATAGATGACATACGTGGCAACTTAAGTCATAATCCTAACCCCCGTCACAAACTTATGCTTGATAAGTTAATGGAGGTAATCAAAGTAAGGCTTCAATATCTTGTCAATGGTAATCTTATGATTGCAGGTAAGGGCTGAAGTGAAACTTGTCAATACATGTTCCTATTTCAAGCATTCGGTCAATTTCTAATGTGGCTGAACTTATTTCTCTTCTTAGCTGCTGCACTTAATCCTAAAGCGCTATATACTCACAAGCTTGCAAGAAGAACAACATATAGACATGCTGTCACATTGGCCTTCAGGAAGCTTGCAAGCTCATCTTCAAAGGCTTCTGCTGCAATTGACCAATATACTATTTTCAGCAAGCAAGGTGGGTTATTTGGAGGAGAGGAGGCTCGAAGATCGGCATTTAGTGGCAAAATGAGTCCAGGTAATTGCATCTAAACTACTATAGATCAACACTAATTTATTACTAGTTATGCCTTAATTAGTAGCCTCTAAAGTGAATTCAGCATACTTTTGTCTTGCTGGTAGTAATGAATAAGGATTTTAACTTGCTGTTTTCATAGTATTTCAGCATACATTTGTCTAGCTAGTAGTAATGAATAAGGATTTTATCTTGCTGTTTTCATAGTAATTCAGCATACTTTTGTGCTGCCCTCCTTTTTTTAGCTGATTGGTGGGATCAATATGGTGGAGATTGCAAAGAACTACAAGAGCTCGCACGGCGAATTGTATCACAATGCATGTCCTCTAGTGGATGTGAACGAAATTGGAGCACATTCGCCTTGGTTCATACCAAATTGAGAAATAGATTAAATTATGAGAAGCTCCACAAGTTGGTTTTTGTGCACTACAATCTGAAGTTGCGCATCCAACAGTTTGAAGCCGAAATGCAAAGCCTTCACCAAATGCAAAGCACTGAACAAGAGGATTTTGATCCTTGTAGCATCTTGATGGAAGTTGCTCTGTATGACGAAGGCAATCCTATCATGGATTGGTTGTGCAACTCTGGGAGTGAATCTGTGCCGACACTTGATGAATATGATGGTAGTGAGCCTGAATCTCCTAACAGCCCTAGCACATTTCTTGTAGAGTTAGGAATGAATGAAGAAGAGTTGGCCACAATTAAAAAGAAGCTTGATTTTAGCAAAAAAGGTGGTAAGAAAAGAAAGGTGGTACCTGAGGAAGATATTGGAGATGATTTTGAATCAGATTCCGATCAGCAAGGTAGCCCAGCTTATGCGGAATCAGGAGACAGCAGTTCTGATGATAGTGAAGGCAATGATATGTTTTATCTTTTGATTGACTATTTTATGCATATCCTGTCATAAGTTTTCTCGATGTAATGTGCTTTTGTTGAAAATATTCGTCAAAGTTGATGGTGATGCTGGTGGTTCTTGTGGCAATACTGGTGGTGTTGGTCAGCCTAGTCGTGGTGAAGAATCTAATGGAGGTCAAGCTGGTAATAATGTATTTTTTGCAGTCATAATAGTTGTTATTTTTATCAAGAGAACATTATCTTAGGTAGTACAATACTAGGCAAACATGGTTCTTAATTAAGGTAAGCATCTCAGATCTGAAATATTTTGGATCTGATTTATTGAAGTTACAGGTCTAAATTCAGTTCATAGGTTCTATTTCTGTCCATGAGTTATACTCTATATATCAAAGAATTTTTAGTTTTGGATGATAAGCAATAGGATTGATGCTTGAATGCTCTAGTACATCTACATGTGTGCTAGGAGGCTTACATTTTGTACATATTTGTAGGTGCTAGAGATGTGCAACCAGCCCCTCTTCGTCCAAGATCAAAAAGGCTGAAGAAAGTCTCTGTCAAGGGCCTCTATGGAAAGGTTAGATAAATCTCTTGCCCTCATATCTACAATTGGACTGCAAATTACTTCACCAAATTTTGAGCATATGTCAACATTTGTAGTGATTTGGGCACCTGAGGGTTGTGGTGTTTTGCTGACCAGACTTCAAGTATATTTGTTGATGTTTTGGTTCATGTGGTTGTAACATTTTGGACAACATACTACTTTAGTGGCTGGCCAGTGACCACAAGCATATTTTGCTGTCTTGGTTCATGTACTTTTATGTTAGTGTACTGTCTGTAGTATTTGGGACTATGGATTATGGATATGGACTACTTTTAAGTTAGGTTAATTCTCTTTGAACTTGTAATAGTTGGGAGTTGGGACTGTTAATCCAATGGACTGTGTGGAAGGGAAGAACTTAGATGACTATACGACGTGTTAGGTGAAAAATGATATTCTCGTATTTCTAGACAATATTATGTGTATTTTTCAATGTTAGATGATTTGGACATAATCTATATGTTATCCTGTGCAAATTGAGGGTTTTTTTTAAAATTTTGTCCGAAAAGAAAACGATAAACCGATAGATTTTCCGATAAATCCGATAAACCCGTTTATCGGTGACCTCCGGTATTTTTTCCCTACCGGTAAATTGAACCCTGGCGGCGGTACATCGGCGGAGGAGCGGGAGGGCGGCGGCCCCCGGAACGGAGCGGCGGCTGGGAGGTCGACGGAGGAGTAGTTGAGGTGGTCCTCGTCGGGGAGCGGCGCACCCGGGGGAAGCAGCTTGCGTAGCGCGAGCGACCACGCCGTCTCCGCCGGCGCCGATGGCGGCGGCGTGGGAGGGGGATCCGGGGGCGCCGGAGGAGGCGGCGAGGAGGATGAGCCGTAAGCTGAGCAGCCGCAATGGCTTCGAGGAGTGAGCAGAGCAGTGCAGCGAAGCGGTGGCTGAGAGGAGAGGAGGAGGCACGGGTGGAGGAGAGGAGGAGGCGCGGCGGCTGAGAGGAGAGGAGGAGCGCATGGGTGGAGGAGAGGAGGGGTAGAGAAATTTGAGAATGACGAGTGGGTCCTACATGTCATTCTCAGTTGGATTGAATTTGAGGGCCCTGATTTGAGGGCTTTTGTTGGAGTTCAACTCAAAAAACAGGGCCCTCAAAAGTAGGGGAAGCCCTCAAATCAAAAGTAGGGGCTCTGATTTGAGGGCTCCTGCTGGAGTTGCTCTAACCCACACCATATGCTTTGGTGAACGCAAATCACCCCGCCGCTGTCTAGTGGGCCCATAATATCGTTTGATGAGGTTGCTCGTGACGTGCACTGAGCAATGAGCTCACTAGCGTGTGAACGACTTGCGATGACATGCTACTTGATCCAACGGTGCTCGAATGCGTGCATCGCGTGGAGCCAACATGCGCACACACAGAAACAAGGTTTTCCGAAAAAAATATCGCTACAGTGCTAAATACGTGAACAGTTTGGCTATATACACCCCATAAATACTAACCAACCTGTATACCATACAGTTCTACTCCAAATCAAGTCACATTTCTTTTTTATCTCCTTCGCTAACAGACGACTGTTCTTGGATAAACAACAAGATGATGATGATGATGATGATGTCCGGCAATTTTGCATGTCCTGCCGTCCGCTAGACCGTTGCTCCGATCCTGTCCACCGCGGAAGGCGACGACGTTAACCAAGAAACCGTCGACCGTGGCCGTCGTGCGGTCCTGGTCCCTCCTGGACGACGCGGAGTTCAGCCGTGGCGCCGATGCCTACGAGCTGGCCGGCGTGCTGCGGCCTGCGGGCCTTCCTGACGAGCTCCAGGGTAAAAGTTTCGTTTGGGGAAATAATTCGGAGGGCAGCGAAACGAACGAACGAAGAATTTTGTCTGAAATTTTCAAATAGTATTTGAATTTTGATGAAATTTAAATAAGTTTTGGATGAAATTTGGATAAATTTCAAATAGGGTCAAACTCGGCTAAAATTTGGCCAAACGATCAGGTTTCGGAGGGTAACGAAAGGGTAGAAATTTCACCCTATTTCGGGCGAAATTGTGAACACTGATGAGCTCCCGGCCTGGCGTCGCCGTCTTCATGCTCAGCGTGCCCATCTCCTTCGCCATTGCTGCCTGCCATCTCCTCGTTGAGTCGTGGCTACTATGTCTGTAATTTATTAGTATTTTTGGAGCAATGCATCATGTTATTTTTTCATAAATGGAGGCGCCGAAACCCTGGGCATCAAAATCACATTCTATCCGTGGGCAGGCAGCATCAGATCAGCAACCATAAATGAAAAATAGAGCAAAGAAGGAACACTACTATATACTGAACAATTATAAAAAGATAGTGAAGGAAAATATGCAGATTTTCCTGGACCCATGTGTCGAACGCCTGATAAGTGAAACATAGAGATCAGAGTTCCTCAGCAAGAGTACTAATTAATGTGCCACGTCCAGACTAGTACTGTAACAGTGCCAAAACAGTTCCATGCACACACATACATTGTTACTGAAGTTCAACACCATCAGATTTAATCATCCACAACCGTCGTCATCAGTTCTCCACCTGAGCCGTCCCCCCAGTGACCGGGTTGCTGACGTCTCTGTCCTCGTCCACCACCGCAGGCGTGGGCAGCCACCTGCTCCTCCTCCTCCTCCTCCTCCTCCTCAAGAGGGACGTTGTCCCAGTGCGCCCTGGTGTAGAGGTGCAGCAGCATGCCGTCCTTGTCACGGCCGTGCACGCCGCACGGCTCGCACGAGAGCGTGCCGTTCGCCTGCCGCAGAACGGTGCACATCTTGCCCTCCACCTGAATCTTGACCTCCGTGGCTGGTTCATCAACTTCCGTGGGCGCCACGGACACACCGGCACAAGCGGCGTCCCCTTGCGGTGTTGCCAATGGCGCCGCCACCACATCTTCCGCTGCCTGTCCCTTGACGGAGCCATTGCCTTGGGTATGACCCGTGCCGGTGCTGACAGAGGCTTCCTTGGGCTTGGCTTGTGCCAGGGCCGCCTCCTTTTCCCCTTCACCGAAATGAACGGCGGCGACCTTCGCTTTGTTCTTGTGCTTCTTCCCAGCCAAGTGAGACTGCATCACACTCTCCGACGGCGCCTTAACGTCGCAGCATTCGCAGAGTAGGAAGCCGTCCACCCGCCGCACGGTGTGCGGCAGCGGCACACCGTCGACCTCCGCGACCACCATTTCAGGATCACCACCAGAGGCAGCGGAGGTAATAGCCTGTGCAGAGTGCCCTTTCACCTTCTTCTTGGCAGCGGCGGCTGCGCCCAGTGCCGCTGGCTTTCCTGCTTGGCTCTGCTTCTGGGCCTTGGAGGTGTGCTTAGTCCCCTCGAGGTGGCACATCATGGTAACGCGATCGGCAGTCCTCACGTTGCACACCTCGCAGAGGAGGTACCCGTCCATCTGCAGCACCTCGTTCATCGCCCCTGCATTCGTCAGCATCGTGAGCTTCCTCAGCGTGTAGTTGCCGGAAGGCGGAGTCACCACAGCCTCCTCCTCCTCCTGCTGCTGCTGCTCATGCTGTTCGTAACCTGCCTCGGGCATTCGCTGCGCAAGCGCGGCGGCGGCCTTCTTCCTGTGGCCCTTCCCCTTGAGATGGTCATGCATGGCCTTCATACCCGTTGCCTTGACGCCGCACACCGTGCAGGTCAAGTCAGTCTTCTGCTTCTTGCTGCTAGTTGCAGTCTCAACCGCGGATGCGGCGGTGAATTCGGGGTTCTTCCGCTTGGCCGGCAAGGCTGCTGCTGCATTTGCTTTCGAACCGACCTGCATAGGCTGCATGAAACAAGCACTCGTCGGTTTTTTGGAGAGCAGAAAACCACTACTCGATAAGTAAATATATATTTTTCTATGACAAAAGAAAAAAACTATAGCAAGCTCTTGCTTTTTGGTACTACACGTCCTTTATCTTAGATTTAAATAAAGTAACACCAGAGACATCTGTGGGGATAGAATTGTTGTTATCGGAATTGTTAAATCAGCAGCATCTAAATTCTATTTATGTTTCAGAAATTATGATGCATGCGGCTGAAAAATCAGCGTATGTATGTATATAGATTAACTTGCAGTGTGCATTCCAAGAAGGCAAGAACACAGGATTAGAGAGGCAAATAGCAACTTGGACGCTTTGTCATTCATTGATAATTTTTCGAAGAATGAGTAATTCCTTTCTGAGTTTCTTCTTGAAACTTTGTTATCCCTCTTCAAAACTCTTTTCGCAATACCAGGAATCACTTGACGTGTGCACTTGATTAATTTACTTTCATTTCGGTACGTGGTTCAACTGCCAGATAAATCTTGCAAATCCACCTCTGAATTAATATGACATAGCTCATACACTTATCTAAAAATGGAATTGTCAATTAGTATTTGACATCCCTTGCAAAAAAAAAAGTATTTCACTTCGTGCATTCGAACTGTGTTTTGTCCCTCCTGAAATATTATGTCAGAAACTAGTACACCAATTCAGGTATCAAGAAAATTAGAGGCCAGAACAGTGTTATTATAATTGTTATTAGAAATATCACATGCAATAAAAATAGCTGTTTATGGCTACGCTATTAATTACATAAGTTGCATAACATGGAAAGACAATTAGAAAATCCCAAGCTATGCTAGATCAACAAATTCAGGGTAGAAAAATGCATTATTTCACAGATTTGAACAGTAAAGGGGTATACTTGTATGTGCAATTTTTCCAATAAAATATATCCAAGATAGACCAAGATAATAAAATTGGTTGCAGTAATATATCAATGTTGAATTGACTAGAAACAATTCAAGCATTTACATAATGTAGATACATAGAAAGAGGAGGAAAATACTAATTTTCCCGTTGTTTCCTGAACATAGGAATTGTTGGTAGATCAAGAAATGCATTGCAAAGACACCTGATCCGAAGTTGCTACGGTATTGCAGCACAGAAGAGGATAAAATTGTTGGTACTTGAATGAGAACTGTCCATGTATATACTTGGACTAACTCTATTTGTATTGTTTGTGTAACAAATTGTAAAATTTACCAAGTCGATCGTATGGTTGCGCTCGAAATGCACGCAGGTAGTTCAAGAAAGGTACGGACAACGCGTAAGCATGCTGTAGTATATTGATGTGAAACCGATATCAATCGTATCAAAGGAATGAAATTGATCCATGAGCAATTCATGATACGGCAAAATCAGTGGAGTAATTCCATAGCCAAAATCAAGTGAACAACGCTCAGATGATATATACGTACGTACATTGGTTGGATGAGAATTAATGCATGGATTCACATAATTAAGAGGAATATAATAGTAATTAAGAAGCGGCATATTCTAACAACACGCGTCCTAGCTAGGTGAAGAAAATAATAAAATCGGGGCTCGAAGAGGTGGCCTCAACCAGCGCTGCTACGTAATTCACCAATACAGTGGACGGACGTCGGTCTCTACCGGATCCGATGTGAAAACTAGGGACCAAAAACGTGACCAAAGTACCAAACAACCCAAGACAAAAGTGTACGAAAGAAGAAGAGGGGCAAACCTCTAGTACAATCCCTGTCGGCGCCGCCGTAGCGTCCGATCCCTCGGCGCGAGCGCCCGCCGACCCTGATCGCAGCAACGAGAAGAGCTGCTCCATGAGCTCGCGCCGAACCTCGGCCTCGAGGGCCCAATTCTCTGCCTCGTCTCGCAGGATCCGCTCCCTTATCCTATCCTTCGCCACTTGCCGCCACACCTCGTCGAGATCAGCCGGCGGCACCACGGTCCAATTCTCCCCGTGGTCCCCCCCGCCCTCACCGCCGTGACCATCTTCTTGCACACGCATGACTTCACATCAAACAAAGAAATAAGATCGAGAGAGAGAGAGAGAGAGATCAAGAACCAACCAAGAACCGCCGTCGGGAACTCACCTACAGACCCAGAATTCGCCGACGCAACCGCGGCCCCCGTCGGCGGGGGAGGGGACCGGCTGCGCTCGTCGCCGGCACGGTACTGGAACTCCATGGCGGCTTCAGCGATGAGGGTTTTGGGGGTTTTGTAGGATGGGAAGCTTTTGGGCCGTGTGCTGCGCACTGATTGGACGATTGCTACATGGACATGTACGTGGGCCTTGTTGCCGCTTCTCTGCAATTTCTTGAAAAACCATAAAAACGAGAATGTGCAGTAGAAACTGCATGTCTTTGCTCTGTAATTAAGGTTGTGACCTCAACCACCGCACTTAACTACTTAACCATCACGGTATATAATAATGCCTTCAAACTGGATTTTACCGACAAAACAAATCAACGTGATAGAAAAACAAACCATATTAAGAAGAAAAAAACTGCTTTTGCTGAAGTAAGTCATCGTTCAAATCAATCAAATGTAGATCATGCATCCAACAATCTCACACCATCAATGCAAGCAGAATCATCCTGCTTAGCCGGTGCTTCCTCCAGAGAGAACGATCTTGTTTGTGCCTTCCTGTTTGAGATTACTAAGCTGTTCGGTACCGCTGTTTCATTCTCCCACAAACTTCAGTTCCCGGTGCCTCCCTTGCATAGCAGAATAGACCTCAGTTGGAATAGATTGTCTAAAATGAGTAGTACTTCTATACTTCTCTCTAACAAGAGTAAAACTAACTTTAAAGCAAACGAAGAGGTAAGTAACATCTATCATCATTCATCGTGTTTTAAAAATTGTACAAATTTCTGTTAAGGAAATCATAGAAGCACCTCTTGTCTAGGATTGCTCTCACGACGCACGCAGCTCATGCTCCTATCCTGAATACTGCATGATGTTCTCCGTATTCATCAGTTAAGTTCTTACATAGATTCTGTAGTGCAATAGAGTGGCTTGTTTCGTCCCTTCAACATTGAGACGCTGACTATTTATCACCATCGTATTCGTAGTAACTTGGGCATAAATGTTTCAGCAGCCGAACAACCGCAGTACAATTGTCATTGCTGCTGTGGGCTGCAGCCTCTGAGGAGCAGTGTGCTACACTCGTTGTCAGTTGAAACCGATCTGTCTCTTCAGAACCATAATCTTCGGAAAATTTTAACAAATTAATCCTGTATCGTCCAAGCTAATGCCAAACAAATATTGCTGAGAAGGATGAGATGATGATTTGTACCTGTACCGTACCCCAATACAAATTTGTAATTTGATCCGGAGGCGATGACGTTCAGGGGTGGATGATATGGTGAATACTACAGCATGGAGATACTACCTAGTTGTAAGCTAGGTTTTTTATCATTGAGATGTGATCTGTGGGTACTAGTTATATGCATTTTGCTCAGCAGTTATTAGTACTAGTGATCTAGGAGCATTTGGACCTGAACGAATGTGTGTGTTGCCTGCCCTGTTTCCTACTGTTTTTGGGTTACAAACCAGTTGCAATTTCGGGCACGAAAAGGCATAATGTTGTCATGTGTCTTTTAGGATATGTTACATTGTTTCTTGATAGAAAGGGTTTGCGACAGAAATTTTTTTCATGGGACAAGACATTATTAGCTGCAATTCTTCGAGCGATTAGACACCATCAATGAATGGTAAGGCTTGCTGACAATCAATGGATGGTAGTGCTTGATGTTCATATAGCAAATTTGGTAGTGCTTGGTGATCAATTCATGACGATACGACTTGAAAGATCACTTATCATTATAGCGGGTGTAAACCTGTAGAGTATATCTATGATAGGGTGTAGCTGCTCACTATTTCTAACCGAGACAACAGACCAATTGGGAGTAGAACCCAACTAGCCAAGAGAAGATAACTTAGTCGTGAAATCGATGTAAACCTAAAAACTTAACTCCTGAAGCCTCCCTTTCCTATCTCAATAGCACACGATCATTCTATACTCTTTGCCCAATTCTGGCTCTCCAATTTCAGGATGCAAAATTCTGAATACGACACAGGACGGCAAAGGTACCTTTCCATTTGCTCCACAAGACTATAGTATGGAGATGCCTAGTTGCAAGGTATTTATGGTAGACCCGGTGAGGTGCATGTATGTAACTTGTTCCTTACACTGTTACACAATGAATGATTTACCAACCAGGATTCAGTTTGTTCATTGCATGTGTAAGCAATCGGGCTATATGCTGGACTTGTACCTCAACATAGATCATTAACACATACTAGTTGAATTATCGGTTGAGTTTTTTCAAGAAAAAAGAGAAAAGTATCGGTTGCAATATAGCCTCAAATAAGCTTAGGTGCAAGTTGGCAAATATGTGCGACGACAAAGCAACGTTGAAGAAACTCACCAGATTGCTGGTTTGCAATGACATGATCAGAAAGATCAGCACTGTCGGTTGATCGTTCTGTCAAGAACTGGAAGCAAAATGAAAAGCGAGATCGACCTGTAGCTAAACTCTATTTTGCTGGCACGATCGTGTGGGTAACTTGGGTCGTTTCTCTTCCAGAAAAATTAATTATAAACAATATTATTCTTATTCACCTTCTCAATTACCATACAAGTGAAAATCACCACAGTTGTAATTGTCCACAGATCGTACAGCTCTGAATCATTTGTTTCCTCCTTTCATCCCCGAAGTTACGCGCAATAGGCAAGACGATTAAAACCGATCAGAGAGGGTAATACACATTACGACAGCACAGCTGCTTGATCCTCTGCGCCGCCGCGGTAATGGCGCAAGTAGCCTCTCGATCTGCCGTAAAGTTGGCCGGAACGCGCCAGCGTGCCCAAGAACTGATCGTCCTCGTCAGTGCATGCTGGTTCATATCACATTGCAACTCCGAGCGCGTCTTCACAAGTACAGGCTCCGGCCGAGCACAGGGACCGAGCTGGTCTTCAAGAAACTCCTTGGACAGGTGTTCAGTGCAGTCCTTGGACATGGATTCCCAATCAAGCCATCTGATTGTTGTTGTGGTTACAGGAACAGGGAGATAACTTCATTTGGCTGCAGATGCCACTGCAGTGGCAGGATTGTTGAGTGCGTACACAACCTTGCCCCGCGCCTCTCTACTCTCAGTCTGGGAGAGAGGAGCGAATCACAAGGAACGCAGAGACATCTTGAACTCAAGTTCCCGGTGCCTCTCTTTCCCATCGCATTAGACCTTAGCATGCATGTCTATGTTCGTGCTATTTGCTATGCTTGCCTAGCCATGGCTCTTCAGCCTTATATGACCTAGACTAGAATTGTACAGAAGATGCAAAAGGTGAGCTCTCTTCTTTATTTTCTCCACAACATGCAGATGTACATATATAACATATGTAGCTGCTCGCTATTTGTAACGCAAGGCGAGGCAGACCAATTGAACCCAACTACCCAGCAGACCCAAAAAGAAAAAGATCAAGTAATGCAATGCCCAATACAATCGATATCACGACCAAACCGAAACGCAGAGCATATATTTACAGCAATAATATCACGCCGGCCAACAGCAGGTAACGTAGGCAATGCTTTACTCACTCAGATCGCATAGGTAGGCATCGCTGTGAGTGATAAATACCTCAAATCTCTCATCTTTTTTTTTTTAATATCAGCGTTGCTTGCTCACAACAATGCACTTGATTTTGCAGCTTCTTGACTGGGATGTCTTTTTTTTTATCCAAACGCCAGTGTGAAATGAAATCATATGGGAACAAGAAACAGCAGCTCACAGTACACCGAAAACGGGCCTGTTCTTTTTTGCTGCGGCTTGTGGCTTTTGGCTACGGCTTATGACTTTTGGACTGTTTGTACGAGAGATTACATAATAACAGAAACTCACGTGCGGTTTTCGCCGATATAAATGAAGTCAGTAAAGTATGTACTATAATTAACTAGTAGACTCTATCTTAAAAAAATACTCCGTTTAAAAACTAGTTACTGTAGAAAAGCCAAAAATCAGCTTTTAGAAGCTGAAAAGAAAGCATCACTCACTAGGTAGCTGCTCATAATTTGCCATGAACACAATATCAAGGAGTTAAAGATGCGGAGATCGTTCAACTGGACCATCATCATCATCATCATCATCATCATCATCATCATCATCACCATCATCGCGACCAACAGTCATCTAAGAACTATAGGATTTTTGCTATATATTCTTGCCCAAATGTGTCTCTCTACTCTCAGTGTCGCTATAGAATTCTGAAGGTGATAAAAGAAGGGACCTTTCAGTTTACAACATTTATTGTCAACGCAGTGAGGTGTATGTAACTTGTTCTTTACTCACATTGTCACACAACGAATGATTTACCAACCAAAACCAACATGCATGTTCATTCTGTGTGTCCACCATTTGCCGGACCCGTCTCAACATCAGAACACATATATGTATACTAGTAAAAGTGTATTGTGTGGTTGCAATATGTTAACCTAAAATAAAGGTAATTAACTGTGCATCAGAAAGATTGCGCCGACAGTAAAGGTTTAGGAAACGGTACAGATTGACGATTTGCAGTGACACTCAGAAGGATCAGTACTGGCAGTTTTGTCCTTAATCAAGAGCTGGCTAGAAGCAAAAACAAAAGGCAAGAAACTGGAATTTAGCTCTATATATTTTGCCTATGTTGCCAAATTGGTTGACGAATTATTATTCACTCATTTTCAAAAAAAAATATTATTCACCTTGGCAATTACTCTACAAGTGAAAAGAACCGCAATAGTGACAAGTTCACAAATGCTACCGGTTCAGGTGGTGATCGGTTCGGCTGAAAAGCTCATGGCTTATGACTGAAAACATCAGTATTGGTGAAAAAAGCACTGCACTGATGAGGCTTATTTAGCATAATTAAATTTAAAAAAATTAAAAATTTAAAAAATATGTTAGCCCATTACGTATAATACAAATAAATACAGGAAAAAAAGAACCGGCAAAAAAACTCAACAAAAAGCAAAAAATTCAGAAAAAGACGAAACTTATGAATAGTGAAAAATAAGCCAGAAGCCGAGTTGATCAGGGCCTCAAAACCCAAAAAAAAAATATTTATGCCTGAAGTAAATTTATGAACATGCAATACGTTAGCCTCAATAAGCTTAGATGCGCGTTGCCACGTATGTGCGATAACAAAGTTATGGTGGGGAAACTGGTCAGATTGCCGGTTTGCAATGACATAATAATAATAATTCAGAAAGATTTGTACTGTCGGTTGGTAAATCTGTCAAGCACAGGAAGCGAAACTTAAGAGATCTGACCTGTAGCTAATATCTATTTTGCTGGCACGATCCTGTGAGTGATTTATACTTCTCTTCCAAAAAAATATCTACAAGAATACTGTTGGTATTTGCTAAATTGGTTGCCAGATTAGTATTATTATTCACCTTGTTAATTACCCTACAAGTGAAAATCACCGCAACTGCGAAACGCTCACAGATCCTACAGGTTTAAATCGTTTTTTTTTCACTTTATTCCCGAAGTTAATTTATGGAATAAGTTTATTTTACCCCTTCAACTTTGCAAAAAAATCATGTATCTAACTAGATAAACATACAAAATCAGGTCAATAGTTTACAACCTTGAACAGTTTTGAAGTACAGTTTTGAAGGTGTATGTTGGGGGAGTGGCCCCCATCTTGGCTCGAACGACCCAAGCACCAAGAAAGCTAAGCTGACAGCTTCGTGGAAGCCCATAAGGCCAAGAAATGACATATATGCCCCTAAAAGAATAGACTTAGATAGAAGTGTTTATGTAACTATAGATAGAAGAAAAGACTTACGTATCCCTGTAAAGATAGACTTAAGTAGGTCTATCCATGTAATTATACCCCCATGGCTATGTATACGCACCTGAGTGCGCCATGGGGGTACAGAGCACTCTTTTTTGGTGAGTCGGGCATTATCAACTTCCAAGGTACTAGCACAGACTTCTAGTGTCGTCCCCACGGTGTTCTAGGCTACAGGCGGCCTCTCCACGACTCCCCTGTAGCCCCTGTCATTTACTGTTTAGTGTGTAACCACAACAGTTGGCACCGTCCGTGAGGATGACAGAGAAGCTGCAAGTTAAGGTAAGAGTGCTCGGAGCTAATGGCCCCGAAGAAAGCAAAGGTATTGACGCCAAAGAAGACATCGACCCCGAAAAAGGAGACAGCATCGACCACCAAGTGAAAGAGAACCGCGACTTTCGAGCCCGGTGTAGGTGCGATGGAGGTAGCCCGTGAGGAGCTCCCGGAGCAGTAGTGCATCGGTATAGCTGCAACGGAGGTAGCGACGACCAGTGAAAGAGGCTTCTTGATGGCTACCCCAACTGGGGGGTCAGAGGAGCGGCGAATGGAGGTAGTGTCCAACGCAAGCCCCAGAGCCGGTGTTGGCGTTGTCACTGCCATTGTCACTACGTAAAGGGCAGAGAGGACCCTCCCAGCCACCCCAGGTACAAGCAGAGACGCCCTCGAGGCAATATGCAGAACGATACAATAGGAGTTAGCAGACTTGTGGTGTGCCATGTGCGAAATGCCAGGGGATAATTTTAAATAAAAACTTATGTTTTGGTTGCTTGAATTTTAAATTTGAATTGCCCTGTTTTCTGCTTTTAAAAAGGCCTGTATTTGAAAAATAATTTAAGTAAAAACCTAAAACTATTATTAAATAAAGGATACTTTGAATTTTTACAAAAAAAATACTATTTCAAATTAATTACTTAGACTTATTTGGCTTTATATGCATTTTCTGTTATTTTCTGGAATTTAAAATCTAATTTAAAATTTAAAAAGAATTTTTAGTATAAAAATTTATACCAAATTAAGTTAGAAATATTTTTAGTAAGTCCAAAATGGTTCCAGTAATTTCTGCGAATATTTATGGAATTTTTGGAATTTATTTGTTATTTTTATAGCCTTTTTGAATTTCTCGGGTTTTCTATAAATCGAGAATTAAGATTTAAAATGTTAAAAACCCCGCCCTCCTCTCAGACCGATGCATGGATAGTTTAGATTTGGCCACGTCCACACATGGCCTATCTCCTCCATTTGCTTTCCCTTTTCTCTCTCCTGTGTGGACCCCACCCGTCGGTGCTCGTTCCCTCCTCTCTCTGTCTCCCCCTCCTCTCCCTGCCATTGGGGCCCATGCGACAGGCCCTTCTTCCTCCCCCTTCCTTCTTTCTCCCGATGCCACCGCCTTCGCCATTTATGCTACCCCTCCCGCCCTTCCCTTCTCTCCCTTTTAGCCACTATCATCTTATCTTTCTTCCCCTGCAAGCCCCGCGTTGACCTCCTCTAATTCTGTGCCACCTTATCCCCTTCGCAATTGCCGCCATTAGCCGTGAACTTCGGCATCAAATACTGGCCGTTGCTTCCCCTTCCATCCTGATAAATACCCTCCCTAGGCACAGCCCCACTCCACACAACACCGCTCCTGCATCTCCCTCTCTCAAGCACCCGAGCGTCCCCTCATCGTATTTCACCTTCACTGAGTGCCAACAAGCCAACGGCGAGCAATTGTCGTTGTCTGGATCACCCCCAAGTTCCACCGACGATGCCAAAGCTCCACCATGCCTCCGTCTTCCCGCCCCGCCCCTCAGCGGTGCTCCTAGGCCACCGAAGCGTTGTCTTCACCAGAGCCAGGCACCGCCACTGCCCATTCCCTATCGCCGGCCACCTCCGCTCAATGCCGAGCGCCGCGCCAGGTGCCACTGGGTTCCCCATCTTCTCCTCTCTCCCCCTCCCCTCACCGGACACCGCTGAGCCGCCGTTCGCCGGCGACCCTAGGGCCCCATGCGCCACCACCAGTCAATGGCAACCTCAGACGACACAGCCTACGTGGTTGCCACAACACACCATGCAAGCGCCGCATAGCACCACGGGGCAGCCACCTCAGCAAAAGACCACCACACTAGCGCCCATCTGCCCTATCAGCACCCATGCCACGCAAGCGTCCACATGTCCAACACCTGGCCGCCATGTCAGCAAAATGAGTCGAGTCATCTGCCACATGTGCGCCACATCATTCCCCTTGCCACCACAGCTTTCATTCTGTCTATGGACCTAGTCCATGGAAGACCGGACCCACATGTCAATCTCTGCACGAAAAGTCAACCCCAGTGATGACATCAGCATAATGCCATAATTCCCTTTTCCAGTAGAAAAATAATTCAGCCAAAAAAGGAAATCCTCTACTGACGTCATAATCCCCTTTTCCAATAGAAAAATAAATCTAGAAATTATAATTTTTTCTTTTTCTGTAGAATTCAAACTTCCAGAGTATGTTCTCCTTCATCCTAACTCCGATTGAGCCCATTCAAATTTCTAAATTCATAAAAAAATTTCTAATCTATCCATTTTCCCCTCCTTTTTTAACATTTAGAGTTTATTTGAATTTTATTTGAGTTTGCTTGGGTATTTTCACGTATAGACTGTGACAATTCAGAAGAATTCTTCGACGACAATTCACATCAATTCGCGGAGCAAGGCAAGTCACACACCTTGACTATGTTGATCCCAGTTTGCAAATCAAATTATGTTATTTTAAATTATTCTGTATACATATTTTTATTCAATGTATTTTAATTCAGTTTTAAATTTAGTTATTGCCTACTTGTTAATTCCTTCATTGACATTGAATTCCCCTGATACTTTGTTACCCTACAATAAAACTCTAGTCAGTATACTAGTATGGCTAGAGAACTTTTGTAGCAAATGCTTAGTCTTGCTTAGAAATAAAATTAGGTTGGGATAAGTTTTTCACATAAAATGATAAGTTTTCAAATGTACTCTTGACTTCAGTGAGTCAAGAAAGCCTATGAGTTATTTCAAAACAAAGTATAAAATTCTAGTTTAGATTTGGGCTAATGATTAGGTGCTCAGTGCTGGCATGCATTGTTGTTCGGCGACACAATATTGATTGTTAGGCACAAGGGGTATGTGGTTTGAGCCTAAGTCAAGTTAAGGACCGGTCTGTGAGCTACTACTACAAAGCCCTTTTCGTACTATCACAAGGCTGGTATGGGACAGTCCTAACTGACTAATTTATAGATCCCAACCTGAGTTTCGCTGTAGATTGAAAGTGAGCATGGCATAGGCTATGTGAAATTCCACTCGGCTCAAGAGGGGGTCCCGATCTGGTGGATTCCTTACTGGGACGAAATTTTAGTGTTGGCTTGGTTAGGTTCAAGGCTTTGCATTGTAATGGTCTTGTCATGATCTCCTCACCACACACCCAAGGAGTGTGTTTATCCGGTGGTAATATGGGATGATCATGTCTTGTGGGTAATGTTGTATAGCCTCTGCAGGTGTATAAACTATCCTGGATAACCGTACCGACGGTCATGGGAAAGCTGAATAAAGTTTTTCATGGATTAGACTTTGGTTTTCAAAAGGGTCTATGAAAAGCTTATAGATGGATGGAATCCATAAGAGATTAAAAGGCAAATAGATGGATGGAATCCATATGAGATCTTTTGGAAAAGATAGTACAGGTGGAATACCCGTGATTAGGTAGTACGGGGGATGGATCTGCACTAACTGTATTAATTTCATTTATAATACTATTTTTATTTACTGTATTAAATTCAGTAATTTCCAACCTATTTATTGTATTCATTTAAATACTGCTTTACGCTCAAACTAACCCTATATGCATTCTTTTGTTGCCTTAATCATTATATTGCATTCTCCCATGTGGCTTGCAGAATATATTTTATGTGCTCACCCTTACTTACTCTATTGCTCAGAGGATGATGACTTCGAGTACGGTGAGGACCAGGACGAGTAGACCGCATCTTACTATCGTTTGCCTATGGACAGGCTCAGTGGGCTTCTTCCACTTTGGCCTTTTCTTTCGCTGCTATATTTAAATTTGGTCTATGGGCCATGGATGTAAACTTTGGCAATTATGTCCATATTCGTCATGAATAAATGTCATTATGGATGATATTTATCTTTGTTATCCACTGTGTACACTAGTTGATTTTGGACTAGTGCAATTTACACATGATTCGGGAGTTGTTGATCTACGGTCTGACACCCTGTAGCCCCGTCCTTTACTGTTTGGTTGTAACCACAACAACGTAGATCCCGATGAAGGAGGTTTTCGCCATATTGACAGCTATATCATCAGATTTTGCTAACAAGGGTCCAACTAAATGATGTTGACATCCACATACTTGACCTGTTTTTTACTCTTTTCACTCTCTCTACATTCTCTTTCTTCTTCTCATCATCCTTCCTCCTCCTATTTTGCATCATTGCAAGCAAAAAACTGATAACATGGTTGCCAACATGGCAAAATCCATATTGAGTTAGATCCCCGTTAGCAAAACCGTCTCAAGATGTAACTTGATCTGTTTTTTAAGTTTAGAGGGTTCATGGGTGAAATGAACTTTTTTTTGTAAAATTTAGGAGTGTACAATGAACTTATTCCTTAATTTGTCCTCATGCAATAGGACAGTCGATTAGAACGGATCAAAGAGCTAATAAATGGCTTCTACCAAGATCACGGCAAATGGCGAAGTGGCCTCTCTGCCCATTACATTGGCCGGAACCTGTCATCGTTCCAGGCGGCAGCTGATAACATCAACGATGCAACTAGGCAAGAATTGATCATCATCTGTTGCATCATTTGGTCTGCTCGACTTGCAACTCCAGTCCCATCGCCAAGAACTGCAGCTCTTGCCGAACACAGAGACTGAGCTGTTCCTCCGTACTTATAGTCGTTGCGCATGGATTCCCAGCCATTTGAGGGCTGTCTTCTCGAAAATGAATTCCCAGTGCCTTCCACGCCGATTGTACATCACTTTCTACATATCCGGAAAGCTCGTGCCATTGAGACATAAGCGTTCGGAAGTGGCCTTGTTTGAAAGGATTTGAGAGCACTGTCTAGTTGCCAGTAATACATCGAGATGATGTCTCTATTTATCGACGAGGGAGACATGTGTACGAGCACCGAATATTGACAACTCACACATACGTGTACCACCAACCTAGCTACACTTACTCTAAAAGCTCACAAATAACATTCACAACATTTCAAGTGGATTTGGACAGATAAATTTTGGACAAATAGACCCCAAAAGAACTTTGTAAGTATATTTGTCAATGGTTTGGACTTGCCTTCCAGAAGACTATTTTAGCAGGCTGGTACTTGCCGAATTTGTTTACCGTTTTTTTTTGTTCGACCATCCTTGTCACTAAGTGCAATATATATAGTCAAAAATTCAGAAATTGTAGTACTGAATAGGCAACAAAGAGGGCAAATATTGCCGTCCAAAATTTTTTTCCAAGTATTCTTGATCCTATTATCAAATAATTACAAAGTTATAGAGAATAGAATCATTAGCCAAAATCCAAAATCAAATAGCTCAAGGTATCAAAATATGCAAGTCAGCAAACTCTGGAGGTTGAACCACCTCAAGGCTGTCGGTCTGACCTTCAACCAGTCAAACTGCTCGGGACAGGCCAGTCAAACCAGTAGGATCAAAACCGATCAGACCGCTAGTTGCAGGTCTGACCGCTCTTGTCCAGAAATAGCCCAACGAATTCCAAAAATGGTCCAACTTCCAAAATACAAGCCCAAGTGCTATGAAACTTTGCATACACCTTGCTTAAAGTCTTATAAACATATTCCATCCATGGATCGAAGAAATCCATGATAAAATTCATATATTTTTGAGATTGAAGTAAGATTGCATCAAAACTGGGCAAAAATATAAAAACGGTGAATACAACTTGTTCGTAAGTAGGAGATGTTCAAGATAGCTTTAGATATATTTCCATATGTCACAGCAAGCAACAAAATTGGAGAAATCAAGCAAAAAAACCCTCAGATCGCAAAATCACTTAGTAAGGTCAAAATCAAGTAAAATCAGGTTTCTTCATGAACTTGCTATCAAAATACCTAGATATGTGAAGATTGATTTCTACAGGCTATCTATCTTTTACACAACCTTGACATAGAAAGATCAAGAAAAGACAAAAGAAGATAAAAAAAACCAATCAAGACAAGTGCAAATCAATCAACACAGGAGATAGTCATGGAGATGAACAAATATTAATGTTTTGCAACTTGAAGAGAAAAGTTTTATAGCCATTTCACTTTGGAGGATAGAGAGCACACCGACAGACGGATGGCGGAGGGAAGCACGGCTAGAAGTGGTGGCGGAACAGAACAGCGGAGCGAAGTAGGGCTCATCGGCGACAGCGGAACTTCTTGGGCGACGAGGCTTGGAGCGGCTGCTCACCAGTCGGCACTGGAGACGATGACTTGGCTTGGCAGCGCACAAGCTTGGCGGGCAGAGGTGGAGATGCAGCGGCGACGGTGCTCGGACGTGGAGAGGTGGCAACGCTCGGCTGTGAGGTGCGGAACACGAGGAAGGCAGCACGGCTTTATAGTGCGGACATCGAGGTGACCACGGATGCACTACACAGGCGCTGAGGCTGTGTCAGACGCGGACGGCGGCGGAGTTTGGCTCGAAGACGACGATGAATAGTGCATTGCCCATCGAATACAACATGTAGCACTACGGGGATTGAACGACTAAGGCGGATAGCACCGATGAATAGTGATTTGTGGCTCTGATGCTTGACGTGTGCCAATTGAACGATGGATGGAGAGGGTGGGATGGACGGCTCGGATGTGGGCGATGGGCGACCGATGGCTGACACGTGGCATGGAGGGAAAGGATGCGGACTGGGCCGGTGGGTGTTGGGCTTCGGCCCAAAAGATTTTAAATGATTTTTCGAATTTCTAAATTCCAGAAAATCAGGAAAAAAATTGAGCTATAGGAAATAGTAAATAAACCGGGATAAAATCCAAAAAATTTGTTGAAGCACAAGGAACCCAAATAAAATACATCTAGCCAATGTTAAAGTTTAATTTGGTCATGTTAAATTCTTTTACTTAATAAAAAATTCATTTTAAGCTTGAATTATATCCAAAAAATTCAAATGGTGAAATTTGTTTTTAAAGCTTCAAATAAACTCTGGAAAACAGGATGTTACAACCACTCTCCTAAGCACTGTAGTTTTGCTTCAAGGTAATTCTGGTGTTTTGACCAAACTACCAAAAACCTTTTCCTGACCAGTCATCTCCTTCCATTACAAACAATTGACATGTTTGTCACATGAACATACACCACTGGCTTGTCATGCTTCAACAAGTCTCTTCCCTTCCAATTTCATCGGATCATGCCTTACTTGGGTTGACCATGCCACACGATGCAAACCCGTCATTCGAATCGCCTTTCTCATGCCATACTTGAACTCACCATCTCACCCAGCATCCTCGATCGTTCTGGGCCTCTACTCCTCTATGAGCATAGCTCCAATCCTCGTTGTTGACCATGATAGACTACAATCGACCTTGCATATCCAAAAATAAAGAAATCGTTTCCAGACACAAGTTCTTCACAACTTGACCTACGTTAGCAGTAACATCATCATGCAACATATAAACCCTGACCTAGATCACTCAAATTCATCCCATGACTCAAAAACCTCAAATCACATAACCTAAAGAAATCTGAACGCTCCCCAGCCGTTCTGACTGGAATTCACACCCGGTTAAACCGCTTACATACCCCAATCAAACTGAAAATCACAACTGGTTTGACCAGCCGGCCTTAGTGCAATTCTAGAAAATCCGACAAATATCATTTCAAAAATCCGACCTTTTCAAATTGCAATAGTTCATCATAACATAATTCAGGACCTTCTCATATAGTCCTTTAGAAATCCTACAGGTTTAGATTCATAATTTTTGTACATTTATGCCTGAAGTTTACGGGCATGCTATTAATGGACTAGAAGATTAGAAGTTCAGGGGGGGAGGGGGAATCATGCTAATGTGAAAGCACAACGCTTAACGTTCGTCCTCCGTTCTGCCTCGCCGGCAGCATCTCTGCCGTCAAACTGGCTGGAATGATATTCGTGAGTTTCATGCAGCGGCCGGGCACTCGGATGACGAAACTAGACAAGAGGCCGCCCTCCATACAACCTCAAGCGCACCTTTCGATGGATGTCAAGTGTCGAGCCGACTGCAGAGTTTGAGCAGTGCCTCATGGTGATTCTTGGACATGGGCTTGCAACCAACCATGGTCTTTTCCTTGCCCTTGAAACTGAATTCCCGGTGCCTCCCATACCGAGTACATGTATCATCGTCTAGATACCCAGAAATGCTTGTGCCATTTGCCTTCGGCATACTCCCCTCTGTTCTTACACATGCGTTCCGAAGCAGCCTTCCATGAAAGACGTGGTTGGCCATGACTATCTATCAACGCCGACTGTTTGGCAATGGCTGCGGTTTATAGCTTATAGCTGAAATTTTTAAATTTTAGTTGTTTACGGTACAGATTACGGAGAGAGATATACTCACTTGCGATTTTGGCTAGTACAGATGTTGGGCTTTGAATGTGTACATCATTTAACTTGTAGACCTCGTCTTCAGAAAATACTCCGTTTGAAAGTTAGGTAATGTAACAAAAGCCAAAAGCCGTCAGCTTCGGGAGGAAAAGAACAGCCCCTAAGTGAGATGTAGGTACATCGAATATTGATGGCACACATGTGCACCACCAACCGAGCAGGAGTGCGCACCTGAAGACCTCACAAATGACATGTACAACATTTGTCAGTGGTTGGAAGATGGTGCATCATGGTAGTGACGAAACATGTATCCTACACTTTCAGCTGCCCGCTATTTATCCTCGACGCAGATAGCTTTCGGTATGTAACATTGTAACTTGTTCTTTGCTCACACTGTCACGCAACGCATGACTCACCAACCAGTGCCAATATTCACATCTCCATTGCATCTGCTGGATTTGTCTCAACATCGCAACGCATGATAGCAGAAACGCTGAACAGTCGGCAAATCAAGAACTGGGAGCAAGACGAAAAACAAGAACCTGGAAATGAGATCTGTTTAGCATATTGGGCCACGATATTGCGAATGGTTTCTTCCTGTCTTCAACAAAACTGTTTATCACACTGGTACTTGCAAAAAAAAATACTGCTTTTTTTGTTCGATCGCCCCATGTTAATTACATCAGAAGTGAGAATCACTGAAAATATATAGTTAAAAGTTTGCAAATCCCACAGGTTTAGATCAATTCTTTTATGCCGGAAGTTTATGGCATGCAACTAATACAGAAGGTTAGAGGCTTAGATCTACAAGTTCAGAAAAAAAAATCATGCTAATATATGATCGGGACATATCGGGTGAAAACCACCTAAATATTGCAAACTCATGCTAATATATGACGGAGACATATAGGACGAAAATCGCATAAATATTGCAAACTATGAAAACCGTGTCTTCAAAGTTTTCAAAAATTTCAAAAAAAAAAAACTACATATAGTGAGGTCAATCTAATATATGACTTGTGCGAGCACAATGCCCAGAGTCCGTCTGGGCCGCCGCGCTTGCTGTTACCATCAGGTTAGCTCGAAATACAATGCCATGTGGATTGAGATGGTCTAACTTTGCAAAGCAAAGTCAGAAGAGAACAGTGATTGTGTTTTTGAGAGATTCTCAACCGTCAGATACAAAAAAGCATGGGCTAGATTAGATGCTACAGCCATGATCTAGATCGATCTCAGACTTTTTTTTCTTTTATCTGATAGCTGAGAAGCAAAGTCATGGCACTGTAGCACCGTGAATTTGCATCGTAAAATCACACGATCCAGTTCCAACGCCATGCGCACCTTCATATGCAAAGTCTCAAGTCGAATGCGGCACTGGTTCTCTCCAGTCTCAGGATCCATATAGAATTGTGAAGATAATACAAGAAAAAAAGGACCTCTCCATTTGCACGATCTACAACTACAACATGGAGACGACTAATTGCCTGCCATTTATCATTGACGCATTGCGGTCTATCAGTGCATGTAACTGTTAGAATAGCGCAGATTAAATTATTCTATTGTATAAACTAGGAAGCAATGCAAGGAAAAGATTATAGATCATTACCACTAGACGTATAGTGCAGCAGGAGTAAAGTTGAAGTGGCTAGTTCAATGTAATGTCCGTCGGTGTAGTGGAAGTAGTCAATTATCCTCTAACCAATTGTCTCCTCCTCACGATCGTCCCGATCAGCACCGCAATCACAGCAGCAGCTCTACCGAGATTCACATGTCTAGAAATGGGATATCGTGCGTCGGTATGTTAGCACTAGAGCGCACGTCAGGGGTTTTGAGAGGTGGCGGTTAGGGTTCCAATGGATGTGTCTCAGGATACCTCCCTCGGCTCCCACGCCTCTCTTTATATAACCTCCAATCATATCATTATCTGATACAATCAAATATCATATCCAACTCGAAAAGTCTCTGACTGGATCTTTATCTAATAGTATCCCACTCGAGGAGCCTCCAGCTGGATCCAATACGAGTAGAGTCGTATCCCACCGGAGTCTATCATCTGAACCCTTATCATTCCAATCCGTTAAGTGTGTGACTCTGTAGATTCATGTATATTTGGTCATACGCCAAAAACTCCTTTCCAATCCATGAGTCGATAGCGGTCCCTAGCAGGACATTACTCCCAAATGAACATAAAAATTATATCGGACAAACCTATATAACATTTGTGCACTGATCCCTTTGCCTCATGACACTAGATCGAACTCAAGGTGAGAAGTACGTCATTCTATGATAGTTCAATTCTTTACTCAAATTTATAGAGGATTACTAAGTTTGTGATTGACTCCTCAACTATATTCAGCATAGCCATGCATTTTCTTAATCCAACAACATTGAGAGACTCAGAGGTATCTCTCCCGTTATATAAGAGGGGCAAATTCTATCTTGATCGTTCAAATTCCTCTATATGTTTTATAATAAACCTGAAAACTACATTTATCACCATCTAGTTACGAATTAGTATTTGGCAACCTCGAAGTGAATACATGCAATTGAACCTATTCCAGTTGTTTACCTGCAAGAGTATTAGCAATTACAAACAATAGGAAGTGAATACATGTCACAAGTGTCGCAGCCTTGAGTTCGTGTACCTTAACAAGGAAAGGAAATCGGTGTTCACGAATTGCCACCATTCTGACTTGCCCTAATGTACCACTTTTAACAATACCTATGAGCTTAGCCACCGGAGGCATATGCCTGTATTCTAATCCAACTTGCACAAGTATGCCTGGTCTCTGTTTAGCAGCTTCTACACCCTGTACGGAAACATATACAGTTTCTGATATCCAAATGAAGAAGCTTGCAGAGATTCAAAGAATTGTAATGTTGAACAGAGAACAAGTCAACATTATCTAAGGTTGGTTACACTAACAATATAGAAACAAATACAGAAAATCCATGCCATATAGACTCAAGATAAAATACAATGGAATTAGTTTATCCAATAACCTTACTAGTCAATTTTCTAATATTTCGCCGAGATTAGGAGATTAATAATACTCTTTTCTTTTCACGTATTTGTGCTACAAACACAATTACGATGTTCAACAAATTTCTGAATGAGCCAAATAATGCAGCAAAAGTTTCAAAGATTCACTAGAAACAGGGTCTTCCAAGAGAGTATCAGATATTTTCCATTTTTTTAAAAAATATTAAAATAGATATTGTGCAATGGGTTTCTAGTATGATTCTTGGAAAGGTCAGGATAAGAAAATGCTTGTAACTGTATAGACAACTTAGTAATGTACTCAACAAAACACATGTCATTACGATCTGATTTAATCCAAGGCAACTCAGTACTTATCCATGGTATTCTAGAGTATGACCGCTGACCTCTCTAAGACAATGAGAAACTACACAGCATACAAACATATAGACAGCTTTGAGATAATATCCATAAAGCAACGGTACAGCAGTTATTGCTGTGATGGTTTACTCGAGTATCACATGACACTTTGTTTTTTAGTAGCCATTGCTGTAAGTTTTGAGCAGGCTTTATGCCTAACTAACAATTGTGCTTAGTACTTTGGAGCTCCTGTACTGGTTTCTGAATGTTTCCTTAAGTGATGCAGGGGGTTTCTCGTCCTTTATCGACAAAATATTTATCAGCAGGCAATGAACATAACATTACTTAACTCTGACCAAAATTAAAAAAAAATCCCACCTTCTTGCAGTACTGTACCGTGGTGCACGAAGGCTTCTCGACAAGAATGTGGTGTGGCTTGGGGTGGTTGATGATGTCCATTAGTATGTCACAGTGGGTCATGTTCGGAGACGACATGACGACAGCGTCGCAGAGCCCGCTGTCCAGCAGCTCGCGATGACCTGAAAAGGTCTTCAAACCTTGTAGTTGTTAAAGATTTGATGGAGAATTGCAGAGTCTAATAGTCTATGATCCATTCATCTTCTCAATATTTGTGGCACAGATTCTGAATGGAACTGCCATACGTGGTATTCTCAAATCTAATTGTGATGGAATCGAAGGACAAAAGGAGGCTTCAGAACCTGGCTAGCTGATTATTGCTCTAGAACTAGTAGTAAGGCATACATATACCTGGGAAGGCGGGAGGACGAGCTCGGCGGCGAGCCGGAGGCCGAGGCGGAGGGACGCCGGGTGGGGGTCGGCGAGGCAGGTGACCCGGACTCGGACGGACCGCTCTTCCCTCTCGATTGCTCCGGCGAGCTGGCGAGGTTGTGGAGGTGCTCCCTCCCCATCATCCCCACCCCCATTATCCCGTACCTCACCTCCCCAGCCGCCGCCATGGCCCCTCCTCCTCCCTCCCGTGCCATCTCCTCTCGCTTTCGCTTCCGTTCTTGGAATCTGGACGGATTTCCAGTGAAGAGTGGACAAGTAGTAGCACTGTGGTTGGTTACCTGTTTCGCTAACTAACTGTAAGAATTGGGATTGCTCCCATCCGTTGGATCAATGATGGTCAACTTCACAGGGATTTCGCAGTAATTAAGACGGTGTAATTCCGATGGGAAATTCCCGTATTTCAAACGGGTCCAGTAGTATTTACTATCATTTTGATAAAAGCCTCTTTTTGTCTGAGCATTGTCACACAAAAAAAATTCCAGTCAGAATTATATACTGCAGTGTTATTCTATAACTGACGCAGTATCATGCAACACCTGATTACTGTTACTCCCAAAACCCAAACAGTTGCACATGTTAGTAATATGCTCTAGAGGTAATTATGGAGATAATTGTATCACTTCTATGTTTATGATCTTTTGAATAATATATTTTTTTATCCCTTAAATAAATATCTTTTATATTAATCAATAAGTATGAGATTTGTTCGTGGAATTTTTTATTCATATTTTGATGTTATTCTAAATTATATTTATTATTATATCATTATATGGGACAATTATAATTTATAGATCAGCACATGTATTGATTGATGATTATGTTTCACAGATCATAGATATGAAATATCAAATCTATAAGGTAGACACGTGTTAGAAAACGTGATGTTGAATTGACACACCATAAGACACTGTAAGGATTATTATATTCTTAAGTGTCATTAATTGTCTCATACATAGTACATGTAGGATCCTTAGCCCTAAGATCATCATTGTTTCCTATATATGTAATAGTTTACTTAGGGGTTACCAAATACTACTCTGTGACTAGGTGGTCATAAAAGTAACTTTTGGGTTTCTATGAAACATGTGGAGGAATATGAGCGATCAAGATGGAATTTGGCCCTCTTATATAACATGAGAGATATCTTTGATCCCTTCGATATGGTTGCATTAAGGAAGCATATAGTCATGTCAAATGTGTTTGAGGAGTTAATCACAACTGAGTAATCCACAACAAATTCGAGTGAAAGATCGAGCTATCGTAGAATGGCATACTTCTCGCGTTGAATTCGATCTGATATTATGAGGCAAAGGGATCGATACATAAGTATTATATAGGTTCGTCCGATATGATTTTTATGTATGTTTGGGAGTCGTTATGTCCTGCTAGGGCTGCTACCGACTTATAGATCAAAAAGGAGTTTTTGGCCCATGGCCAAATATATATGAACCTATAGGGTCACACATTTAATGGGCTAAAATGATAAGGGTCCGGATAATAGTTTCTAAGTGGGATTCGATCTCTACTCGTATTAGATAAGGATCAAATTGGAAGCTATATAAAAAGAGGTGTGGGGCTGAGGGAGGTGTCCCGAAACATACCCGTAGAAACTCTAGCTGCCACCTCTCATAAACCCTAGCATGCGTGCTAGTGCTAGCACGCCAACGCACGGTGTTCCATCCCTAGATATGTAGACCTTGAAAGAGGCGCTGCTGCGACTGCGGTGCTGATCGGAACGGTCGCGAGAAGGAGACAATTGGCCGAAGAACGATCGACTACTACCATTACACCGATGCGCTCTTCGTTGAATTGACTGCTTCAACTCTATTTCCGCTGCACTACGCGTCTAGTGGCAACGATTGACTACTACCATTACACCGATGCGCTCTTCGTTGAATTGGCTGCTTCAACTCTATTTCCGCTGCACTACGCGTCTAGTGGCAACGATTCATAATCTTTTACTTACATGACTTCCTGGTTTATACGGTAGAAAATTTTAATCTACGCTAATGTAGCCTACCCATATCCCAACAGCACGAGAGTGACATCCATTTGCTCATAATCCCAACTGTATAAATGAATCATCTGCATGTGGCACTTTGTCATGCCTCTCCACGTTCAAGATGCGATTTGCTATCGTCGGACTTAGGACATGTACAATAAGGTAACATAAGTTATCTATATGAAGTATTATATATGAATTTTGCTGAGGTAGATGAAAGAGAAAGAAGAGAGAGAAGGAGATCGATTGCAATTTTATAGACGATCAAAATGCAATAAAATAGTCGACTATAGACGGCTTTCGTGCCATTGTATCAATGTTGTCTGTATTTTATAGACAACCCATTATAGACAACTTACAGACAACTAGGGGTGAAAACGGATCAGATAGTTTCCGACCGATCCGGATGAAAACGGATACGGATTGTGTCGGATCGGATTTTCTTCAAATAATTCTCGGATCGGATACGAATACAGATTTTTTTGTCTGATACGGATACAAATACAGTAGGCCTGATATCCGGTGAATACAGATACAAATACGGATTATCCGGATAATATGAAAATGGATATCCGGGATTTCAGCCCAACATTGCCCAGCCCAAGTCAGCCTCTCTCATCTCCCCTATCACCAGCCCAACCAAGCCATAAGCCTCCATTACCATTAGACATTAGGTTCCTTAGTCATATTAAATTACAAACACCACTAGCAAATATTTATGTTTATTAAAAAATAAATTTAATATTGTCAGTGGATTAAAATTTGTACCGATTAATTGATGTACTCTTGTTTAAATCATTTTGATGTAAATTTAAATACTTAATTAATTTATTAGTCACATGTAAATGGTAGAAATCTATTAAGAATTATTTAGGACTTTAGAAAAAATTAGCTGCAACTTAAAGATTTAAAATCTGTACAATGGTATGACTATTGTGGATAAAAATACTTATGCTTGTTTAGGTTTCATGAATGTTTTGACAAGATAAATTATTTATGTGTTTTCATTGATTTTGCATGTATAGTTTAAGGGGTTTTTCATGTGTCCGATAAATATTCGTGACCGTATTCGTTTCGATTCGTATTCGCTCTGTATCTGTATTCGATATTATTCGTATTTGTATTCGTATCCGAGGTATCGTATTCGTATCCGCATCCGAGAAGAAAAAAAATGAAAACAAATATGGTAAAAACATTATCCGTCCGTATTCGATCCGTTTGTATCCCTACAGACAACCGATCCGTCTGCATCCCTACAAACAACCGATCCATTTGCATCCCTACAGACAACCCATTATAGAATATGTATTTAGTGTTATCTACAGATAATATAGAAAAATACTATAACAACAGTTATTTGTATCACTGTACATGTCCTTACTCAGGACAAACTACTACTAACCCCCATCTACTGCACCAAGAACTGCAAACTGCGCTGTGCAAGTGTGTCTCAACTCCGAAGAAGGCAGTGGCAGCAGCTGAACGGGTAGGAGTACAAAAGAGAAGCTTTCCACCTAGATTTTCGCAAAAAAGCTACGCGAGATCGAGTGCGAAACAATCAACGCCGCTGCTATTCGCGGGCACGCACGCCTCCAATCCAGCGCGTGTCTCATGCATGATCACCGATGCATCCTCCCCTGCAAGTGCTGAGATTTTTCATGCATGCTGCCCTACCTCTGCTTTAGCCACGCCGTGCTCCACTTGATTGAATCCCCGGGGGTCCAAAGGCTGCCAAACTCCCATCATTCCTTCCCCTCCAAAATCAACAGGCCCAGCTGAATTCTTCGTCCATAATGCGATATGTTTGCGGTTGCAGTAAAGACTCTGAAACACAAAAGGAACATGAACAGTGCTTCCATGCCTAATTCCTTCTGAATGTTGCATTTGTTTAGCAAAATGCATGAACAGCTAATGATCCCGTGTCTGATCTTGTAGAGCCTTTCAGGCTTAGCAAAAGTGCAATGCTTACATTCTTCCAGTTCCATTCTGAATATATATTGGTTGTGTTTAGCAGTACGATGATGATCTCAAAGGCATGTTATATTTTAAGCCAATGCTGTGTGTTACATCATGCTTACTGTTTCTTGCATCAGAAAGCAATGTTGATCCCAGGTGATCATGACTGCTGGTGGCTACTGGATATAGCGAGTTAGGTAGATCAACTCACTGATGATTCTATCTTTCGATGAACACTCCCCCACCTTGGAAATGAAGACTATTATGGTGAGCATTTGCACCGCCTTTTCGATTTGTTTAGTCTTGACACACAAGGGATTGGAAAGGCTGGTGCATGAGCTTCTAATCATCACATTGTCTAGCTAGACCTCTCATTCAGTTAATCCCTTTAATCTAGAGAGAAGTACTTTGTTGGTAGGTTAGTATGTATCCTACTAGGTAGCAATGATAGTACTACAAATTCTAGTATACTACCAGGGATTGCATTCTCGGAAAAGGAAAAAATCGGACTCCTCTGAGATTTCCGATTTTCGAAAATTTCAAAAAAATATCGTATATATTTTTTGACGATTTCGATCGAAAAATTCAAACACACAGTTTGAATCCAAAAAATAAATGAGTTTCGAATTTCAGATTTCGCGGCGATATTTCGTATTTCTCGGCGATATCTCAGAATTTTCGACTTTTATCTCAGCAAAATCTTCGTGGCTACATTTATGTCAACCATCTTGTTTATTGAATTTTGTAATGCAAGTCTATCCCCAGATTTCTCCTACTTAGCAAAACATGGCATCACTGATTTGAAAACTTGCATGAAAATGTTATGGTACTTAAATGACCAAGATGCCAAGAACAAATACCTAAACCTACAGCTAGCCGTGCCGCTGCCCACAACCTTGCCGGCGCCGCCTCCGCCCCCTCCCTTGACAGCATCGATGCCTCCGCCTCCATTTCAGCCGCCGCATGTCCCTCCTAAACCTGTAGCCATGTCGCATTACACAACCTTGCCGGTACTGCCTCCGCCTCCATTCCCACCGCCGCATCTCCCTCCTCCCTTGCCGCCGCTAAATTTACCTTCCATCATGGCAAACCCTGCCGTCATTCAATGTATTCGCAAGGTGCAAATGGGGATCTCGGGGAGGGGGGCGCTTTCGTTTCGTGGGCCATTGACAAGAAGACGCATTGTTCTGCGGGAAAATTGAATATATAGGACCAAGTTGAGAGTGCTTTGTTAAAATAGGACCAAATTATTTGCGTTTGTAAATATAGAACCGAGTCGAGCAACTTCTTGAAAATATGGTATTTTTCCCATTTTAATTTCATTTTCATTTTTCAGCCCTTTTTCTCTACGCGAAATGACACTTTTGCCCCTCCTCCCTCGCCTGGCCCGCTGCCGCCGCTCCTCGCCAGCCGCCGCCCGTGCGCGCCGCGCCGCCCTGCCCGCCGCGCGCGCGCTGCTGCTCGCGCGCGCCCCGCTCGAGCCGTGGCGGCGCGGCGGCGGCGGCGCGCGCGCGCGGCGCGCGCGACGCGAGAGCGCGCGCGGCGCGTGCGAGGAGCGCCAGCAGCGGGCCAGGTGAGGGAGGAGGGGCAAAAGTATCATTTCGCGTAGAGAAAAAGGGCTGAAAAATGAAAATAAAATTAAAATGGGAAAAATATCATATTTTCAAAAAGTTGCTCAACTCGGTCCTATATTTACAAGCGCAAATAACTTGATCCTATTTTAACAAAACACTCTCAACTTTGTCCTATATATATTCAATTTTCCCTTGTTCTGCTGTGTAATACCTTGGGCCGAATATTTTGTCCGATTTGGACTTTTCTTAGCATGGGCCGAAAAAATCGAAATTCGGTGATTTTCAGGAATTTCAGGCCGAAAATGCAATCCCTGTATAATACAGTAAAAGGCATAAGGTTACAAGTTACAACAAGGATCAAAGGAATAAGAAATTGGTTTACATCCAAATAAAGGGGAAAGAAATTAAGGAAGACCGACGACACTCTAAAGAAATCTTGTACACCGTGCCTTCAGGCAGCGCTGAAGCTCCTTTTGATACAATTTTGTGGCCCACATTGCCAATGGGTCTGTAAAAGCTTTCCATCTCTGAAATTATGTGTGCCTAGGTAAATGTTCTTGTTTGCTTCTCCATGTACTCTAAAATGACAGGAGAGTAGTGACAGTTCTCACAAGTTGCAATGATGCTTCAAGTTCTTGGCAGGATTAGTGCTATCAAGTATGGTTCGCCCAGTAGGATCTAACAGCACTGTGGTCCAAGAAAATATCTTTTATAACAGGTACTTAAAGCTACTTAGTTCAGTTCTACTACAACTATTTGCAGTGAAAAACTGCAGAGTCAGAACTGAAATGTATTTAAATGATAGCAAATAGTACTTTGAGTTTTACGATGTTGCTATTATTTCTTTTGACCCCTCCAAGAATCATGGCTAGAAAAAAAGCTTATACATTTGTATACAAGCATTCAGATAAGTTTTGAGCCAAACATAATTCAGATACCAGCTTGATTACAAGTACTAATTATCCAATTAAGCCCAATCATTAGAGAAATAATTAACTAGAGTAAGTACAATATTCATTCAAAACCTCCAACTGAATTTTTTTTCTATATTAAACTACTACTTCAGTTCAAAAGTGGATCAACTTTGATGTTGAGATTTCAGGTCAGTTTGCTTGAGTTGCCAGCAAAGCTTTCTCTTCTTCTCCCACTGCTGACTCGTTTGGTTTGTCTCTCTGCTGCCGCATGCAGAGGCTGCAGCATCCATTTTGCCGCGCAGCATGCAGACAGGGTGCGTAAAAATGAGGTCAAATCTGAAGCTTATTTTACTCGGTTCAAGAAAACAAGATGAGTGTTTGTACACTAGATCGATCTACTTAAGTTCTTGGATCAGCAGAGGTCGATCTGTTGCGACTTGCGAGCTATGATTTGCCTTGATTTCTACGCCCAAAATGCATCAAGAACAAAGGACAAGCGACAGTTTGTACACTTGAGTGCTCCATCTCCTATATGGTAAGACGAATAGCTTTTACTTAAACCTATCATATGATCGTTCTTAGTATTGTATAGTTTTTTGCACGCAAGGTCAATGCTTGGGAATGGATATTGATCAGAAAATTAGTGAGAGTAGAAGTCCAGATTTGTATCATGATTATGGTATTATGTAAACTTGGTCACAACTGCATACCCCAGTGTACTGAGTACTGACCCAATGTATCATCCCTTCACCTCTTGGAGCATCTGACCGCTCTTCTGATGAAACTTCTCTCCTCTTCAATTAAAAAGCAATACAATAACTAACATGCCCTTTTAAGTTGTAACTGAACATCAGGAAGAGATCCTACATGGATCACTAGCTAGTAACTAGAACTCAAAACTTTCAGACAACAAACTGTGCAAAATTCAGAGAGAGCAGCGAGAGCTTTGAACATAGGTTGCCCCACTTGGATATATAGGAATCTGCATGAGCATGACCTGACAGGCTCACTCAACTGAGTTACTACTACTATTAGCTTCCATGTATCAAAGTTACAAAAGAGACAGCAGCAGGGATCAAAACCTTGGCAAGCTATTGAGTACATTCCCCCATGCCTTACTCAAAAGCAATCAAAGCGCCATGATCACACTCACTGCCACTGTGGGCCACCTGCGCATATGCATGCCATGCCATGCCATGGCCACCAACGAAACTTTTTCTTCAGCTCTAGGTGGCTAGCTCATCTTTGAAAAGGAAAAGGGAAAGGGAAAGGGAAAGGAAAGAAAAAGATCGCAAACCTAGCTAGATCAATTTAGAACGTGAAAGAGACAATGCCAGACAAAAGGGATTGTAGATGTTGCACTGTCGTCTACAACAATATCAACCACTATCCAACAAGGTCTCACAAAGTCCAAAAGGTCGTATTCTCACTCCAGTTAGTTCATATTCGCCAAAGAAGACAAGAGAGCATAGTATTCTATGCACACCGTAATTTCGGAGCAAACCTGTATATAGCCCATTTGAAACGAGGGAATCCCACATGAATCCAGGGGAATTATATTGTTTCCTGCAAAAAAAAACACTCTTTATGTTTTATACACGCAAACCCTTTGTAGGACCGATACAGTAATAAAGGGGTGAATGATATCTTTAAATTTTCTTCCAAATATCTGTTGATCATTCATTTCGATAGCTATAAAACTATGAAGATTTAAAATAGAAAGCCAACACAAAAGCCAGCAAATTAAAATACTAAAAATCCGAGAAAAAATAGTACAAATGGTAGTACGCTACCGTAAAAATCAGTGGTGCCGCTATTGTTCATCGATGGTGTCGCTACAATAGAATCATCTTGGGGACGCAAAAACAGTATTATTTTAAAACCAAGAATTATGTAAGTTTTGATCCGTATATTCAAATGATTTGAAATTTGATGTACACTTTCTCTAGAATGTTAGGAACATATTTCAATCAATGATCAAGAAAATCATTATTAAAGTTCTAACAGTTTTTCGTTTGAAGAAATATTACACAAAAAAGGTTAGTTTAGCTCTAAATGTATTCTCAAATGTTACAGGAAGTTAGAACACCTAAGAAATCAAAGCAAAAACAACTAGAATAAGAAATCACTTAGAGAGACCAAATCAAGCAAAAATCAGACAACTTCAAAAACTTACCAAACTTGATTCCTAAATATATGGGGTTGATTTCCATAGAATATCTCCATCACTTACATTTCCTTGACATTCAACAAGATCAAAAAAAAGTAAAGAGAATATTAAAACTAACCAAATCAAGAGTAAATCAACCAAAACAAGATATGTTCATGAGAGAGAGACAAAATTGATATATTACTATTTGAGAATGAAGTTTTTATAGCCACTCCACCTGGAGGACAAGAGAGCACACCCTAACACTCATACTTTCTCAAACCGTAACCCTATAACACATTGCTTCAATAAGTAAAACTAGGATGGTTGAATCGTTAACTGGCAAATCTCTATTTCAACCTGTTAAATAGACAAGGCAACTAGCCTTATCTAACTCTAATAGATATTATCTATTTAGCACAAATGAGAAAAACCTGTTAATCCTACACAACACAGGTTTTATACATACACTACACTTATACATGCATTTCAAAATATATAAGCATGAATCCATTAAGTTCTTAATCATTGATCCAACTTGATCTTCTCAGCTTCTCTTTGACCTAAACCGCTATCCCAATGCCACGGTTTTAATCCAAGATCCGGTATTTTGGTCAACTTACCATAATACCCTTTTTGACCTGGTCTTCATCTTCCCTTTCAAAAAAATCACCATGCTTGTCACAATAGGTCCACCATTGGCTTGCCACGCGTCAGTAAGTCTCTTCCATTCCAGCTCCATTGAACCACACCTCAATTGGACCGACTAAGCCACAGGGTGCAACCTGTCACTCAAACATTTCTTCAATATTTTTCATCTTCCTCGTGTAATGCTTGAGCTTAATCATCTCATATGGCATTCTTGGTCGTTTTGGGGCTTGGCTCCATTATGAGCGCAACTCCGATCCTCATATTGACCATGATTGATTCTAAACGACTCTACACATTCAAAGACTAAGAAAATCGTTTTCGAGCATATGTTCTTTATAACTTGACCCACGTTAGTCAAAACATGCTCCATGCAATATTAATACACTGAGTTGACTAAACCTAAATCAATCTATGACTCAATTTCCAAAAATCTAAGAATTTTTACCAAGGCCAATACTACTGCCCACCATAGGCCAGTACTACAGCTCCCTACAACTGGATCTCTCTGAAAAATAGCAACTGACAAGTAAACCACGGTACTACTAGTCAGCGATATGATTGCTACGGTCTTACCGATTTGCCTGAAAAATTCTGAAATCGATCTAGATAAAATGTAATCTTTGCAATATCAAATATTCACCCTACAAACTTTCAATGGTTCATCACAACATTATCCTAGACATTCCTATATGGTCCTTCGGCCTTCCTGTCTGTATGCATCATGATTAAAGGTACAAACTAATACTAGTTGCCTACACCAAGGTTAACAATTTCATAGAAATTTCGGTTTTTTCGGTTGTTTCGTTGCCTACCGAAAGCAAATGGCGTCCAATCAAATAATTCAGCGTCGTCTAAATTTAGGGGCCAGCCGCCCAGCTACAACAGCCCAAGTCTTCGACCCACAGCTGCGTAGCCGGCCCACACCCATAGCCCAGAACCTTCATTTGGTCACGCTGCTCCACCGAACCGTCCAAACCTAAATCCCCATTCCCCAATTGCCATCACTGCCGCCATGCAGGCCCCCATCTTAGCACCGAAGTCAACACCCACCACCCCTCCCAAGATGGCCCCGTTGCCCCCACCCTCGGCGAGGTCCTCGGCCACGGCCCCAATCGCCACCCCCCCCATCGCCGTGGCGCTGCCCCCATGGCCTCTCTCCTGGCCACCGCCGCTGTGCCATCCCCCATGGTCTCTCTCCCGACCACCGCCCTAGTCGCCACTTCGCAGTAGGTGCGTCTCTTCAGTCTTCACTCCTTATGCGCTTCACATAGCTAGCTAGGGATGGTTTCTTAGATTTTTGGATGATGCATGTCCATGCTTTGTAACAAATTTCATCCAAATTTTGGTTAAATTTCTATCAAAATTCAAATGGCATTTGAATTTTTTTGTCCGAAATTTTGAACGAAATAAACGAAATTTCGTTCTTTTGTTCATCTCGCTGACCTTTAAGATTTGTTTCAAAACGAAATTTTCAACCCTGGCCTACACACACTTGCACTAATTAAGCCAATGGCATATTAAATCAGGGCAGACATGCAAGAAAACTGAGAAAACAGAGTACTAACAGTTGTAAGCAGAGGCACATGCACGGCACAAAGGAAAAGGCTAGCTAGCAATGGTTGCTGCAATAGTGGGTTCAGCAGCAAGCAAAGTCGTCTCTTGCGAAGTCAGGCCCGACCACCGCCATCATCACCACCTCCAACACCGTCCTCCACCTCCTCCCTCCCTCCCGCGCGCGCTCTCCGCTCCACTCCTCCTGCTGTCCACCATCACCACCTCCTCTTCCTCCCTCCAAGCTCCTCATCATGACCTGCACCAGTGCGCCACCACCACCACCTTTCCCCGCTCCATTTTACCACCCTCTCCTCTCCTCCTCACGCCACCACTACCTCCACCTGCACCATGGCCGCCATGGTCACCTCAGCGCCGCTACCCTTACATGGCCTTCTACTGCTGCTCCCGCTGCTCACCATCACCTCCGCTTCGTCGGCGCCGCTCCCTCTCCTCGCGCTGCTTTCTTTAAAGTCCTCGCTCAACGACCCGGCCGGCGCGCTCCGGCCGTGGACATACGCCGCAGCGGCTTCCGCGGGGGCCACCCGGTCGCTCGCCCCGCCGTGGTGCGCGTGGCCTGGCGTCGCGTGCGACGCGGCCACTGGGGACATCGTCGGGATCGACCTGTCCCGGCGTAACCTCTCCGGGACCGTCTCCCAGACGGCGGCAAGGCTGCTGTCCCCGAAGCTAGCATCGCTCAACCTCAGCGGGAACACGTTCGCCGGGGAGCTCGCGCCGGCCTTGTTCTTGCTCCGGCGGCTTGTGACGCTCGACATTAGCCACAACTTCTTCAACTCCACCTTTCCCGACGGCATCGCCAAGCTCAGCTTCCTCACCGCCTTCCACGCCTACAGCAACTGCTTCGTGGGTCACCTTCCGCGCGGCCTAGGCGAGCTCCGGCGGCTCGAGCACCTCAACCTCGGAGGCAGCTTCTTCAACGGGAGCATCCCCTCCGAGGTCGGGCAGCTCCGGCGGTTGCGGTTTCTGCACCTCGCCGGGAACGCGCTATCCGGGCGGCTGCCGGCGGAGCTTGGTGAGCTGACATTGCTCGAGCACCTTGAGATTGGGTACAATGGCTACGATGGCAGCATACCGGCGGAGCTCGGCAGGCTGACGCAGCTCCTGTACTTCGATGTAGCCGCGGCCAACTTGTCCGGCCCGCTGCCGACGGATCTCGGCGAGCTCGCGAGTCTTGAAGCGCTGTTTCTGTTCAAGAACAAGCTCTCCGGCGCGATACCGCCGCGGTGGTCTCGCCTCCGAGCGCTGCAGGTCCTTGACCTGTCCGACAACCAGCTCGCCGGAGCGATCCCGGCAGAGCTCGGCGATCTTGCCAACCTCACCACGCTGAACCTTATGAGCAACTTCCTCTCCGGCACGATCCCGGCAACGATCGGCGCGCTCCCTAGCCTTGAGGTGCTCCAGCTGTGGAACAACTCGCTCACCGGGAGGCTGCCGCAGTCGCTTGGCGCGAGCGGGCGGCTCGTCCGGCTCGACGTGTCGACCAACACTCTCTCCGGCCCGATTCCTTCCGGGCTCTGCGCCGGCAACCGTCTCGCCCGCCTCATCCTCTTCGCCAACCGGTTCGACTCGGCCATTCCGGCTAGCCTCGCCAACTGCTCGTCGCTGTGGCGAGTCCGGCTCGAGTCGAACCGGCTCTCCGGCGTGATTCCGGCCGGGTTCGGCGCGATCCAGAACCTGACGTACATGGACCTGAGCTCCAACTCGCTCACCGGCGGCATTCCTCCTGATCTGGTTACTTCCCGGAGCCTCGAGTACCTCAACGTCTCGGGCAACCCGGTGGGCGGCGCGCTTCCGGACATGGCGTGGCAGGCACCGAAACTGCAGGTCTTCGCGGCGAGTAAATGTTCACTAGACGGCGAGCTCCCTGCATTTGGCGCATCCGGGTGCGCAAACTTGTACAGGATGGAGTTAGCGGGAAACGAGTTGAGCGGCGCAATCCCCGGTGACATTGGCAGCTGCAAGCGGCTGGTGAGCCTGAGGTTGCAGCACAACCAGCTTACCGGCGAGATCCCTGCGGGGCTCGCCGCTCTGCCGTCGATCACCGATGTCGACCTGTCCTGGAACGCGCTCACCGGCACCGTCCCGCCGGGCTTCTCCAACTGCACGACGCTGGAGACCTTCGACGTGTCCTTCAACCATTTGGCTCCGGCGGAGCCGCCCTCGGCGTCACCTGATCATCCCGGCGAAGGCAGTTCCGCGCGGCACACCGCGGCAATGTGGGCATCCGCTGCGGCGGTGGCGTTCGCCGGGATGGTGGTGCTCGCGGTCACCGCGCGCTCGCTGCAGTGGCGGGAGGACGGCACGGCAGAGCCTAGCGGCGGCAGCGGTGGGGGCGGCACACGCCCCAATGTCATCGTCGGACCGTGGCGGGTGACCGCGTTCCAGAGGCTGAACTTCACCGCCGACGACGTGGCGCGGTGCGTCGAGGGGAGCGACGGCATCGTCGGTGCCGGGTCGTCGGGAACGGTGTACCGGGCGAAGATGCCGACCGGCGAGGTCATCGCGGTGAAGAAGCTGTGGCAAGCACCGGTGCAGAAGGAGGCCGCTCCAGAGCAGAAGCAAAAGAGCCAGAATTACAGACAGGACAGCAGCAGCAACAAGAGGATGCTCGCCGAGGTGGAGGTGCTCGGCCACCTCCGCCACCGCAACATCGTCCGGCTGCTCGGGTGGTGCACCAACGGCGAGGCCACCATGCTACTGTACGAGTACATGCCCAACGGCAGCCTCGACGAGCTCCTGCACGGCACCGCCGCGGGGTCGAAGGCCAATAAGGCGCGGCTGGAGTGGGACGCGCGGTACAAGATCGCCGTGGGCGTCGCACAGGGCGTGAGCTACCTGCACCACGACTGCCTGCCCGCGGTGGCGCACCGCGACCTCAAGCCCAGCAACATCCTCCTCGACGCCAACATGGAGGCGCGCGTCGCGGACTTTGGCGTCGCCAAGGCTCTCCAGGGCGCCGCGCCCATGTCCGTCGTTGCCGGCTCCTGCGGCTACATTGCACCAGGTGAGACTCGTCACATGTGCATACTTCGATCACCACTGGAACTATCGCGCGCGGATGTCGAACTCCAGTCCAGACTCATATATTTTGCTTATTATTTCTAATCTTATCTTTACAGAGTACACGTACACGCTCCAAGTAGACGAGAAGAGCGACGTCTACAGCTTCGGCGTGGTGCTACTAGAGATCCTGACCGGGCGGAGGGCGGTGGAGGCGGAGTACGGTGAGGGGAGCAACATTGTGGACTGGGTAAGGCGCAAGGTGGCCGGCGGCGATGGTGGCTTGCACGACGTGATGGACGCGGCGGTGTGGGCGGACCAGAGCAGGGAGGCGCGGGACGAGATGGTGCTGGTGCTGAGGGTGGCGCTGCTCTGCACCAGCCGGTGCCCGCAGGACCGGCCGTCGATGAGGGACGTGCTGTCCATGCTGCAGGAGGCCAAGCCCAACCGGAAGCCGGTGGCCAACAAGCACGTTCAGTAGATGGCTAATCTGATTCTGAGCAGTAGTGAAGGGTATCGTGTACTTTACTAAGCTACTCTTTCTTGTGTGCAGTGTGCTGTATCATGTAGTATAATTTCTTTACTGTCATGGATGAGCTTTCTTTCTAACATTGGAGCATACCGGCTGTGCCAATGAGATAGCCCAAATGTGTCCTGAGTTTGTGCTATAGTAATGCACACCATTGACAAGGTATCTCCACTGTCATCTAAACCATTAGAACTTAGAAGCCATGGATCAAAGCAGCCCAATGGAAGCTCCCCAAGACCAAGTCTGTTCTTTACCTCACAAGCCAACGGCTTTTGGCTTTTGCTACAGTACCTAACTTTCAAATAAAATATTTTCTCAAGATGTGGTCTACAAGTTAAACGATCTACGCGTTAAAAGCCCAACATCTGTACCAGCCAAAATCGCAAGTGAGTATCTATCTCTCCGTAATCTGTACCGTAAACAGCTAAAATTCAAAAATTTCAGCCAAAAGCCGCAGCCGAAAAGAACAGGCCCAAATGGCTTGAGCGACGAAAGCTGCAACTGCAAACTATGATGTCACGGTGGCCTTGGGTGGTGATCAGTGGAATTTTTTGTACGGATAATCCATTTTTTATTCGAAATTACAGAAATATACCCGCGGGAAATTTTTTTTTACAAAAATAGGCTCAAGTCGCTCAATGGGAGGGCGACTGGAGCCTATCGCCCAACCAGAAGCCAATTCTGTCCCTATCGCTCTACCATCAGGCGAATGCATCCAATCGCCCTCCCATTGAGCGACTTTAATGCAGTCGCCCAATGGTTGAGCGACAGGGACCAAACCTTCGCCAAAAATAGTGAAAATTGGTGGAGATATTCTTCATTGATCCAAAAGCCTTCAGAAAAAATTTTGAGCAATTTCGGCTACGAGATCAAAAGTTATAGCAGTTTCAATCACTCCCCGTTTCCTCTCTTTGTGTTCCTCGATTGCTATAACTTTTGATCCCGTAGCCGAAATTGCTCAAAATTTTTTCTAAAGGCTTTTGGATCAATGAAGAATATCTCCACCAATTTTCACTATTTTTGGCGAAGGTTTGATCCTGTCGCTCAACCATTGGCGATCGTCAAAGTCGCCAATGGGAGGGCGATCGATGCGATGCTGATGGTAGAGCGACAGTGACGAATCGCTTGGTTGACGATAGGCTCGATCGCCCTTCTATTGGGCAACTTGAGCCTATTTTTGTAAAAAAAATTTACCGCGGGTATATTTCTGTAATTTCGAATAAAAAATGGATTATTCGTACGAAAAATTCGTGATCAGTGTGGGCTGGTGGATGGGTCATGGGGTGCACGGTGACATTTATGTGGGAAAATGGGATTGAGTGAGTTCCAACAGTGGCTGGTGGATGCTTCTTGATTCGGCCTAAGAGCATGTACAATACAGATGTTTAGAGAGGTGCTTAGTAATGAAAAACTGTTTTTTCTTGCCACATAGGATAGATAAGGTGCTTATTTTGAAGTATCGATGCTTAAATAAGCACCAGTGCTTCGTAGATGCTTATGTATATAACTGATTCTATTAATAGAAAATATAGCATCTAAACACCCATGGAAGATATGCTTGCATTGGAGGGAATAACTTTTGCATAGGTGCTTGATGATGTGGCTATATTCTCTCTCTTTAAGCATTTATATATAAGCATCTTGTATTGTACATGCTCTAAGAGGGGAGATCAGACGGTTACAACCTATCTATTCCGTTAGTTTGGTAGACAACGCTATAGTGTTTTCTATTTTTTTTTAATAAAAATACACCAAATTCATAGTAATTGGATAGACATAGAACTGTAAAAAAGAAATACGTACAGTTCTCAGTTTTATCTAGGTAATTTCCTCGAGGAGTGGGGCACTATCACATAACAGCCTCATCAAATCACAGACCCAAACATCCTCCTCTTTATATTCAACTAGCCGAATTCCTGTAACATTACAAAATTCTCGAAACTAGTCTAATTATTTTCAAGATCATCGTTTATGCATTTTAGGGCTTTTTCTAAATTTCCAGCACTTATTTAAAAAAAATTTCTTAATTTTTCAGCAGCTAACAATGAATTTCTGAAATTAATTAAACTTGACTAGAGACTAGAAATAATTTAATTGGGTTCTAAATATTCTAAGTACCTCCCAAAAAATTTCCATAATTTTTAGAGTTGGTTTGCCGATATTAAAAATTGAAACTTGATTTTTGAAATTAATCAAATCTAAAAATAATTTAAATTCTGATATCTTTCTTGATGCGGATACAGACATGCTTAATACTTTTCAGTTAAATATATTATTTGTCTGAAAAGAATTATTGAGCCGCATTAAATTTTATCAAGTGAACTCTGTCACCGTTGGATCTTTAAATATTATACATAGAGATACAGAGCTATTATTATTTTATTTAATTATATGCAGGCTCATATTCGATTTGTACAAACCTAAAGTGAAGATGTGTTTAAAAGGTCTTATCGATACTAGTGCATCGTCCATCATTTCAAGTGCATAAGATGATGAGGACATCCTGATCATCTCGATCGGATCAATTACACGAACACGAGCAAAAAAGATTAATCAACAGGTGAACTCGCTCCTAGTTGAATTTGGTTTTAATTTATGTGAGAACTGGATACTATCTCATGCAAATATTTTGTGTGTTCTCATGTTTGAACATTGTGAAGCTTTTGGAGTCAAAACAATGAAGAAGAAGCTCACGGAGGCCAAGCAAAGGGAGATAAGTCCAAATAATCAAGGCCAAGTTGGATCATCTACAAGTTCAACCAAGCTCACGAATCTACTCAGGGCATTTGGACCAGTCCAATTGGCATCAAAAACAACTTTCGGATCAGGCCGAACGACTTCGGATACAATCGACACTGTTTGATCGTCTTCAGATCGTCAGATCGCTTCGGTGACATTCAGACCACTGCTGCTTTTGACCACGGTGCCTTCGACCGTTTCACCAACCATGGCTCGTCAACCACATCTTCGACCATGGTTTCATTAACTGCTTCACTGACCACGGCTAATCAACCAGCATTTTCGACCACACAGGTCTTTGAGCACCGATTGTCACTGCAGCTTACGACTGTCAACCTACGACTATGACTTCTATGACTGTAGGGGCCCAGATTATATAATCTGGAATCCTCTGTGATTCCACCGCACTATTCCCTGGATCAGTAGATAGTGCTCACAGATTACAAGTTCTGAATATCAAAGTACATATCATGCGGAAGCGTAAATATAATAGTAAACTTACTCACGGGCCGATTAGGCCGAAATCAACAAAATGCAGTAGCGGAAGAACGAGCACACAGGTGGGACCTTCAGGACATGCCCACAGGCAGCTAACTGGAGGTTCGCGACCTAGCCTTTGACATCTTCATCTTCTCTGCCAGCTTGTCCAATCTTGTTGCTGAGGTGAGGTGATTTGATTCCTGATTCTGAATTTTGTCGCAAAAGCGAGTGTGAGCACTCCAACCCCGTGCTCCGCGAGCCAATACACAGAATGCAAATAAATAGTATGCATGGCTTATCAAAGGAGAGGCTCGGGTTATTTTATTTGCCATAAAATGCGTTTAGTAGCATTTCTATTATTATATCATATTGTTGTTTTTGTGACCTAAAGACTCCTCACCGCAAATGACATCATTGACTTAATCCACCAAAGACTCACGCTCTTTATTAACTGTTGTCTAAGACTCCCAACAGCGATTGCCATAATTGACTTAATCCACCGAAATTACACTTCCTTTATTGAGTGCTCTCTAAACTCCAAACAACATGTGTCATCCTCTATTCAATCCACCGATCATATTCTTTTTGTATTGGTTGCTATTTAAGACTCCAAAACGCAAGTGACATTATCCAATTACTCCACCGATTATACACCTTCTATATTTATTGCTGTCTAAAACTACAAACAGCGTGTGACATTATTTAGATAATCCACCGATCAATTGTTGCCTAAAACTCCAAACAGCTAGTGACATCATCTATCTAATATCATTTGATTAATCCACCGAACACACACTTTCTATATTGAGTGCTGTCTAAAACTCCAAACAGCGAATACCATCAATTATACAATCCACCAATATCTTTTGTATTCCAAAATTCCTATCAACCCATTCCTTTTGCTATTGATCCACAACCACAATTTGCTCTTACAATAATCAGCCTTATTTTCCATTATCTATTTCTAACTAACCCACTAGTATACCTCCACCAAGAATATCATTGATCAAGCCTACGATTCAACATTATATATCCACCAAGAATAGCTTGATCAATTCTACGATTCACCATTATATATCCACCAAGAATATCACTAATCAAGAATTATAATCCAATACTTGTATTATTCCTCCAAATTCCCGAAGATTCAATTAGATCATTTATCTAGCCTATCTATTCAACTGGACCCCACTAATTTATTTCTCTCCGAACCCATACTATCATTTCCTATTCATGATCGACCTGAATCCACCAATACCTTTATGTGCATACTACAAACATCCATCTCCTTTACTCATGACCCTGTTTATTCCACCCATATTTTATTTTGTAGGAATAGAAATGCCACTATTTGAAACACAATACATAAAATTTCCTGAGACCTAGCAGCTTTGGAACAAAACATAATGTTCAAGGGATATTAACATGATTTTCCATACATATGGCATCACACCATATGCCTAATATCATCATAATTTTCCCATACATATGGCATCACACCGTATAACATCTTTCAGCGTTATAGCCGCTTAACTTACCACTGGGACGACACCCAGGACAATTCAAACCAGGGCTTTCCACTGCCCTTCCACTTTTCCATTTCCACCCACAAAGTTTTTGAAATAGAACTATATCTAGTTAAGTTCCCATGTCCGCCCTTGACCATGGGCACGGCTATTCGAATAGTTTTGACTCTGCAGAGTTTGCACACTTTACCCACAAGAGACAGTTCCCTCGTTGCCCCCACACGATTCCTTAGTCGTGCGGTTGAGCGAACCATCACAGTGACCGTTCAAAGTACCTCGCCCCTTCCATCATCTCACCCTATGGGTCGTTCCCACTTGCGGTGGGTCCCATACGTTGTGCGGGATGTTCTCCTTCTGAACGCCTAGCAGATGACTACCACACTGCTAGCACGCCACAGCAGAACCTCACCCTCCGCGGGTGTCCCATTCAAGCCTGACACACAGACAGCCGCTTGCACCACTTCACTCCTCCACTGATGATGATGACTTTCAGGGTCCGGTAAATTTACTAGGCCAAGTTGTACTTTACAGACTTGTGGTTGCACTTGTTTTACACAGGAGGTCATGACAAGATTCAGTCCTTAGGGTATCTGGGCGGTTCTACCACAAACCACACTCTCGTGCACACCTGCACCATACCCCTGAATCATCCGCCCAGATAAATAAGCAATTCGAGGTTTTAGAGAATATAAAATAACCATATCCAACATACACCAGTCATTACCACCATGACTGCCCAACCAATTTTTCTTATGATTAAAAGTGATGCTTGGGCGCTCTCGCGCCCATGAGTATCTAAACAATTCTAAGCATGGCATATAATTACGGACTTATTTTTGAAATGTTACTATTATAATTTTGCTAGGGCGACAAGGTTCTCATGTTCAAATATTCCAAAGGAGGGGCAATATTAATCAAGTTAGATAATAGGCATTTAACTAGAATTCTAAATTAAACATGTATTTTCATATAAATTAACAGCATGCAATTTGATAATTTAAACAAAAGTAATTTGCAGAAAATGTAGGTTCAACATGATCAAAGTATTGACTCGCCTTGCGCGGTTTACCGCGGTCTTGAGCTCACTCAAAGCTATCTCCTTTGGTGGTCTTGGGCTTCGGGTCTTTGTCTCCACTTTGATCTTGATCTCGCTTGATCTATTGACTCTTCGGGACTCCAGTTTCTAACTATGCGATAAGCGACTGAATCCAAATAAAAATAAAATAACTCAAGAGATCCAAATAAATCCAAATAAACCCAATTGAACTTGATAAATTTTTATTATGATTAAATAGGCAATTTGAGACGAGGTTAATTGGACCGGAGTATTGTCGGAGCCGAACTAGCGATGATCGGTAGCAGGGCATTCAATGAAGGAGGGTTTATGATACAGAAATATTAATGAGTTTATCTTGTTTTAGATTTGGGGAGGGCTAGGTTGAGCCGGCCATTGAATACTATGGCTTACTCTATTTTATTTAATAACTTCTTTTTATTATTTTTATATTTATCAAGGAAGTTCCATGAGCTAGGTTAAACCTATGATTCGGTGTACAAGTTTTTAGCTGAGCTTTGTTTTTGTCGAGTGTTAATCTTCAAGGCATATGTTACATATAGAGATGTATATAACTTTTAGCTTACCAAATAAATATTAGAGTCCGGTTTTATAGCATTTTATGGCTCAACATTTTATGTATCATCAGTTATTACTAAGCTTAGTTTAATTTGAATTATGATCTATTTATACGGGTCGTAGCTTGCTATATTTAATCATGCCTGACATTATTATTTACTAAATCTAACGTTGAGATTTAAATGGTGGCACCTTTATCATTTTGTCTACACCCTTGTTATTATTATTAGTTTTAGCTTTATTTTTAATCTACCTTTATTTATCTAGCAAGGCTTGTCTTACAAGGTTACATTTCAATATTTGCTATTTAGCAAAATCTAACACTAAGTTTTATTTATCGATGGCACGCTAGTGATGACTACTATTCACATAGTTACATTGGGTAGGTGACTTTTAATCTTCTGATGACCTAGGGGTTGCTTTATTATAATTGCCACTTATATATTTTTCTAACATGGCATTTCTACTTAAAGACACTCTTTGATTAAAGGTTGCTATCAATTTATGTATCTTTAGTTGTGGTGTAGTGCAATTTAAACCTTAAAGAAAAGACTATATAACATTTAATTCAAATCCTTATTTTTATAGCTAAACATGATATCTAATATCTTTTCTTACAAGTAGCTAGTCCGGATTTGGTCTTTAAACATTTTTGGATGTTCATAAACTCGGGTTCTAAAGGTACAATTAATATCACATCTTGTTTTATATGTTACTAAATCATTTTCCATGAGCCACTTGATTATCTTGCATATAACTCTATACTCGAATATTCATTTAAATTCTATTGGCGCATACTTCCATTATCTTTGGCCTTCCTAAATTATTTCCCTTAACTTAACTTGAATATATTTTTAATTAGGATCCTAATCTGGACATTTAACAAAACCCTATTTTATTGATACCTTTAATTATTAATTAGATTTTAAAATAAATACTAAAGTCACATTAGTTACTAACATGTATTAATCAATCCATGATTAGATATTTATTAGGCTCACTTATATCCTAATGAATTTCTTTGTGCCTTTTATTTATTTATTGCAGATTTTCTTGGATGCTTTCCTAGCTGCTCTCGGCTTAGCAATACACACAAAAAAAATCCTAACTAAATGTTGCGGCCAGGGGAATCGAACGCGAGCAGCCTAGTTGAGAGCGCGCACCACTGGCCAGTAGACCTCTCGTGTTACCTGCCCGAGTGGAAGAAGGAAACGTATTTAGGCCAAGGCTGTAGTGTCCAGAACAGGGGAGCTCGGGGCAGCACGTGTGTCGGAACCCGGAGTAACGACTCTTGGATCCTCTGTGTAAATCGCACTAGTCCATGATCAGCTAGTGCACACAGTCACAACAAAGATAATAACCAAGCACAAATGACTCAATATATTAAATAAAAGGTACGACCTTATGGCCAAGTCTTACAACAACGCCCATTGGCAAAATAAATAAAGGAAAGAACTGCGGAAGCAAACTGATAAATAGCGAAGTCCAAGCCTGCCCATAGGCAAACGACAGTAAGACGCGGCCTATTCGTCCAGATCTTCACCGTAGTTGACGTCTTCCTCTGTGTGGAAAAAGCAACGTGAGTACAAACTTATACTCCGCAAATCACCCGGGAAAATGCAACATAATGATAAAGGCTTCAATGGAAGGCTTATAGGGTTAGTTTGCATAAAACAGCATTTAAGAAATATAATAATAGATTGAAATTGCTGAATTAATATCGTAAGTAAAAACAATACTTGTAGTAGAAAATAATACCGTCAGTGTAGGCTCCGACCAAACACCAACCTATTCTCAGGCATCCCACCCGGACCATCATTTCCAAAAGATCACGTATGGATTCCATCCATCCACACGCTTTCACTGCGCAACTCTGATGAATTCCATCCATTCACCAGATTCCAATCTCTCATGGATTCCATCTATCCGCAAGGTTTTCATCTCTCATGGATTCCATCCATCCACAAGCTTTTCAAAAATATTTTGAAAAACAAACTCTAATACATGAAAAACTTTTACTCAGCATGCCCATGACCGTGGGCACGGCTATCCAGGATAGATTATACACTCTGCAGAGGTTGTACAGCTTTACCCACAAGACACGATCATCCCTTTGTACCACTAGATTACACACTTCCTTAGGTGTGCGGTGGGGAGTCGTGACAAGGCCTTTACAATGCAAAGCCTTCAACCTGGTCGAGCCAACTCTAAGGTTTCACCCCAGTAAGGAATCCACCAGATCGAGACCCCCTCTTGAGCCTAGACGAGACTTCTCATGGCTTAACCACGCTCGCCCAAGTGAGACTTCACATGGCACCAACCACGCTCACTTTCAACCTACAACTCGGCTCAGGTTGGGACTTCACAAATTATTCGGCCAAGGCTGTCCCATACCAGCCATGTGGTAGTACGATTAGGGCTTTGCAACAGTAGCTCACAGACCGGTCCTTAATATGACTCAGGCCCAACCACATACCCCCGTGCACGACAATTAACCACTGCGGCTCCAACCAACAGGGCATGCCTGCACCCACCACTCTAACCAATTGCCTAAGTCTAAACCAGGTTTCATATTTTGTTTTCAAAATAATTCATAAACCTCCTTGACTCACCAAAGTCAAGAGTACATATCATTTTATGTAAAAAGGGATCATCATTTTATGTGAAAGATATCCCAAAACAAATAATATGACTAAGCAGGGCTAAACATTTGATTAAACTATCTAGCCAACACTAATGTATTAACTAGAGTTTGAATCTAGGGTGACAAGGTATAAGGAATTCAATAACAATGGAGGAATTGACAAGTAGGCATTAACTATATTTAAAACTGAATTGAAATACGTTGAATAAAAGTATGCATGCAATATAATTTAAATCAAAATAATTTTATTTTGAAAACTGGGATCAACATGATCAAGGAGGGTGACTTGCCTTGCTCTTCAAATTGGCTTGAATCTTCGACGAAGAAATTTCCCGAATCGTCGAAGTCTACACGTGAAAATAACCCACCAAATTCAAAGAAACTCAAATTAAATTCAAATTGACTTCAAATATTTGAATTGAGGCTAGAAATGGATAGAGTAGAATTTTTGATGAATTTAGAAATTTGAATGGGCCAAATCGGAGTTAGGATGAAGAAGAACGGGTTCCGGGAAGTTTAATTTCAGAGAAAAAGAATAAAAGAAATTTCTGGAATTATTTTTCTAAAGGAAATTGGATTTATTGCGTCGGCAGGGAATTTAATATTCGGCCGAATTATTTTTCTACTGGAAAACCCGAGTTTTTGCGTCAGCATGATGTCAGCCCTGGGGTGGCCGACGCTGACATGCGGGCCCCGGTCCATGGACCGAGCCCACGGGTGAGGGGAGGTGGCGAGGTGGCATGGGTGGCTGACGGGGCAGGAGGCGCCGTGTTGGCGCTGAGGTGGCGCCCTGTCAGCAGCCACGCAAGGCCGAGGGCGCTGACATGGCCAGCCGGTTGGGGAGCTCGGGCCTAGCGACGGTGGGCGACGCCCGGCGGCGGCCGGCGAGGGCGGCATCTGGGAGAGGAGGCCGAGGGGACTCGGGAAGGGTGCGGCTTACCGGAGGTGGCCGGGAGAAGGCCGGCGGCGAGCGGGCAGAGGCGGCGGCGGGCGGCGCTCGGTGTGGCGGCGAAGGAGTGGCCGGGAGAGGATGAGGAGCGGAGGGGGAGGTGGCGTGGAGATAGTGCGGAGTGAGGGGAGGCCGGGGGAGGCTTTATAGGGGCGGAGGGCAGCGGGCGGTGGAATTTCGCCGGCGTGGCGCGGGGGTGGCGGTGGTTGCGGCCGAATCGGGCTAGTGGGGAGGTGGGGGAGAGGGGGAACGTGCGCGGGTCGTGCGGGGAAGGTGGGCGCGTGGCGGCGACGTGCGCGGAAGGGGGAAAGTGGCGCCGGGTAGGGCGGAGACCGTTGCGGCTCGGCGGCGGCGCGGCCGGGGAAGAAGGGGGTGGGTGCGCGGGAAAGACGGCCTGACAGGCCGGGCCCACGCGCAGCGAGAGGGGCGGAGAGGAGGCGCCGACAGCTGGGGTCCGCGGGGCAGCGAGAGAGGCGGAGGGAGGCGCGGGAGCGGGTGACCAACGGGTGGGACCGGGAAGGAGGAGAGAGGGAGGAGCGGGGCCGTGCCGACAGGTGGGGCCAGGCAGCGATGGGAGAGAGAGGAAAGGAGGGCGCTGGATTGCGGGGCGGGAGATCGGACACCGGGAAGAGCGCGGGTGGATGGGCGGATGGGCGAGGGCGGCGTGGCGCGGTTCGGCCGGCCAGTGGCGAGCGGAGGAGGAAGAAGCGGGATGCGAGGCGGATCCGGGCCGTCCACGTGGCGGCCGGAGGGGAGGGGAGAGGAGATTATTTCTTTTTCTGATTATTGGGTTTTTCAGAAAAACACAGAAATTCCAATAAGCCTCAGAAAAATATGAAATAAACTCCAAAAATTCCAGAAAAATTCATAGAATCTCCTGGAGACATTTTGGACTTAATAAAATTATTTTTAACTAATGTTGGTATTTAATTTTCATAATTTAAAATACTTTTAATTTCAAAAATAGATTTTTAAACTCCAGAAAATCCAAGAAACCAAATAAGAGCCAAATAAATCTATATAATTAATTTGACATAGAATTTTTATATAAAATCAAAATACCATTTATTTAATAATATTTTTAGGTTTTTCTGAAAATGCTTTTCAAATCTAGCTTTTTCAAGAACAGAAATTCAGGGCAAATCCAAATTAAAACTTTAGGCACTAAAAAATACTTATTTTAATTTTAATTTTATTTTATTCGATTTTTATTATTTATTATTATTATTATTTTATTTTAGCAAAAATTTGGAATGTTACAGCGTGGCCATCAGCGTCGCCGGCGAGGGGCCACCGGGGAGACACCGGAGATGGCCAAAACGGATGCCCGTGGGTGTGAGCAAGCCCTTAGAAGTGATGGCTCCGGCCATGGGGCACTGTGGCGGGCCGGCGGCGAGCACGGGCGGCGGCGCTATGGAGCTCACGTCGCCGGCGAACTGCAGCGACGGTGAGAGCGGGCGGCGCTTGGGAGAGCTTCGCGGCGGCTTGGAGATGCTCCTGCTCCGGGTAATCGAGGGGAATCGCGCTGAGAAGGGAGCGGCGCTGGTGGCAGCGGGTTCGACCGGAGTTGGGGAGATGGGCCGTGCGACGAGCTCGGTGCACGAAATCTTGATTAACTCGGTGGGGAGGCCGGTGGGGAGTGGTGTCAGGCTTTGAGACGTTCGGGGTGGTGGAGCATCGCTGGAAGGCCGGGAACGGCGTGGAGGGGCAGGCGGGCGTGTTCGGCGGGCTCAGTTTGAGGGAGGAGAAGGGGGTAAGGGGAGAGGAAGGAGGTGGCTCAGGGCTCTTATAGCCGAGCGCGTGTGCGGAGAAGTGGAGCCGGGGTGTGGGCAATAGCACGGCTGTAGGTCCGATGGCATGGCGACGAGAGACGTTGAGGTGACTGAGGCAGGGAATGGCGCAACGACGTGCGAGGCACAGGCGGGAAGTAATGGCGAGATGACGCGCGACGGGAAGGAGGAGGGGAGGAGAGAAGAAATAAGGGAGCGGCGCAGGAGTAGGCCTAGTCGGCAGTGGGAAATGGGGGAGAGAAGAGAGAACCCGGAGGCCCAACGGCAGGAGAAAAAGGAGGAGGGAGGTGAGAGGAAAGAAGGCTGGGCCCACATGGAGGAGGAGAAGAGAGAGAAAAGACAGGCTCTAGCAACATTTGTAAATTTTAGATTTAAATTTTTAACTTGCATTAGAAATTAGTGATTTTTAGGGTTTTGCCTAGCATTCAAAATATTGAATTTTTATTTGAGTTTTGCATTCAAATCTTCTTTTACTTTGGCCTTTTAATTCAAGCCATAGATTAAATATCTACATACATCAATTAACATTCTTCCACTGTTGATTTTTATTTTACTCTGGGTCTGTGTATAAATTTTTGAAGGTTTGACCTTGAGTTTTGTTTGCTAATTGAATTCTTGGCTCAATCATTTAGACATATGTTCTACTATATTATTCCTTTTGGGTTACATTTTATTAACGTTAATTTGAACCCAAGATTTCTGGTATTTTGATTCTAAGACTTTTATTTTTATTATTATTGTTTTTTTACTCACCTTATAAATTAATTTGACCCTTTACCAGCATAATTCTTATTTATATTTGGGCATTGTTTCCAGTTATTACTTTGTTTAGCACACACTTGGGAAAATCCAAATAGAGTTTCGACAAAAACGTCAAATGTTAATAAGATGCAAATAAAGTTTTAGATTCTTCAAAATTTTCGAACATTCCAAAATTTGGGATGTTACAATGACCTACGACCACTACGCAGCTCGACTTACGACTGCGACTGCTACGACCAGATTATTATAGCCACCGTTCGATCGTCAGCGGACCGTTCAATTGGCTTTGGCGATGTGCATATCCATTCGATCAATCTCGGTGACGATTAAACCAGTCCAATCAGACCCTCGACTGTGTTCGGAGTAGTTCGAATGTATATCTTACGAATAAAAGGCAATAACTTTCACATACAGGGTCTGATTGAGGAGTTCTTGGACTCGTTGGAAAGCTTATTTCAAAAACTACGTAATGGAAGGGACTCCATCTTCAGAAACATCATGGATTTTTATCTTATTTTATTTTAGTTTCTTTTTTATGAGAATTCGAGTCTAATACAATATAGGGTTGAGTCGTACATGATTAGGGGTCTTGCGGACCCTTCCAAAGGGCTATATAAAGCCTTGTAATAAGTAACCTTTGGAGGGAGACCATGTTATTTAGATAAAAGCTTCTGCGCTTGATTCTATGGCTTGTGCTACAATGCCCTCAATAGCATAGCGAGTTTCAATCTGGATATTACCGCTATTATTCTTTTGATTCCTCATGTTTTGTAGGAAGAATGTCATGTCTACTTTTGCATGGTCAAGTAGACGAGGATTGAAGCATGTGGTTGGGCGAATTCTTTTGTCACAGGTTGCTGTATTGAGACAGTGGTTGGCGCCATCGGTTTGTCAGGTTACACAGATCCAAGTTATCCTTGATCCTACATCGTGAAGATCAGGCACCCCCATATCACATGTTGGCCCAATTCTCCCTGCATTGGCCTGGCCCATCCCTATTCTGACCCATTTTCTGGCCCATGTGCCAACCTCCCACTGAGCTGCTTTCTTCTTCTCTTCTTTCTGCTTTCCTCGTGTGATGGTCGACGAGGGGTGTGTGGGTGTCTGAGGCTCACCTGGGTGCCAATGCTACTCAAGGGAGGGCTCGGGGCATTTTATAGGTGAGCTAGGGCTGTTCGGTACGGGGAGGCATCTATTCGAGTTAGCTTGGGAGGCTTCGGGGAGGCTCGTCCTTGGCGGCGGGGTGATCGGCAGGTTGAGCTGGCACCTCGGGCGCTGCGTTCCTTGCGGCTTGTTAGCTGTGAGATGGAAGGGAGATGCGGTGGCGAAAATATCAAAGGCGACAGCAAATCCCAGCCTGAAAAGCTCATCGTAAGTCAAGGGGAGCTGGTAGGGTTGTCATGGGAGGGGTTACAGAGTGGTACGGTGCCTGACAACTTGCAACAGCGAGGTAGCAATGGGAAGGCACGAGAGTGGGCGGAAGAAGCTGGGCGGCGGCAAAACAAGGGTGGTGGCGGACGGTTTTTAGACCATGAATAGTGCTAGTGAAATTATCCTCCGTTGAAGTAATGCTGGGGTGGATTGGGGGCTTGATTGGTTGAGATTCGTGCGGAATTTGGCTAAGGACCAAAGGAAATCAAAATCAAAACGGAAATCCAAATTCTATTCAAAAATCGGTTTTGTTTCAAAATTCTCCGGCGTCGACCTTCCGTTTCCATGTCGAGTTCCCCATTGGCGCCAGCTAGCTAGCTAGCCACCCGGATTTACTACCACCGTCGGATCAACCCAACCGACGGCCATGATGCGCTCGCCGTGGTCGATCAGGCCTCCCGATCCTACTCCAACACGCAGCAGCCGCCATGCATGGCAGCCAAGCTAGAGCTCGAGCGATCCCACATTAATTGCACCGATCATAAAAAGGCTTCGTAAAGAACGACAAATCCGTCTTAACTTCCTCCTCTCGAAGGGTTGATTTCGACTTGATCTCGATCTTGATCGATCTTCTTCTTCTTCTTCCCGACGACATCGATCGACCGACTCCGGCCGGCCGGCATCAATGGAGTGGAGGCGGCACGGGTTCCCGCCGGGCTACCGGTTCGTGCCGGAAGACGGCGAGCTCATCGGCTTGCTCGCCATGAAGATTCGCGAGGAGCCGCTGCCGCTGCCGGACTCTGTCTTCCGCGACATCGACCACCTCAAGTACCATCCCACAGAACTATACGGTAATATATGTATATACTGGAGTATTGACACATGCAAGGGCGGAGCCACACCTCGGACAGAGTAGACTTGAGTCTTTGTAGTGCGTAGACATGATTGTCTAATTGTGACATTAGATCCATGACTGATAGAATGGTAGTGACATGGCTACAAACATATCCCCAGTTTGGCTCTTATGTCAAATATGATATGATAATAACTTTTTAAGAATAACTGTTAACGTAGTTTTCTACTAAAATTGATAATCAGAAGATTTCACACAGGAAAAGTTCTCCAATTTGTTGTTTTTCAAATATGTGCTCCCCCTACATATAATTACCTTTGTGAAGTTTGAGCAATAGATTCCTGTTGGCTTGAGTATGTAATACATGTCGATCGATCAGTTGATAAGGTCTAATTAGACAATCTTCAATGATGGAAGTGCTTGATTGACAAAAAAAAAGATAGTAGAGTTTAAATCGGCAAAACAGGCATTCATTGGCTTGATGACGCACAATTGAACAGCTGACGGGCTTAAATCAATGAAATTAAACTCTGGGCTTCTTGTTGCATTAAGTTAAGGATTTTGTTAAACATCATCCGATACTTCCTTAAGTTAAACAGTTGATCTAAGTTAAACAGTTGATCATTTTTGGGTGCAACTCTGCCTTACATCTCCAGAAAATTGTATCCCTTGAATTTGTAAGGATGTAACATCTAGATCCTCCAAACGTGTGAATTAATCTAGGAGGTCCCTAAGCTTTCCTAGGCAATGTGGATTCATTGATCTCTCTTATCATCTCTCTTGATCAGTTATATGCATGTGTGATTGGCAGAGAAGTACAAGAAGTACATGGAGGACGGGTGCATCTACTTCTTCAGCAAGAGGACGTTCCCCAAACAGGCGCACCGGCCGAAGCGAGCGACCAAGCACGGCCGCACCAGGAAGGCCTCCGGCGACCGGGCGACGCGAGCGACCGAGCACGGCGGCGCCTGGAAGGCCTCCGGCTCCTGCAAGGCGATCGTGGCGAGAAACGACGTCGAGATCGGCAGAGTGCGGACCATGGTCTACTACGATGACAAGATCATCGACGAGAAGACGGGGAAGAAGAAGGCGTGCGACAGGACCGAGTTGGTCATGCAGGAGTTCATGATCATCACCCAGCCGGGGACAGACGAGGTGCATAGTGGTATCTCATCCCTTCTCTATTTCTTTTTTTTTCTTTTATTTCTTTTCACGGTATATATGTTTGTAAGATCGCTGGGATAAAAACCATATGTGATTTTTTTTTAACCATATGTTTACTGGGAAAAATAATAAATAGCTATAGCGTCGCTTATATAAGTAAATGCTACCCTGAAGCATTAATAAATGTGATTTTTTTTTAAATTAAGGTTGATATCTCACTTGTATTGTTTATTTAAGAGAATTTTGCTTGTAGGACAAGTGGGTATCTTTTTATATTTAGTTGCCTAAAATTTTGTTACCTTTCGGTCACTTAAAATTACATAGTACGTATGTAGCCTAAAATTACAGTGCTCAATAATTTGCAATTTCAGGAAAGATTTGTCTGGATTAGAAATATTTTTTCTTGTATTTATGTATTTGTATTTTTAGGTGTTCGTCAAACTTAAATTTTTTCTTGTCTAGGTCAAGATAATTCTTTGGTTAAATCTCTGTCCTTCGTAAAAGAAACAAGAAGACAAAAGGTGGGCATTGGATAAAGATCCAAATGCCAAAAAAAAGTGACTAAATGTGACTGAAACATAACAAAACCTCAATCACCTAAGCATTACACAGCCCCATCAATTAAATTTTGAGTGCAAAAAAAATCGAATTTTTTGCTCCTTATATATGTAGCTTATATTACCCTTTTGCGTTTGTTACATCCCTACAGGTGGCCGACCTTGCTTTGTACCGAATCTACATGAAAGAAGGCAACAACAATAGGAGGAAAAAACGGTGTATGGAGGAGGCGGGCAGTAGTTCTTCTGCTCAACAAGCTGATGATCAATCCATGGAGGACGGCGCTGCAGTTTCTGGAGGCCAAAGGCAATGTGCCGGCGCCGTAGTTACTGCCGTCTACGGGCAAGGCCAGTTGTTCTTGCCGTGCGAGCTGCCGCCGACGTCGGTTGCGGAGGGCCAGACGGACGAGAGGCGTGATCAGCTCGTGAACGAACCTGCAGCCATGGACGGCGTCTCTGATCGGTGCTACGGGCCATGGTCGGCCATGGCGCAACCGTACGACAACTACTGGTGCGCTGCACCGGCAGCCGTCCCCGGCCACCTGCTGGCGCATCAGCAACCGACCAGCCAAGGCGTGTACCTTAACGGCGTTGGCTATGTCAGCGGCTACGCCGACGACGGCTTTGCGGGTGCGGCGCAGTCGTCGGGGCTGGATACGGCTGCCGGCGTGTCCGACGAGCAGTTCAAGGACATGAAGACTCAGGAAATGGTTGATCAAATGTGCAGTGCCGAGCTGAATGCATGGTCGCCAGATGATCTATTGGCGGATGAACATTGTGGTATAGGCACGGGTCACGAGGGCGGCGCGGCACCGGCTGAGCCGTGGGCGGCTGACCAGTGTCGTACCAGCGAGAGTTCCGAGGACGGTGCGGCACCGGCTGAGCCATGCGCCGCTGAACATTGTCACATGGGCACGGATCTCGAGAATGGAGCACCCATGGGCGACGGCGGTGGTGGCGGCGTCGACGACGACCTCAGCAGCACGCTAGATTTCCTTGAGCATGATGTCGACGGCAATATCAGCAGCAGGCTGGAACTGGAGTTCTATGCGCGGTTTTTGGACGATTAGCCGCCGCAGCCGGCGCCGGTAGAGGAGCTGAGGGGCCAATTCCGGTGGAGATGGAAAGCTTGCAGGATATATTAGCTGGATGGATGGAGCTGTGAATCCCTGGGATGTGTTGCTGAGTTGATCTATAGCATAACAGTGTCTACTGTTCTGCAACCAATACTTGCTGGACGTTTTCGATTTATTACTATGCATGATCTTTTCTGGGTAACTAGCCCTTGCCAAAATGGTAGCCCAACATTGTTTCTGAAACCCAACAAAACTATCTCACGTTTACAGTATGCATAATAATCACAGTAAACACTACCAGATCAATTGCCACGCTATCTTGCAACACTAGGTGATTTACTGCTCACAGTTCGTTTTTAAGAAACAGTGCTATTTCGCAATTCAACTCAGAAGTAAAGAATGGGGCACTTCAATAAGAAAATTTTCTTTTGGGTTTTGTTAAACATCAACCGGATATTTTCTTCCTAACTATCATCCAGATTTATGGCCATTGGATTAGAGATCCAATGACTATGAATTCTCTCCTCTCCCTTTTGAATTCTACTCTCTCTCCTTTGAAAAAATCTCCCCCCTTTAAAAACAAAGAATCTCTTGATCTCTAATCCAAAGATCACAAATTTAGATGATAATTAGAAAGAAAATATCCGAGTGATGTCTAGTTAGCTGCACGACTCATGGGAAAACTATGAAGTAATAAAAAGTAGTCAAGTGGAACTACCGAGTTAAAACATACAGTTGCATCTAGACAAGTTACCCATATTCGTTCCAGCACTTAAGGGTTGTACTGAGACTCCGAAAGTACATCATAACAACAAGAGGCAGAGTAGTTACTTGGATTGAACTAAACAAGAGACATACTAGTTACTTGGATCGAAAACGAAGGCGTTAATTTCTGAATCACGGCTTCGCAGGCACTGATGTATCATCAACTCAATTACGCCTATCTTCAGCAGAAGCCTGCAATTTGGAATTCAGATGAACCAAAAGAGCAAGTTAAAAAAATGTTGCTTATGGTTAGGGACGTAGCCGGCCAGAGGCTTGGCCTCGGGCCCAATCTATTGGAGAGAGCAGGAGATCGGCATTCTAGCCTTTTAGCTACAATGTTATATAGTGAGCAATTCTGATCTCGACCTTGGGCTATTGTCCCGACGGCCCGAGGCCTAGCTCCGCGCCTGCCTATGGTTGGATTGGATCCGATCCAACAGCATCAACTAGTGGGCAAACACTTCCAAAAATAACATTTTTGCATGTCAAATGGAAAGGTCAGAAACTTACGAATATGGTTTACAGTCGCTTCAGATTAATATCCTTGAGAGAAGGGGCTTTGGAACGTAAAACCTTCACCAGATTATGAGCTCGGCGATCACCCTTCTGATATTAAATCTCGAGTTTCTTAAGATGATAACACTTGAACGAGCTTTTCAGTGGCTTGCGAACTTTTAGGGAGAGCTGAATACAGGAAGAAAATATTGAGTAATCACAATACAGCAAGGAAACGGTTGAGCGATCATGATCCATGAAAGTATAAAATCCAAGGAGAAAGGAAATCCTGGAAAGCCTTACCGTTTCCAACTCAAGAGTAAGCTTCTCCAAATTAGGTAAGTCCTCGAGCAAATAAAACGGTGATTTGCAGCCACCATGCAAACACCATTCATTGAGAGACAAAGTCAAAAGCTAGCGACTTTTGGCTTTTGCTACAGTATCTAACTTTCAAACGGAGTATTTTCTCAAGACGGGGTCTACAAGTTAAACGATCTACACGTTAAAAGCCCAACATCTGTACCAGCCAAAATCATAAGTGAGTATCTGTCTCTCCGTAATCTGTACCCTAAACAGCCAAAATTTAAAAATTTCAGCCAAAAATCATAAACCACAGCCGAAAAAAACAGGCCATACTACTGACGGCTTAGCGTATCCCATCCCAATAAAGTCTCCACACGCTGCAAATTCGGTAGAGAAGATCATTAAGATGAAACACTTAATAGGAACAACTTGCTACTGCTACGAAACATCCACAAAGGACTAAGGGGAAGCATCACAACTCCCCGGGTCATTTGGAAATAGCAAAGTTCTTGAGATTTGGGGCATCAGGAATGTTGCAGCCCCTTCTTCAGTGGTAAATTCCTCGTCGTCTTAAGGAAATTGGACTGGGACAGCGCACTTAGCCCAATAAGCTTAATGGGCCGAGAGTACTTGCGCTTAAAAATACATTTTACCAACATTACAAAAATAAATAAATATCGAATTTCACCACATACATATCCAAAAAAGAAAAAAAATACAGAAATCCTTCACGCGAAGTTAGTTATAGCCCTACTCAATTGGGCTTTAGCTTTTAGCTTCTAAGTTCTTAATTTTATCTTTTCTGACTTTTTGGTTTTTTTGCTTTATATTTGTATTCCTTTGTATTGTCTGTGATGAGATAACTTATTTTTTCTATTTTTAAATTTTTAAAATTTAGTTATGCTGAAAAAAGATTATAGCAGCTACAGTAAGGCAAAAAAAGAATCTCAAACAGTACCAAAAAATGTTTTAAGCTTGGAGCTAAAAGCTGAAATGAACACTAAACATCCTGACGTCAAGGTCACATTACAGAGCAAGTAGCTAACGGTTCCATCTAAGAACTATACAAACATTACAGTACAGAGCACAGCCATATCGGTTAAAAACCTCCACCTGCCAAACATCAAAAGCTCTAATCCAGAGTCAAACATTTCCTTTTGAAGACTCGGCCGAAACTTTTTTTTTCCCCTCATCTTCTTGTTCCTTTCGGGGGTCAAGATGGGCATGCTATGCTGCATACGTGCTCTTGCCAGGCAGGCATTTTTAATGGCTCGAATGGGCGGCCGAATGGTCAACACATACACAAAGGATCATGATGTATGTACGCAGGAAATGCAGGTTCATCCATGGAGTCATGGACAGATGTTTCTTGTGCTGTTTATTTCTCCCTCCCCCTGTTTCGTCGTGGCTTGAGAATACAATAAGCCTGTAGCAGCCCATCCAGGAGAACCAATCCCCGGCTCAATTTGCAGAGAGCTGACCTTCTGTTTCGACGATGATTAGCTGTATTGTACTGCACTGTAGCACACGTAATCCTGAACCGGCCTTGCATTGACTCTCTCTCTCTCTCTCTCTGCATGTTACTTACTGCCAAGTTATATGGAGTATTGGTTTGATTCCGTTTAGAATGCCCGCTGTCAGGTTCAGTTCAGGCAGACGGCTAATCAAGCATTTTGTTTGGTATCCATCGTGTTCCATGATCCCATCACAGAAACTACAAATTTCGTAGCCACCAGCTACCCCGGGCAATGAATCTCTTGGGACGTGCGCGCAGATGCGGCGGTTGATGACTTCAGTACGTGGTACTCGGGGGAATCTTGCTGTGTGGAAAAGGCAAGGCGAGAGAGAGTTGCTTGCTTTCTTGAAAGACTTCCTAACCAACAGTGTTTTTTTAGTTTTAGTTTATGTGAAAAATACAGAGTAATAGAAGTTCACATACGATTTTAACTGATATAAATAAAGTCGCTATAATATATATTACAATCAATTTGTAGATCCTATTTTAAAAAGATATTTTATTTAAAAGTTAGTTACTATAGAAAAATTAATAAATGATTTTTAAAAACTGAAAAAATAAAAGACCTCAGGTTAAAGAAGAGACCCCGAGTTGCTTCCGATTGCAGTAGCTCAACAAACCTTGCTTGCCACTTGGAATCTCTTCATTACGAGATTCTAGGGGCCCCATGTTTCATGATTACTTGCACGCTTTTTTAATATCGTTTTTTTGCGATGAGCGCTTGATTACACTCAATGTCAGGAACAACTGAATACTCTGAAAATTCACGGGTTGTTCAGTACGCCTATGCTGTCAAACAGTAGCAGCAGTTCAGACAAGCCGCGAACAGCAAAGACGGCAGAGGAACTTGCAGCCGAAAAATCGACGGCATCTCAGAACTGTAGACCGGTGTACAGTCATGGGCGGAGCTACAGGGTGGTCCCTGTGGGCCGCGGATCACCCTTTGCTCGGTCCAACCAAAGCCCATTGATAGAGTCCGCGCTGAAGAATTCAGCATGTATGTCGCTTGACACTTGGCCTTCTGCGTTCTGCCTTCAGCCATAGCCCATCGCGAGAGACCGAGAGTTCGCGTGGCCGCGTATTCGCGTTAGACTGCGCCCGTTCGTATTCTTCTCCGTGCGGCCGTGCAAGGTACATAGACTTACTGAATTTTACCCTAATGATTTTTCAAGCTCTGACCTTCTAAGACTCGACTTGCAACTTGAAATCTTTATTGATGACATGAGAAAAGATGAAATGTTCAAAGGCCTAAACAATCTTGTTGACCTCTCAGTAAAACTTGTTGAAACAAAGAGGGATAAAGTTTATCATTGGGTCTATTTACTTATCAAATTGGTATTGCTTCTACCGGTGGCTGCCGCAAGTGTTGAAAGAATATTTTCTGCAATGACCTTTATCAAGAATAAGTTGAGAAATAAGATGGGTGATAGCCTTCTGGATGATTGTCTAGTCACTTTTATTGAGCGGGATATCTTCTTACAATTGAGTGAAGAAGAGATCATCAATATTTTCATGGCTATTAGAAGGCGCAGGCCTGACAAGAAGAAGTAGTGACGTAATGTTCTTCAACTATTATGGGTATGTAATATTTCAATTCTATATTAAGAAAGCTATATTCGTCTATTTTATGAAGTTCATATGTCTTTTTTACCTTAATTGCATTTCGTAATTCATATACTTGTGTACCGACATGTTAAATTTATAGCGGTTAAATAAATTTTAAACAATGAACCACCATAGCTACAAATCCTAACTACACCACTGTGTACAGTCATGGCGTCGGTCTGGCGCCGGTAGGAGAAGGGAAGCATAGGCCGCCGCTTCGCCGGCGCCGGTGGTGACGGAACCACACCGCGATGGCCACGGCACTCGTATGGCTCAAGTCTCAATTTTTTTTTCAGTGCCAGCAACAGTGGGTGGAGACGCAGAACTGAACAGAACGGTCTATGCATCGACTTTTTCCTTGTTCTGTTGCACCAATCTTTTGTTGTGCAAGTTGAATGTCTACAAAAAAAATTCATATTATTCTAATCAATATTATTAGGATTAGTTTGCTCTGTCCACATCATTGGCTCCACCTCTATGTCGTGTGTCATGCATCGGGTAAAGATCTGTTTTTTTTTGTTAGAAATTTTTTAAGGTGATGGAATTTATTTTTCTTGGTAAATTGTTTTTTGTTATTATTAGAGACTTTTAGAGAAATTTAAAAAGAGTTAAGAGGGACATATGAACCTTTAACACTATTAACTCTCTTTTTTTTTTAAGAAGTAGGATACAGTTAACCGTACAAAGACAATGCCTGAGCCTTGACCGATGGGCTCTGAACTGATGCAGCCTGCGGTCGTTATTGCTACTCTTTTTTTCCTTCGCAGAATTGTCGCTATTGCTGAGCTGCCTCACAGTATAAAAATATATAAGATCTATGCATTTTGACTCGGTGGAGGAGATGCACAACTGAACAGAACGGTCTATGCATTGACTTTTCCTTCTTCTGTTGCACCTTTCTTTTCTTGTATACACAATTAACCGTACAAAGATGATGCCTGAGCCTTGACCGATGGGCTCTGATGCAGCCTGCGGTCGTTATTGCTATTTTTTTTCCTTTGCAGAATTTGTCGCTATTGTTGAGCTGCCTCACAGTACATAAATTTCTTTTAAACTATAACTTATGATTTAAATTATTAAATTTTACCTATTCGTAAGAGGTGGTATATAAAAAAATAGTCGCATATGATTTTATTGGTATAGCTAAACTCAGAATACTTTATACTATAATTTTTTATTGATTCCATCAGAAAAAGACATACCGATTAAAAGCTAATTATTATAGTATAAATTATAAGCCTCATATGATTAGAGCAAGGCTAATAATACAGTCTTTAGTTGACTGTATGGACACTTACAGCCCACTTATCAGCCCATTCATGTAGTAGTTTACAGCCAACTGAAGGCTGTATGACACACCCCTTTCTCTCACAAAGTTTCTTGGTTCTTGTGCTTCAGCTGGCTATAAACTTACAGCCCACCTCTCTTCTCTCTCCTCCACCTCAGCATACAACCTACTAACAGTCTCTTAGGCCCCGTTTGGCACGGCTCCACTTCACAAGTGGAGCTGTTTTTTTTTACTTCACAAGTGGAGCCGGGAGAAGTTACTTTTTTCAGCTCCTTGGGTGGAGCTACTTTTGTCTCAGCAGGTTTTAAGGAACTCCTTAAGTGGAGCTATTTTGCTTTACCCCGTTTGGCACAAAATAGCTTCAAAGAGCTAGTGGTGGAGCTATACCAAACGGGGCCTTATTATACTTGCTCCTAGCCGAAACGATGGCAGTCTTCTTCGACGGTTAGGCTGCACATCAGTACATATCACATACCCCATCGATAGGCTTTGTTTTCTTCCTTAGTTTGGGCAAGATAGCGGTGTATACATCCATTATTATTGCAAGGTTCAAGAAGCCTATAGTAGTAGCATGGCCACCACCATGGCGGTGGCGGAGGAGACCCAGGTGGGCGACCTGCCGGAAAGCTGCCTGGCGCACGTGATCGCGCTCACCTCCCCTCGTGACGCCTGCCGCTGCGCCGCCGTGTCCCCGCCCTTCCGCGCCGCCGCCGAGTCCGACGCCGTCTGGGACCGGTTCCTCCCGCCCGACTACCGCGCCATCCTGGCCTCTGCGTCGTCGCCGCAGGCTCCCGGCTCCGATCCAGCGTGCTCCGGCCGGCCTTCGTCCAAGAAGGACGTCTACCTCGGCCTCTCCGACAACGCCGTCCTCGTCGACGACGGCAAGGTGGTGCGTAATATCGTCAACCTGTACATTCGCATCGCATGAGCGTTGCGTGCGATGGTCAGTACTGATCATTTGAGACGCGTATATATGTCTGATCGAAGCAGAGGGTGTGGCTGGAGAAGGGGAGCGGCGCCAAGTGCTTCATGCTGTCGGCGAGGAAGCTGAGCCTGCCATGGGAGGACGGCGAGTTCAGCTGGAGATGGACGCCTCACCCTCTCTCCAGGTACACAATACATCATCTTCTTCTTCTTCTTCTTAAACATTAGTTTCCTGCATACATATCATGCACCTGGCCCGCTGTTCATAGCTATCTCCAATGTATCTATTCTAGGACCAAGCAAAACAAAACTTAATTGCCATCTCTGATCTCTCGCACGCAATCTGATCATTCAAAAACAATCGATCATGGAGTAGTTTGTTGATCAGTTAATTATCGCATGACCGACCAATCGATCCGCTTTTTTTCTCTCTTTTGAAACATCAACCTTGCTAGCGATATCTTTGTTTCGTTGCATCGGGTACTCCTCTCCATTGCAAGCTCTGCAGAGGGGCAGCTTAGATTCGCTTACTTTTACTGTTGATCTCCTCCGGCCCCGTGGGTCACGAGCGTCAGCTGAAAAGATATCGCCGCATCAGCTTTGATCGCTTCCAAGTAATTGACCAAGATCCAAACCGAGACTTTTCGCCCATGCTTTTCTTGTTAGCCCAGTTGTTGATTACGACCATCAACTACTCTGATCTCAATAGTCATAAATTGTTTACCATCGTGTTTTTCCGATTTGCACGTTACGAGTACTCCGTCGTTTTGCACGTATTTATAACTGAGTTCCAGCAAATTACGAGCACTCGAGACTTCGATCGTAAACACCTGTGACTTTGACCACGACCACTATGCCGCCTCTTTGATACTCCAATTACTTGTAATCTTTCGAATACTTGAGTCTTCCCTGGTCCTCGCATCTTCAAGTATGGCGTTGACAACACCATGAGCCTGGTAGATGCACAAGATAAAAAACACGAACACCGACGTTTCTCTTTATTTCTCTCCCTCTCGTTTTTCTTCTTCTTTTACTTCATTTCTCTTTTTCTTCCGAACACAACCAATTGCACTGCTTTCCTCGTTAAATTGCTCTACTACTTATATGCAATACACTGATTATAAAACGGACTGTACCACCAACTCGGTTTCTTACTCAATCCTCTACTCATATACTTGTATACAGACACAACTCGTACATGACAAACTGACTCAGATATTATTAGCAACAAATGAAACAACATTATTTTCAACAATCACCCCTTAATATTGTTTCTTCACCTTGATCACGCTGATCTTCTTTCACTCCCACACTTGTGTGGCAACTTGATTTAACAGCACCTGCTCGATCACTTTCTACTGCGCTTCCACACCTAGTGCTCTCGTCAGCTTGTACTTGCTCCTGAAGCTCTGCCTGCCTTTCTGCTCCCTTCGTCTTCCACAATTGTCGCACTGGCATCCACACATGCACGCTCTTCCTCCACTGGCATTGCGGGTGACATCTTCCTCTTGAGTGTGAGACTGTTGCAAGCTCGTGGAAACTTCTTCTACCATCTGTGTGCTTATGGGACTCATTGCCTGGTTGTCCCAAGCCATTGCTCATTGTGCCTGACACACGCATGCGGGGCCTGCCTAGATCACTGCTTTCCACACCACATGTAACGAAAATTTTCCTTACTCAAAAATTTTCTTTTGCTCTGTATCTCGCAGGGATGCGGCACCCTTTTCCTTTGGTGGAACCCGCTGGTCCCCGTGATGTGTGCTAACGCTGCTTGGTCTAGTGACGCTTCGTCTCATCATGGGTCACCGCTAATGTGACACACCCAGATGCCTGGGATGACTCGAGACGCCTCCTGCACCCTACATGGTCGAAACCTTTTGAGCATATGCGCACCCCTTGTGCATCCGATATGCTCTTCATGCACACCCCCCGTACGTGGAATGCACGCCTTGACCCAAGCCTCCACCTGTAGCGTGCTGCTACGCATAGGGTTTGCCTCACCCTCCAAGGCCTCCTATGCCTATTGCATGAGTGTCGGCACCTTCCACGCCAGCTGCGTGTCGTCCCTGGGATTTGCACTCGTGTGGCTTGCCGCCTGGCTCCTCCAAGCTACTCTTCAGACAAACCAATTTACAAGTTTTCAAATAAATTCTGTATAACCGATTTAGGGATCTTTTCACCTTCATCAACAGCTCTTCGTTCTTGTCATAGACATGCAAGAGCTTATCCTGCAGCACCACCCTACACCCCTTTTTTTGTTATTTGCCCAAGACTAAGTATGTTGTTATATAGACTTGGTATAAAATAAATTTCAGTCAATAGCTTCTTATCGCCATTCTTGCATTGCAACAACATCGATCCTTTGCCTTTTATCCATACCATGGAGTCGTTGTCAAACTTGACTTTACCCAAAATCATCTTGTCGAGCTAATGGAACATGGAGCGATCTCCCGCCATATGATTGCATGCTCCATTATCTAAGTACCATTAATCTGTGTGATCGTCGTTGCCTTCCTCCGTGTGTAGTTCAGGAACTATGTTCTTCTCGTTTAACATCACTATACCTGGCATCTCTTCAACACATAAGGAAAGAAGTAATGTTGGTTCATCGTCCTCCTCGACTTTGGTGAGGTTTACCTTCTCATCCTTCTTCTTACTTCGACAATCCGAGGTGTAGTGCCTATAATTATCGCAATTAAAATACTTTATGTGGTTGTAGCCCTTCGACACGTAGTGCCTATATTCATCACATTCAAAGCACTTGATATGTGACTTATCACAAGATCTGTCACCACTGCCTTGTTTGCGGTGCGTCCCCGACCACTCTCGTGACGTCCTCCTCTCTCGACGCTACTAGAGCCCTCCCTCTTTGTCTTCAAGTTCCTTGCTTCCTACTTGGTTTGGGTAAATATAAGTTGATCTCCCTCAATCTTTGAGTGTGTTGACCCTTGATCCCTTCCTCGAAGGTTTTGAGGTGGCCGATCACCTTCGTGAGTGACATCGTTGCGACATTGCCGAATTATTCGATTGTTTTGATAATCTAGAGGAATTGATCTAGCATCAAGCTGAACAGTTTTTTGACAACATTGCTCTCTTCCAGCTCTATGCCGAGTGAACGGATCTCACCCACTAGTGTGGTGAGTCTCATGGAGTACTCAGCGATCGTCTCTGAGTCTCCCATCTGCAACTTGCCCAGTTACCATTTTAGCACTTAAGTGTGTGCCTTCTTGAAACAATCTTCGCCTACTTGCATCTCCCTGAGTGTGTTCTAGACTTCTTTCGTCATCTCCTTCTCTGCGATTGACATCATCACGTCGTCTGATACCGCTTGCAAGATGGCCACCATCGTGCCTTGATCCTTGTCCCCGTCTTCGTCTCCATCTTCGATCACTAGCCATGCCCCTAGCGAACGCAAGATTATCTTCATCTTGATGGCTCATACACCATAATTCATTTCACTCAACATCGGGTATTGGATTGGGATCGAGATGCTTCTTGCCGTCGGCTTAACAATCACGCCTGACTTTGATGAATCGAGCTCGTTGCCCATGGTCTTGACGAGCACATCTGCCTTCAATAGATCACCTGCGTTGCCGCCCATTGCTTCGCCAAACTAGGCTCTGATACCAATTGTTGGCCCAGTTATGGATTACGACAACCAAGTACTCGAACTTAGTAGTCGTAAATCATTTACGACTACGTCTTCCTGATTTGCATGTACTCGTAACCTTGTTACAAGTACTCCTTCTGAGTGCTTTGCACGTACTCATAACCGAGTTCCAGTGAATTACGAGTACTTGAGACTTTGATTGAAAACACCTGCACCTTTAACCACGACCACTCTACCACCTCTTCGAGTACTCCAATTACTCGTAATCTTTTGAATACTCGAGTCTCCTCTGTTCCTCACATCTTCGAGTATGGCATTGACAACACGATGCGCCTGGTAGATGCACAAGATAATATATGTAAACACCGATTATTTTCCTGGGAGCCAAAACACCTCCGCTTTTCTCTTTATTTCTCTCCCTCTCATTTTTCTTCTTCATTTACTTCTTTTCTCTTTTTCTTCCGATCACAACCAATCACACTGCTTGTCTTGTTACATTGTTCTACTACTTATACTCAATACACTGACTACAAAATAGGCTCTACCACCGGCTTGGTTTCTTACTCCATCCTCTACTCGTATATTTGTATACGGGCATAACTCGGCATAACTCATATACGACAAACCGACACGGATACTTCTAGCAACAAAGGAAATAAGATTATTTCCAACATTTCTTGTGGCACACGTACACATGTATTCGTCCCTGTCTTGGACCGACTAATTTCGATCGATTACCGCAACAAATCGGTATAATATTTTTGGGTTTGGCTTATGACTTTTGGGCTGTTCATGAGAGAGAGTATGGAGTAATAGAAACTCGCATGTGGTTTTAGCCAATACAAATTAAGTAGCTACAATATGTACTACAATCAAGTTGTAGATCCCATCTTGAAAATATATTCTATTTAAAAATTAGTTACTATAAAAAAAACAAAAAAACGTCTTTTAAAAACTGAAAAAAAAGACCCATCAATTGTGCTTCAGGCAAAGCTCGTAAGCTTAACCTGGCCGTGGAAAACTGGTAGAAATTACTTCAGGCTAGCGCTGGGTAGATGCAACCACTAGCGACTACTAGTACTAAAATATTAATGGAGTAGGTGTTTTATTTGGTTGGAGTTTTTTTTTATTTTTAGCTGAAATTGAATATTAACGAACGAAAGAAGTAGTCTTTTAGAATAAAATTTAAAAAAATAGCTTTTGAAAGATGCAGATGCGGAGGCCAGCCAACGATTTTTGGAAGCGACTTGAAAAATCAGCTTGTAAAAGTAGTTCAAAGAAATCATTTTTAAAAATTAAGATATTTAAATCGACTTTTAACTTCTCCAACAAAGGCAGAAGTCCATTTGAACACCCTAGTGTGTGGCAGGCACGGACAGTGAGGCTGCAGTAGCAAGTTAAGAAACAATTCTACGCCCCTTCGTCTCTTTCGCGCGTTTGATTCGTCGACATGTCGCCATTGACAAACTGTTACTGTCCCTGCGTCTCAACATCGAAAAAAAACTTGTAGTAGTAGAAGTATTTGATGCCTACTTGAAAAAAAAATGTTTTTGCTTGGTCAGGTTTGGAGAGTTGGCCCAGCTGGTAGACTGCACGTGCCTGGACATCTACAGCCGGCTCCCGGCCGCCGCGCTGACGCCGGCGACCGCCTACTCCGCGTACCTGGTGTTCGGCACGGCGGACGGCCACCGCGGCCTGAGCTTCCCGGACCAGGAGACGACGGTGGCCGTGGGCGGCCGCGTGGTGGCGCGCCACGCCGTGTGCCTCCTGCCCGACGACGCCGAGGCGCGCAAGTTCAGGGGAGTCGACTTGGGTGACGGGGACGGTGGGCCCAGGCGGCCAACGAGGCGGGACGACGGGTGGGCGGAGGTGGAGATGGGGCGGCTGCGGGCCGACGAGGGCGCCGTGGCCGTGGCGGCGGACGAGGAGGTGGTGGTGAGCTTCGAGGTTTTGGGGTGGTACCCCAAGCGCGGGCTCGTCGTCGAGGGCATCGAGTTCAGGCCCGTCTGATCATCTCGCCTCTGAATTCTAATCTGATCAACCTTGTCGATGTATGAACAGTTGATCGCGCGTTATACATGTGATCCTGAACTGGCTCGTCTTCTCGATGAGCCATATATATGCGCGTGCGTGCATGCACGGTTTGCAGTTTGTACATGCGCCCATCGTTGAATCCGCCGCCTTTGATGTGAAATATTTGGACATTTTCGTTTTGCAATATGTCCATGAACATTATTGTAAGCTACCATATATAATTAAGGTGGTAGTCTCAGGAGAGAGACTGCCACGTTATGTTCGATGCAGTTATCATCTGAGAATTTTTTGAAATAATCTTTTTTTTACTTGAAAATATATAATTATATCTGTGTTTTCTTTTTTTTTTTACAAAAGTAACCCTTATAGCTCAACTGTTAGGCGAATGGACCCTGTCGGCTGTCGCCTAATGGCTGAGTGACACGCGGGCAGTAGCTCTACTATTGAGTGACAGGGATATAGTCGCCCCGTTGAGTGACAGCACCTCCTGTCACCTAATAGTTCGGCGACTGAAGCCCATAGTAAATAATCTACTTTTTATTCGGATATGAGATTGAACAGCCTCTGTTGATGGTGTTGTTAGATTATAAAGTAGTGCTATATAATAGTTAAGGATATTTTAGGTACTCCATTGTATGTCATATGGTAAAAAGTTAGTGTTTGAGCTCTTAATTTGTAAATAAATATAGAAGATTTTGAGTATCAATTTCATTGTCACGGTTCGGAATTCTTGGATGGAAAAAAATAATGCATACAAATCGTGATGTACAATGCAAATACAATAGAAGGTATACAAGTGATGAAATATTCTGACCAAAGATAAGTTGAGAGACAAGGAATATGTAATATATTAGAGTTCCTGAACCGACGCACATACGATGTGGATACATGGCATAGTGCTTCCGGTAATTGCTTAAGTAAATATTGATACTACTACAGTACACTGTGACAGAAGCATCCGACTAATGCCAGAATACATGCATGTGCATAAAGGAACAATATAGCCGGTAGGGGATTGCTACGGAATGCCTCGACCTACTGTATAGATCGCGGCTATTCACCCTTCCTTATGAGCTCGGCGTTGTACTCGTCGCCCGTCGCCCGTCGCCTTGACTGTAGTTCACGGTTTCTCTCACACTCCTCTTCACGAGCCTCGCACTTCCTACATCTGCATGCCTCGAGATGAGCTTAAGTCTCCCATCGGATACGGTCACTACGCTCTTCCATTCTCTCGTGGGTGGATCTTTCGGTCGATCCAACTGTGGTAGGCACATAGCGGATCCAGAGACTACGAGTAAACGAGAGAGAATGTTAGTGCGCACTTGCAAAGAAAAATATTACAGGAATAAGTTATAGTAGGTCCTTACAGGCTGCCGGTAGCGGCTCGTGTCCCAACGGTGATTGGGATACTTCCATGCGTAGTTTACGCAACCCCAGTAGCGCATGCCGAGGCTAAGCCGCTGCTTGGACTTGAAGAACTTGCATCTATTCCTGCACCAACAGATGGGTGGCGTCTCCCCCTCAGGCAGTTCTTGCAGCGAGTACTCGGTTGGAATGTTGAGGTAGGAGTTGTTACTACGGAGGGGTCATTGAGGTGAGGTGTCCTTTTGGCACACTCCATTAGTTTGTCGCGGGCTACAGTATCCCTTGCGAGCCTGCGGTTCTCATCCTACTGGTTCTCTATTTGAGCGAGGTATTGCTGTAGTTGTGATGCAGGAGTACCCCATTGGGGTAGTACTTAAGTAGTGGTGCGGATCGACGGAGGTGGTTGGAGCATAATTTGGCTGAAGCAAATTTGGCGTCCTCGATGTAGCGGTTCTGGTGAGGAACCGTACTGTAGCCTTGCACATGTCGCTATGCAAAGCTACGTCATTAGGTCATGTCGTAGCACAAAACTGTCTTGTTGGGTCACGTCGTGCTTTACAGATGCGTACTTACACTCTCTCTTCATCCAGCAAGTACTTACACATGGTGTATTCATGATATCTCAAACTAAACTTCCGGATAATCACTACTCTTACGACGAGCTTTTCTAACACCTTCTAGTGCCTTCCCTACAAGCTCCATAAAATGCTGGTCTGTTAGTTATTTTGAAAGTTGTACTTGAATATAATGACTACTCTATTGGTTATTTTGGATAGTACATTATTGAGCTCAAGTCAACACCATACAGACCTTCACGAACGGTGTCAACACTATAATGCACTTTCAATCTAGTGGGTACCGACATTGCTGATATCTACTTGCAAATATTTCTAATGTTGCAACTAGTCAAATCGCATAGCACGTTATGGAAGTACCGTTGTACTGTAATTTAGATTTCTACGGCCGTTCGCCTATCATGAACAATTACACTACCACATGGTTAAGATGTTGTTCATTCCCTAAGGCAGAGGCCACAATGGACGTGCTTGCCTCTTCATTGCGATTAATTTTTCCTCATAGTGTAACATTCAATTGCCCATTGAAACATCCTTGCATTGTTTTTTCTTTCATTTGTTCAAATTAAAAGGTTCCATTTTAATTTACGGGGACATATAATATGCTACGCTAGGGTGGCTTACTGACAAACATCCCGTCGATTAAAGCAAGTTACTGCATTTAAATTTGGATTTTCTACTGTACCCGTCGTTTATTATTATTTTACTGATGTTACAATATGTGGCCTTATCAATTCAGTGTATTACACATTTTGTTGTTCTTGAACAGGTACTGTTTATGCATGCATTTACATACATGTATTTATGTCAATTTATTTACATATATCCTATATAATTTCATATACGTGTGCATATATTTATAAATATATAACATATTGATTTTGTTCCCTAGCTGACCCATTAGTCTTGGCCCAGTATCGATCCACTCTCTCTCTCTCTCTCTCTCTCTCTCTTCCCTTTATCTATCTCAACCCCTCCTCATTCGCACTGACACCACTCCTTTTCCTCTCTCCCAATACATATTGACTCCCTATATGCTCCCACGCAATCTGACATTGCTCTTCTCTGTCTACCCGATCTCTCTTCTACTCTAAATAATTTCTAATAGATTTGGAGAATTTACATGACATTGACAAAATTAATTAAGTAATTAAGTACGTGACATAATGATTTAAATGGCAATATATCAGTTTTAATGGTACACATGAATTTTTAATGTACTTACGACATTCATAATTAATCATAAATGTTATCTACTAATGTTTTGCATTTTAATGTGACTACCAAAATTTTTCACAACACTTTAATATGCCACGAAATTCTCACAGTTAAATATTCGTAATGAAATAAATTAATTATATGTGCGCTTCTCCTCCCTTTTCTTTTCTTTTCTTTCTACTCTCTTCTTGTTTTTCTTTCCAGCCATCTAACTGAAATTATACTATTTTTTCTCTAACCATTATTTTCTATGGATGCTAGTTATACTATTTTGTACAACAAACAAACTATTTATTTACTACAAAAATATATACTAAACATAAATTTTTTTACCTTACTGATGATTCTCTCGTAGAAGTAGCTAAACTTCTTCCTCTCCCTCTCCTCTTCTCCTTCTTCCACTCCTCTTCTCTCCTCTCTTTTTTCTTTCTTTCCTCTCCTCTCTTCTCTTTCTTTCGCTCAGCGTTAGCGCACTCGCTCAGGCACCCGAGTTATAAAGGGCATCTAGTCACCGAATGGTTGAGCGACTGGAGGCTCTGTCGCTGAACGGTTGGGCGACAACACCTATCATCCAACCGTTGGGCGACTGCACTTATGTGGCCGAATGGTTGGGTGATTGCTTGTGTGTCGCTTGGCTGTTAGACGATAGGGTCCAGTCGCCCACTGATTAGACGACAAGGGGTTACTTTTGTAAAAAAAATAAAAATAAAAATGTATGTATGATTTTGTATTTTTGAATAAAAAGAATTATTTTTATAAAAATTCTATCATCCGAAAACTCAAGCTCCAAGGCATGGTATTGGCTGCCACGTTGACCCCATGTGTTCCAGTTGGTGCTACAATAAAAGCAGTATTCGTATTTACTTTTGCTTATGATTTTTTTTACGGTGTCTTGTTTTATAGTTTTTGACTAAAAATGAATAGTAGTGATAAAAAATGGCTTTTAAAAGAATAGGATAAGTGGTAGAAAATGTGCGTGACGTGATGGGATCGAGAGGAGTAGAGTGCGTGATGCATCTATAACTCCTGTCTTATCTCCGAAACGAAACGGTAGCGAGAGAAATGAAGAACCTGCTTCGAGAAGCTGTGTACTCATATTGATTTTTGGTTTTTTCAAATAAAAACTAAAAACAGAAATCAATGCAAACTCCGTGTCCGTCTAGCTTCTCGGGCTAGGACCACGGCGTATCATTTAGCTTCTATCTCTATGTGCTAATTATGTGCTAATTACGATGTCATCTGTTTTTATGTGAATGGCTGAGAAGGAAATCCATTATGGAGAGAGTATTGATGATGTTCTAGAAGGTCAACGCTTTGCAAATTGAGCTGGTTTAAGGGCATCTCCAATGGTAATAGCTAGTACTAGCTATATAGTCAGCTGACGTGGAGGTGAGAGACAAAAGCAAAGACTATTTTATACTGTTGGACCCACATGCTCCTCTCTCATGTTCTTGGACTACGTGAAATAGATCAGCTATTTGCTCGTCGCTAGTGACTACTCTCTCTCCTACTTTTTCCTTGCCACATCAGATCTAGCTAACTAAATAGCCAACTGTTGGAGACGCCCTAACTGATCTTCCTGGATGAGCAAATCGGAGTATTAAATTAACCAAGTCGAGTCTAGTTAGTGTTTGGAAAGAGTCTGGTAATTGGTGTTGTTGGAGCAATGAAACGAGCAGCCGGGCCGGGTGTGGAAAATAGAAAGCGCACGGAATGTGGCATGGCTGCTATCGCTCTGTATACACCAACACAGCTACTAGATAACTAACTAACCAAGCACAAGCCATTAGGAGCGACAACGGGGAGAGATCTCGCTTGTTTCAGCTTTAATTTTTAGCTTTAATTTATTTTTTATTATTTCTAAATTTTATTATTTTCTAGCTTTCTTGAGCTTTTTTTGGTTCTTTTTTTTTTGCCCGTTTTCATTTACATTGTCTATGATGGGTTAACCTATTTTTCTATTTTTTTTAAAATTTTTTAATTTAATTTTAAAATTTCAACCATAAGATACTGTAGCTAGCTGAAATTTTAGCTACAGTGTAATTTCAGACAGCTACAATAAAATTTCAACCATAAGATACTTTTTTAGTCCAAATAAGCGGCACCAGAATATGGTTGGATAACATTTTATCATATTTATTTCTATATTTTTTCGGATGCGGATATGAATATGGATATTTTGGATATGAATACAAATATGAATAATGTCAAATACAAAATAGAGCTAATACGAATAGAATCGAATATAAAACATGAAAACTCTTTAAACTGTATGCACAAAATGAATAAAAGCCATAACTAGTTTATTTGTTCTAAATATTCATGAAGAACATTTATGAATTCTTCATATAGGCTAAGGTTCCTTCTCTAACTATATATGTTAATGTATGATAGGCTACCAAAGTATTTTGTAAATATGATGGGCTGAAATAGAGGATGTACACTGTGGATATAGAACTCCTGAATATCTGGATCCGTATTCGTATTCGACGGATAGTGAGCTAACAAATTCGTCGTTGCTTCCGATCCGATACTATTCGAACCAACATAATCTGTATTTTGAGAATTGTTTGAATCGATCAAAAACTATCCAAAATGCTAATCCAAATAGTAATCTGTATTCAAAAACTGTTCGGATCCACCGAAATCTATCCGATCCGCCAATCCAAATAGTTTGACTTGCTATAATGCTTTTATGAATCTGTGAGAACCAGTTGCACCTGTTCAGACGAAAAACACACACGTACTAAGCATACTTGTTTGACTTGTTTTTTTTAAGGGAAAGGGAGCTTGTTTGACTTGCTGTGCAATTGTGTTTGCGAATCGGTCAAGTTGGGCCCGAAAATGTCATATTCCAATGTGACGTGACTTTTGATTTTTAGCTAAAATTATACTGTAGCGCATGTCAGTTTTTTCTTATATATTCAATTAAAGAAAAATAAAAAATATTATTACATCTTCACAGATAATACAAAGAAAAAAGAGAAAAAGAAAATAATAGTATTTTTTTATTTTGCAGAGATAAATGATATATCTTCACAGAAAAATACTACTAAGAAGTCAATTTGTTTCAAATAAGTTATGGCTGATTGGAAAAAGGCAATGCCTGCCTGGAGGCCTGTAACACCAAGGCCACACTTGCCAATAGAAAAAGGACATCACAGGCCCAATTGATGGCCCAGCAAACTTGCTCGATGCAACAGAGATTCCGTCCCAAGTCACCTCGCAGGCCCATGTTAAACGTTGTCGGCCCACGGGAGGAGACACTGCGGCGGCCCAATCGGTTTGTGACATACGGGCCAAGTTTCTGTCTGGGCCTGCATGTCGGCGGCGCCGGGGCCCAAGGATCGGAAACAAATACGAATTATCGCCGTATTCCATAGCCATGAATATGGTATGAAATTTTCCGTCTGTTAACAATTTTTTCTCTTATTTATATTTATATATAAATTTATATAAAAATATGGTTGAAAATATAGTATAGATTTTTTAATCTTAAATGCTATATCATCTGAACTATCATCGCATATTTTGAGTTTGTTTCAAATTGATGTGAATTCCTGCTCATTTAGCTGAAATAAAAAAAGTTAGAATGATTAAAATTAATCGTACGAGGATAAATTGTATTTAGTATCTTCATATTATATATAGGTTACGTGGATATTTGGATCTGATTGAATTGAGTATATATTCGATTTAGATTTGTAATGATATTTGACTTGTATTCATGATTTGTACTCATTCGTTGGAAAAATACGAATACCAACGTGGTTTCCACAAAACCCTAGCCGCCCGCCTCCAAAGCCGAACGCGACCGTTCTCATCCACTGCTGCTGCCACCTCTTGACTCGACTAACCCGCACGCCTCATCCCATCGCCGCCGCATCCATGGACGCATCGTCGGCCTCTGACGCCGCGGCAGCCTTGGCGGTCGCGATGTCCTCCCCCGCCGGTGCCGCCGAGGACCTCGCGAGGGGCGTGGAGCAAATATGGAGAGACTAATTGCCGAGATGTTGAAGAAAGAACACTCAGTTTTTCCGCCTGTTTAGATGTGACAATCTGTTTATATATTATCTTTGTTCCTAAGTTAAGTTACCACAGTCTTCCTCATATCACTTGATATACGGATATATACAGACGGATATCACTTATCCCGTATCCTATTCCATATTTTTTTTCTTGGAGTCGGAGTCAAACACGGATAATGCCGGATATCTATTTCTCCATTCTGTATCCATTCCATAATCGTTCAAACAGTTGGTCGGACATAAATTATCTATTTTTTTTTGCACAGAACATTGGACAATATGATACAATCAGTGCAAACATGGAGAGACTAATTACTGATATGTTGAAGGAAGAACACTCAATACTCCCGTTTGTTTAGATGTGATAATCTATCTATATGTTATCTTGTTTCTAGGTGAAGTCATATTCTCGGAGTCGGACACGGATATCGCTTGATACCTATCTACCTCTTCCGTATTTGTTCCGCAAGATTTTGGCCGGTCGGACAGATGAAAGTTATTTGCTCTATTTGCACCCTAGGTATGACTGGTGCTGATCAATATTTTAGACCGGTATGGTATTAGACTTATTACGTAACAGCCGGCACCCAAACGGTACTGAAAAGTCTGATTAAACTCGTAAAGTGGAGAAAGGTTCCGTAAGGGACCGTAGTGCTAAAACAAAGAAAAAAAAACCCACAAAAAAAAAACCTCTGTGTTCGTTTGTCCGATAAATTCCCAGGAGTGTCTCAATTCTTCCCCTCCGGTACCTCCCAATAAAACGCCACCGTCCCACCCGCCGGAGCCGGCCGCCGCGATGCCTCAAGATTCGCGCCCAGCCGGGATGCGCCTCTTCGGCGTCACCATCGCGCCGGCGCCGGCGCCGGAGGTGGATCCCCCCGACCGGGATCCGAGCCCGAACCCGCCGGTGGCGGTGAGGGAGGACGTGATGCGCAAGTGTAAGAGCATGGGCAACCTCGCCGCCGCCGCCTCCGCCGGAGACGCTGGAGGCGCCGGCGACGGGTACCTGTCCGATGGCGGACTGCTGCAGTCGTCCGGGAAGCGGCGGAGGGCGCAGGAGAGGAAGAAAGGTGCCCACCTTTTCCCTCTTCTCCCCTCTTTCTTTCTGCTTAAAAATCTCTCCTTTGATGCATAGACATGTACAAATGCGCTAAGATCTGGTGATTAATGGTCTTGTTTCCGTGGTAGAAATGTTTTGTTTGATCCTAGCATGTTTGGATGTAGAAAGGCGCGACGCGACCTTGTTTAGTTTTCTTTTACATTTCCTGGATTGGCTGGACGAAGAAATGCTGTTCCTTTGTATCTGTGCATGCATTAGTAGGGAGACCTAGCAAGGATTGGCTTCATTTGTTGCAGAATCTATTGATTTAGGTGCGCTGAGGTGGTAGATTTGTGATACCGCGGATGGTTTGTACGTCGAAATAGGAAAATTATTCCCTTGTTTTGTGCTTGTGTTGTAGCTTAGCTTGCATGTACCATCCGTTTCAAAGTTCTTTGCGTCTTGATTCATTGAATACGTAATACACAAACCTCCTTTGTTATTGTTTTGAGCTTTGTTTGAGTATAGCCTCCATTTGGCTGTTCTTGCATGTTGGTTCATTGAATCCAGCTTTGTACGTAGCCTCCATTCTGCAAGTGTTCGCATAGCGATTCTTTTGGATTTGATCCAATGATGTGGACTGGTTGGTTGTTTTCTTCCATAATAGCTTTTGGTTTGGCAGTATAGTACTATAGTCTGATGGATGGTTGGGAAATATTGAACTGATCAGAGAGTCCCTGGTTGGAATTTGTATTTGTATTGACATTTTGGGATGTACATCATTTCAATCATATAAGGATTAAGGACCAGGTATGAGCTTGCCTTTTAGTCATCCAAGACAGGAGGTCGAATAAGACAGTCATGAGACCTATGCTTGATTAACGTCATGCTGTGTGGCCACGTCAAGGCAGTGCATTGCTTGCGTACTTGTATTTACACCATCACAGGCTTAATAAAAGTTTTGATATGTCAGATCCGGTGAATGTTGTGGAATTAGAGATAGGATGGATTCTTGTTATATTGTGCTCAGAAAAGACAAGGTCCTTGTCTTTTGTAGGGGAAAGTGTTAGACGTATGCTGCTGAATGCCTGTGCCAGATTGGCTCATATACTGTTAACCAGACAAAAATATCGATGGTCTTCATTCCACTTGTCTTCAGGGACACAATTGTTCTATTAGTTGAATCCTCTAATGCCTGCATCGCACTGATGCATGCAGCCTTACTTCATTCCATCTTGTGCAATGGTGCTTTCTCATAATGCATGAGTTACAAGATTAGGTTAAGAAATTTTGTAGGGCCTCATTTTCCTAGTGACCAAGGTGATATAATGATACCAACACAGAATATTATTGACTGCCTGCAGTTATTGTTATATTTGATCGGTTATTAAAATTGCTAGTCTGATTTATCTTCGATATATATTGGACCAACTATTCTGCATGCATGCGTACCTAGTGACTGTTCAGATGGAAATAAAATTTAAAACCAACTAGATACTTATTTATCAACATAGTTTCTAATTTTGTACTAGTTGACTATAATCTTTCCATATTAAAACAACAGTTTATACTTTGGAATGGTATCCTGCAATGTTCCTAAGCAAAGCATGGCACCACGCTTGGGAGTTGAGGGAGGCTTTTGCTTGATAGACTCGAATGAATGACGAAGTAATTCATATAGATCTGTACTTACTCCTTATATAAAACTTTTACTAATGAAGACTTAGATACAACCTCTATTTGGATGCTGATAATACAACTGTAATAGCCTCAAATATCAGATGAGTGTAAATAGAAAAATATGAGAATATAAGCAATGGGACATTACAAAAATGATTTCGTAATATTCTTTGAGCCTGTTTTTTTGGGCTGCGGCTTTTGGCTATAGCTTATTAGTTTAATGAATATCGATTGCTGAGAGAAGCCAAAAGCCGCTGAAAAGCCAAAAAGAACATGACCTTTGTGCCAGTAGGTAAGAAGGATGATGTAGAGTTGTTATCCAGGTTTTAGATTCTAGTAAAAGCTAGATTAAGGAATTGCTAAGAAAGAAGCTTTTAATGAATTTAAGAAATGTGTCACGAACCTTAGTTTATGATGGGGTAAATAAAGTATAGAAGAGGGCCGGGACAGTGCAGCTTGAAGGAGATGAGATACTAGAATAGGGAGAAATAGACCGTAGATGAGAGAAATACTAATTATTTCTTCTTGCTTTATCTCACAAGCTACAATTTGTAGCCTTTTATAGGGCTGAATTGGCTGGTCCCATAAGATTCAAACTCTATATCTAACACCAGTTTAGCTCAAACTCTTAAGGATAACTTCCTAATCAAACTAACATCATAACTGAAACAAACTAATAGACATTGTTGCTTGTGATTTGCGTTACCGTAATTCCTGTGCAGTTGCAGCCACCTGTGTGGCCCACACCCGTGACACTTGCATACTGTCATATCGATCTATTTGGTAGAACTTTAAGTACATGAAGAGGATGCCCCCAGGGGCGGAGCTAGAGAAAATTTGAGGGGGGTGCGGTACTTTCTTCATGCCATGTATATGTATACATACGGTAGCAGAAGAGGTGAAAGTTTAGAGGTTAGCACTGATTTTCCGATTTTTACGTGGGTGCGGTCGCACCCACAGTCTCCTACGTAGCTCCGCCCCTGGATGCCCCCACTCCACTATGATTAGTTGGTTACTGAAATTTGTTTGTAAAGAAGTAAAAGTTCCCTTACTGCATTTGTTTCCCTTGATGTTTTTGCTGGTTATTCACTTTTTCTGCAAATTCTTGTGTTATAGTTCCCTTTTAGACCATAGGAACCATTCTCAACTTTTATTGAAAGCAACAGAACCAAATAACGTCTTATAATTCTTTTGGCAAGGTTCTAGTGGTGAAGTGTTCTCATAGCTAACTCAAGAAGAGGTTTTACCATATTGAAGAACAGAATTAGAGAAATATGGATGTGTATCCGTTTTCTAACTACAGTTCTTGAATGCAGAACATCTTTTTGTATCTATTGCAATTCAGGTTATAGTTTTGTTGCCACTTTGCAGCTGTTCCTTGGACTGAAGAAGAGCATAGGACATTTCTTGCTGGTCTTGAAAAGCTAGGGAAGGGAGACTGGAGGGGTATAGCGAAAAATTTTGTTACTACCAGGACACCAACTCAAGTGGCCAGTCATGCTCAGAAATATTTTCTCAGACAAACTAACCCAAACAAGAAGAAGCGCAGATCTAGTCTTTTTGATATGATGGCCAGCGATCTGGTACTTCTACTTTATGCCAACATATGGAGTACTGCACTGACATTTGAACTTTGTTTCTAATCAATGATTTGTACACTTGTGAATGCAGTCACCAGCACCAAATTGCCCCATCTTACCACCATCAATGGCAAAAGTACATGAGATGGTTGCTATGACTAAACAACTCCAGAACAGCAGCTTGGTAAGTTTATGATTTCCACACTGTTTATTTTAACACACTGTTTCAGTACTGAATTTGATATGACAACCTCATTTTCAGGAAGGAGTCTCATCTTCAAACGCAGCTAATCTAGCACCTCAAGTTGCAAGAGATCTTCCTCCCCCAGTCCCATCTTTTAAGGCAACAAATGTAGATACAAGTCTCAGCAAAATGAATCACATGGTAATTCTAGTATGATACTATATTACTAACCGTTGTCAAAATATTAATCTACTCCAAAGTGAGGTCCTAAAAGACGGCTAGCAGGTCACTACTGGTTTTTCTTTGACATATTAGATACTAGATGTCTTACGACATGTTAGGTGGTAGATTTTCATATTGAGTTAGGATATTTTACATTTGAATTCAACTTTGTATTGTCCTTGGTATTGATTGACATGTATGATTACCAACTTTAGATTATCATATTGCGACTATATGGGCATATTTAGCTCAACATAAAGCCACAAGAAGTTATTCTGCTAATTGATCAGCAAAATAGTCACAGCCATATTATAGTTGCTGAAAGGATGAGTTGCGGGGAAAGTGTAGTTGTATTTCGGTGTTCACAACCAGGTTTGGGGCTCGGAATTGTAGGGCACATTTACTATTCGGTGCTCCCAGTTACCCTCCATTGAAGAACCATTTTAAGTCATCACCAAAATTTTGAGATTGTATGGGCAAAGTCACTAATCAACGCTAATCAACATACAAAAAATTCAAGTTCAAATTGGAAATAAACATGACCAAGCAAAAATATTCAATTGAAAAAACCATGAAAAAAAATAACCAGTAAAGAAAAATACTAAAAAACAAGTGACTGTTGAGTGAACTTTTGTCTTTTCTGTCACTTGTGTGTAGTATGACCTGCAATTTTGTTGGACGCTAGACCACCCTAATCCTTGCCTTTTTTAAACTTTTGTAGAATCTTTTGCGATGATTTGGATGGTCACTTGTCGGAGAGTGTTGGAGCATCGAATAGGTGGGCTGCACTGGATACCCCTAGGAGTTACAGACCTGTCCACACTTTTAACATAAACTTATTAGCCTAGTATATTAGCCCAACAAGTAACAACTAAAAAAATCCAGAATGATTCGGTTGGTACCATCACTGCTCCAAAGCTCAAAAAAACAATTGTTTCCAGAATAGCGGTCTCAAGTGCCAACACAATCATTCTGGTGGGAGTTTGTAGAGTTACTTTTAATATTGAAGCATATGTGCAAAAACATGAGCATTATGATAAAAAAACTGTAACTTATCTCAAGGTTATTTGGTGCCACAAGTGCCAGCAATAGTGCTACTAGAGGGGACTAGCTGGTATTGGGACAGTGGTCATAGGCAATTGCATGAGCAATTCTTGCTTTATTGGTTGGTGTATTTGGTACTGAGTGCCAATTACCACTACTACGATCTATGGTGTGGGCAACTGATATGAAGAACTTGGGCTTTTGTTCCTTCTTTTTCTAACATACCATGAAATGCTTATTTAGGCTCTGTTCTTTTCAGCTTATAAAAGCTGATTTTCGGTTTTTCTACAGTAACTAATTTTAAAACAGAGTATTTTTTTTTTCAAAATAGGGTCTACTAGTTAATTGTAGTACATACTGTACTGATTTCATTTATATCTACAAAAATCTTACGCGAGTTTCTGTTACTCTGTAATCTCTCGCACGAACAGCCCAAAAGCCAAAAGCCAAAAGCCGTAGCTAAAAGCCATAGGCCCTGTTCTTTTCAACTTCTAAAAGCTGCTTTTCGACTTTTCTACAGTAACTAGCTTTTAAATGGAAATTTTTTTAAGATAGAGTCTACTAGTTAATTGTAGTACATACTTTACTGACTTCATTTGCAAAAACCGTATGTGAGTTTCTGTTACTCTGTAATATCTCGTACAAACAGTCCAAAAGTCACAAGTCGCAGCCAAAAGCCACAAGCCGCAGCCAAAAAGAACAGGCCCTATTCTTTTGCTACGTTTTTTGTGCAACATTTGGAATGTTAGTAGCCGCTGCCATGCTTATCGATTAGCTAACCTTCATGCTTTCACCCCCCTTGTCAGGAGGGCTTCTCGAGGACACCTTTGCCGTTCAGACCAATTCCAATAATTTCTGAAGGGACATCTTCAACTCCCGCAACTGCCAACATAACAGCTCCGGCATTTCAAGCTAACCTGACTGCATGTACTACCGTATACCTGAGTCCGCAAAGTGATCCTTCACCATTTCCTCCTTCGAAGGCAGCGCCTTCAGCAGAGAAGAAGGATCTGGAGCTGACAGTTGCCCCCCCTTCCCAACAAACCATGACCAATATTTCTTCCCAGAATGCGGCAGGCGTTATTCAAGTCATTTAAACTAATAGTTTTTTTGGAGAGTTACTATGTTATTGACAGTGGACAAAATAAACCTTAACATTCTATTAGCGATACATCAATAAAATCATGAATTAAAGACAAATCATTGTCTATAACTTTGTATGCTTCCCTGATCATCTCATATTCTCATATCTGCTGCCTTCTGCTGTAGCCGCCCAAGTTCTTTCCCATGTAGATGCCAAGCTTATTTTCGCTGTTTTGATGTCACTTCCATATATGTTTTAGGAACTGGCATGTGCCTAACTGATCATTCACTGTGTTGGTATACCGGTTGGAATTGAGTGCAGTTCCGGAGCATGCATGGTTCTCTGCATTAGGCCCAGGCAGATGGTAGAGCATATTATCAGTGGAGAAAGTGAGTGAGGAAAAAGAGCAAAACAGAATGTTGTGGGGGCTGTAGCATAATTGGCTCTGCACCTGAGCCTCTCATGGGTTGGTGGCTTGGTACTTTAAGTACTTGGTACTATGGTAGAAGAACAACTCCCTATCTGATTGGTGTAACTGCAAGTGTTGGCTAAGAATCTTTTTGGGAATGAGAGGTGCATGCAGGGAAGGATGTATTCTGGAGGGACACTAGGAATATATAAGTCGTTAAAATGCAAGATTGGGCATCTCTGAACCTTTCATTTCCTACTAGGTGGGTGGGCGCGCTACGCCGTGCCCATGCAAAATCTGTAGGAGAATTGAATGGGCGATAATATTGGTTGCGAGCCTGCAACATCACGTTTTGGGAGTTTGAAGTGTTTTGAGTCAAAATTGCCACCTTGAATTCAAATTTAAGTTCAATCTCAAAATTCAACCAAATTTCAAAAATTTTCCAAAGTCCAAAACCTCCCTTAGGCCAAGCCCAACCCATTCCTCCTCCCTGTCGAGCCCATCAGGCCCTTGGCCTTGGCCTAGCTCAGCCCAGCACCTCTTCCCTTTGTCGCCGCTCCTTGCGTCGTGCGTGTCACGCCCGCACCATGTGCGCCCTAGCCTGTCCGTGCCGCCCGTCTCCCGTGCCGCAGGTGCATGCCACCCGTCCTTGTGAGCCACTGTGCTCCGCCTCTCAGCGCCGCCCTGCCCAGACCCCCCTCTCCTCCCTCGTCCCGGTGCTACACCATGCCGTGCCCGCTGCTCCCGCTCTGTGTCGGCGTCACGTGCCCGCAATCCGCGTTCCTGATCGTTGCTCTGAGCCATCACCTTCGCAATTACTTCCCGCGTCGTGTGCCGGCTCCACCCTCCCCTCACTGTGCCACGCCGTGCACCGACGTCATTGCCCTCAAGCCTTCACACGAGCCATAATGGTGCCCAACGGCCAACCACACCACCTTTGGCTATAAAACCCCCCTGTGAGGCTTCCTATGGCTCCCAATCGATTCCCCGTTCTCCCTTGCCATGTGAAACCTCGCACATTCCCTCTTCTTCCTCGGCTCTGGTGAAGTCACCGCCATTGACGCCTTTGCCTCTCCGTGCTTCTTCAGCTAATTCTGCCGCTTGGAGCATTGCGTGGACACCATAAAGCCACCTCGGGCCTTGCCGACCCTTCCCCTCCGCTCTGATAAACTGCCATCGCCTCCTCCCTTCAGACGCCTCGGTCCTCGTTGCTAGGACTCTCCACCACCTCTCCTCCGCCAAGACCTCTAGTGTGTCCCCCATGCCTTCCCAATTGCTCCCCTCGCGCTAAATTTAGTTACCTCACTGTCATTCACCATGGTGTCGTGCTCCCGATCTCCTCTGCCGCCTAGCTCGCTGCTGGCCACTGTTGCCGCTGAATTGGCTTGTGCCATCCTCATCACTAGGTGCGGTTTGGCCTTAGCTTTCCATTTTTCCCTCCTCGCCAGCCACCGTGGCTCCCCTCGTTGGCGACGAGTAGCACCCTACCCGGCAGGAAGACGAAGCAACTGTAGCGCGCGGTTAATTATTTCAAAAACTTAATTAGTATTAATGTTCATAGTTAGTGTTAAGTTAGTCTTTAGCTGACGTGCAGGCCCCTCTCATTAAGTTATCTGATGAGTCTATGACATGTGGGCCCAACAATTTAAGAATCCATTTTAAAATAGATTAAAAGCAACATTCACTGTCATGTGGGTCGTATTCTACTATTTGCACAGTACCTGATCCCACTTGTCAATCTCTGTGTTCTTTTTAGTAGAAAAATAATTCACAAATCAATTTATTTTTGGTGGGCCCCACCATCAGTGAGAGAGTACTCTCTTTGCTCTGGTTATTTTTGGATTTAATCTAAATTTAAACTTTGGAGAGCCCATTCTCACTCATTTTAACTCTAAATTTAATAAAACTTGTTTCTAAATTCATCTATATTCAAGATCTATCTAATGGCAGTGAAATCTTTCAATTTGGGGTTCATTTGAATTTTCATCTGAATTTATTTGTTTTGCTCACGTGTTTATTTGTTTTTCGATGCGATCGTCCGAGTAGAGTAAGAAGACACAGAAGAGCCACAGTTCGAGACAAGTCAAGATTTCTAAGACCAACCCACTTGTGAGCCAGGAGAGTCACTGCTTTGATCATATTGAACCTACATTTGCATGCAAATTATATTTGTTTAAAGTATCAAATTGCATACTTTATGTGTTATGCAAATGTATGTTCACTTAAGGTTATAGATATATGCCTATTCAATCTTGTATTATTATCACACCATCTTTGGGTACTTGAATCACATAATCCTTGTCACTCTAGAAACTTAATGGTAAATATACTAGCTATAAGTTGTACTTAAGCGTCATGCTTAGTCTTGCTTATGTACTAGGGCATAAAATTGCCCTCTCATCATTTTTTAATCATGAAACTAGTTTTGGGCACCGACTGGAGGGAAATGGCTGGCATGTTGAGATAACTTGCTTCTCAAAACCCTAAAACTTGCTTCACCTGTCCAAGCGGATAGTAAGGAGGTTGGTGCAGATATAGCACGAGAAATTATGATTTATGGTAGCACCACCTAGATAACTCTAAGAGCTGAATCCTGTGATGGTTTTCCATTGTAAAAAAGTCTATAGTGGGTATAACCTGGCTAAATAATTTACATCCACCAGTGCGGGTTCGCTGGATTTAAGCCGCTGTGGACATGGGTCGTGTTGCTGGATTTAAGCTGTTGTGTGGTGCAAGAGGTCTTGCTGTGGTGGATGTAACCTCACTAAGATGAAATCTTAGCGAGTGTAATTTACACTGGGTGATGCATTGTAAAGGCTTTGTGATGATCTTCTTGATTCACATATCCTAGAAAATGTGTGAAATAAAACAAGTTAATTATCTTTTGTAGGTAAAGTGTATGAACTCTGTAGAATGTAAACTGTTCGAATAGCCGTACCCACGGTCAAAGGTGGGCATGGGAACATACTTGAGTTAGTATCTATTTCTAAAACTTTATGGGTGAGATGAAAACTGGTCAGATGGATGTAACCCTGAATTTGATTTGCCCTAAGATGGATGTAACCCAGTGATGATAATAGGTGGATGTAATCCTAGTAGCAAAACCAGTATATGGTGGATGGAACCATGTAACATGTGGATGAAACTTGCACCACTATAAATATTGCACACTTTTAATCTCTTTAATAAAATATGGTTTAGTTAAAATGCTAAGTCATAATAATTTCTATTTACTACATTTTTCAAATAATGCCTTTAAGCAAATAAAAGAACCTGAGTCTACCTTTGTTGAACTTTGCATGTATAAATACTGCATTATGTGTATTGGCTCACAAGGAACGGTTGTTTGTGCTCAATCTCGCTCACTAAATCCCTTAGAACCTACAAATCAAAGTCACTTCGTTAGGCCAATGGATGACCTTTTTTCGTCATAATTAAATAATGTGAAGTTCTTTCGTTGGTCTTGATTGGAAACAGTTGCTCGCTTCGTTAGGCCAATGGATGACCTTTTTTCGTCATAATTAAATTTGTACAGTCATCACAAAATGGCATAGGCAGACCGGCGCTGAGCTATATGACATTGTTTTCGTCACCAATGCACTTCCTTTTTGCCACAAAACATGTAGTCTATGATAGAAATGTTGTCACATATAAAACATATTATTTCATTGCAAATTCATGCAACACAAACACTACAAAGAAATCCATACCAAAACCAAGCATCTAATATCATTGAGGATATACTAAGATTTTAGAAACAACGACTTGTCATTGTACTTTTCAACCAAAAGTAGCATTACTTGAAGTGCACCTATAGTTATGTGATAGATGCAAAAAAGTACAGGAGGCTTCTCACATGGCATGTACCATCCAGACATGAAAGTTCACAGCAAAATACATCTAGAAAACAGAAAGTTTAACAGTGGACATGTCCTATAAGAACCTCCAAAATGCTTACTAGTTCGCTGAACCTGTGATATTAAACTACTTCAAAATGACATTGAACTACTCGTAAATGTGAGCTTCTCTGACCATCAGTTTAAGGGTTGTGCTGAACCTATGTCATGGTCAATAGACGACGAAAAATCACATCATTTTCTTATTGCTTCTTTTTCAACTCTTCCATCTCTTCTAGTTGCTTGTTTCTTGCTACCTCCCCCTCTTGTACATGCTTCTTCAGCATATGTAATTCTTGTTGTTGAGACTCTATTGTTTGTCGAAGTATAACTGCTCCCCCTCGCTCAAAGTGAAGTGTTTCTTTGAGCTGTTGTACATATGTAGCGGCCGTAGTTATGGAAGTTCCCTCCGAGTGTGACTGAATGCCCACATTATGAAGGAACCTACTAGTTGCACTGAATTGAGAGAGAACTTTTGAGACAACAACTTTAGAAGATTTTAGTTGTTCACCTTCTTGTAGAGGTTGCTCTATAATAGCTTCCATATTAGCTTAGAATAGGAAGGATTAAATTCATGCTAAAAATTTTTGTAATCTAGGATGAGAAATGAGTACCGAAATGTAGATCAAAAGAGAGATGACATTAAGGATTGGCAAATCCTAGATATTCTAGTAGAATTGAATAGAAATCACAAAGTTAAACTTCCAGCTTGTTTTACACAAGAGCTGTAGCAATTGTTTGTCACAAATTTTGCCCACTAGGTGGTGTAAGCAACACTCAATGAAGTGATTTGAAATGGCACCTGAACAAGAGTTTACACATCACATTTAGCTGCTGGTCACAACAGTAATAGGGTACCAAAATGTTCATGAAGGGAACAAGAGCAGACCTGAAATAACGGCACTGTATAGAGGCACAGGCACAAGATCATAGTAAGCAAAACAAGGGTGTAATCGAATGTACAATACAAAAATTTATCGCAAATGTGAACTTTAAGGAGGTGAAATAACAATGCGTACTCAGTTTATAATTAATCATAATCACAAGATTATGTGCATTAATTATTATATGATTCCATGGTGTAAAAATGATAAGAGAATAAATAACACTTTAACATGAATAAATTATAATGTCATGTCAGTTAACGAGCCAAAAATCATATGTACAAGTATGACAACATATAGGATATCAAGTAGCATAATGCACAAATTGATATATGAGCATATTGCTCTCATGCACCAGTTGCCCAAATTGGCCATCATCTTAGCACGGTGTCTAGACCTTTCAATGGAATAATGTGGCAATCTATAAATATATTCTGGTAGGTTCAATTTGTAATTACTCATCATGTTGAAAAAGAAAATCAAGTGCTCTTTTTAATTTAAAAAGCTTCAAGCTACCTGCTATAAGGATAGCTCTACTGTCAGCAATAAAGTTGAAGTTCGGATTAACAGAGTAATAGTGCCAACAAAAGTGAGCATTGTCGGTTCAAAAAGAGACAACATAACCAGCCTAAAACAAGTAGGTAATTAATGTAGAACAAGCCAATGTGACAAGCACACAACCAGAATATCATATTTTTGTCAAACTGAAGCTACTCAGAATGCCGACATATGTATGTATGTATGTATGTATGTATGTATGTATGTATGTATGTATGTACGTACGTACGTACGTACGTACGTATGTATGTACCATAGTTTGAAATGAACCAGCAAAGGTATATGACTTACCATTGCCTGCTTTACAGGCTCAGTGAAACCTTTCTTCTTGCTGAGATGTGTCTCCTTGAAAAGGTCAATTGCATTAGGTTGTTTATCTTTGTATTTGTCCCCCTACATTTGTATTGCGAAAATTTGAAATTGTTATTGAACTGGTACAAATCAGGTGACAGTGAAAACATAAGTTATTGGTAGTAAATGTTCACAGTTATGGCAATTGATGCTATGCATGCTGTTGTTTCAGACTTGATTGTCTTGTTTGAGAAAATATAATTGATCAAAATTGACTAGACACTTATCTGATAATTACCTAGTTCTCTATGTTTTGTATATATTATGCCTGCTATAGTTGGGTTCTAATATTTTGTAACCACATAATTAACTCTTGGCTGGTTGTATTATTTGCTTATTTAAATATGGTACCAGCTATCCTGCTCTTCCTAAAAAAAGATATGTACTTACTAGAGAATAGCGATGTGCAATGTAGCTCGAAGAGCCTGTTGTCTGATGAAGTTTAACTTGCTCCCTATTTAGTTTGTTTTTTAGAAGTTTCCTGAAAAAATAAGGTGATGTAAGAGACATTCAGATTCAGAAAATTGGAATGATAGTTGTACTTTCGGACCTTATTTTTTTTGGGCCAGACCACTTCTCAAACAGCCGTTTCCATTGATCATCACTTATGTTGTCTAGTGGTGATGTTTGTGGGACTTGGTCTGGTGGAACACTATTGAAGTAACGCTTCTTGAGCCTGTATCGCATCTGTCGCACCCCTTTGTTGAGAATATTGGTGCATGCATCTTTCGTTGCATTATCATTGATGTTAATGTCAAACTTTAGCTACAATTGTAGTGAGGATTATTATTGTAGCAGTCCATATAGCAAGAGTAAGGCAGAAATCTACATGGTAACAATATCGAAATATGAAATTTTGTGGAAGTTACTTACACCCACGTTGCCCATGAAGTCTATAATAACATTTCCATTTTCATCTTTCTTGTACTCCTTCCAATGGAGGAGGATAGGGATATTCTGTCTAACAGCAATGCCACACTCTGATGCTAACTTGGCAGCTTGCACTGGTTCCTGAGGCCGTCTCTTCCCTTCAACAAAAGTGACCAGCATTTTAGTTCCCAACCCTCTATTCAACTTGTCAAGCCCTTTACCCATAGTTTGCCCCCTACTACACACTCTCTTTGCAGTTGGTGGTGCGAGTGTTGTATCTGGGAAAAAATTATGTATAGTGTTAGATTACATCATGTGTTGAAAGCACTAACAATATACTACCTGCATCTTGCAATGTGAAGTCCTCCTGAAACTACCTGAGAACATCAGTAGATTGATCTACATCATCTATGGAGCGAAACGGGTCCAGGACCGGACACGAAGCGTCACGTGATTGGAGGACTAAACATACAGTAGCACCCTGAGGATGTTATTCCTTGCGGGTTTGGCCCCGCTCGTTTCGGCTTGAACTTCTGACTTCTGGCTTATTTTGCACTATTCATAAATTTCGTCTTTTTCTATACTTTTAGCTTTTTTAGCCTTTTTGCGGTTCTGTTTTTTCTCGTATTTGTTTGCCCCGCATGTTTTTTAAATTTAATTATGCTAAATAAGCCTCCGTCAGCTACAATATTTTTTCAGCCAGCTACAGTGCTTTTCAGCCATAAGCCACTAAAAAAAACTCTTTTGAGCAGGGATCAGGTATATATATATATTTCTAGGGGGGGGGGGGGCTTGGGCCATCCTTGGATAAAAATCTGATACTTGAATTGAATGTTTGCACAAGAAATTGGCAATCTCTCGTGCCACGCGATTTCAAATATTGCATCATCAAACTTTTCCTTATTTGGTGGGAGCTAAATTTCAAGTGTTTTTTTTTTATCATGAACAAATGGCGAAGATCGCGCGAAATCCATGAACTCCATTGACACCACTCTCCTCCAGCATTATCATGTGAGCATCATTCAAACTGTCGGTTCTCAAACCTAACACACACACACACACACACACACACACACAAGAAAAGAAAAGAAAAGAAATAAAATCAAAGAGTGCCATTGACACCACTCTCCTCCAGCCTTATCATCTGAGCATCAAACTGTCGGTTCTCAAACCTAAAAAAAAAAACCTAACAGTAAATTGTCGGCTTGCCATGGCCACTACATTTCAAAGCCTAACAAACTCTGATGTTGGAAGCAAGAGTGGAGCTCAGAAAAAGGATCGTTCATTCATGTCACATGCATGATCAGCTACGTGCTCAGCCAGCATGGGACGCTTCTCATCCAATTCGTGCCTGCATTCTTACGAAAACCACTACAAAATCATGACAAAATCTTACACTAGAATAGAAAGAACAAGACGCATACTAATTCTTTTTAGAAAAATACGCACACTTTCCATGGAAGAAACAGGAAGAGAAAGAAACCACGAAAAGGAAGGGCTGCGTGTGCGTGCTTTAATTCGTCGGTCCATAGCGACTTGTGATGGATCGATCGATGGAGCTGCATCTGCATGCGACCCATGAGCTAATCCTTTGTTAAAGTCCATCCAATTCATCACACAAGCCAGCAAGAATTATTATTAATTTTTATTATCACCGGATAAAATTAATTAGTCCATGCAAGCATGTATACATGCATGGATATATAGTTGCATGTTGAGTCAAACATTGTAAGTTGCACATATATATTAATTTTCTTCGATGAAATTAATTAACCAACTCAGCTAGACATTAATCGTGCAGGGATTACCTTTCTTCCTCACGGTCATGTTCTTCATGCTGTTTGTTGTTTTGTTTCTGTACCATATCTCTAGCTAACAACTGCATGATTAACTACAAGTCTACAAGTTCAGATATAACTTATTGACAAAAAGATATCGATCGGCCAGGTAGTAAAAATTATATAACTCTACTTAATTCTTCCAATTCTTTCATGCATGGCTTACAATTTGATGCAAACAAACTATGACAATAATACTATTTTGTGTTGGGATCAATGTAAGTATATAACTTAATTGGCGTCTGTCGGTTCCTTTTGAACTGAAGGCAGACGACCATGCGAATCCAGAGTCAGACATGACGACGCATAGCGCCACTGCATGCATTCTCTTACTTAATTTCATGTCGTTTTCTCTCTTGGACGAACATAGTTTTCAACATGGACCTATGCCTTTCTTTCATGAAGAAGTGTTCCTCCAATTAATTGTTATTTAATCTGTTATTCTCAATGGCTGGCCGGCTAGCTTTGGACTTAGCCAACCAGTGAGTAGCTAGCTAGCTCATTGTGCCCTGCTGGCTAACGTAGCACCTAACATTCATTGGAGAAAGTCACGCATATATATGTAGGGAACATTCTTGGATGGCGACGACGATGCAACAAGTCACCAATTAATCTCAACAATTGATATAAATCATGCTTGGTTTTTAAGGAACCAGCACATATGTATATATATATTATACCAGCCCATTTGGGCGTGTAACAGTTAGTACTAGTACTGTACTATATGGTTTTGGAGGTCTCAATAATCAATGGGATTATATGGTTTTGGTGGTCTCAATAATCAATGGGATTGATTTAATATTGCAGTAGTACTCTAGCTTGATTAATTGACACGTCAACCCATTAATTGAGTAAAGAGTTTTTTGACACTATGCTTGATATTGTGGTGCCTTTTTGTTAAGTCATCTCTGTCCAGCAATATTGATCCGGCCGACCGAAAGTACATGAATGTATATTAATTTATATATATCGAACGTGCCAAGTGCAAGCGCATGTGGAATATTGGAATATTGCTAACTTGTAACAATATAGTACTTGGAAGCATGGAAATGTACTATATAAAATTATGAGTTTTAAGTATCGTGCTCTGCCCCACCCTGCTTCTCCGCCGGTTTTGCCGCCTCGGCCGTCACGCCGCCCTTATTGCTTTCCAACGGCTCCTTCCCTCCCCTTCGCCCATTTAAATAGTGTCTGAGCTTTCTCGAGCTTTTTCACACCTCACAGAAGCTCCTCTTTCCCTTTCCTTAGCTGCACCTAGCCCCAAGGAAGAGCTCATTGTCGTCGTCGAGCTCCCCTCGGCCATCGCCGTTGCCAGGCCATCTCAGTAAGTCTCGTGCCCTGCTGAGCACACCGACGTGGTCACCTTGCTCCCCTCTTGCTCTCACCACACCTAATCGGTCCCTCTCCCCTCGCAGCTCGCCAAAGCCCCTCTCTTCCTGTAGGATCGTATGGCACAATCAGAGGGGTGAATGATTGTCTCCGCTTTTTGATACCTGAAAACAAATCTCAAACAAAAAAAGAAAAGCAATCTAAATTACTGAATATAGATTTTGATCGCAAGCCGTTCGACCGCTCGCTCAACTACTCGCTACGATCACTTTTGTACGTAGTCAAAATCCCCCTCCGCTTGAAAAGCTTTGACCGCTCGAACTCTTCGTCGCTCGAACGTTTCGGCCGCTCGAAAGAGTACAAGACGAAGATAACACCGTGCTCGTAGCACGCCAGATCATGATGCGTTAGCACACCACCGAGAACACAGAAAAGCAATGCTCAGGAAAACACACCACCGATGAACTTTTCTTGTAATATATCTGATCTATTATTTCTGTATCATATTTGTGGCTACAAAGCGCCCTCATGGCACCCCTAAAAACTCTCGCACAAAAAGCCTCACAAAGCCCCTCAGGTAAAACCCTTATCCTACCTCTTCTTTTATATTCTAGAGCCCTAATCCGTGTTCAACTCAAACACGAATACAAAATCTTATCTCTTCCTCAAATCAAGGGACTCAAAACTATTTCTAACATAGCTATGACTATGAAAAAATATTATAGCTACGATTACCTTCAGTGGTCATTCTATCATGGTCGATGTCCAATGTGGTCAAACTACCGTAGTCGATATTCCGTGGTCGATGCTGGACGTGGTCTTAGTCAAATGTGATCGTAAACAACTCTGAGTCGTAATCAACGTGGTCGAAGTCTAACGTGGTCATTCAGCCATGCGATCCTCTGATGCCACTCAAGTACAGTCTGATGTTCCGATGCATCTCGAAAGCCATCCGATGCTCTAGAGCTACTCAAATACCGTTTGATACTCCATTGCTACTCGAACGTCGTCTGATGCCACTCAGACCCAATTGGACTGGTCTAAAACTACTCAGAGCAACCAAAAACACTCAGAGAAGACAAAAACCACTCAGAGCAGACTGAAACCACTTGAACTTAAAACCTTCAACCGCGATCGACCTAAACTTTCACAAATGCAAAATCGAAAGCAATCCAAATGTCAATTATTCATCATCACTTTATTTACAACCATTTACATAATCTAACAATCTCTCCCTTGATGAATAGATTGACAATACCTAAAAAACTCTTGAATGAATTGTGTTTGAAAGAAAAGCAAAAAAACTCAGTAGACACTCAGCAAAACTCATGATCAAACTCCCCCTCAACATAAGAGAAGTAATTTTATCAAATTTCTCCAATTTCTCTCCCTAATTTCTCCACCTTTGGCAATGAAATCATCAAGGGCTTCAAAGAGAGGATAATTCTAAAAAGGAGCAAAAAGAGAAAATATCTAGAAGCTTTGAGGATTATCCAAGTCATTTTGTATTGATTTAATAGTTTGACCAAGCCATCTATTTAAGCAGAGCTTCCTAAATCATATAAAGACATATATCATTTAGCAATGTTAAAACATATCTTTTAGTATGATTAAGCAATTTATGTCAATGATAGGCATCTCAATAATGACCAAAACAATTATAAAAACCATAATGAGATATCACACCAAAAAGTAAAAGCCTAAAAGTGAAGCGGATTTTAAATCTAGGTGAGTTAGCAGTCTCATGTAGCAACTTATTGTTCCATACTCAAAATCTAAGCATGTGGCATATTTGTAGCATACTTCTTTTCATGTTTATAGCACACATTTTTTTATTGATGGTGGAATGCTTGAAGCATGTTTCTTTTTATTTGTGCACTTTCTTGTGCTTTTGTCTTTTGTATAATCATGGCATGCTTGAAGCATATTTCTTTTCATTTGTGCACATTTTTGTGTCTTTTCTTTTGTATAACATGCCAACTTGAGTGATCATAAAAAGATTACAACATGAAATATATGATCCTCATAGTCAAGATTTAAAATTAGACTCAAAATTATGCTAATCCTTTTAGATGAACATCACAAGGTACTATATATAATCAATCTAGTCAAAGTTTTCTGCTATACCATACTTTAGTTCAATTGTAACAAATCAATTATAACCAGTCATGATCAAATCTACACAACATATGAGTAAATATGATAAAGAAAGCACTTTTACTCAGTTGACTTCAAAGATTTGGTCTTGATCAATTATTTAACAAGTATAATAAACAAAACTACTGATACCACAACAACCAACAAGCTTCCCCTCAGAATAATCCCATAGGATGCATTACACCCAACTCACTCTGTAAACGAGCGAAATGAGAAAATTTTTAGTAGCCTGAGAATTAGAATCAATAAAGTGCAAGACAATATCTCCCTTTTCCAAATGGTCTCTAAGGAAATGATAGCGAATATCAATGTGTTTGGTTCTTAAATGCTACACAAGATTTTTAGCAATACTAATTGCGCTAGTGTTATCACAATAAAGCGGAACACTATCCAAATTTAAGCCAAAATCTTTAAGAGTAGCTGTCATCCAAAGCAATTGAGAGCAACAAGAAGCAGCAGCTACATATTTAGCCTCACTAGAGGAAATAGCAACAGGCATCTATTTTCTAGAAGCCCATGAAACAAGAGATATGTCTAAAAAGTGACAGTGCTAGAAGTACTCTTCCTATCAATTCTACAACCCTCAAAATCCGCATCTGAATAAGCTCTAAAGGTAAGACAAGAAGAGGTGTACCATAAGCCAAATTCTAAGGTTGATACTTGAAAATTCGCTTTATTGCTTGACGATGTGACACACGTGGGGAAGCTTGAAAGCAAGCACATAAATACACATCAAAGTGTATAGCCTTGAAGCAGTGAGGTACAAGAGAGAGCTAATTATGCTTCGGTATTTCTTTTGGTCAATAGGCTCACTATCTTCATACGGATCCAACATAGCCATAGATCCTATGGGTATGGAAAATAGTTTGACTGATCCCATGTCAAAGTGATGAAGTAGATCTTTGGTGTACTTAGTTTGATGCACAAATGTACCCAACTTTGATTGTTTGATATAAAAACCTAGGAAGAATCTGAGCTCTCCCATCATGCTCATCTCGAATTTCCTGCTCAGAGTGTCTGGAAACATGGAAACAAGAGCATGAAAGGAACCACCAAAGATGATATCATCCACATAAATCTAAACGAGTAAAATATCATTGCCCTTGAGAGTAAACAACGTCTTATCAACCTTGCCCATTTGAAGGTTATTTTTTAGCAAATGAGATTTAAGCCTATCATACCATGTTCTGAGTACTTGTTTTAGACCATATAATGCTTTGGACAATTTGTAGACATGATTAGGAAATTTTGCTTTCTCAAAACCAGGTGGTTCTCTTACTTAGACCTCCTTCTCGATATAGCCATTAAGAAACACATTTTTCATATCTATTTGATATAGTCTAAAACCCCTTGATGCAGCAAATGCTAACAAAATTCTAATGACTTCTAATCGAGTAACAGGAGCAAATGTTTCATTAAAGTGAAGACCTTCTACCTGGGTGAATCCTTCAGCCACAAGTTTAGCCTTATTTCGAACAACAACACCATCCTCTCTTTGGTTATTCTTAAAAGCCTATTTAGTTCCAATAACATTGAGACCATGAGGAGGTGACACTAAAGTCTAGACTTTGTTATGCTCAAAATTTTCTAATTCCTCATGCATGGCATTTAATCCAAGACTCATCAGATAAAGCGTGACTTATATCATGGGGTTCAAAAAAGGAGACGAAAGCAGAATAAGCATATGAAGCATTGGAGATATACCTACTGTGAAGAGTTCTCTTATTTACCTCACTAATCATTTGTTCTGGGGGATGACATCATTAAATGTGCAAAAGAGCTTGCAGAGTGGTCGTAGATGTTGTCATTGAAGTAGTTGTAGCAGTTGTCGTACTAGACATAGGTGCAGCCGTAGTAGCTAAAGTCATAGGAGTAGTTGTGGCGACCGTTGTCATAGGTGCAGTCGTAGCAGCTGTAGTTGTAGGAGTGGTCATAGTGGCCATTGTCATAGGTGCAGTCATAGTAGCTGTAGTCGTAGATGTGGTCATAGCAACCGTTGTTGTAGGTGTCATAGCGAGAACTCCATGTTGTCATTGTCGGAGTCATAAACGATGTCGTCAAGTGCTTCAGGGGCCTATATACCTGCATTGTTGCATCTAGTACCAGGACTAGCCTCATCAAAAGTGACCTCGCAAGTTTCAACAATTTTGTTAGTTTCTAAGTTGAGTACCCGATAATCCCGAGTATGAACTGCATACACAAGAAATACGCCACTAAAATCTAGATTCAAATTTTTTGTTGGTCTTGCACTATTCTTTCTATGAACTTTGCTTCTGCTTGTAACACTTACTGCAGCCAATGCTTCATAACCGAGAATGAAGATTCTAATGACTTTTTCAAGGACTCTGCCTCCAATAGATATGCAATTGTCTCATTGAAGTTAAGAGTGGTTTTTTCGATGAGAATATTTATCACCAATTACTCCCATAATGGTAGTAGAGATGATACTAATATGATGACATTGTCATTCTCCTCAATTTTCTCATCCACACTAGTCAGTTGTATAATAAGCTTGTTGAAGACATTGTGATGGCTAAGAACAGTGTACTTTCCTCCATACATAATCTGTACAGTTGTCACTTTAGCACCCACTGGTTTGTCAATGACTTTGCCATATACAATTCTTTTAAGTACTTCTATAATTTCTTCAGTGAATTCTCCAAGATCACCGAGCACTATATATCATCGGAGAGACATAGACGGATTTCACTTCATTACCTTCAAGTTTTCATCGAATGTCTTTTCTGGTTTGTCCTCTTCAAGAGCATCGATTAGGCCTTGTTGGACAAAGACATCCTTCGCCACACATTGCTACATGCTAAAATGTTCACTGTCATCAAATTTCTCTATTTGATTCTACATCGTTGACATCGATCTTGATTTTGTGCCACCTGATGCTTTGCCGATCTTCTCACAAATCAGATTAATCTAGCCTTGGCTCTAATACCACTTGTTACATTCTAATATCGCTTCTTATGGCAGCAGCCCCGGATCAAATCAGAGTTTGTGAGATACGGCACAAGTGTGCACGGTATTAAGAATGAAGAAAATAAATCTCATAGAGATAACCCAAATAACGACGCTAGAGCAATCATGATGAGAGAAAAAAGATTTGACGAAGCTAATCGCAAATTTCTTAAGCACAACATCAAAAGAGCATAAGGGGCTGTCGCTCACTCACAATCCTCTTGAATATTTTAGGACCCTTGGATCCTTACTCTATACAATAATCTAGTCTTAAAGAATATCTTAATCTCTAATTCTCTTGTGCGCCATCTGCTTTGGATGAATAAACTTGATTGCTTGGTTTCTCTCCATAGTCACCCCTATGGTTTATATAATTCCCTATAACCTTTCTCTAATTTAGAGTAGGATTCTTAATCTAAATAGGAGTAGGAGTTCTAATTCTAATATATATGATTCATTTTGGATTCTTTATAGTACACATTTCCAAATCAAAAAGACTAATATGGCCCCATCCATAACTATATGTCAATATATCATTATATTATACAGAAAATCAAAAGTTTCATAGTGATTATTTCTAAAGTAAGACCTGCAATGGCCGACATGATCTCTCTCACACGCGCGTTGATCTCTCTGACGAGCGCACGCACACATGCACATACCTCGAGAAAATTGATAAAATGTCACACCTTTGGAGTGGCTTCGATAAAATGCCACTCTCTACATTGCAATTGTTAATATACCACTTAGTATATGATTAACTCTATGATTTGCTCTTTTAGGGGATTTAGCCATTTCTTTTTTGTTTTTTTTTCCACCAAAATTGTATACAAAATTACCCTAATACCCTTCTCAAAATACCACTACTCCTCAACCGATTCAATCGATCCATTTGCTGTCTCGCTTTTCCATTTCCAGAGAGGGGCTTGAGAGGAGAGAGGCGAAGGCGTAGGCGCCGCCGCTCCCGCCACGGCAGACGGACGCCGCCGCCGCCGCTCCCGCTCGAGGTCTTGGGCCGCCGCCGCCGCCGCCGCTGGGTCGCACCGCCGCCACCGCCACGGGTGCCGCCGCGGCACGGGAAGACCCCGCCTCCTCCTCTGTGTGGTGCTTATTTTGTGAATGGTTGCAGTTATGACATGAATGGATTTGAGAACCCGGCGGCGCGCCCGTGGCGGCGGCGCACCCCGTGGCGGTGGCGGTGGCGGGACCCGGTGCGGCGGGCGTGCGCGGCGGCACGGCGGCGCCCAAGACCTCGAGCGGGCGCGGCGGTGGCTCAGACTTGGCGGGGCGGAGGCGGCGGCGGCAGCGGCGTCCCGTGCCGGCGGCGGAGCGGCGGCGCCCTACGCCCCTTCGCCTCTCTCCTCTCGAAGCCCTCTCTCTGGAAATGGAAAAGCGAGACAGCAGATGGATCGGTTGAATCGGTTGAGGAGTAGTGGTATTTTGAGAAGGGTATTAGGGTAATTTTGTATACAATTTTGGTGAAAAAAAATAAAAAAGAAAAAAGAAATGGCTAAATCCCCTAAAAGGGTAAATCATAGAGTTAATCATATACTAAGTGGTATTTTAACAATTGCAATGTAGAGGGTGGCATTTTATCGAAACCACTCAAAAAAAAGTGGCATTTTATCAATTTTCTCTCTCTATTCTTACCTTCTTACGTACCTAGCTACCTCGTGCATGAACGGATGGCGTAAGTGAGCTAGCGAATGGAACTTCCCTATGTATATTAAATATATGCCCATGCATGACATCATTCGCCATGGATGTTCCATACATATGAAAGCTATGCTTAACGTTCAATTAATTAAGCGCACACACACAAAAACATACACACATGCATATGGCCTCATTCTTTTAGGCTTTTGACTTTTAGCTTATTTCAAAATCAAAATAAATAGAATAGTTTCTTGAAACAGATTAACTAAATTGTTTTTCGAGATCAAAATCATATGCGCTGTTACCATTGACGTCTTCATCATCCGCTACCGTTTCAAAAAACGCAGACAAAAGCATCAATCAAAGCCCAAAAAAATATGGTCTATGCATGTATATCCTATTCTTACATAAGAAAACAACATAGCGATAGAAACAAGAAAGCAGTAGATAACTAGCAAGACATATGTCCATGCATGCTCAATAGAACAAACAAACACAATAATCCAAAAGAGCAAAGAGGGGCAGGCTCTCTTTCATTCTTCTTTCTTTTCCTGTCATGATATTCCTGCTTATTATAAATAGAAGTGACTATTGCACAGGCGATTAAATTTTTTTATCTTTCAGTTACCTGAAGTTGCACTCTGAATCATCTAAAGTTGCAGGTGATTTTTTTGGAGGGGGCTGCAATTTCAGTTGATTGAGAGTGTAACTTTAGTTGCACTCTGAATCACCTAAAGTTGCAGGTGTTTTTTTGGAGGAGGGCTACAACTTCAGTTGATTGAGAGTGCAATTTCAGATGACTGAAAGATAAAAAAATTTCAATCGCCTATGCAATAGCAAAACTGATTATAAATTCACTTAGATATATCAATCAAATTACACTCCAGTTACCATGCCATGCAACCATATGCATGCATGCGAGTTGATCTCTTTACAAAAAAAACCCAATTAACACACACTCTTCACTCCAAACCAAAAAAAAGAGAGAAAAATCAATACAAAAAATTGAACAAATGAAAAATCCAACGAAATAAATAGCATATATGCATGTATGCCTTTGGAAAACCTCATTATTTCATGTATAGACAGATCAGATCAGAGAGCGAGCTAGGGAGAGATCAGATCAGAGAGATAGATTATCAAATAGCATATATGCACATAATGCATGTGTGTACCAACTTAATCATGGTCATTTGGTCCCATTAAAAAGAGGGAGTGAGCACCACTTTGCATGGCCTCCAGGTTGGACGGTGTTAGTTCTTGATCCCACATGAGCAGGTGCTGCGCCTCATCATCCCACTGGTCATGCCCTAGCTGCTCCTCCTCCTCATGCCGCTTCTGCTCGTAGCAGCCATTGGCCATGCCGATCGCAGCAGCTTGGTCGCAGCTGCCCTCATGGCCGCCGTCTCCTTCCTCCCCTACGCAGTCCATGGCTCCCATGCCCATGCCCATGCCGTCGACCAGCGGAGGCAGGTAGTTCGGCGCGTCCGCCATCGCCGCCGTGAAGCTGGCGATGAACGGGTGCTGCGCCGCCGTGATCAGCGACGACGGCGGGCTGACGCCGCCAGTGTCGAACATGAAGAGGGGGCAGTGGTGGGGCAGCCCCGGCGGCGACTCCTGGACGCCGCCAACGCAGCCGACCGCCAGCTTCGGCGGCAGGGTCAGGTTCTGGTTGATGATGGCGTCGAGCTGTTGATCCGTCGTGCTGAACGTTGGAACTTCCCTGAGATGGTGAGCGGCGTGCACGTCTGACGTCGCCGTGCTGCATGGAGCGTTGCTAGCGCTCGTCGTTGCCGACGAGCCCGCCGTGTTAGCCGGCTTACGAATCTTCTTCTTGATCCATGAGTTCCAGTAGTTCTTGATCTCGTTGTCGGTCCGCCCCGGCAAGTGGCTGGCAATGTGGGCCCACCTGCAGATAGATCAGAGATGTTGTGATCATGTATACATCATTAGGTCAATCTGCTGGCCGGTGTCATATTCATGGATCAATTGGGTGTGATTTTCTCACTCCTTCAATTAGGTGTTGCACTAGCTACTTTGGAATCCTTTGTTTTGAAGAAAGCCTACTCTCTTATACGTACTGCTTGATTTGTTATAGTCGTGTTCTAGTTTAACTAGTAGAAAACGACGGCTAATATGGCACCATTTGTCATGTATGATGTCAAGCTGATGTATATGTGTAGATCATTTAATTTATTAACCTTTTGTGGGTGGAATATGAGAATTAAGCTTGGAAAAGAGCTAGCTCTCGAGACAGCAATAAGCTTGTGGCCACATGAGTGTACTATCCTAGGACAGTTCAAATCACCTTTTCATTTGAGGAAACTTCAAATCACTTTTATATGTGATGTTAGCTACAAAACTACATTGTTAATGAAGTCAATGCTGTCACCATGAAATGAAAATGAAGCAACAAGGAGAAAATTCTAAAGATCAATACCAATTACCAGAGGTAGCCATGGTGGCATTGTGAAATTAAGAACGCAATAATTGAGCATGAACAAAATGCACCAAATTACGATGAAACGTACCAATGTAGGTGGAGAAGATTGCACCAAATTTGATTTAATACCATTCTAGAGCGATGTAGTTTGGGGAAAGATTCGATCGAAGAGAAGATTTTAAGCTCTATCAGGTACTGATATTTGGTATGCATGATCGAATTGCTCGTGTCCTACCTGTTGCCAACAATGGCGTGGAGGCTGATGATAAGCTTCTCCTCCTCCGCCGTGAAACGCCCTCGCCTGATGTCCGGTCTCAGGTAGTTGATCCACCGCAACCGGCAACTCTTTCCGCACCGTTGTAGGCCTACAAAACCATCACATTGCACAAAATTAAGCAATCAAATCACCCAAGAAATTCAGTGTTCATCCAAGAAACAAGCTATCTAGCTAGAAAGCCAAATCCACGTCCATCGATCAAGACATGGAGATCGAGAGACCTACTATACATACCGGCTTTCTCGGGGACCTCGCTCCAGCATCCATAGCCATGGGTGGTGATGTATCTGATGAGCTTCTCATCCTCCTCAGGAGACCACAGACCCCTCTTCACCTTCTGTTGGTTGCAGCAAGAGTGATGCCCCATGTATGCACTCACCAGAACACACACCTTGGCCTCTCAATATAATTTAGCTATAGCTAGCTTAACTGTAGCTAGCTAGTACACAAAGGATATATATGTTGCTGCACACCACATTACTAGTTGCAATATATTGCAGTCATAACAATCTTAATTCTAGCTAGCAACATGACATATCATGCATGGAAGAGCGAATGGTTGGTTTGTGCTTAGCCCTTTTAATATGAGCCCCTGGCTAGCTTGGCTAGCTCCTTCCTCTCTTCTAGCTCCAGCTCCTGCCTCCTTCACTCCTCTCTTAATCATTAATTAATTTCTTGCTTAATTAATTTCCTCTTTGCTTCCTGAGGGATCCTCTCCTAAGCAACAAGCATGCAAGGCATCACCGTGACAATTCCTTTGCGTTTTCCCTCGTGTGGGGCCCACCGTTTGTTCCGCTTTAATTGGTGCTTTCTATCTAACCCCACAGCGACATGGCATCAAACATAGAGAATGGTTGCTTCACTATCATAAATGTAACCTAGCTAGCTATGTACACACTTGCATGGGCACTACACGATCGACATGACAATGTCTTGATCAGAAGTATTACACTATTAATTGTATATTTAGTTTATACATGGCAGCAGTATGAAGCATGACATATAGCTCCATAACTAACCGGTAGAAATCTACTAGTATAGTATGAAGCATATATGTGCATGATTTATATACACATGCATGTGATACATACATACATACATAACTGGGGTACCATGGTGTCAGAGCACCATGATCTAAAATAGGTATTGTTTTTTAGTATCATGTGCGAAAAATTATAGAATTTTTTGATGTCAAATTTAACTAGTTTACTAACTGAAATTCGAACTGCAATTGTATTTTTTTTTATGATAGTTTGCTTGTACATATGTACTGATTTTATATAAAAATAAGCAAAACATGTGATCAAAATTCGTTCAAAATCTTTCAATTCAAGTATATTTTTTCAAAAGGTATATGTTTCATTTGAATTGTTATAGATGGGTAAAGACTCTAAAAACTAAAATTTTCAAAAAATACACCTAAATTTGAGTTGAATTCATACATTTAAAATCGCGATGCCTTAGCATCACGATATCCTATTTCAGCGTCTTATATATGTGTTTATGTGTGTGCATACGGCCTTGGCTGCGGTCTCTTGTTGTTAGTTAGCAAGCAAATGTGAAGTTTGGTAGTCGACGATATAAGCGTGATCTTGCTGTTGGATTCGAATCTGTCAGCATACTTTTTCGCCTCTGAAATGAGCATTGATGTACGTCTTGATTGGGATTCGGATTTTAATTTATCTGACTATTTTTCATTAAATGAGACATGCTTCCATTCTACCCTAACAAAGACAAAATTTAAAGTGCCATATAGTTCAATTAAATTGAAACCAATTAACCCCGTTTGGCAAAAGCAGTTTCCTTAGAATAGATCACAAAGAACAATTCATTAATTAATGTGGAGACTTTTTTTAACAAGGTATGACAAATGTACCCAAAATGAGTTTTGCCAAACAGATATAGCAAATGAAAGAAGTGCGATTTCTGTATGAAAATTAAGCTGCTTTGAAGAGAAGTTCATTTTTTTTTTCCAAGCCATATTTGCCGGGACATATAACATTTAAAAAATCATTACGGTTTTTCATATAAAGAATGAATTAAACTAAAAGTAACGGTATGAATCATGTCATATTATTCTTAGTAGTAGTCTAATAGTTTATTAAGATAGTGATACTATATGCTTTGTTAGAGAAAATTGCATGCACGTATATAGAAGGGTAGATCCAACTTACTTGCACCTAATTAATCACTAATAACCATGAACAATGCTTAAGGATTTATGCAATTATCTTCTAGGAAGAATGTGAGCAATTCTCTAGTTATAAACTGATTTTACAAATTAATACACAAATTTTGGCCAACTAGCAACTTGTTTTGCCCTAAATAAAGTTTTGGCTTTAATTTGACCTTTTGTGCAATAAAAAAAGAAATCCCTGTGCATAGCATCCTTATCATGTAGCAGTTATCTAGTGTGATCAACATGATAAGTTGAAGGTCTTCTTCCACAAAAAAGAGCTATCTAGTATATATAGCCTTGTTCTTTGTTGCTTTTTTGTGGCTTTTGGCTTCAGCTTCTTTGGAAGCCGAAATGCACAGGGCAGCTTCTCTAAACAGCTTCCTGAGTATAAAATAGTATGTGCCATCCACATCAACATCTCTGCCGTCGTGTGTCATCTCGAAAAACGCAGCCAAAAGCTATCAGCCGTAGCCCAAAAGAACATGACCACCCCTATCACACCATATATGAATATATGAACATAGGCCCACAAGTCAGTGATAGATAATTTCATCGTACGGACACATAGTACCAGTGGCAGAAGTACCGGCAGGTCAGGGGGGCTAGCACCCACCCTACCTCCAGGCATAGAGTAGGTACCCCCTTTAGCCCCCTAGCTCAAGCTAGGGTGCCACTACCATGTGCCATGACTTTTGAGTGCTGATAAGCTCATTGTCACCTCATCGGTGAGAGACGTGAGAGTCTAAGGAAGACGGAAGACATAATCACATGCATGCTAGGTCATGCGCCATGCAAATCACCTAAATGAATCCATATCCATCCACTGCCTGGCCCAACCATGGCGTCTCACCACTCGCTAATAGCCCAACACACCAGGAAAGTGCCAAAGCCCACCAAATACCGAAGCGGCAAAGCCCACATGTGGCCAGGTGAACCAATTCGGCAACAACAACTTAGCCAACATTCCAACAATAGCCCTTAGCCCAATCGAATTGATCCCTTATCCTTGTGGTTAGCGATGGAGTTGGCGAGTGGTCGATTGCTGGGCGGATGACAGGGGGGCTTGGAGGTTGTGATGGCTGAGTCTTACGCCTGTGCAGGAGGCGGGCGGCTCAAGCAGGCCACACTTCTGTAGGTGGTAGTGGGCCGATAAGGCACTGAGCCACCAACCAGGTGCCTAGGCGGTGCCTAGCGCCACAACCCACAAGATTGTTGCTTACCCGTGGCCTCATGCTGGCAAAACCAGGTGTTGTGGCTACTGACCAAACAGAGAGAGAGATGGTAGTGGAGAGTGATGAAGATAAGTGTAATGGCCTGGGTCCTCCCCATGGCTTGCTCGTATATATATATACACATGAGGAGTGCTTTACGCTTATACCCTTACATCAAGTTATCCCTCAGGGGCGGTTATGTCATTACACATGGCCTATTCTCGGGCCTTATAATCTCCTACCGAGCTGCTGGGTTTAGGTGGGGCCACCCCTACGACAGAGCCTCTCGTGGTGAAGGGCTTCACAGGGGCCGGCCATGTCGCCGAGTCCTTTGGCCCCCTCCGTCCCTGCGCGCCCGTGAATTCCTCAAGCTTATGGTTGGGGGCACGAAGTCCGGTATGGTGGTAGCGGAGGCCGCCGCCTGGTCGTAGTAGGCGTGCGCGCGCTCCGCCCCTACCCTCGAGCGGGCGGCGCGGCGGCGCCTGCCGAAATAGATGCGCGCGCTCCGTCCCCTACCCTCGAACGGGTGGCGGTGAAGCCGGCGCCTAAGTCGGCGAGACGCGCGCGCTCCGCCCCTACCCCTCGAGCGGGTGGCGCTGGCCGGCGCCTGGTCGGTAGACGCGCGCGCTCCGCCCCTACCCTCGAGCGGGTGGCGCTGCGCCGGGCGCGGTCGAAGTCGGCGAGCGCGCGCTCCCCCTACCCCTCGAGCGGGTGGCGGTGAAGCCGGCGCCCTGGTCGGGCGAGGCGCGCGCTCCGTCCCCTACCTTCGAGCGAGTGGCGCTGGCCGCGCCCAAGTCGGGCAGACGCGCGCGCCGCCCCTACCCTTGAGCGGGTGGCGGCGGCCGGCGCCCTGGTCGGCGTAGGCGTGGCGCGCTCCGCCCCTACCCTTCGAGGCAGCGGCCGCCGGCGCCCAAGTCGGCGTAGACGCGCGCTCCGTCCCTACCCTCGAGCGGGTGGCGCGGCCGGCGCCTGGTCGGGCGACGCGCGCGCTCGCCCCTACCCTCGAGCGGGTGGCGCTGGCCGCGCCCAAGTCGGCGAGGCGCGCGCGCCGCCCCCTATCCTTGAGCGGGTGGCGCGGCCGGTGCCTAAGTCGGCAGATGCGCGCGCTCGCCCCTACCCCTCGAGCGGGTGGCGCGCGGCGGCGCCTAGTCAGCGTGACGCGCGCGCTCAGCCCCTACCCTCGAGCGGGTGGCGCTGGCCGGGCGCCTAGTCGGCGAGGCGCGCGCTCCATCCCCTATCCTTGAGCGGGTGGCGCTGGCCGCGCCTGGTCGGCGAGATGCGCGCGCTCCGTCCCCTACCCCTCGAACGGGTGGCAGCGACTGCGATCGGAGCTTGGCGCCGGTATGGTTGCGCTCCGGGGCTGTTGTGACCTTGCAGTCTCGTAGTGCGCTTTTAATGGCGGCTGGAATTACGCCGACGCCGCTCGGCAAAAGTCGGTTGTCGCGTCGTCCGCCATGCCGCAGCGGGGGGACGTGGCGACTTACGACTGGTGCGCCGTGGGATGTGAGCGGTTGCGTGACCGCGGCCGTTCGCCTCGTCCCCCGAGAAGTTGGACGTGTGTTGAAGAGGTAGGGGCGCTGTGCGCTGCTTGTCCACCTACCAGCGCGCCCTCTAGGCCCAGCCGTTCTTCTTTCCAAATCTTGGACACCGAATCGCTGGGAATTTGATCGTCTGCGTCTTTGAGCCGCAAAGCGGCGAGCGCCTTTATAAGGCGCTAGTGTTGAGGTGGAGGCACCCTTTCTCGCTTTGCTTTTTGATTTGCCGCCGCTTGCGCGCGTGTTAATTGTCACGCCGCTTGCTCCTTTGCTCGCTTCTTCTTCTTCTCTCGTCGCGAAGAGCGATGGCTAGCCCTGACGACGCCACCTACCACCCCCGCTGCGGTTCCTTGCCTAGCCAGGGTGAGGTGACCCATCCTTCCGAAGAGTACAAGCCGGTGCCAGGGGAGCTCGCGCCAACAAGTGGTGGAACGCGATGGAGCACTCGGGAGGCTCCTGCTCCCGCGTGCTGGGGAAGAGCCGCATGACGGAAGGGAGGCTGCAACGACTCGTGGATGAGGGGAAGATCGTGGATCGCAATGGGGCTCGCTTACCCCGGCGGGACGAGACGGAGCCGAAGCCCGGGGCCCTGGAGGCAATTGTTTTCATCGCGTTCTTCGATGCCGGCCTTCGGATGCCCTCCACGTTGTTTGTGGCGAAGTCTGCGGGCATATAAGTTGAGCTAGCCCAACCGACGCCCCGCGATGCTCCGCCTAGCTATCTTCACGTGGGCGTGCGGACGGAGGGTGGCGCCCGGCGCGAGCTTATTCGCCACCACCGCACGCACGCACACCGCCGACCCGAAAAGGTTGGCGGGCGGTGTCCAACTTCGGCGGTGTGGACTTCGTGCTCCGGGTGTCCTGCGTGACGTTGTTCCTCGTGGCGACCTCGTCGAGCGATGGGCGTCCGGCTGGATGCAGTGGTGGTTCTATTACACCGTAACCGAGAAGAGCAGAATGCAGTGCCGAGGCGGACCGATCTCGTTTAACGGCACGCCGAGTCCGAAGGCGGAGATTGACGACACGCGGAAGCTGCAAAGCCTCGTCGGTGTCGCCCGTCGAATGAGCGTGCGCGACCTAGCCGAGGAGTTCACGATGCATGGGGCGGCGCCACTCTCCTCCCGGGGGAAGTATGTTGTGCGAATGGCCCCGCGAGGATGGGTTTGATCCTCCGTGTCTCTTGCTTCGCCTCCGCCCCTTGTAAGTCGCCCGGTAGCGCCATCGCATCTGCTTGGCTTCCGCCAATCGGCGTGATCTCTGCCTGATGGCTCGGCTAGAAGATGCGAGCGCGCGGTTGCGGCGCTCCTCGGCTCGTGCACGCTTAAGGAGCACCGGGGCTCGCGAGGCCGCGGTCAAAGCGGCTAGCGGCGGATAAACCGCACTGCGAGGTCAGAGGCATTGTCGTGCCCGAGCGTGTGGTGCGGAAGAGCTTCCGCCGACTTCAGCGCCAGACGGTGATAGCCCTACGGGGGGGCTGTCTTCGCGACGCCGGGCCCGTTCTCCGGCAGCCACTCCGGCGGCTAGCCCAGCTGAGATGGGGCGCGCGACCGGCGGTGGGCACGCCATATCGCCGGAGGTGCCCGCGGCGGATCCCCGGCACCTTCGCCGACGCCACGAGCCCGCGCCGCTCGCGCTATCGTTGAGTTGGGACCCGTCAACCCGGGGTGGCGCTGTTCTGGCGAGCAAACCACGGGGGACGGTGCGTTATCAACCGCAGCGGCCGACGAGGGCGTGCCCCCTACCGAGGGAACCGTGGGGGCGACGGTGACCGGAGCTGGTGCTGCCGCGGAAAAATCGCCTGTGCCCCCACAGCGAACGCCGACGCAGCCCCGCCGCCGACGAGGGGTCGAGCACGTTGCGGGGCCTTGCCGCGATTCGGCGGTGGCGCGACCGAGAAGACCTTCTCCCGACCGCCGAGGCGCCCGCCCCCAGGTGGTCGACCGGCGCCACTTCCTACCGTGGACGAGGGCGCAGGAGGTAGGTGTGAGTCCTTTCTTCACGACTTCGCGAGACTCTCCGACCGCCGCTCATTCTCGCCGACATCGCGAGACGACGCCTCCGTGCGTGGCGAAGGATCGGCGGCGAGGTATCGCGGTCGGAGCCTCGTGCGGGATGCCCCGCAGTGTCCATCTTCGCCGACGTGGCGTGGCCACGACAAATCTGGCGTGTTGGGGCGGGCTCGCCGCTCGGACTTTCTCCTCGCCGGAGGTATTTTGCGACCTCACCGCTGCCAGAGCGTGCCGACAACGGCCTCAACCGAGAGTGCTTGTCGTCATGCGCGAGGACCTCCTAGCGCTTCGCGGTGCAGCCTCGAGATGAGGGTAAGTATGCGCGCCGGCTTGTAAGGTATTGCTTTGGGCCTTTGCTGATTTGTTGCTTCGCGACGCTTGCCTCGGTAGGTCCCTTGACGAGGCCCGCTCGGGAGCGGAGGGCTCGAAGCCAGCCTCCGAAGCAAACATCGCTCTCGCCGCGAAGGATGAAGAAATTCGTGCGCTGGAGGACGCTCGCGGCCGCACAACTTGCGACCACGGGCTTCGAGCACCGCGGCGGGGAGCGCGCGCCGTGGCAGCAGTCGCCGCCCTAGAGGGGAGAACGCCACCGTGGCGGAGTTCTGCTGCCGAACCGCCTTGCCTTGGAAAATGCGTCCATATCGGCATGGCGGGCCATGGAGTCTCGAACCAGGCCCTTCGAGATCTGTGCGTCCGAGTGCGGATACCACGCCGCAGCCGGAGGCCCCGCCGAGACGCCGGCTGATCGAGGAGGGGGCCGGTGTTGCTCTTTGTGGCGTCAGAACCTTTGGCGAGCACTGCAGCTATGTTGGTGCGTGCTTCGCCCTCGCCCTGCTTCATACTCGTGGGTGTAGGCATATCCATGAGCTAGCGAATCCTCAACTGGACCCTCCCGACCGACCAGAGGTTATGTCGGACGCCATCCGCTCCATCGGGCCTAGCCTGCAGAACTTCCACCAACAGATCTGGGGCCGCTTCGGGGAAGGTGCAGCGAGAGTCACCGTGCAGCAGACGTTGCATGGGGAGGGGGACCTCCTCCAGTGGCTTGAAGGGGTCCTTCAGCGCCGCGGCGACGACGGCGTGGGCTCGTCCGCACCGCGCCAAGGCTGAGTGGTTGGTCGGGTAGGGTAGGGGGATGATGTGCGGGTTTTTACGCTTGTGACCATGTAACCCCTTTGCTTTTACAATGGGACCAAGTAGTACTTTATGCTTGGTGTTACCTGCCGCCGGACGCGGAGAGCGGGTTTGTGCATCTTGTTTATACTCCGTAGAGTGGCGCGTGCGGAGGCGAACTTCGACGCTACGACTTCCTTTATAGTCCGGAGACTCGCGCGTGCGGAGGCGGGCCTCGCCGCTACGCAGTATTTAAAGTCCGAGGACTGGTGCGTGCGGAGGCGAACCCTCGACGCTACGCCTTCTTTATAGTCCGGGGACTCGCCGTAGAGTGCGCGCGGAGGTGTCCCCCCGCTGCGTCTTATTTATACTTCGTAGAGTCCGTGCGGAGCTAGGCTCGACGCTATGTCTTATTTAAAGTCCGTGGACTGGTGCGTGCGGAGCTAGGCTCGACGCTACGTCTTATTTAAAGTCCGTGGACTGGTGCGTGCGGAGCTAGGCTCGACGCTACGTCTTATTTATAGTCCGCAGACTCTCGCGTGCGGAGCTAGGCTCGACGCTACGTCTTATTTAAAGTCCGTGGACTGGTGCGTGCGAGCTAGGCTCGACGCCACGCCTTATTTATAGTCCGCACTCTCGCGTGCGAGCTGGGCTCGACGCCACGCCTTATTTAAAGTCCGTGGATGGTGCGTGCGAGCTAGGCTCGACGCCACGCCTTATTTATAGTCCGCGGACTCTCGCGTGCGAGCTAGGCTCGACGCCACGCCTTATTTAAAGTCCGTGGACTGTGCGTGCGAGCTGGGCTCGACGCCACGCCTTATGTATAGTCCGCACTCTCGCGTGCGAGCTAGGCTCGACGCCACGTCTTATTTATAGTCCGCGAGACTCGCGCGCGGAGCTAGGCTCGACGCCACGCCTTATTTAAAGTCCGTGGACTTTGTTTTGCTCAGCGCGGACGGGGATGTTCGGGAACAAGAACCTTTATTGAACTCCCGCTTTGCGCGGCGAGCATTGCCTAACAACGGGCGGTGGCTCTAGCTCGCTGTCCCGCTTCTAGGCGTAGTATCGCCGCAACTTTGTCCGCTCCATGTGTGCCAAGGCTTGTCCTTCGAGCGTGGCGGGCGATACGCCCCTTCGGCAATGCCTGCATTACGATGTACGGGCCTTCCCACTTGGACTCCAGCTTGCCAACGGTTTCCGCCTAGAGCGCCACTCTGAGGACGAGATCCCCAGGCTTGAACCCCCGCGGGCATATAGAGCGGTCCCGAGTACGCATTGTGCGCGCGCGCATTTCTCGACATGGTGGGCTGCGTCGCGCGTATCCCGTCGAGGAGGTCCAGGACACACGGCGCTCCTCTTCGGTGCTTGGGCGAGGACCTCCGCGAGCCGCCTTGATTTCCTCGGGCGTCACCGCCTCGTCACCGAAAAGGAGCTTAAACGGCGTGAATCCCGTCGGGCGTGTTACCGTTGTGCGAAGCGACCATAGAACGCTGTGAAGCTTGCTTGGCCACTTGCCCTTCGGCAATCCAACCAGGCGCTTTTTGATGGCGGCAGAAATGGCGTCATTCGCCCGTTCGACTGGGGATGCCCTACCGAGGCGAATCGGAGGGTGATGCCCATGCTGCCACAATAATCTTTGAAGAGGGTGGCGTCGAACTGCAGGCCATTATCGACCGTGAGCTCCCGAGGCACCCCGAAGCGACATATGATGTTTTGCCATAGGAAGCGCTGTATGGCCGCAGAAGTTACTTTGGCCAGAGCGATCGCTTCCGGCCACCTGGAGAAATACTCGGCCACGACTACCACGAACCGCAGGTCCCCGGAGCTCGCAAGTGGTCCTACTATATCGAGACCCCGCCACGCCGAAGGGCTACACCGGGAATTGGGTTGAGGCTTGTCTGGGGCTGCGGATGATGCGCGCCATCCATCGGCACCCTTGGCACCGACGGACGAGGTCTGGCGTCGGTGATGGCGATCGGCGATGAAAGCCTTGTCGAACGCCTTGCCGACTAATGACCTTGGCACCAGTGGGATCCGCATACGCCGCGTGGATTTCCGCCAAGAGCTCCTTTCCTCCTCGATCGAGAGCAGCGCAGAGCGCGCGCAAACCCCTTGCTTGTAGAGTGTCCTTCAACACTGGAAGGACCGTGCGCGGTGGTTGCAATCGTCGCACTTCGGCGTGGTCCTCCGGCTCGGCGAGGCCTTGTAAGAAATCGAAAATGGGCTCTCGCCAATCTCCTGGCCGATCAATGCGGTGGACAAGTGCCGCGGCCCGGTTGTCCTGCGCGATGGCCGCCTTTGCTAACACGTCGTAGAATGCCCCCTCGGGGGTGGGCAGTTGCTGGTTGGCCGCCTTGGCGAGGGCGTCGGCTTGCTCATTCTCCGCTCGGGGGATGGCCTTGACGGTGACACCCAAAAAGTGCCTTTCCCTCGCCCTCACCGCCGCGAGGTACTTGGCCAACTCAGGGCCCTTGGCTTGATATGACTTGTCCACATGGCCGGTCACCAAGCGCGAATCAGTGCGGACCAGCACCCGTCTCGCGCCGACTGCCTTGAGCTTCGCCAGGCCAAAGAGCAGTGCCTCGTATTCAGCCGTATTGTTGGTGGTGGGGAAGGCAAGGCGCGCCGAGTACAGCAAGCGTTGTCCCTCGGGCGTGATGATCACCGCCCCACGCGCGCGCGGCGGCGCAGTAGTCTCGCTCGATTGTAAGCGCCCGACGGGATCATCGTGCGTCCGCCGAGTTGGGCGGCGGGTCCATTCGCAAGAAAATCCGCCAGACTTGGGATTTAATTGCCGTCCGCGAAGCATACGTCAGGGAGAAGGGAGCGAGCTCGGCGGCCCATTTACCGATGCGCCCTGTGGACTCCTTGTTGTGTAGCACCTCTGCCAGAGGGAACGATCTGTGATCGGGTGAGCCAGAAAATAATGCCGAAGCTTCCTGGAGGCCATGACCAGTGCATAGGCGAGCTTCTCAAGCTCCGTGTATCTTGTCTTGGCACCTTGAAGGGCTTCGGAGACAAAGTAGATGGGCCGCTGCATGGCGCCTTCCTCTAAAACGAGGACGGCGCTGACCGCGTGGTCGACGCGCGAGATAGAGCGGGGGGAGCATCCGTGCTTGGGCGACAGTGGGAGGCTTGCCAAGTCTTTGCTTGAGCTCGTTGAAGGCCTTCGCGCCTCCGTCCCAACGAAATCCATCGCACCGCGAATGTCTTGAAAACGGCAGCCCCGCTCCGCCGCCCGGATAGGAAGCGGCTTAATCGCCATGCGCCGCCACCTCTGGACCTCCTCGTTGTCTTGGGCGTTCCATACCCGTGATGGCGTCTACTTTGTCGGGTTCGCCCGATGCCCCGCCGGACACGAGGAAACCTAAGAGTTTGCCCTTTGCACTCGAAGACACACTTGTCGGGGTTGAGCTTGATGCCCGCCTTCCGAGGTTGTCGAAGGTCTCACGGAGGTCCCGGCCGTGTAGAGCAATTTGCCGAGTTTTGACCACCACGCCATCGACATAGGCTTCAACGCTCCTCCCGAGTCGGGCGCCGGGGCAATGGCGACGAGGCGGGTGAAGGTAGCGCTGCGTTCTTCAAGCCAAAGGGCATTCGACGGCGAACGTCCCAAGTGGTGTGATGAAACTGGTCTTCTCCTCGCCATCTTCGCCATGTATACCGGTGGTAGCGGAATAGACGCCCAGAAACTCATGAGTCCGCACTCAGCAGCGGCGCCAACCGTTGATCGATGCGCGGCAAGGGGTAGTTGTCCTTCGGGCACACCTTGTTGAGTGTCGTGAAGTCGATGCACATGCGCCAGGCCCCGCTGGCCTTTTTGACTAGCACCGGGTTAGTGAGCCATTTTGGATGGTGGACCTCGCGGATGACCCTGACGCGAAGAAGCTTTGCCACCTCCGCTTTGGCCGCCTGCTGCCGATCCATCGACATACGCCGGAGCCTCTGCTTGACCGGCTTGGCGTCGGGGCGGACCGCCAAACGATGCTCGATTACTGCTTGGTCTACGCCCTTGATGTCCTCCGGGGACCATGCGAAGATATCAACGTTGTTCTGAAGCACTCGGAGCAGCTCCCGTTCGACCCGGTGAGAGCCCTCGCCAATGGACACAAAGCGCCCTCCGCTGAGCGGCACCTTCTTAGACGCCGCCGGGCGAGGCTTGGGCGCCCACCGGAGCGGAGGGCCCATCGCCGGGCGCGCGAGAGGGCATGCACCGCGATGCGGGGCGTGGCTGCCGCCGCACGCGTCGCCAGTCTGGTCGCGAAGATGGTGATGACACCCTCCGGGCCCGGGAGCTTTACACACAAAAAGGCGTGGTGCGGGATTGCCTCGAAAGAGTTGATGGCGGGTCGCCCCAGCACGGCGTTGTAGGGGTGCGGGATATCCACGACATCGAAGGTGACATGCTCGGTCCGGATGTTACCCTTGTTACCCTCCTGACGGAAAGTGACAGGAAGGGACACGTGCCCTGTGGCTCGCAGCGTTGACCCCACCTTGAAGCGGAGCTCCTGGCTGCTCTAGCCGGCTTCGGGGGATTGCCATGCGGTCGAGGGCTTCTGCGAATAAGATGTTCGCGGAGCTTCCCCCGTCGACAAGGACGCGCCTGACTTCGCAGCATGCTATGTGGGCTGGATGACTAGAGGGTCTTGGTGAGGTACTCCACGCCCGCATCGCTTAAGTCGAAGGTGATGTTGCGGGCGGCATCCACGCTTCTGGCCGCTCCCGGGGCTTTTGAAGAGGAGCCTCCGGTGATGACGTTGACGGTGTGATGCTGCGCGCCCTCCTTTGCGGTGGCCCGTATGGGGCCATCCCTTGGGTGCCCCACGTGGGCTTCGGCGGGGGGCCGAGGAGGCGGAGCCCGAGATCCCGCCGTCACCCTCCGCAGCTCCATCACCGCGATGCATGCCCTTGTGTAATGATCGCCGTAGCCGTGTACCTCGCACCACTTGCCATAGTGCAGGAGCTCTTGCTCTGCGTGAGGTTGGCCGCCGCAGTCAAATCCGCCCTCCGATCCCCGGTCTCCCCTCCGTGAGGTGGGGTGGGTCCTTGCCGGGCGCTCTCGGTGGCGAGGACATGGTGGGCCGCCTGCGACCGGCGCTGGCGGCGCCGAGGTTTAGGCCTGCACCGTGAAGAGCCTTCCTGCACCTCGCCCCACCGCCTCGGGAGGGCCTCCTCGGGGCTTTCGGCTCACGGCTCGGCCGAGGAGGACCACCCGCCCGACCTCGCGGGGCGCTCACGGCGAGGCGGAGGGCGGTGATGCTGCGTCGTCGCGCATCCTCCTCCGCCCGCGCATACTCGTCCATTTTGTCGAAGAGCTTGGCAATCGCCGTGATTGGCCTCGCGCGTTGTACTCGCCATCGGGCCCGGCGAAGGCCCCGTATGGCTGCACTAACGACTGTAGTTTCGTTAACATCGTTTACCTGGCTTCGAATCTTGGCGAAGCGCTTGAAGTAGCCCCGGAGCGTCTCCGAGGGTCCTTGCTTCACAGCGAAGAGTTGGTCCGCATCGATTCGCTCGACATAATGTCCTTGAAAGTTGCTACGAAGCCGGTCGCGAAGCTGCTCCCACGTGTAGATGGAGCCCGGCTCTATGGTAAAAAACCAAGAGAGCGCCACTCCGTGCGGCGAGGGGAGTCCTTCGCCGCGATGTCGTCTCGCCGCGCCTCGATCGCGGTTTCGTACACGCGCACGAAATCGCGAGGATCCGTGTCGCCTTTGTACGGGTTGGTGATGCGAGGGAACTTGAAGTCTTCGAGCCACGCCGCCTGCTGCAGCCTCGCCGAAAGCGGGGATTCCGGATCTACGCATCTCAGCGGGACACGGCTAGATGTGGGGGCTTCGCGGCTGTCCACCTTCTCTGGCGTGGGCTTGGGCACGACTCTCGGCGCGACTGCGGCTCGAGCTTCTTGTATATCTCGGACGGCTCGCGAAGTCCCCTAGCTCCCGCCGAAACGCGTTGAGGGCTGCTAGTAGGCGCTTTCCACCGCAGTGTCGTTAGGACGCCGAACGCCCAGTGGGCGGGCGGTGCGGGACCATCGCCTCACGATCCCAGATCCGCCGGATGGTTCGTTGCGGCTACCCCGCCGCCGGATTCGCGCTACGGCGAGGGTGGTCGGGTCGTTGCGATGCGCGACGGGTTGGATGTCGTCGTAGCGGTCTTTGGCGGGTCGATCGTTGCCGCGCGGCGTCGACACCGCGACCACGCCGCGACGCCGCCACCAACTCCTTCGGCGGTCGATGCCGGCCCCGGTGTTCACGCGCGGCTCCGCCCATTCGCCTTCTTTCCCTTCGCCACCGGTGAAGCTCTTTCGGTGCCATCTTTTCCTTCGGTCTTGGGCTTGTCTTCGTCCTCCCCACGGACGGCGCCAATCGTTGTGGCTACCGACCAAGCAGAGAGAGAGATGGTAGTGGAGAGTGATGAAGATAAGTGTAATGGCACAGGTCCTCCCCATGGCTTGCTCGTATATATATATATATACACATGAGGAGTGCTTTACGCTTATACCCTTACATCAGGTTATCCCCTGGGGCGCTTATGTCATTACACATGGCCTATTCTGGGCCTTATAATCTCCTACCAGGCCTGCTGGGTTTAGGTGGGGGCCACCCCTACGACACCAGGTAAAAGAACTAATAGAGTGTAATTTTTTGGTTATCATATGTAAATCTTACTAAGGAATTCACCTGCATTTTATTGGAATAGATGATCCTTATCTGATGAACCGCATTCTAAGTTCTGAACTTTTGATTATGAAGATAGTTGTCGTCTGCCTGTCTCAGTCTCACTGAAAGAGAGGGAGGGGGCCAGGGAGGAGTTCTAGAGGTTGTGAGGGAGGCAGTCTACCTAATTTGTTGCGGATTCTACCTGCTCTCGGGGCTGAGGTGGTCGTTGATGCCGCACAGCGGAGGTGCATCCCCCGGTGGGCTAGTGCTTCATTTGCTGCTACTTTTAGGTTGATAACAACATGTTGATTAATTTTCCCTCGGTTTGGTGGCAAGTGAACTTGAATTTCCAATTGGGTTCGATGGTGGCTACTGGCTAGATTTGTTTGGTCGGTGAGAAATAGGGTGGCTGGGGTGGTAATCCTCATCGTTGTGTAATCGAGGTGAACCTCTTGGTTTTCCATTGGTTACCACTAAGTAAGAGATAATAAAGGGTTCGAGGTAGTGGCTGTAAAGTATAAAACACAAATCTAGTTTTTAAATTGCGTAGTTGTGATTGATTTGGTAATAAAGGAGCAAATGGCTGTAATTTTGAGGTTGGTAGTTTATTTTATGTTTTTACATTGTACTATTTCTTCATGTAATCATGTGGTTGTATTTTAACTTAGTATAATCTGTGGCATGCAGGTTTGTGAATCAGCAAGGGAAGGTTATTGATAGATTTCTTGGTATTAAATATGTGACAAATTGTACATCTACTGCATTGAAGGAATTTTTATTTGCTTGCTTAGAAAGCACCAATTACCAATTTTTAGGCTACACGGGTAAGGTTATGATGAAGTTTCAAATATGAAAGGAGAATTTAATATCTTGCAAAGGCAAATTCAATATGAGAATCCGTATGATTGTTGTGTCCATTACTTTGCCAATCAGTTGCAGTTAGTAGTTGTGACTGTTGCAAGTTGTAGTAGATCTGTTGTTGATTTTTTTCAACTATGTTTTCTTGATTGTGACCACCGTGAGTGTATCTTGCAAGGGAATGGATGCGTTGCTTACAAAGTATCAAGATGTCTTGTTGGAGAAGCTAGATAATGGTAAGGCTACCACTAGCACAGGGTTGCATCAAGAAATGACCCTAGCTTGACCTTCAGATACTAGATGGGGCTCTTATATAAAAACCTTACTGTGTATTTACCAAATATGAAAGGCAATGTTACAGGTACTAGAGATTATGAGTAAAGATGCATGTTAACTATCAAGTCATGGTAGAGCATCAAGTTTGATACAGAAAATGGGAAGTTTTGAATTTATTTTCATCTTTTAATTATTGATAGATTTGATAAGCATTACAAGTGAGTTATCACTTGCTTTGCAAAGGAAGGATCAAGATATTGTTGAAGCCATGTGTTTGCTTGTAGATGTGAAAGTGTGTTTGCAGGACATGAGGGACAATGGGTGGGAGCCATTATTCTAGCAAGTGAAAAGCTTTTGTGAAGTAAATGAGATTCATATGCCAAATATGGAAGAACTCATTCCAGTTAGAAGTATGTCTACACATAGGAAGCATACGGTGATTTACCTTCATTATTATTACGTTAGGATTTTTATTATTGCTATTGATGCCATTACATCAGAGATGAATCATTGGTTCAATAAAATTTCTTCAGAGTTACTGGTATGCATGTCTTGTCTTGATCCAAGAAATTCTTTCTCCAAGTTTGATGTAAATAAGCTTGTTTAACTTGCTGAGATTTATGCTGATGACTTTGACATGGCTGATCATTTGTTGTTAACAAATCAACTTCAAACCTTTGTTCTCAGTATTAGGAGAAGTGTAGAATTCTATGGATATGCTGATATGGCAAAGCTAGCTCAAAAGATGGTTGAAACAGAAAAAAAGAATTTCTCCATTGGTCTATCATCTAATTGAGCTAACACTGATTCTTCCAGTGGCAACGGTATTAGTTGAAAGAGTCTTTTTGACAATGAATATTATCAAGACAGATTTGCATAATAGAGTAGCAGATAAGTGGTTCAGTGACTTGATGATATGCTATACTGAGCGAGAGATATTTAAAAGCCTTGATGATGATAGAATTAGAAAGCGCTTTCAAAGTATGAAATCTTATAGAATGTTTTTGTCTCGTACTTGTACTACTCAATCCTAGCTAGTGGTATATTGCATCCTTTTTTTAATCTTTATAACTATTCACTATCGCAATTTCTGATGTCATCATTAAGTTTGATAATTTTGGTGTACATATAGCTACTTACACATATGGGCTTCGGGAGGCACACTACCCATTAAAAACGTACAATCTTTATTGTACTTTGTATTTTTACTATGCCTCTATTCTAATTATGTATGATTTAAGATTGCAAAAGATAGTTCGATCTATATTTCATTTGTTTATCTATTGTTAGTCTTGTCCCATTAGCCCCTCCCTCCCTAAATTTCTGTTCTGGTCTGCCACTACACAGGACATGGGGTGTGTAACGCGCCATTTCTGAAGGTGCTAGTAATCCCCACAACTACCCAGAACTGTTCAGTTGTGGAGTACTGTACACGAGTATGCACCACAACAATATATGCTTACAACAAAAGAGCCAAAATTTATTACAGAAATATGGTTTAACAACCTACTTTTGACACAGGGGTATGCCAGCCCAAAGTTATCTTACAATACAAAAGAAACTCTCAGGTAAATTTGAGCATGGCTAAGACCTAAAACTAGTCGTCATCAGCATAGTAGGGTTCTCTTGAGCTTTGTCAATAGCTTGATCATCACAGTTCTATTGATCTTTTGTTTGTTGTTTAACAAGTAATAAATACAACCGTACCCAGCAAGTCACAAGGGTAAATCCTAACTTCTTACAAGGATATTCAAATTGAGTGGATGCAATTTTATTTGCAAACAGAAAAACAAGAACATAACTCCTTAAGATTAAAGGGTTTTCTTTCAACAGTTATTTGCTCAGCTTACTTAGATTAAAACATAATGAATTATTGGAATCACCCATTAAACATAGCTTCATTTACCGGAAGTACGATGTATTTGAATACCATTTATTTCACTTTGCAGAGTTGCTCGGCTTTACCCACAAGATTTCTCGTACTCTCAATGTCACATGAATACGCTTCTGCTAGAATGCGACTAAGATGAGAAAATAAGGTTTTTCACTGCTCATCTCTTTATGTAGGCTCTACCCGGTAGATCCACTCAGATCCAGTTTAACTAGCTAGACCTAACACTTCTGTCCATCCTAAGTGGCCCCTACCATTGTTAGGATGGTTTTACCATTCCGCATATCAACTCCTCATCATCCACGCTCCTGCCTCCTGTAGAGCTTCAATCGAGTTGAGCAACTAGTAAACCAAGGTTGACAAGTCAACACCTGTGGTTGAGCGATCACTACATCCTTTATTCAGAATAATGTTCTTGTCCTTACTTTTCACTTGAGGCTGCCAACCACATCCCCAAACATCTATACTCGACAGCACTACCACCCATCTGCTCAAGCCTCCACCCTAGGGTAAAGTCGTGGACTCCAACCATCTCGTGGCTTCCCCCGATTCCTCCTTACGCTAGAACCATTTTAACAATTCTACCAGCCAAAAGTCAAGTTACTTAGTAGTATAAAATTTTGAATGAGCTAGTCTACAATTATTTATACAGTAATTAAATATTACTAAGCTTGTCAAGGTGAATATGGCGTCAAATTGAACAGGGTATTTTTCAGTGCAGGGACATCAGGAGTCTCCCCACAATCAGACATCTCCCTAGCTTCCACCATATTACGCCGATGAATATCTTGTCTTGGAAGGCGCATGCACTTCCTACTGTGCCTGATATAGCTGTTGATGCAGTTCTTGGGATTCTTCAAGTGTCCTCGAGTACATAGCCCCCCTCGAGTACATAGCCTCTTAATGCACTATGTACTTGGACGCTACTCTCAGGTATGGATAATCTTCAACTGTAGGCTGTGGAGTGGCGTAGGCTCTTTCACCATGGATGTTCTAGGAATTAAGTCAATAGGAGACTCATCGAACTCATCATTATAGTAGCTTCGTAGATGATGTACCGTATTCCTTGTGGTATCCTGGACAGCATCTTCTTCCTTTATTCTGTGTCCATAGAACCTCTGCTTTCTGTCAGAATGGATAGGCAATGGTATCAAGATGACCCAAGCTTTCCATCCAAAACGTTCGTCCTCAATAAATTGCCCAACTGTGTGAAACACCGATTGCGCCAATTAGTTGCTCTGAGATGCTACTGCTAGCCAACCCTCCATTTTTCTGGTTTGGAGTGGATATAATGCACTATTTGCTTAATAACGACAATTTTGAAATTAGACAAGCTTCAATATAAATATTTTGCAAAAGCGGAACTTACGTTAGAAATAAACTAAGACAAGTAATGCAACATTAAGAAAGGAGAAGGACAGCAATAATACTTATATTTTATGTAAATTATTTTTAAATTTTGTAATTAGGTTTTGCTACAAAACAGCTCTCCTAAATTGCTTTAGGTCTCAACCTACAGTTAAGCAAGCGTACTCTGATACTACTCTGTAACGCCCCTATTTCTGGAGGCACTATTAATCTCCGTAACTGCCCAGAACTGTTTAGTTGCGGAGTACTGTATACGAGTGTGCACCACAACAACATATGCTTACAACAAAAGAGCCAAACTTTATTACAGAAATATGGTTTGGGCGACTGGCAGGTAGGGCCTTGGCGTCAGCGCGGAGCGGGCAAGTGCGAACATGAGGGAGGAGAGCGGCCGCAACTTCAAGCGGCGTCACTCGGGCACGTGGTGCGGCGCAACAGGAGGTGGTGGGGAGGTGGCTTTGCCATAGGGCGCCAGCAGAAGAAGGCGGGAAGGTAAAAGGGGAAGGCGCATTTTCAAGGGAGATTGTCAAATTGGGTAAGAAATTGGAATTCAAGCAAAAATCTAAAAGGAATTCAAATCTTTTGAATTTTGAGGGTGTTTCAAGGTACCCCCGGAGACCCCAGCAGCAGCTTAGCGGAAAGCAGCATGTTGACGATGGATGGCACGGCCGGAGAGTGTGACGAAGAGTGAACACTGTTGTAAATGACAAGTCGACAGTGAAATGTATGATAGGGTGGACAGCAAGGCCAACGCAGGAGACGTCCCCTTCAAATCTTGGCTACCATAAACTTCGCATCATCTGTACCACCGATCGATCGATCGGTTTATTTTTTAGCAGGATCATCAAACCGAGCTGGAGTAGCAGCCAAAGGCAAGATTCTCTGATGATCTCATAAATTGTCACGGTGATCTTACAAGCTCATCCAATCAGTGTTCATCTCAGTAAGTGCTACCTAACTGGTTAATTGCTGATTTTTCTGCTCTGAATATCTTGAATTTCTTGGTCAGCAGTAGTTGCTACTTGCTACTGTTCAAGATAATCCATCAAACTGTATGCATGTAATGCTAGCTAATAAATGCCAGCATGCATCTTGTACTGATAGATCACTTTCTGATGGACTTATTGATGAACAATTTGATTGTATACAGTACATAACAGAATTAATTTTTGGCATCCTATCAATCTTGATTTGTTCAAAGTAGTTGCCCCTGTACGTGTATAGCATGTCAATATATATATATATATATATATATATATATATATATATATATATATATATATATATATATATATATATATATATATATATATATATATATATATATATATATATATATATATATATATATATGACGAGTGTTTCATGCACCAAGGTGCCTAGGCACCAATATCAATACCGTTGATTTGCTTGAGATTCGTAACGTTTGATGTGGGTATCTTCATATACCCATAAAAAAGTATATTTGAGATGTCAAACTCCGAAAAAATTTAAATTCAACTTCAGTTTAATTAGTTTGAACTATTTTTATGGTATATACTCACTGTAGTTGCATTGAACTCAAAAGTAGTTCAAACTAGTTTGAACTGAGTTCAAAACTTACTTACCATAAATATATCAAGGGTATAAAACATTTTCATACCCAAACTCAAAAAAATTATCAATTATACACGTGTATCGGATGTTGGTGCCTAGGCACCATGGTGCCTTATGTAATTTTCCTATATATATATATATATATATATATATATATATATATATATATATATATATATATATCCAGATTATGATATTACCATTAAAAACGATTCACCAATTTCTGAGGCTCGACAATAGGGAAAAAGAAGCACCAATTAATCGCAAGGCTTCAGCCAGAATTTGGTGAAAACAGCTTTGTTCAAATCAGAAATCTCTCGTCGAACTAACTAAAAGAAAAAATGCACCCAATTCTAAGCAACTCCTAAGAACTTAATCTATCTCTATCTGATAAGAAACATAAGACGTCCCCCACAATTGCCTTTGTTCAAAGCAAAACAACCGTGAGCATTTTTTTGCCTAGCTAGATTAGCTCTCATACCATAATTCCATAAATCATTTGATCAAACTCAAATGCACACCACCAATTCCAGGACAGTACTAATTAGTATGAAGTATTCACTTGTCTTAATCATATACTATATCATAAATCTATGTCAAACTCATACGCACAAATCCTTCTTTTTTCAGAATGCGCACAAATTGTAGCACAGTGTACTTCGTATGAAGTACATATTCACTGATCTTAATCTTGAAATTGATCATCCAAGATGAGCTATCTACGGTACCCAAATTAAAACAGTTTAAAATCTTTTCAGTGATAATATTACTTCAAGTCTACGATGAAGATATGCACAAGAAATTCAGCCACATTTCCAGCGCTCTGCATTGGCATGACAATCTTAGCATAACCAAAAGATGATCTGCAGGGGCGCAAAAAGCAACTTTGGTCCCCTTTGCTCCTCTTTTCCCCTCTCTCTCAATCATGTACGTTCGACGTCGCCACTGGCCTATCTCTGACGCAGATGCGTCCCGGTGCCGTCGTCGCTGTCACCGGTCCCGACACTGTCGATCGCGCACGCTCCACGCTTCATACAGTTCCTTGATCGTCACTGTGCATGTTAGTTCGGCCGTGACGCTGATCGCATTCAATGTACGTTGCATACTTTCCCCCCAATACATTTCTCTCTGAATTTTCAGGATCCTTGTCTGTAACTTGCAGCTTAACGCTCATCAGGGGGACGATATATAATTCATGAAGCTTCTTCATGCTGCATGCTGATAGTGGTGCCAAGAACGTAGACTGATGTAGATATCCATAACTAATCACCAAGAACCAATGAGATTGTGAGTCCTTGAGCAATTAATTGGGCTGAAGAAAAAAATGCAGGTAGATACATCATACTATATCTATTGGTAACTAACTGAACGACAAGTACTACAAGGACCTAGCCTTACACCTTCATGTAACGTACCAATGGTGTGTCTTTGAATCCATGTAAGTTTGTGGTACTGTTATTGTAACAGATTTAATTAGGGGGATTGGATCATATACCCTCCTTTTAGTTGGGAAATTCAGGATTTACCCTCCTCATCTCAATGACACGTGGGGTCATCATAAGTCACTGACACGTAGGCCAGGAGGGTAAATCCTGAATTTCCATCTAAATGGAGGGTATATGATCAATAAATCCATTTAATTATGGCCCTATGTTTCTGTAAAGATGAAGAGATGAAAGGGACAAGTGTATCAGAAGATAACTCAAAGATTTTGGAGTTAGTGTTAATTTGAGGTTCTTGGCCTGAATTTGGCTTGTTGGTACTGCACATGCTGAGCAAGATATTGTTTGGTTAAGAGATGGAAACAGAAATGTTGTTTTCTTGATCGTTATTTGAGCAATTAGTTACTCTTGGATGGATTTGCGCCATCTTTTTTAAAAAAATTTGTCCAATATGTGACAAAAGTTCCATTCCTGATCAGTTGGGTGAAGCATCAGTGCCAAGAATGGTTTAACTAGGTTGTACTTTAACAAATTAAAGAATGAGAGAATGATGAAGTAGAAACAAAGCAATTTTTATTGTCCATGTAGAGATCTACTGGAAGGCCAAAAATTGATGAGAAGGGCCCTTGAACAGCAGGAGCCAAAAGTGAGGCAGTGGAAGCATGTGGTCAAAAACCTTTGGAAACTGGTTTGCACACGTGAAAGATAAGCTACATGTAGCTCAACAGGAGCATGGATTTTCAGAGCAAGCTAAAAACAACTGGCAAGCATGTTCCCTTGTAGCCTTCAATTATTTTAGAGTGATCTTGCATTAAGAATTCAATATAATCGTTCTTCTCTTGCAAGCTAACTCCAATTATTAAGCATTTTAGTTTGTTGTGTACTGGCCCCAAATGAATTTCAGATACTTGTCAAAAAGAAATTCACACTTAGTAGCTAGTAAGCTAATATACAAACATTTTACTCAAACTATAGGGTAGTTGGATGTCAACTTGGCCCGCCTACTGGCTGGTGGTTCAGTGCATCTATATAAAGAAAAGAAAATACCAATGGCATGAGGAGCTAGCTAGCACCAATGTAATGTTCATGGATATGAGGGTTAATAGGTCATTGTCACAAAGTGCAAGCGTGTAATTATTATTGCTTATGTTAGTTATAGTTGTGCCAATAACGTTTTTCTACGGCACATGACTAGAGTGATGGGTAATTGATTGAGGCAAATAACTCACCATCTGTGATGTAAGTAGCTCAAGCTTTCATCTCTCTCTCTCTCTCTCTCTCTCTCTCTCTCTCTTTCTCTCTCTCTCCCCCCTTCTAGATGGATAGCAGTCCATGAGTGAATAAATTAATTAAGAAGCTAGAGGAGAAATGTGAATTTCTTTGTTTGAATTGTAGTACTCCAGGAAGTCTACTGAAATCTCATTATTCTCACTCGAGCACACTTTTTTCCCTTGATTTTGATGTGCATCTCATTGGATAAATTAGCTCATCATACAATTATGCAGAGCAGCAAGTCTGTAGAAACTAATGTCTCCGGCCGTCATAATCTCGATGCATGGCATTTTTCATAGGAAAGAATTCTAGCTAGCCATGCAGCTACTTTGGACTGTATTCAGTGTAAGGTAGAACCAATGATTTCGGCAGGAGTTTGGAGGTTTGTATTGATTCCGTGCAAAATTGTACGTTCGCCTTTAGCTCGATCGAGCTGCCTAGAAAAAACATGCCATTTCCATCTCTAATACTATCCTTGTGGGACACAATTAGTAGACAAGCATTTAAGGGATTACGGTTAATTAGGCCCATCAAATTGTTTTGAGTTAGGGGGACACTGTAGCAATAGGGACCTTTTTGTCATAGCTTGATGAAGGAGCAACACCGGGGGGCCTCTTCTTTTCAGCTTTTAGAAGCTACTTGTTTGCTTTTTTAAAATAACTAGTTTTTAAACGGATTGTCTTTTTAATGCAGAGTTTACAAGTTGATTGTAGTACATGAATTTTTTTTAAATAATCAATTTTTTATTCTAAATTACAATATTATACATGTGTTTTATTTTTTTACAGTTTTGGTTGTATGTCACTCCATGGTTCGACGACTTAGGCTAGTCGCCTAATCGTTGGGTAACTAGGTTGAGCGACAAGCCCATAGTCGCACAACCGTTAGGCAAATAGGGGGTATTACCCGAAGTGGCATGCGGCCGGCCGAGTTGTGCTCTCATTTCACCTAAGAGAGAAAGGAAGGGGGAGAAGGGGAGAAGAGAAAGAGAGAAGAGAGGAGAGGAGGAGAGGGGAAGAGAGGAGGCGAGATCTGCGCATCGAGATGGTGAGTTCTCTGTATTTCTTTATATATTTATTTTTTAAAACATAGTAGGATACCAACTAAAATCATTAGATGTGTAGCTTAGAAACTAACACCAATTTAGTTTTTAATAGTTGTGTTGCCGTTTAGATAACTCTGTTGCTTATAAATTGTTAGTCACTTATAAATTGTACAGACCCCAACAAGTATTTTTAATTATTAGAATAATTAATAGCCATCAAAAGATTTAAAATTGTTTGTGATGATTAGAATAGCACGCACCGATTTAAAATAATACACGACAATTTAAGATTAGGCGTAGCAATTAAAATTGTACACGTTGATTTAAATAGCATTTGAGTCATAAAAATCCGCAAATGACTAAAATAAAATTCAGGGATCCCACAAGGACGCCTTAGTATAGTTCATTTAAATATTATTTAAGATTTACTTTCTGTTATAATTATTATTTAAGATAAATGCATATGCACATACGAGAAATTAAATAGACATAATTGCATACATGAAATCGATTAGGAATGATTTGAAGAATTTTCGGAGCTATGCTATTAATAGTTAAACCCGTAATTATATCATAATTGCTAACTTCAAATTGATTTGTAGATATGGCTTGCGATCGTGGTAGTTCGGACTGGCCTTTCGGCCTGCTGGATCAGCACGTTGACGTGCATCATCGCGCGACCCATCGTGTCCCCATCCTAAGAGCGGGGACGAGGCGACCTAGTTGGGGGTCATCCGTACGCAAACACCCTAACGTGCTTGGAGACTAGATCCACACTGGAGAAACTGATTTGTCTGCAAACTGTGGCGCTTATTTTTACGATACTTTCACTACATACAAACTTCTTTGTGCTTTGCAGGCTAAGCGATGCCAGGTTCCTACCTCTCACGCAGATGGTGGAAGCCACTGAAGAGGACGACGGTTAGGTTGACGACGATGGGGTGGTCCAAGCTGGCCCGGAGCAGTCATGACGGTTCTCGTTCAATCGGTTGCTGCTGATAGCTTTGGTAGACCAGTGGCAACCTGAGACGCACACCTTCCACCTCCCATTCTGGGATATGGCACCCATTCTACAGGACGCCCTGCTACTTCTCGGCCTGCCCATCATGGGAGAGGCTGCCTCCTTGTCGAACGTGGCTACCAATTGGCGTGATGAGTTGCTGGGCAAGTTTGAGGGGGTCCTTCTAACAGAGGCGACGACACCATACTGCCTCTTCCCAGTGCGACAGAAGCATGACCCGCCATGGTTTCACAGTTCTGGGTATGTATGCTATCTATTTTCCTTGTTTAGCGATGCTCTATCCTTGCCATATGACAGGCTTACTAATTTTTCGTTTGTGCATAGGTCGAGTCGATGGACTCGAATACTAACGAGTACCAAGTGTCGCGGTACCTCGAGGCATACTTGCTATGGTTGTTTAGCTGGGTATTGTTTTCCAGTAGCCAAGGTGACTCCATCTACGCCCGCCTTATAAGGTATGCGAGGGCCATCGTCAATGGGGACGAGGTGAACATCAGCTAGGGACCAGCCGTGCTTGCCACGATGTACCACGGCATGTGCGACACTTGCTACAGGAGAGGCCAACCTCTGTCCTCATAGGCTACCCCCTCCTGTTTCAACTGCGGTCATTCGAGTGCTTCTCGCTCGAACGGCTGATGCTGCTCGATAGCAATTTGTACCGCGTAGACATATACCGTGGGGGTGCCCTAGACCAGCAGACCTCAGGGTCCCTTTAGTGACGTAGACAAGTATATACTCTCATGAATCTTTACTATACGTGTATTACGAGTCATACTTTGTAACCATTGTTCTAGCTCGCAGGCAAATTTTGCATACCTGCAAGTCACTCATGTGTACGACAACTTCGTCGAGCACCTTGACCACCTCACCATTAACGACGTGTGCTGGGAGCCATACTCAACTTAGGAGATGGAGGTTAGCGCTCCCGAGGGTCTATCCTTACTGTGCTGGCGCGACCGGACGTACTGGCTAATGCTGAAGAAACTCATCTTCGACGTGTTTGTTAAGGACTACATGGTGCATAGGGTGATGTGCCAATTCAGCCTCCGCCAGATTGTTCCAGTCCCCGTCAGGAGTCAGGTGCCTGACTCGTCTACGCATGAGTTACACACAATACATGTCCCTAAATTTTTTGAGTTTTGTTATGATGCCTTTTTATTGCAATGGTACGTTTTGCAGGCATAACAGGAGGGGTGGCAACAGGACGAACTGGGTGGCGAAGATGGCATAGTGGGTGCAGGAGTAGGCAGAGACCCTTGAGGACTTCGTGCATGAGGCCACACCGTACGACCCTATTGCATACAATGAGTACCTACACTATTACGCTTTGTAGACACACGTCAGGCTGATCCATGTCGTTGACCCTCCCCCTGCTCATGTACCTGCACTGATAGACTTCTACCCTATATACTTGGTGCAGAACTTGTCCCTCGCGGTACGTACTCTCGTATTTCAAAATGTCTGAGTATGGTTACCATAATTACAAGTTTGGCACTCTCTTCTACTTCTTGCATACGGACATCATCGCTGGGATTGTGAGGGACACTGAGTCGATCGTGGACAGGGTCACCCACAATTTGGAGGTGGCCTGCGATGAGCTGCTTCAGGTCATCCATTGGGTCCATACTGCATCCAAGTGTGTCATGGCGTTGACATCGTGCAGGACGCTCTCGGAAGTGGCCACGTCGATGCGTACGCCGAGGCCGCCACACCCTGCAGCTCCTATAGTAGGCCCCGTAGGGCCACATCCACGTGCCTCGCCACCAGCTGACTAGCTTAGAGGATCAGGGTGGGCACGTGACTACCCCTGGCCACCGCGGCCATTCGGCCAAGCTGAAGGGTCAACATGGGCACATCCATACACATTGGCACCGCCATCGTTCCTGGACTTGTACCAGGCAGTGCCAGGGTAGCACACATTGTACCCTCAGATGTGGGGGCAGGGCGGGTACAATAGTTGGCTGCACAACATGGCCCATGTGGAAGGTAAGTTTCGTCTCTTCACGTTTGTTTGTGTCGATACATTGCACAAATAAGCAATATCCGTCCTGCAGGTATCGCGACCCACCCCAAAGTTCAACTATCCCCTCACGAGGATCCCCTGGTGGACGTGAGCGACTTCCTTGTGGGTGACCTAGCAGAGGTTAAGAGAGCACATGAGCCTGCACCAGTCGAGGTTCTTTTTGGTCATAGCTTAGCAGTGCCCCAGTACCCACACAGGCACAGGTGGAGTCGACCCCTGAGGCCTTGGGAGCATGGGTTAGCAGGGCTCCTAACCGCTTCACCCTGTTGGGACGCCAACATCCCGCCCTGAGAAAGACCAAACGGGGCCGTACCAGTGGGCACCAACCAGAGGTGGGACGTGGTGACGATGGCGGTAGTGCTGCGAGTGGTGTAGCGGGCGGTGTGTAGAGCCTTTCTGTACTTGCATTCATTGTGTACATATTTTATTTCGTAGTTCCTATGGCATGATTGTGTGAATTCCCTCGTGCATCACAATATCACTTACCTTCGTACTTACGAATTATTGCAATCTCAATCGTCTTCCCAAAATTCTTTGAAAATTTATCGTACTACAACAGTATATGATGATCACGAAATGTTATTGTGAGTCTAACAGATTACGTACCCTTAAAATCTACAAAAATCACGAACGGACTAACCGACATTGTCTACCTTTTTTTCGAAAAAAATAGCAACCTACAAATAAGATTAGGTCAATTTATTATCTACAAGAATTGTCATTACTCCCTCATAATTATTTTCATCGGATTAATAAAAATAATATTATTATTTTAAATCGCTCAACCATCTGGCGACTAGGGGCTTGTCGTCTAACCGTTGGGTGACAGGGGCTAGTCGCTCAACGGTTGAGCGACTTGGCCACGTATCGCTCAACGGTACCGTGGATCGACATATGACCAAAACTATAAAAAAAATAAAAACGCAGATATAATACTGTAATTTGGAATAAAAAATTAATTATTTAAAATAAAATTATGTGGTATACATTTTAGTGACTTCATTTATATCAAACAAAATAACACTCGAGTTTCTATTACTCTATACTCTCTTGTGAACAATCTAAAAATCATAAATCGTAGTTAAAAGTCATGGAAGTTAAAAAAACAAAAAAAAAAGAGAGGCCAGGAGAGCAGAGAACCACAACGAGGGCCCTACACGGCTAGCCCAGTAGCCACTGCCTCCCTGGCTAAAAAAAACTATTGCAAATTAATTAAATTAATTCAGCTACTGCAGCCTTTAATTTTATATATGTGCTATTTGATCTCTCTCTGTCATCTATCTCTCAAGGGTTAGTTAAGCTAAGCCAGTCCAGGATGGTTAAGACGTCGCCCTTTCTTGTAATGCAGTCTTCGATTCCTGCTTGTTTGATATTCTCTCTCTGTGCTGTCTCCATTGCGCATTGGCGCTCTCCATTGAGCATCCCCTAATGTGGACCTCTATTGCAAGCTAGGACACTGCCAATCAATCAGTCAATTCATCAATCAAAATGAACAATCTTGATCATCTCATGATCATGATCTGGGCTTCAATCTTCGTGCAGGTGCAGGTGTGCTTGCATTGGCACTGTGCACTGCTACCTGTCCTCTTGCTAGTTCATAATTAATCGCTACCTAGAGATCTAGATAGAGGAATCACTGTTGAGTGTTGATAGATGCATAATAGTGGCCAGTAGTGAGTTGGACTGTGCAAGAGCAGGGGGCAGTGGTACATTGGGTCCTGTAGAGGAACAGCCTGCTGATTCCCCCATCTACAAGCAAGAATTTTGTTAAGTGGGGCTTCACGCCATCCACATCCTTCTACAGCGAGGATAGTTACTTTTTTATATCGTATTTTATAATATAGAAAAATATATCAGGTAATAAAAGATATGTAGTGTAATATACGAGTATATAATACAATCTAGATAGTATGTATATTTTTTAGACATACTTTTTATGTATATATATATGAAGGTATTTGTAAAATACGTTAAAAACAATGGACTCCCTTACAATTTTTTTGTATGGTTCACATTGGAATATCTTATAATTAGTATATGAGTATACTCAAAGTGATAAAGGAATTTGTTAAGTTCATTTAGGTAGTATATCGGAGGTGAGAGTAACTACACCGTGAGTAGAAGGTATTTTCATATATATATATATATATATATATATATATATATATATATATATATATATATATATATATATATATATATATATATATATATATATATATATCATAATTAAGACGCTGAAATGGGACACCGGGTGCACAGGCACCAAGCTTCCCTGCCTTTAGATTGCTTTTAGATGCGTGCAAGTGCAATGATATATAATATCAGGATGGAAAGTCTTAATCATGGAGTCTGAGCACCATGGTGCCCCTATTATTTATACACACACACACACACACACACACACACACACACACACACACACACACACACATATATATATATATATATATATATATAGTGGAGGCAACAAGCATTTTCTTTGAGATGCAATATTGTGGACATGTGGAGCTCTACCGTCTAACAGGTGGGTTGTTAACCACTTCGAGCACTCAGCAAGAACTATTAGTAGTAAGTTCTCACATGTCCTCAAGTGTGTTTATAAGTTGGCTGGTGCGAACATTAGACCTGTTGATCCAACATTCTAGAGTGTGCATCACCAGCTGATGCAACATAGATTATATCCACATTTCCGTAATTGCATTGGGGTGCTTGATGGGACCCATGTGCAAGTGACGATTCTATTTGAGGAGCACACTAGGCATTTCAACAGGAACAGGTACACCAGTCATAATGTGCTTGCAGTGTGTGACTTCGATGTGAGGTTCATTTTTGTGTGTATCAAGTGGCTCAGATCTATGCACGACACACGTGTAAAAGAAACTTCGATGAAATACGTAGACCAGTTTTCGCATCCACCTCCAGGTACGATTGTCGTATGTACAATCTTTCATGCGCTATTGTACTTATATATCAACACAAGTGTCATTTCTTACATGGTTCTTGTAGGCAAGTATTGTCTTGTAGACTCGAGGTATGCAAACAGACCAGATGTACCATCTACCAGAGTTCCAATATGGTAGTCACCTCGCTTGAATGAAGGATATCTTCAACTACCATGACTCGTTCCTTCGCAACGTCGTCGAGTGCATATTTGGCATGTGAAAGATGAAGTGGCGTATACTAATTACTAAACAACATTCCTAGCTACAACACTTGAAAGCAAAAGACAATAATTGCTGCGACGATGGCGTTGCATAACTTCATTTTGGACAATGCTTTGCCTGATAGAGATTTTGCTAACCTAGAAGGTGAATATGCAGAAAAGCAGGTCATGGGAAAGATGATGTACCACGTGGTTTAGATGGTGCAGACTCTGTCCATATGAACACGGTACATGATAATATTGCACCGCCTTTGGTGACTTCATGTAGGTAGCATTCTATCAGTTTCATTTTTTGTATTCTATACATTGCAAATGGCTAAGTGCCACATGTAATATTTGCAATCTAATTTGTATGTCAAATTTGAACTAATGTAATTCAATGGTTTTCCTCTGTACCACTTGCTAAAATGACAAATAAATACTTCTCAAAACAGCTCAGTCAAAAGTCAACAACTGATCTAAACACCCCTAGTTTAAGCCGTAGTTTCCTTTAGCCGCTACAGTACTCATATCAGCCAAATTTTTTTAGCTGCTACAGTACTCATATTAGCCAAAAGACATCCACCGTAACAAAAAATAATTAGTCCAAGGAGCACAACGTCAATCGAAAGAAAAAGGGTTAAAGGATACACAACACCATGGACGGCCCAACTATTGCATCCGGGCCAGCCCATCATGCCTCTCAAAGCCCCGAAATGTCCAGCCGGGCCCAACCCAAACAATCGCTTCGATCTGGGCCCTTCGCCCCGACCGCACGAATCTCGGGGCACGCCGCCGCCGTCTCGCTTGGACCGGCGCAGCGCAAAACAGCCCGCCCGCGCCTCCTCGCAGTATAGGGTTTGGCCTGTCCGCTCCGCTCGCCCCACGCGCTTCCAATCCAGAAGCTTCGAGATACTTCCAGAAGGAGCAGGGGGAAGCTTCCGCAGCCATGGCGTCCACCAAGGTCCAGCGTATCATGACCCAGCCCATCGTAAGCTCCTCTCTAACCCCTCCTCTGCTCTTGTCTTATTCGCCGCTTTTGGTATTCTTCTCCTAATTATTATTTTTTTTTTGCTGCTGCGATGGTTGGTGAATCCTTGGTGCGCGACGGTAGAATCTCATCTTCCGGTTCCTCCAGAGCGTAAGTGGACGGGGAAATTTCGTGTTTTATTTCCGCCTTACGTTTAGGGTTCTTTGCTGTGCTTCGTTGCGGGTTCTTGACGGTTGGCTTGAACTAATTTGGTTCTTGTTGGGTTCTGATTTCGTGCAGAAAGCGCGCATCCAGATCTGGCTGTTCGAGCAGAAGGATCTCCGGATTGAGGGTCGGATCATCGTGAGTTTCTCCACCGATATCTTGCTCGGAATTGCAAAATTTAGTGCTATCCCCCTGCTTGCATACACATAGTAGTGTAATTGTGTAGTATAACATGTAGATTACAAAGGGAAATTCTTGTAGGGGACGAGTTTGTCTGGTGTTTCTTTCTAGGTGGTAGCTGCCAACTTAAAACCCCTAAAGAACCTAAACAAGAGGGAATGAATAAATAAACCCTATGATAAGTTAGCAGAGCACGTTTCTTGGTCTGTTTTGTGAAAACCCAACATGCAAATGCATCAATGTTTCTCTCACAAGATCTGCACTTGTAAAACCCACATGCTCTAGTAGTAAGGTATTAATGTAAATGCTAAGGAATGATACACTCTTGAAGGGTCTGAACTCTGAACTTGATAGAACACTTAGGTTAGAGAAAATTACCGCAAGGACTGCAACATTAGTCTTGCTTTTCTTAATTCTATGAGAGAAGGCTTGCTTCTGCAACCGCGAAAAGTGAGCACTGAGCACTTACAATTTTGCTGTTCTATCATTCAGCTGAGATACCAGGGTCTCCACTGACTTTTTTTTTTAATTTATTTTTTGGTGTTTGTGTGGTTAGAATGTGACACATTCTAGCATCAGGTGTTTCTTTTCGCTATTGTCTATATATGAAGCCTGTAAAACTGAAACTGATCCAAATCCTGACTTTGAAAATTAAGCAACAAGGTTATATGAACAACTATACCTGTAAGTAGTTACTGAGTTCTTCTGATGCTTTACCATGAAACCAGTAAAGACACTATCTATTTGTATAATTGGAATGTTACCTGTTGTCTACTCAGATGATGAGAGTATTTCCAGAAGATGCTTTGTAGAATGTGTTCATTTAAGGATCACAGGCATTATTTTTGTGTATGGAAGATTGGGGGTGTAGATTTCGTGTAATTTGATTGTCCTTCAGACTGTGAAAGAAAATATTGGCGATGAATGATAATCACAAGTATGCTTATTTGGTTTCTGATGAATTTTCTCTGATACTCATTTGACACTTTCAAGCTCGTGGATGATTTGGATGACCATGAAGGGCCTGAGCTGTTAGGCCCTTGTATAGACCTTTTTTTGCTAACTAGTATGGACCTCCTTTTGCCTTTTGCTATTATGGTGTTACAGCTCCAGGGTCCTAAAATTGTCTTATTTATTTTAATGCATTTGACTAAATCCTGTACGCTTTACATTTTCTAGAACCAAATCTAGGTTGCTACATAATGATTAGGCTTTAGTCTTATGTTTAGGCTTTTTTTATTGTTGTGGCATGGTTTAAGGTTCATTGATAATGGCCATGTAAATATTTGAATTTGGGAACTGGTCACCCATATGGTGCTCTTATGCTACTTCCGTATTTCGAATATGTGAGCATTTCTTTCCATGTTCGAATTGCATTAAATACTTTTGTACAAAAAGAAATAGGTTTAGAATTTTCCACACTTTTGTTACAACTGAGCATTCTTCGTTGGCTATTAATGATTCCAAGGTTTATATAGTCTTGTATCGGTCACATTTTTTCTTATGATTTACAATAGCATGCAGCCAATTTCCCCTTTTTGAATTGATAGCTTTAGCTGCTTTGCCATATGGCTTATAATGATAGATTTCTCACACTTTTGCTTTTGACCGAAAAAAAAGAACAGATAATTTGTTTTGCTGTTGGAATTTGGAAACTATGTGATAGTGGTATTTTTTGGGGTGTCCGTTAATTGGTTCTATGAAATGAAATTTTATGTCAGTGAAGAATGCCAACAATGGATTTTACATGTATTGGTGGTGTTTTGTGGTACGAGATGGCCTTTTCTATTTGATGGTGCTCTCTGCTGTGTATTGCTTGAGAGCGCTAGATTTAGTTTGAATGCTTGATGTATATATGTGCTTTCTTTAGCTTCAGAGGTTATATGATGTTATGTGTATTCCTATTGAGTACTGTTGAGTTTTTACACTGGCTGCATATATTCTCAGGGCTTTGACGAGTACATGAATTTAGTTCTTGATGATGCGGAGGAAATCAACATTAAGAAGAACACTAGGAAATCATTGGGTTAGTGAATTTTGCAACCAAAGTTTACCATTAGTTCATTTATAAGAACATGAATTACATTATTTCATTTGGTTTATTCTAATATGTTTGATTGGAAATGATTGGCAGGTAGGATACTGTTGAAAGGCGACAACATAACATTGATGATGAACACGTAAGTGAACAAAGTGTGTGCCATTGTATCCATGTTTTCCTCTTGTAGTTGAAAGTGACAAGCTTCTAAATTTTGTTATTACAATTTTTTGAAGTGGAAAGTGAGGTATCTTCCCCCCGGATGGCGTTCTGGCGCATGTGTGGATTATTCCTGTGATACTTTGTACTCCATCCAGACTGAAATGCGTGTAGCATGTCATGGTGCTTCACCGAGGATATGTAACGGCCTGTTAGCTACCTATGAACTCATTCTGTGAACTCTGTGAAAGATGTTGAGATAGTGAGCTGTGCAATATGTTGAGATAGTGAGCTGTGCACTAGTGTTCCATGTTGAATTTTTTTTAGTTCTCACGCTTCTGTTTTACATAGTTTTTAGCCTGCTCAATCACCTCCCATTCTGGATTTCTCTTGCAATGCTTAATATGCATGGAGGAGGATGCACACATATACTCGTTTTGATGATTACTCGCTGAAAACACCCGGCTGTGAATTTGTTCCTGAAGCATTCTCAAGTTGATCATCTCATTGGCTAGGATTGATTCTTTGTTTGGAAAAAAAAAGATTTGTCAGGAAAGATCAAGTGCAAGTTTATTAGCTCCAGTAAATCCTTCTATTCCCATGTTTATCAGAAAGATAGGAATGCAAGTTTACATACAATGCTACACATCATCAGAAGAAATCTCTAATTGGATGGTGTCACCTGGCTGTGATTCGTGGCTTGGGAACATGAGATTTGCATAGATATGATCAAAAGAACCACTTGCTCTTGCACTTGTCCTTACCTCCTTCCTCTTCCTCTCCATCGTCGTCCCCCTCGCTGCTGGCGCTGCTCCTCATCCTTCTCTTCCTCGCCGCGCTTCGCCTTGTCGCCACCTGCCGTGACCACGCCGAGCCGTGCGGCGTCCATCGCCCACCGCATCACCTTCTCCACCTCGTTGTCCTCCGACTCCTCTCCCAGATCCTTCAGCTTCACCTCGTCTCCTTTTCTGGCCCCGCCGCCCCCTTCAGAGCCGCGAGCTGTGCCTCCGGCTCGTCCATCCGGCCGGCACCAGCGGTGGAGGCAGCATTAGGCCGCTTCGGCGCCGGCGGGCGGGACCTGAGCGCGTCGAAGCGGCGGTCGAGGTCGGCGTCGAGGGGATTAGGGCGCGCGGTCGAGCGAAGGAGGGTTCGAGGCGGAGGAGGAGGACGACGAGACGAGGTGGGAGTTGGCCTAGAGCTTGAGCAGCACGGCGTCTTGCGCCGCCCGGAGGAGCGCGTCCACCTCCGCCTCCTCGCTGCCGCCGCTCATCGTGGTGGATTCCGTGTCGATTGCTTGCTCATCTCTTAGAGCAACTCCAAGAGAAGAGCTAAATCATTTTCTAAAGGTAAATTTGGCTATTATTGAAAAAAAACGTCTCCAATAGACTCTGTAAATGACTCTCCAAATTTAGTAGCTCTCCATCCCTCCTCCTTCGCTCTCTATTTTTGGATAGCCTACCTCGCTCACCATCCAGCCTCTTGGCGCGGTCGGCGCTTCCTTCCCGCACGCGCGCCCATTTCCAGCAGCAGACGCGACCCACCGCGCGCCCTCTAGTTTAGATAGCTTGTTGGAGTAGTCTTGTTTTTTAGGTGAGATTCATTTTAGAGAATAGCTAAATCACTAAATTTAGATACTTCTTTTGGCTAATCTCTTGAAGTTGCTCTTACACTTCACGGTGTTTACTGCTTTAAATACTACCAAAACGCATAATTAGACCGGTCCAGTTAAGGCCCATGAAAGCCCAGCCCAGGCCAGGCCCTTAATTAATTAAGTAACTCACACATTCCCACTAATCCCCTCCTTAATTAACCATTCGCCTCCGCTTGAGCCTTCCAATGTCAGAACCCTAAGCTAATCCCAAGCCTCCCTCCCTCCGGCACTCTCGCCACCTCGCGCTGCGCGCATGGACCAGCCGCCGTCGGACCCGGATCGCTGCCTCGAGGCCCGCCTGTTCTACGTGCGTCTCTCGCCCCGCGGCAGCGCCGCGCTGCCCCGCCTCGCGCTCGCCCTCCATCCCGCCGGCGACGCGGCATCCCTCTTTCTCTCGCTCCGCCTCGACCGCCACGACCCCGCCTCCGGCGAGGCCACCTATGTATCCACCGCCGCTGCGCGCCTCCCCCCGCCCTCTGCGGCCTTCGAGGTCGCCGACCACCGCGGCGCCGCGCTCCTCCGTGGCTTTCTTCGACGGTGCCCTGATGCCAAAGCCGATTCCCCCGCCTGGGAAATCGACTGCATCCCTGCCGCAGGGGCCGCGGCCTCCGCCTTCGCCTATGAGGTCTACGTCGCAGGATGCTGCGCCGGCGAGCCCATCGTCCTCACGCGCGCCCTGCGGCTCGCCACCCCTGAAGAAGCTGCCGGTGGGTTGGTTCGCCGACAATCGGCGACTTTGATGGTGAGTATTAATTAAGATTCAAGAACAACATTAGTTGCCTGATTTTACTGATTGATACGATTTACAAAGGAAATAATAGCTTTGGTATAGGAACAATTGTGGCAACAATATCGGAGCATAATATAGTAATTTGCATGGATTGTAGAATGTGGTCGTGTACTACTTGTTTTTACTATAGATTGGCGTATGGTGGTAAGCAAAGGCTTTGATGGCACATATAAATGGGTGGACTTTTGTTCCAATTCTTGGAAAGCATGTAGTACTGTGTTGTGATTGCGATTGCTTTGCTCGTGTGATTGTTTGTGTTTGCAAAGTTTGGCTTGATCGGCAGGGAACATTGTTGTCTAGTGTACTGTCACTGTTTAGAAATATATTGTGTGGGCATAATCCCGTATACGGAACATGGTGATTTAGATGTTACGTTCTCCATGTAACTTTCTGTGATTGTGACTGGTATTCTGGTAATAGTATCTTTATCTTCATCCTTGGATTGATATGTTTGTGCATATATTGTTGAAAAGTATTATGCCCATTAGTTTATTCTTGATAGAATAATAGCTGTATATTGTACATTTCTGAAAGACATAGATCAATGGTTTACATGGTATCACATTACCTGTGCATTTATTTTACTATTTGAACTTAGTTTCGTATTTATTAATATGTACTAGCTTTTGACCTTTTAATTCTTTGAAATGTCTTACAATTATAGCATCTTGAATGTAGTTAGAATTGCTATAAATACTGTAGCATGTGCCTATTCAATATTAATATGTGCATTTCCTGGTTTGGCTAAGATATTGTAAATTTGGAACAAAACTTTCATTTGATGTGTGCTTATTCCTAGTCATATATACTTGAATATGCCAGCCTTAAAAATTATATATCAATCAGCATAATAACATACCGCCTGACCCCAGAACATTACTACCTGACGACATATGGGATGCTGCAACTGTCCTTTAGAAGCTTGGGTGTGTATGCTTAACTAACTTCGTTCAAAAATTAAATTTAGCTTTGTACATTATTTTGCTATATCAGATGCTAATAAGGGGTCATGTTGGCTTTTTAGCCAGATTCTTAGACCAAATGCTAATAAGGGGTTGAAGGCATTGGGAAGTACATGCTAGTTTTCGTTTAGTTCCTCGTTGTCTCGCTTATGAATTGTACTTAGCATTTCAGTTGATTAGATAAGCTGCTTGGCGCCTACCCTAACTTATTTGGGACAAAAGGCTTTGTTGTTGTTGTTGTAGATAAGCTACTTAGCACTCATTCCAAGTAATATATAAGCTACAGAAAGAGATATTTACCAAAACCTCATAGATATGAGGTGTTGTTGATGTATGGTTCTTACTGTACAAGATAAATTGACTTCTCAATTGTATTTAAGGTGACAGGAAACTGGAATATTATGGCTAAATTTTTTTTTGCAATACTGATTATGGCTAAATTACAACATTTGCTGTCATAACTCCTGACATGTAGTATGCACTAGGCCTCCCTGCCTTTGGATTGCTTTTAGATGCGTGCAAGTGCAATGATATATAATATATCAGGATGAAAAACCTTAATCATGGATGGAAGGTTTTAATCATAGAGGCACCATGGTGTCCCTGTTATTTATACTATATATATAGTGTGTGTGTGTGCGCGCGCTGCTTAAAACACTGTATGCTCAAATTTGTATGAACTAATATAAACCGATTTGACAGGGTGCGGGTGATGAAGATGATAATGACACAAACATTGGAAGCAGGCAATGCCCTGAAGGTTGGTACTCTGACGATGACGGTGGCCAACTCACGTGGTTCAATGCTGGTGTTAGAGTTGGCGTTGGGATTGGCCTTGGAGTTTGTGTTGGTGTTGGGATAGGTGTTGGGCTCCTCATGCGCTCCTACCAAGCAACGACCAGAAGCCTGAAGAGGCGGTTCTTCTGACTGCTGCGACGAATACTGCGACCTCTGATGGCCAGTATAGTTGGTCTGTGTGTTATGTTTCAGAGAGCAAGTCGTTGTACAGTTGGTGGATGTGTTTTTTTATATGAGGAGATGTTGTGTTGCTGTGCGTGTGGAGTTTTTGACCTGTGTACATCACTCACCTTGTGTATTTAAAAGTGTCATTGTGAAGGTGTTCCTTGGACTTCTGTAAGAACGGTTCAACATGGAGGAGCTCGGATTGCAACCGTTTGTACTCGTCAGAATTGGGCAATTCCCTCGTATGTGTATAACAGCCTTGACTATAAGAGTTGTTGGAGGTATGACTGTTGTTTATATATATTTTTGAAAGACCTATTAAAGATATGAATTATGCATGAATCACGAGTTAAAGATTCTTCTTTGACATGTGAAATATTCGGTATGTGAAATTGTACACAACCTTGTTTTTTTGCCGCTCCGGCCACGCTCATTTCGGCTGCCAGCGCACTGTTTACTTGTTTAGCATTGTTGCGGTTTTTTGGGGCGCTATAGCTGCTGTGAACTTTTTATCATAATTAAACTTAAAAATATCAAAAAAAAAGCTTATATTATTCTGGACAATTCAAAGCAATAAAGAAAAAAAAGAAAATACAAAGCTAGAAAAAAAACGAAATTAAAAAGCTAGAATCTAAAAGCTTAAGCTCAGTTGAGCGGGCTGAACTTAGCCCCGTTTAGAAATATAGGAATTTTCTTAGATTCTTACGATAATTGAACCGTTTCTTATTAGATTCATGCAGAAAAGAAAAAAAAAATTCACGCCTAAGTTCTTGCAGCCAGATTAGGGGCAATAGTTGCCTCGTTTGTTTAGAGGATTGGCAGAGGAGTCCTGTAGGATTCACACTATGTTTTTTTACGAGATATCATTAACGCCCCGTTTGGAATATGGGAGTTTTTCATGAATCCTTAAAAAATCAAACTGTTTTCTGTAAATTTCTTACAAGATTCCTGTTGTGGCTACAGGCCAAACAGAGAGAGATGGTAGTGGAGAGTGATGAAGATGAGTATATTGGCCTGCCTCCTCCCCATGGCTCATATATATATATATATATATATATATATATATATATATATATATATATATATATATATATATATATATATATATATATATATATATATAGGAAAATTACATAAGGCACCATGGTGCCTAGGCACCAACATCCGATACACGTGTATGATTGATAATTTTTTGAGTTTGGGTATGAAAATGTTTTATACCCTTGATATATTTATGGTAAGTAAGTTTTGAACTCAGTTCAAATTAATTTGAACTACTTTTGAGTTCAATGCAACTACAATGAGTATATACCATAAAAATAGTTCAAACTAATTAAATCAAGTTGAATTTAAATTTTTCGAGTTTGACATCTTAAATATACTTTTTATGGGTATATGAAGATACCCACATCAAACGTTATAATCTCAAGCAAATCAACAGATATTGATATTGGTGCCTAGGCACCATGGTGCATGAAACACTCGTCCTATATATATATATATATATATATATATATATATATATATATATATATATATATATATATATATATATATATATATATATATATATATATATATATATATATATATATATATATATATATATATATATATATATATATATATATATATATATATATATATATATATATATATATATATATATATATATATACACACACACACACAGGAGTGCTTTTACGCTTATACCCTTACATCCAGTTATCCCTCTGCAAAGCGGTTATGCCATTACACATGGCATATTCTGGCCTTATAATCTCCTACCAGCTCGCTGGGTTTAGGTGGGGCCATCCTACGACAGAGCCTCTCATGGTAAAGGGCTTCACGGGCCGGCCATGTTGCCGAGTCCTTTGGCCCTCCGTCCCCGCGCCTGTGAACTTTTCCAAACTTGACCGGGGCTGCTGGCAGAGCGAGCAGCGCGCGCCCGTACCTCACCCTTCGAACGGGCGGCGCGAGATAGCCCTAGCCGAGGTAGACGCGCACGGGCGTTGCGCAAAGGTCGCCAGAAGGGCCCCGAGCCGCCGCATGAGCCTTAAGTGATAAGGGGCGTCTTTGCCGCGACGCTCGTATTCCGGCCGCCCACGTGATGCCGCGTGCTTGGCGCGTTCGGGCGTTGAGCGTCGTGACCATTAATATGGCGGCGACTCGGCGCTTGGACTTCGCCGATTGGCCTTCCGCGGCCGACTTCTCTCGATGGGGTATATATGGCGCCGAGTGCGGCGTTGCTCCTGCGTATATTGTGATAGAAGCCGCTCCTAAAATGGGCCCTGCTGCATCGACATTCTGGGTGACGCCGAGCGGCAGGGGAATGTTGATGCACGTAAGAGGTTCATTTTTCTTGGGAGCTTGATCGCCGCTATCGACGATCGGCCGCGCTTCCCGCCCCACTGCCGTGTTTCGCGGCGGCGGCAAGGTGCGCCTGTTTTTTTAACAGCCTACCTACGATCGGTGTTCTGATGGAGCCCGCGGCATTACCTTTAATGTTGATGCATCGTAGGTGGCCTGTTAAGGAAAACGGCGATTTTGCGACAAGACCCGCGCTTTGCGGCGCTGCCGGCCGAGCGCGCGCTCCGTCCTCTACCTTCGAACGGTGGCGCGAGCCGGGCGCCAGCCGGCAGACGCGCGCCCGTCCCCGCGCTTCTTCGAAGGGTGGCAGCGAGCCGCGCCAGCCGGCGAGACGTGCGCGCTCCGCCCCTACCTTCGAACGGTGGCGCGAGGCCGACGCCAGGCGGCGTAGACGCGCGCTCCGCCCCTACCCTTCAAACGGGTGGCGCGGGTCGGGCGCCTAAGTCGGCCGAGGCGCGCGCTCCATCCCCTACCCTTCGAACGGGTGGCGCCGAGCCGGCGTCTGGCAGCCGGCGAGACGCGCGCTCCGCCCCTACCTTCGAACGGTGGCGCGAGCCGGGCGCCAGCCGGCAGACGCGCGCTCCCGCCCCTACCCTTCGAACGGGTGGCGCGAGGCCGCGCTTGCGGGCAGACGCGCGCTCCGTCCCCTACCCTTCGAGCGGTGGCGGCGAGGTCGGCGCTGTTGAAGCCGAGGCGCGCGCTCCGTCCCTACCCTTCGAGCAGTGGCGCGGAGCCGCGCCAGGCGGCGAGACGCGCGCGCTCCGCCCCTACCCTTCGAACGGGTGGCGCGAGCCGGGCGCCTAGCCGGCGGACGCGCGCGCTCCGTCCCCTACCCTTCGAACGGGTGGCGGCGGAGCTGGCTCCTCGCTCGCGAACACCGCCACGCTGCGGCGGTGACTTGGGATCTCGCGATGCGATCTTGCGCCAGAACGCGTTCTCGAATCACGCCGCCCCGCCCGCGGTTAGGTTCCCGTACCGTGCGACCCGCCTGGACGCGCACAGGGCACGTGGCGGCCTATGACTGGTGCGCGGCGGGGTGTGGACGGTTGCGTGCTCGCGGCCGCTCGCCTCTTCCCTAGACAAGGGGGACACGGGGCGGGCGATGAATGGCGCAGCGCCGAAGATGTTGTGATCCCATGGCCCATTAGTGCGCCTTTAATAGCGGCTAGGTAGCGTCATGGTGTGACGGCCCTTGGCGCTTGTGGTCGTGGCCTTCCAGCTTCGGGTATGGGGCACCTTTGGGCCGACGGGCGTCGGCGGCGATCGCGTCCGTCTGTGCTGACCGCCGCGACACTTCGTTTTTAGCTACGGGGAATCGTGCGGGGCGGACCTTTACACCGCTGCGGCTGCATCCGGCACGCGGATCGTTGCGATGCTTCGGAAGCGGCGGTATGGGCAAGGTGGCTTGAAATAGCCCTCCCCCCGTAACAGCGTCCCCGCACCTTTACGCCCTCTTTCCTGTCTGCTCCGCCCTCTATACTTTCGCGATATTTTCACTTCTTCAATCTCTCCGTGGGAAGCGATGGCCTCCGGTAGCAAGCGCGGCCAGGCGGTTGGTGGCTCTGACATTCGCCGGCGGTCCTCGCTGTTAAAGGTGAAATACGCGCTCCAAGAGCGCGACCCGGCGGCGGCGGACAAGGAGTGGCTGGTGGCGGAGGAAGACACGTTCTCCGGCGAGCTAGGCCCCTCGCTCGTGACCGAGAAGACGATCCAAGGGCTTCTGCGCGCGAGGAAGTTGTCCGAGCGCCAGGAGGTACGATTGCCCGCCGTCGACGAGACGGAACCGCATCCCGAGAGGTCGGAGGCGGTGGTGTTCGTTGCCTTTTTCGACGCGGGGCTCCGCATCCCAGCGGCGGCTATCGTAGGTGACGTCCGCGGACCTTCGGCCGAATCGGGCGCAATGACTCAACGCCGCGGGCGGCTCGCGGTGTACACCGGGCCTTGCGCCGGGGCGTGTTGGCCCAGCACCTCGTTGTTCGCCTACCTTCACGAGGCACGATGCCACCAGGACCGGCGACGGGGCCGCCGAGCCGGTAGCGTCACCTTTATTCTTCGTCCGTCGTGCAAGAAGCTTTTCCCTGCGAACTCAACTCGCAGGAAGTGGGAGTCTTGCTGGACGAAGCGGTGGTTCTACCACCGTGTTGAGAGCGGGAGCGGCCTTGAGTGCACAGGCCGACCGATCGCGTTCAAGCCCTCGCCCGGCCAAACGCTCGATGATGAGGACAAGCGGAGGGTCCAGCGGCTCGTAGGTGTGGCCGCCCGCTTCAACATGCGCGACCTCGCCGAAGAGTACGTGATGTACGGTGTGGCACCGCTTGCCCGCGACTGGCGTCTTGCCGCCGAGAAGCGTCGAGACGACAATGTTTCGCCATCGGTCTGCTTGCTGCCGGCGCCCTCCGATCTTCGTAAGCCTCGATCGCGTCTCTCCTTTGTTTACGCGAAGTGCGCTATATGCTGACGCTATTCTCCTTTGCTTCAGGAATTTGCTTGGAGGAAGCAGAGCAAGCCGCGCGCATATTCCTGGGGCCGCACACCGGCAAGGAGCACGAGCAGCGCGCGTCTGCTATCGCCGAGGCGAGGCTGGGGCGAATAAACCGCGTGTGCGAGGCCCTGGGCCTTGCCGTGCCGGACCGTGTCGCTCCAGACGACGGTGCAGCGAAGAAGAAGGCACCGTCTCGGAAGAGGGCGCGCGGCGGGCGCGCCGCGCTGCGCGGCAATGCTGCTCTTCTTCTTCGCTGCTAGTGCTCTCGAGGGCGCGGCGACGCGAGTCGACTTCGGCGGTATGCCGATTCAGCTTGGGTGGCGCAGACGCCGGCGAGGTATCTTCGCGAGCGCCCCGACGGCGGGTTTGCCGCGAGCAACGCCGGGGGAAGTCTCACCGCCCGCCGGTCACCGAGGCGGCACCGTCGATCGCCGCGATGCCGAGGTGGAACTTTCGACCGTGGCGTTGTGGTGCCGAGGCGCCCGCGGGCGCACGGCCGTCTTGCCTTTACCGACAATGCGGCCGAGGTGACCTGCGATGATCGCCACCACGTAACCTTCGCCCGGGCGCGCAAATCGCGGGGCTTCCTAACCTCGGCCGCGGGCGGTGTCGCCTGCCGCCGCCGGCTAAACGGCCGTGTGTGCGGCGGAGCTCCACCGCACACCGCGGATTCGCGTGGCCACGGGCATCGGCTTAGGGACTCCGCGCAGCGGCGGAGACCTGCGGCATACGCGCCGCCCACGCCACGCCTCCGCCGTGCGAGGACGGCGCCGCCCTCCCGAACGCGGAGGCTTCTGCCCGCGACGGGACCATTCCTTCATTACGAAGGTAGCATGGCGAGCTTACTCGTGTATGCTTTTATGCCTTGCGGTGCTCACCAGATCCTCGTTACGGCGTTGCTCATTCCGAGGGGGCGACTTGGCGAACACGGACCTCCGCTCGTAAGCCCCGCGACTTCCGTGCGCCTCGGAGACGCCGAGGCGTGGCGCGATTGTGAATGACGCGCCACCGCCACGTCGACCCGCAAGTCTTTGCGAGCCTACGGGCGGGTGCCTCGAGGACGCCGAGGTGTCCGGGTGAGGTAAGTATTCATGCGACAACGCTCTGGTGGGGCTGAGTTTGCCGAGCCTTTCCTTCGCAGACACTTGTCTTTGCCGGGCAGCCTTGCAAGCGGCCTATGCTCGTGGCCGAAGGCTCGAGGATAGGCTGCGGCCGCCGAGGAGGAGCTACGAAGCCTCTGAGCCCGCTCGCCGGGACGCCCGCATCCGCCACCGAAGCGAGAATGCGCGAGGCGAGGCACACACCGAGGGACTTGTTGCGCTCGCGCGGAGTCGGCGCGGCACCGCTGAATGGTTTTGCGCGGAGCGGGACGGGCTCTGAACAGTCGCCTCGCTAGAGAAGGAAAAGGGGAGCTCGCCTTGACTCTAGCGGAGCGGAACTGACGCTTGGCGATGCCTCGGTGGTTGCGTGTGGCGCCATGCAAGCGCTGAAAGCCATCTTCAAGGGCCGTAATCGAGGTGCCTGACCGCGCCTATGGCCCGAGGAGTTGTCTCGCACCCTCCATTGGGTCGGGATCTGCCGACGTCGCGCGCGCGCGCGACGACCTTTGGCACCCATCGCGCGGCATCGCCGGCATGCTTGGTGTGCGCGCTCCGCAGCACCGTGGTTGTACGCCGTCGCCGGGCTGAATGACCCACCGAGATGCTGGAGGCGGAGTAATGTCCGGCGCCGTCGCTCGCTTCGCCGCTTGCCTTGACCCTTCTTCGACCGGATCTGGCTTACGCCGGGCCGGATGCTGCCGCGTCGAGCTCCGGTCGCGACGGGCGGGAGCCTCGGCCAATTTCGGGCGGGTCCTCGACGCGACGAGGGCGGCACTGGCCCTCCGGCGCCGGAACCCGCAGTTCGACGCCGTGGTGCCTAGGTGTAGGCGTGTGTTGTAATGCTCCTCTTTGCGAATGGAGTACACTTGTCGCATGCATTCGACTTTCCCGTATCCCGGCAGCTTCCTTCTGGGCCGGCTTCTTGCAACCGACCTTGCGACCGGCGACGCCTTCGGCGCTAGCGAAGGGTCAAGAGTCGCTGACTTTTGGCGGGCCGACCTTCTTCGAGCGAGGCCCGGCTTTAGCGCGTGTTAAGGATGAGCCCGGGATAGCGGCTTAGAACGGCAAGGATGTTGCCGGACCTTTGTACTTGTGATTTTTCCGTATGCAGATTTTCCGCATTTTAGGATATGCGCTGTGTTGATGTCACTGGGTTCACCGCAGACGCCACTGCTGCGCGGGGCGGGATCTTCACACTCAACGCGCACCGCTGGCGAAGAAGTTGCGCAAGGGTTCCTAGAACGGCACTGCGGCGATCCTTGGCACCTCCCTTTTTACATCAGATCGCGGCGTGTGCGGAGGCGGGCCCCGGCACTTTACCTTGTTATAGTCCGTAGACTGGCGTGTGCGGAGGCGGACCTCGACGCTTCGCCTTTTTATAGTCCGTAGATCGGCGGGCGCGAGGCGACCTCGCACTTCGCTTTTTATAGTCCGTGGATCGGCGCGCGCGGCGGCGCACTCGATGCTACGTCTTATTTAGAGTCCGTGGACTAGTGCGTACGGAGGAGGACCTCGACGCTACGACTTTCTTTATAGTCCGGAGACTCGCGCGTGCGGAGGTAGACCTCGACGCTACGTCTTATTTAGAGTCTGTGGACTAGTGCGGGCGGAGGCGGACCTCGACGCTACGACTTCCTTTATAGTCCCGAGACTCGCGCGTGCGGAGGCATACCTCGACGCTACGTCTTATTTAAAGTCTGTGGACTAGTGCGTGCGGAGGAGGACCTCGACGCTACGACTTCCTTTATAGTCCAGAGACTCGCGCGCGAGGCGCACTCGACGCTACGTCTTATTTAGAGTCCGTGGACTAGTGCGTGCGGAGGCGGACCTCGACGCTACGACTTCCTTTATAGTCCGGAGACTCGCGCGTGCGGAGGCAGACCTCGACGCTACGTCTTATTTAGAGTCCGTGGACTAGTGCGTGCGGAGGCGGACCTCGACGCCACGACTTCCTTTATAGTCCGAGACTCGCGCGCGCGGAGGCGCACTCGACGCCACGCCTTATTTAGAGTCCGTGGACTAGTGCGTGCGGCGGACCTCGACGCCACGACTTCCTTTATAGTCCGAGACTCACGCGCGCGAGGCGCACTCGACGCCACGCCTTATTTAGAGTCCGTGGACTAGTGCGTGCGAGGCGACTCGACGCTTCGACTTCCTTTATAGTCCGGAGACTCGCGCGCGAGGCGCACTCGACGCCACGCCTTATTTAAAGTCCGTGGACGGTGCGTGCGGAGGCGACCTCGACGCCACGCCTTATTTAAAGTCCGTGGATCGCGCGTGCGGAGGCGACCTCGACGCCACGCCTTATTTAAAGTCCGTAGATCGGTGCGTGCGAGGCGACCTCGACGCCACGCCTTATTTAAAGTCCGTGACCGCGTGCGTGCGAGGCGGACTCGACGCTACGCCTTATTTAAAGTCCGTGAGACCGGTGCGTGCGGAGGCGGACATCGACGCTACGCCTTATTTAAAGTCCGTGAGATCGCGCGCGCGAGGCGACTTCGCGCGTCTTTTGTTTATACTCGTGCCCGCCGCCTCTGGCTACGCGAGTGCACACGCGACGCGCGACTTGATTTATACTCAATCCCGCACTGCTACGGCGGTGCACACGCCAACGCGCGTCTTTGTTTATACTCGTGCCCGCCACCTTTGGCTACGGCGAGTGCACACGCCGAACGTCGCGACTTCGATTTATACTCACCCCGTGCCCAGCTACGGCGAGTGCACACGCGAACGCGCGTTTTGTTTGTATCATGGGGGCGCGCGCGCCGCCAAGCTGCGCGCGCCTCCCGCCGCGTTTGCGCGTGATGAAGAAAGATTGGTGGCAAACGGCGATCTTCATTACCTCCCGCTTGCGCAGTAGCGATTCTGAGGTGGATATACTAACCGCTTGTCCTGGTGCGCCGAAGCCTCTAGTCGCTAGACACCGCAGGCCCGCCAAGGCGCCGCCGAATGGCCCCGCGACCCCGCTGCTGTGACGCCACTCTAAGAGCGCCATTGGCCGCGACGCGGTACTGAACTCGCTCGATGCGCCGCCATATCCTCGTCGCCTCGACGGTGATGATGGTCCGGGACCGGGATCTTCATGCATAGATAGCCGTGATGGGGTACCGCTACCGGGAGTTGAGGATTGGGCGCCTAATATGGCATTGTAGGGTACGGAAGGTCGACCACGCCGAAGGTGGCATCTTCGCCCGCACATTGTCGCCTTGGCCGAAGGAGACTTGAAGACCTATTTGGCCCAAATACCGCAGGGCTGTCCCCGGCCTGCAGTGGAATTCTCGAGGCCCTAGGCGGCTTCGAGGATCCCCATCCGATCGGCGCGCCGCAAACAATACGTCCGCGAGCTACCGCTGTCCACCAAGGCACGCCCACGCCGCATCCCGCGATAGTGACCGGATGACCGTGGGGTCCCGATGAGGGAAATCCACGCCTTGAGCGCCGTCGGGTGTGAATGTAACTTCATGCCGCGCCCGATCCGGCGGCGCTTGCGCTGGTATGCCGCCACGTGATGTAGTCTTCGCGCATAGGCCTTCTCTGCTGCGTCCGAGGCGAATTCCAACGCAAAGCCTCCGGATATGACGCAATGACCTGCGGTGGGTTGCCTCCGGGCTGCAATGGCAGAGGCCCTCCCGAGGCCGCCAGACGTGAGCTTGATCCGTAAGGCCCTCCCGGGTTGCATCCCTTGCGCTGCACCGCATGGGGCCTCGTGCGGGGTTGGGCGTGGGCCACCGCAGCGGACGCGCCTCGGGGTTCCCGTCCTAGCGACGCTTATCGCGGGCGCCGCGATGGAGGTGCGGCGCGGTATCGTGGTTGCCGCGCCGTGGACTACGCACCACGCCTCCTCGGTGCTGGTCGTCGAATCTCCACGACTTTTATCGTCGCGCCTCGCCCGCGGAGTGCCTCGTCGGAACCGCCTTCAATGTCGAGGACGCACGGTTTCGCCGACCTCTGCTGCCGCGCTTGGGCCGATCGGACGACTCCTTGCGAGGCGCCCCGCGGTCGGCGATCCTCGACGACTCACGCCACGCTTCCTTCAAGAACCGTCCTTCGCGGATCTTCGCTTTGCCGAGGCTCCGCCCGTTGGTGTCTGAGTCGCCACCTTGCCTTCGCCGCGCGTCCTCTTCCGCTCGGCGTATTCTCCATTTTGTCGAAGAGCCGCCACCGCCTTGATTGGCTTTCGCGATTGTACTCGCCATCGCCCCGACGAAGGCCCCGCGGTGCATTAACGATGGTGGTTTCATTAACGCGTCTTTCACTTGGCATCGAATCTTGGCGGCGTTTGAAGTAGTCCCGAGCTTCTCAGGGTTTTGCTTCACGCGAAGAGTTGGTCCGCGTCGACTCGCTCGACATAGTTTTCTTGGAAGTTGTTGTGAAGGCGACAGCGGAGCTGCTCCCACGCGTGAGACGAGCTCGGCTCTATGGTAAAGAACCAAGAGAGCGCCACTCCTTGCGCGCGAGGGGAGTCCTTCGCCTTCGTGGTGTCGTCTCCGCCGCGCTTCGATCGCGGTTTCGACACGCCGCACGAACTCACGGGTCCGTGTCGCTTTGTACAGTCGATGGCGCTAGGAAACTTGAAGTCTTCGGCCATGCCGCTGCTGCAGCCCGCCAAAGCGGGACTCGGATCTACGCGCGCAGCCGCCCGCGCTAGACGTGGGGCTTCGCGATCGCCCGCCTCTCCGGCGTGGGCTCGGCGCGACATCGGGCGCGCTCGCCGCTCGAGCCTCTTGCATATCTCGGACGGCTCCGCGGAGGTCCCTAGTTCCCGCCGAACGCGCTTGAGGGCTGCTAGTAGGCGCTTTCCACCGCAGTCCGCCGGCCGCCGAGCACCAGTGGGCGGTCGGTGCGAGGATCATCGCCTTATGATCTCCGATCCGCGAGATGCTTCATTGCGGCTACCCCGCCGCTCGATCCATGCCGCCGGCGAGGGTGGCGGGTCGCTGCGATGCAGCGCCGACGGGTTGATGTCGCGTAGCGGCGTTGGCGGGTCGCCGAGCGCCAGTGGCCGCGGGTTGATGTCGTTGTAGTGGCGCTCGGCGGGTCGGTCGTTGCGGCGCGGCGTCGACGCCGTGTGACCACGCGCCCTACGCCGCGCCGCTTTCTTCGCGGCCGATGCCGGCCCTCGTATTCACGCGCCGCTCGACCCACCGTCTTCTTTCCCTTCGCGCGATGAAGCTTTTTCGGTGCCATCCTTCTTCTTGGTCTTGACCTTGTCCTTGTCCTCCCCACGGACGGCGCCAACTGTTGTGGCTACGGGCCAAACAGAGAGAGAGATGGTAGTGGAGAGTGATGAAGATGAGTATATTGGCCTGCCTCCTCCCCATGGCCTGTATTCATATATATATATACACATGAGGAGTGTTTTTACAGTTATACCCTTACATCTGGTTATCCCCTTTGGGGGCAGTTATGCCATTACACATGGCCTATTCTGGGCCTTATAATCTCCTACCAGGCCTGCTGGGTTTAGGTGGGGGCCATCCCTACGACAATTCCTGTAGAATTCCAGCGTTCCAAATAGGGCTTAACACTTCTAGATTTTAAGCAAATTCTTTTCTGAAACAACAGAGTTTAAGTTTTCGGTGACAGGGTTAAGATATTTTAAATATATTTATGAAGTGATTATTGTTTCTGGAAAACACAATTTAGGAGTAGTAAACATTCAGTAGAAAAATAAAAAAAAGAAGAGAGGAAAAAAGCAAAATTGGATATATACCACCCTAAAACATGCCACTTCGAAATATGCTATCCAGTTTCAAAAAATTAGATATGTGTCACTCTAGTTTCTTGTTTCTTTGGTTTATGTTATTTTCTGTAGTTTTTCCTATTTCCTATTATTTTCTCCACTTTTCCCATTTTTCATCAATTAAATTTTCTAAAAACGCCCTTGCCATTTCTCTTATTGAATTGAACCAAACCAGATACGCGCCAGTTGCGACCTTTGGACTAATCGAGCTCCTTGCCATGGCCGCAGCTGCCCCCACCTCTGAGCTCCTCGTCATGGTTGCTGCCTCGCCCTTGAGATCCTCGCCGTGGACGTCGGCTTGCCCATGAACTCGTCACCATGGCCGCTGCTCCGCCCCTGAGTTCCTCGTCGTGGACGTCACGTAGTCCACGAGCCCCTCACTGTGGACGCGGACCGCCTCCTTCCTATGCGATGCTTGACTACTTGTAGTCTTGATGGGTGTCCGTACAAGTGAAATGTGAAGATAAACCATGTCGACTTGATTGGCCTTATGAAATCGATTGTTTTTGCAATAAAACTGTGTAATGTATGAATTATGAACTATGCAACGCTTGGTCTAGTAGACTAGTACTCTGCTTCAAGAGGGTATGCGATCCTGGTGTGGTCTGTCGTAGTTTGGATCGATCCATTAAGTGCAGGGGCAAAGTGGGGAATTCAGTTGAGGAAAAATGGGGAAAGAGGAGAAAAGAATAGAAAATAGTGGGAAACTAAGTAAAATGACAAATATCGAATGAACTAAAATCTGAAGTAGTGACTTATAGCCAATTTCATGAAATTGAATGACATATATATATCGCTTCAAAACATGCTACTTCAATATATATACACACACAATTTTGCCCAAAAAATCAAGCCACAGAAGATATTCCCTCCGGATGCCGCCAACGCCATGACCACCGCCGCCGCACGACCGGTCTGCAGAGTGGCAGAATAAGACTATACCTGTGGGGGGCCAACTAACCCATAGATTTTTGCTAAACAATTCTTTTTATCAATAATTTTATAGAAATCTATAAAATTTTAAAGATTCTGGTGGTGCTCCAAAGAGCTCATAAATTTAGATTTCTAATTTTGTTTATACTGTACTTACTGAAAATACAGTGTATCTGTTATAATCTTTTCTACGTAATTAAATTTTAAAAAATAAAAATAATAAAAAATTATTTTTTTCACAAACAAGGACGAAGGCACAAGGAAAAAAAAGACAAAAATACCTTAAAAACTAAAAAGATAAAACAAAAAAATTAAAATAAAAAAAATCAGAAACAGAATCTCATAGAAACGGGGCCTTAATTTATTGGAATTGACCAGCACCTCCATAGCTTCCCTGCTTTTTTCTCCCTGTTTTATTTATGTTTCTATCGATGTGACAAAGATATAGAGTATTCTTTCTATCCCCTTATGTTCTTCTGGTGCTCTGAATCTCCGTCACGTCGACGGAAATACGGAGAGACAGGCAGAAAGGAACAGGAAAGTCCCTTTCCCTGCGGCCACGTCTTCCGCGCCCTCTGGTCTACCGCTCTTACCACCGCCCCCTTCTTCCCCCAATCCATTTCCTTTTTTTTTTTTTGTTTCGATCCTGTAATAGTGTTACTGCCCGGGTGGCAAGAAGAAGCTCACCTGCCCCATCTGCAAGCCGCCGTGCGGCGCCGCCCGCCCGCCCGCCCACCGACTTGCCTCTTCTGCCAGTCCGCCGGCACGTGCCCTACCCAGGCCTGCTCCCCCTCGCAAGATGTCTCCGACGGTGCCGACCCGGAGGCGCTCGCTGCGGAGGTCCCCGGCTGGAGCAGAAGGCAGCGTCCCTCAGCAGGGTGCTCGAGGAGCAGCGCGACGGGATCCAGAAGCTCAACGCCGAGGCTAGTTCGGCTGCTGCGCTTCCCGGATTTTGTAATTTATCGTGTTTTGCGTGGATTGCTGATGGTTACTTGGTTCAGGTTGTTCGATGGAGGGAGCAGGAGGCAGCGGCGGAGGCGATGCGGGAGGCTGTTAGGAAGGAGTGCGTATGTGTTCAGCAGCTGCTCAGTGCGAAAATAGAGGTAAATTGATCGATCTGCTAGTGAGATTTGATGCCCCCGACTCTTCGATCGGTCATGGATTAGTGAATTGCATTGCTACTGTTGTAAATATGGCAATATTTTAATTCTAAATTTTATTAGGAGATAAATACAGTAAATATGGCAATACATTGAACAATTGTTTCCTCAGCTTCAACCCAGCTAGTTATTTCTCTCGTAGAAATGGAAATAAAAGTTCAGCTTGCCCATTGATTTAATTTCTACAAACATATATAAGTTTTCCCTTCGAGAACATCATACAATTAACTCCGATTAACCGCACATGTATGTAATTTTCAACATGCATACATATCAAATTCTACAAGAAGAACCACCCGATCTGACCTAGAGCTTTTCCTAGCACGTACACTTGCTAATCAACCATGCATGCATGGCTAGCTATGGCATGCATCAGTGCTTGAGTGCAATGTAAGCACCGGTTCCAGCGACGGCGCCGAGCGGAGGAGCGACCATGTAGACCCAGAGCTTGGTGTATGTCCCGGTGGCGATGGCCGGCCCAAGCGTTCTCGCCGGATTCATCGATGCTCCTGTCGACTCCCTGGATGCCCATCACAGTTAAACATTAAATTTTGACAGACTTATAAACTTGGAGGCATGCATGCATTGGACGCTACGACTCGATCAAAAAAATAATGCAAAATCGACTATAAAATCGTCGATGTACGTCGTTTGATTGATTCCACTTACGCGGAGATGAGAGAGTTCATCATCACTGCCGCCCCAGCTGCTACTGCTATCAACTCCTTCACCTACAGATTGACATCATCGCCATTATATATAGAGAGAGATGAACAAGCAAAAGCAGCGATCCATGCATGCATGCCACAAGAATTAAACGATGTCTAGCTTACTGCTTTAGGATCGGTGGAAAGGGCGGTGATGACGAAGAGGAGGACGAACGTGATGATGAACTCGACGAAGAACGTCTCCACGGCGCCGATCGTCGGCACGGTGGCGACGGCCACGCTGGGGTTCGCCGGACTGTAGATCGCCTTCGCCGCGAACGACGCGCCGAGGGAGCCGAGGAACTGCGCGGCCATGTACGGCGCAAGGTGGGCCCGCGGGAGGTAGCCGAACACGGCCATGGCGAGGCTCACCGCCGGGTTCAGGTGGCCCCCGGATACGTGCACCAGCGATGCCACGATCACGACCACGGCGGACCCCGCCGTCGCCGCCGCGCCGACCAGGCCAAGCGCGCCGCCGCGCATCTCGTTCATGATCAGCGCCGACAGCACGATGAAGATCAGCAGGAACGTCCCCAGGAACTCAGCCGCCACCTGAAACATTAGCAAATAGTTTTTTTTTCTCAGATAGTTAATCTCATGCTTACAATTTAAGTCCCTCCGTTTCAAAAAAAGAAACCTAACAAATTAAATGTAATTGCTTAGCACAGTCTAGCTAGCTTGGGGAACGCATGCACGCAGATCATAGCTTGGGGAAAGCAAGGAGGAAAGCCCAAGTAGTCAGGTACATACTACATACCTTCTTGACGAGAGCAATCACCACCCTCTTCGCGAAGCTAGGGTGAGGTGATTGAGAGGTCTCATTGTGCACCCGTAGTGGCAGGATCTTGATGGAAGGAGACTTTGGCATGATGATTGATATCCTGTCATCACTGATGGTTTCCATGGAAGCTTCAGGGATGTTCACTGAAACATCCATGCTGCCACTCCTGCTCTCCTCCATCCCCTCAAGTTTATCAACAAAAACTATCTACGTCTCTGATGAATCTGATGATCACTAGCTAGCTAATCGAATTGGATCAAGTGATCAATTGATGCTTCTGGTTTTCTTGTTTCTGATGATGTGTTTGGGTGAGGAGAATTGGTGTCAGTGCAGTGGAGGGGGTGTATAACTGTATTATATAGAATTATAGATCCTATATTTGGTCGGCTTTAGCCTGGCTTTTGGCGGGCACGGCATACATGCATGTGATACTTAGCTCCAAACACACTGGCCAATGATTCAATGATTGATCGATGAGGGTATGATAAGTACACTGTCCAGTTGAAAACTGATGATACTGTTACTTCTGTTCTTGTCGCCTCCTCAATCTAATTTTACTTGGTCAAATCATCTACACTTTTTTTTTCTCCTTATTCCATAGGCATCTTCTTGGTGCCACTTTTGCTGGCCGCAGCTACTGACGAGGATGTTGTTTTGCGATCCCAATTCTGATCTAATGAGAGGCAGGGAAAACAATTTCGGCAAAATTTCGCCGAAATTTCGGTTTTTTTCGACCTTTTCGTTCCCTACCGAAAATACTTCCTTTCAGTCAAAACTTTCATGTGTATTTGAATTTTGCGAGCGACTGACGCAGCCAGACCTCCACCCAGCGACGGTCCACACGGCAACTAGCCCACCAAGCCCAGATGCCCATCCGCTCGGCCACTCCACGCGATGAAGTCACAAGGCACCTCAACCCTAACCCTTACACCATTCGTCATCCTCCACCGAGACCGAGACCGAGCGGCGGGCATCGGCCAAGACAGGGACAAGCGTCGAGCGCCTCCCCAGTCCCCAATCCCCATCCTCCACCGAGCGGCAAGTGGCGGCCAAGTCGGGGAAGAGCGGCGAGCGGCGGCCAAGGTGGGGCAACTCCCTTCCCAATCGACTCGACGGCGGCGCAGCTCCCTCCCCGATCGATTCGACAGCAGCGCGCTCGACCTCCCCCCTTTTCCCCAATCTTCCCCGAGGTAGATTGAATAAAGACGGGCATCTGCCTCCCTATTCAATCGCGTCGGTGGTCGTTTGCTCTGCCTACGGCGGCGGCAAAGGGGAGAGGAGGGTGTTGCTGATGGTGCTACTGGAGCAGACGGAGTAGCAATGGACGGCCGGCGGTGGCGAGTGGAAGCACATGAAGATGCGGCGTCGAAGGAGAGGAGGAAGGGCGGCATGGGAAGGTATTTATCTCAATTCTCAAAATTTGGTTAAATTTCATCAAAAATTTGATTTTTTTTCGTCCGAAATTCAAACAAAATGAACGAAATTTCATTCCTTTCGCCGGCAGCCGAAATTTTTTGCATCCGGAAGATTAAACCCTGATGAGAGGATGATTTGTGGGCCCTAAGGGAGGGGAGGGCCAGCGGCTTCTGGGCACTTTCCAGATTTGTTTACTTTTCTGATTAGGGTCGGGGGTCATTTTATACCCTTATATGTACCCACCCTAGCTATATGGGATTAGAGTTGACACAATTGGAAGTGTTAAAGTTGATCTAAATTCGTACCGTATTAGTGTAGGATACTACATCATCTCATGTTGACGTGTTATAACCAATGCTAAGGTCATACGTAGGTTGAATCAGACGTGATGTAAATATGTAACAATTGACCCATTATTCTCGCTCTATATATATACCTAGTAGTTCATAAGAAAAAGAAAAAGTCCCATTATAATATTTTCTCATATAGTGAAATTTCGTTTCCGTGTCTCTATGCTTTTTTCCATAAAGATTTTCATGTTAAATTTATATATCCTATTCTTCTAATTATATAGTTTTACCGTATATTTTACAGCAAATGATATTAGACCTCTACATTTCAAGATCCATATCGCTGTCCCGGGAGAAGCCGACAGCCAGGGCGGCATCTGCACAGCTGCCGTGCCAGCGAGAATCGATCGGAAGAAAAAGATTCGTCGTTCGGCGGATATCACTCGAGACGTCAGACTCGTTTGGCACATCCGATGATCCGAAGACTAAATCCGAGTCGGAAGCGAAAAAAATTCCATCTCCGCGCCGATGCCACTCCGTGCGAACGACGAATAGAAGTGCTTTGGTTTCTTTCGGTTCAGTTTTCTTCGGTCCGGCAAAAGCAACGGCTCCCGGGAAGCGCGAGAAACAGAGCGCAGCAGCAAGCCTTCCGGTTCGTCGCCAGCGCCGGCGGAGCCAAGTGGCGCCATGAGACCACGCAGGGCATCAGCAGCGGTCGCGTTCAATCAGGAGATAGGGAGAAGAAACAACGGAAGCACTTGCGCCAAGGATAGCAGATGGCCACCGCGAGCAACGTCAAGCACAGCACCGAGCTCTGGGAAAAGAAGAAGAGCACGCAGCTCGAGAAAAAAAGAACTAAGTTTTCTCGGTGCCCCAACCCGCTGATTTGACCGTCTCGACTCTGTCAACACTCAATTCCATACTGAATGTCAATAGGTGCTATATCTTAGAAATTGTTTCATTACTAGGTTTGTTAATATCATCACTGGCACCATCCAGCGCTATGCCATGCTATCATATTGTGTTATCTCCATCGATGATTTTCTGTCTCAGTCCATCGTCATCTTTTATGAAGAAGTTGTATCGCCACCTATGCATTTTTTTTGTTAGGGATAAAGTTCATTACAATTCAGACCGTTGTGTCTATTATTGGAGGCATTCATATGGGATTAATTATTGATGATTTCTTCTATGATTCATCTACTACGGGTGATTGTGCTAAGATCTGTACATGTGGAGTTGAAGGTTTTCAGCACAACATTGTTGTTGAGTTAATTTGGGCTACGCTTGACCGAGTAGATTTTGAAAAAAAAAATTATCGATTGTGGGAATAACTGAATTTGGTGTTTCAATCATTGTTTGGACATGTTGCAATTTATATCGTTTACGCGACCGTTATGAAGCTTTGGCAACATTCAATTTCAAAATATTGATGACACCCTGATGGCAGTTAGTATAATACTCTCTGGAGTTTTGCTGTTTGAAAGTGAAGGTTTTGCTCCAATTTCAATTTGAGATAAAAGATTTAAGTGCAAGAAGAAGTTTGTCTTTTGAGCGAATACTACAACGGTTTTTAATTGTCATACCTCGATATGAGAGGTTTATTGTCGTTTATACTCTATTAATGGCATAAGAATTCCTTTCATCTGAATAGTTTTATAGGAGCAATTTTTAACCATGTCATGGAATTTAATTATCTTTGAAGCCGAAAGTTTAATACACGTGATGGCCACATATGCAAGTTACTATTTTAATGAGCGTTATTTGCCAAGCTTTGTGTTCCAGGTGCAACATGTCAGATTTCATCATATGAGTTCTTCGCTACCTATGCAGCACCACAGGTGATGTTTTGACTTATGCCGTTCAACGATTGAACACTTGTTTCAGAAGATCAGTTCCACAAACTCAAAGGTTATGGATTGTTCAAGACCCAAATTTGTTCATTTGTTTTGTTGAAATGTGTGTCTAGATCTACTGATGGTTTGCTCAATTTTTCTTTGCGAGAAACATTTGGATAAGAATGTTCTAGTCTTTCTTGTTGAAGATTAGTCCTTTGGACTTTCGACGTATAAGGTGTTCATGCTGATTTAATTGGAGGAGCTTATTGCGTTTTGGACTACCAGAGGAAATTCAACTCAAGGTGGAGATTATTAAAGTTGATCCAAATTCGTACCGTGTCCATGTAGAATACTGCATCGCTTCATGCCAGACGTGGTATGACCGATGCCAGAACCATGCACAGACTGTATCAGATGCGGTGTCAACCTGTAATAACCGACTCTGATTCGGTTTTCTCTCCGTATGAGACTCGTTTCTTTCACACTATATATGTACTCTAGTAGTCCATAGGAAGAAAAAGAACTTTATTGTAATATCTCCTCATATAGTGAAATTCTGTCTTCGTACGTCAGTGGTTTTATCCTATAAGGGTTTTTTATGTTAAATTCGTGTCTCTCGTTCTTTTGATTATCTATTTTTGCTGTGCGTTTTATATCCCTCACATATAACTCATTACATTTGCGTGCTTGTAGTTTTTTTCCCAATTTCTTTTCCACGTTAAATCTGCATCTCTTGCATCTTGATTATATTCTCTAGTGTGTATCATAGCAGATGAGCACATGGTAACCGCTGGATTTTGAATGTACCATAGATTCTATGACGCAACCGTGTAAATAAGCTGGTTTCTTGGAGTTGATACTGATGGATCTGTTTGTAAGTACATGTCAGGTAGTAGCTCAAATTACTAAGGTGCCGTTCGGTTGAGTTGAAATAAGCTGGTTTATAACTAAAATTATATTATTGTTGGTTGAAATTATACTGTAACTGATGATGACTTATTTAGCGTAACTAAATTTAAAAAAATAAAATAAAAAAAATAAGTTAGCCCATTACGGACAATGCAAACAAATACGGGAAAAAAGAACCGACAAAAAAGCTCAAAAAAGCCAAAAAGTCATAAAAGAACGAAATTTAAAAATAGTAAAAAATAAATCAGAAACTCAATCTGAAATAAACAGGACTAAATTTATCACATCAACGTGCCGCCCGGGATGCAGCTAGACAGACGAGTCCTTTCCAAGCATCATTTTCCTTTGGTGACTGGTGCTTGCTTTTCAGTAATTAATCAATATTTTGTCGGGAGAATAAAAATTCACAAATGTTGAGACAAAGTTGGTTGATTTGTGCTGGGAAATCAGAAGAAATATAAACAAAGTCGAATTCCACAGAGAGTATTGATGTACGGGGAGCCCCGGAGACACAAGCATTGATGGATGAAACAGTATCAAACCACGAGGTTTAGTAATATTCTTTAAACAGTGAGTGGTGAATGGAGTGTAAAATATAGTCTGGTGATTGAAAAATGAAAACCACTTGTGATTTGTCAGGCTGGGGAACGGACAGATCTTTAAAAAGAAGAAACTGACAGACAGACCATGACAAACATCGTTCCAGCATGAGAGCGTCTTAAGAACACTTGAGAATTACTTTGGTTAAATAAGTCACGGATGTACATCTGGGAGAAGCAGAAAAATAGGTAAACTGTACAAATATAAAGACAAGGGAATTATCATCAGTAAAATTTACATTCAATTGATGGTTTCTGCGCTACAACAATTCCTAATTAACCCAACTTGCCACATGATCATGAATTAAGAAGAATCTGTTGTATGTACATTCAGGTACTTTAGTATCAGAGTATCAGTACGCTCCCAGAACCAATGATCCCTGCAAAGACACGTTGTTTGCTGTTGGTTACAAAAGCACACACACAAATATATATCTTAAGAACTTTACAATTGTCTCTTACTGAATTCTTTTACCTGTTTGTAACTACAGCTTAATTGCAACAGAAGCTCCAGTTCTAGCAACAGCACCCAGTGGTGTAGCCACCAAATAGACCCAAATCTTGGTGTATCTCCCTGTAACAATCGCCGGACCGATTGGGTTCATAGATGCTCCTGTTGATGGTCTGCTCACAAAATTACGATTGGGTTCATAGATGCTCCTGTTGATGGTCTGCTCACAAAATTATCAGACAACATTAACAAAGTTTGCTCACTTGGAATTGAAACACAAAAGAACGGCAACACCATGGATTCTACTTACCCTGCGACAAGAGCATTGATCATTATTGTCGCACCAACTGCCACCGCAATCAACTCTTTCACCTAAACATTTTCATAAGATCATTGGGAATCACACTTTGGGAAAAAGAAATCCAAAAAAATAAATAAATAAAGGAAAGAAAGAAAGAAAGCAACATTAGAAGAATTACTGCAAGAGGGTCCGTGGCAAGAGCAGTGATGATGAACAGAAGGACGAAAGTTGTGATGAATTCGACGAAGAACGCCTCCACTGTGCCAACTCTTGGGATGGTGATGATCCCAGGGTTCACAGGGTGGTTCATCACCTTGGCGACAAACGAAGCAGCTATGGAGCCCAGAACTTGCGCGGTGATGTAAGGGAAGACGTGAGCCAGAGGGAGGTGGCCAAACACGGCCATGGCGATGCTAACTGCAGGGTTCAGGTGGCACCCGGATACGTGGATGATGGACAGCACGAGCACCGTGACTGCTAGACCCGCAGACGCGGCGATGCCAAGGAGGCCCTCGACGCCGCCGTGCTGCTCGTTCATGATGGTGGTGGACAGCACGGTGAAGATCAGGATGAACATCCCGAGGAACTCTGCCATAACCTGAAACATGCAACTAGTTCTTGCTTAACTGAACAAATAATGGGACCAAATTGGGCAAAGGAAGGTGCTCCATGTTAAGTAAGTCTGGTACCTTCTTGATGAGTGGCACTGTTACCATGTTTGGAAAGCTAGGATGCCATTGATTATGATGATGAGTTGCATGAGAGGCCTGTGGATCACCATTGCCATTGCCATGGCTGATCAACTCCAGTGGCACAATCTTGGAGGCAGTAGTTGCCCTTGGAGAGATGATGATGGCAATCCTGTCACTTGGCTGCATGACAGGGATGCTGCTAAATGCTGCAACATCCTTGCCACTCTTGTGCTCTTCCGTATCCCTCTCAGAGGCCATGAACTGTATCTATCTCACTATCTGACTATCTAAAAAGCCGAATTGGCTCAATGAAGTGATTGATGTTGTTGTTTGATGTTTGGATGAGGAGCATGGCGATGAAATGGAGGTGTATATATAGTATAGGGCTCAATTGAGTTCAATTTGCATTTTGATTTTGCTCCCTTGCTTCCCTGCCCTAAACCGCGCAGATCTTGGCGCAAACCAACCCCTAATCCTTGCCCTTGCCGGCCTGAACGGAGGAGAATGCATGTCTACTGTGCGCTGTCCGAAAATCTGGCCGCTGCTCGAGCTTTCTTCGCCGCCAAGCTCCCCGAGCTCTCCCGCGCCTTCCAGACCTTGCCACCACAGCCGCCCCGTACGGTGTCGCCTCCCGTGCCCCGACAAATCCTGGCAGCCGCGCCGCACCTCCCCGAAGGCTCCCGACCACGCCACGCGCCATCGCCGCCTTGGACAACCTCCTGTGCCGAACCGCCATCCCTCACCTATTTAAGCAACCGGAGCCTCCAAAGCGAACTCAACACCCTCCAGAGCCAGCCCGAACAACCCCAAGCCCCCACCTTCTTCCCCAAAGCCGGCAATTGCAAAATCCCCAAAATGTAATCCCTAACCCAATGTCATACCTCCGGCCGTCTATTTTCCGATTCCTCTCGCTAATAGCTTCCTAGAACTCCCCAAAACCCTACCCAACCGCCGCCCAAACCTCCCGGTCCCTCTTCTTTCCCGGCACCGAGAGCTCCTCTCACCGCCGCCTGTGGCCGGCTCAACTCGAGCTTCCCCAGCTCAAACCGCTGTTCCCATCACCTTACCCTAACACCAAGGATGCTCAAGAACCAATCCCATCACTCAAATGGCCTTCGGTTCACCCTATATCACCCAAAAACCATGCCGAGTTCATCGCTTCGCCGCCGGCGATTGCCGCCTCCCCCGGCCCGGCCACCACCCAAAATGGGACCCCCATATCCCCACGAGTCCAACCCTAGTCCCCAATCCCGTCGCAAAATGCCCTAGCCCCGCCGTTAGCCGCCGCCCCCTTGCTCTGTTTCTCTGCGCGCGTGCAGGCCGAACGGGAAGAAGAACAGTGCCCCGAGAGTTTTTTGCTATTATAGTACCCCTCAAATGCGGCTTCGACGAAACGGTATCTACGTCATGGGTTTCTCTAAAATAGTATCTATTTCGTGTACTCCTCTCTATAATAGTATTTTCAGAGATTTAAAGTCATTTGAATTTGATTTTCGAATTTAATCTTCCTCATATGACTAAAATGCCTTTTGATTTTTTCAGCAGACCCAATCGCACTCTCCTATTCCAGTTCTTTTTCCTCCCAGGCGACGAGTACGCCATGGTTTTTGACGCGTCTATTTTCCCGAGCTTTTTGCGATGCTGGATTCGAGGGATTCAAGGGCTTTTCTTGGAGGAGAGGTTGGGATTTGATTCCACCTCTAATCACATAATCTCCCATGATGCTTTGCCCATCTTCGATGGGGATTTGGAGCATCCTTATTAGATGACTCGATTCGGTTGTTGGTTTGGCGAGTTCTGAGAGGAGCCGCCACCATGGCGTACTCGTCGCTAGGGAGGAAAAAGAACTGGAATAGGAGAGTGCGATTGGGTCTGCTGAAAAAACCAAGGGGTATTTTAGTCATATGAGGAAGATTAAATTCGAAAATCAAATTCAAATGACTTTAAATCTCTGAAAATACTATTATAGAGAGGAGTACACGAAATAGATACTATTTTAGAGAAGCCCACGACGTAGATACCGTTTCGTCGAAGCCGTATTTGAGGAGTACTATAATAGCAAAAAACTCGTGCCCCGAGCACTGTTCCTCCGACCTGGTCGACCGGTCTCGGTTGGACCAAACCAGCTCACCGCACCGCCCGACCGAGCTGCACGCACAGCGAGTCCGACCGGACTTGGTTGAGCCAAGCCACTTCACCCGAGCCAGCCGCACCCGTTCCGGCCGACCGAGCCAGGCCAACACGGTCGCGCCAAGCCGCCTAGCCGCGTCGGGTTCGAGCCCGAGGAATAGTACCCGACCGAGCCCGATGAACAGTAACCGACCCAAAACCCAAAATACATATTTATACTCTCCGGATTCGTTTCGAGCCCGCCAACCCAAATCCAAGGCTGATTCCCCATATAGCCCTCCTATAAACCCAAAATCCCAATTTAATGGAGTTTTCCGGATTTTCTTCCTTCTTTTATTTTCTTTATTCATCGCTCAATCCTTCGAGCCTGGATTGATTTATTTTATTTGTTTTACGTTAGCTTCCGGAGTCGAGGTTTCGCAGGAGCAGGAGGGAGAAGAACTCAAGTTCAGGACCAGCCGCCGAAAAATACAAGTTAATCGAAATCGTAAACTCGCAAGGCAAGTCACATATATTTTTGAACATGTTGATCCTACATTCCCTAAGTTATTTATTTACTTGTATTTTCATTATGTTAATTGTGCAATGTTATTTTATGTACATCAAATGCTTAGAATGACATAATACTAGTTATGTCCTACCACCCGAAAAAGCCCAGTCAATTTGATGGCCATATGGCCCATATTCACCTTGACAAGACATAGTAATATTAAATATAATAAATATGTAATCATGGTGGCTTAAAGAATCAACATCTTCTGTTATTAAAAGAGTTGGTATTTAATTGGGAAGTGGTTCTGGGGTAAGTGAGGATCGTGGGATCCTATGACCTTAACCGAGGGTGAAGGCAAGTATCACAAATCAATGACAGTGTTGTGGCACTGGACAAGAATTTGTGGGGGGAAGAAACTGCCACCGGTGAAAATATAAGGACTAGGCACTTATGCTAAGTAAAGAACATAGTGATCGCCCAACCACAAGCGTTGATACGTCAATCCTGGTCTAGTAACTGCTCAAATTCGATTGAACCTCTACAAACGCAGGGTGAAGTCAAAGTGTGAGTCCATACGGAAGGGAGCAGAGAAGGGCCATATGGAAGTTGGCGACATTGTTGTTTTTGTGATTTGATTATCAGATGTCCACACAATAGTAGGCTGAGATGAGTCAGAGGTTGTTGCCTGGGCTTATTGAGGAAGTCTACTAGGTAGAGGCTATATAAAGAATTGAGCAGTGAACAATCTTGTTTTCTTAACTCTTTAGCGCGGAGTTAAGGAATCTTGTGGGTAAAGCAGGGCAGCTTTGCAAAGTCATGACTAATAGTATTCGAATGCACCGTACTTTCAGTCAATGGAGTTATGTTTAATGGGTGAATCCAGCAATAAGGCATAAGTAGAGTTGGAAAGGATTTGGTAATGTTGAGGGTCTGGTAATTGAACCTTGAAAACCCCCTAAAGCTTATAGAAAGCTATGATTTTATGTTTGAAATCTGTTTACAACTAAAACTGCATCCACATGAAATAACAAACTTCCACCATCACTTGATGTATCTTGCATGTAGTTAATAGTAATCTCCGTGTGACTTGCTGAGTACGGTAGTTGTACTCATACTTGCTAAAAACATTAACAGAATTAGCCATCAATAAGGAGACAGATGAAGGCGAAGAAGTGGAGCTCTACGAGGTCGAGGATACGTGGAATTAGGGTCGTCTTCCGCTCAGGCGTGCCTGTGGCGTCCTTTTTCTGTAATGTATCTAAGGGTCGTTTGCCCTATTGTAAAACTTAGCTTTCATGCCTTTATATTGTAGTATAGTTAGCTTTTGTCTTAAGCATGTGTTGGCAATTTAATACACTCGATTGATGTAACTCGCAGCTGAACAGACCTGGGCAGTTGCGAGGTTTCATAATACTCCCAGAAATGGGGGTGTTACATTTGCCGCGCAGAGGTCGACGCTGGATCGGCAGCTGAATACATGGTTTTCAGAAAGGCGGGAATGCCAAGGTCAACGCCTCCCCTCTTGGCACTTGCACAGAAGTTGTTCCTCCAACGGCAAGGCCGTTTAGCTAATGGTTTTGCCTGCACCATCTCTCAAGTCCTGTTTTGCTTTGCAGAGGTGTATTTTTTATGAATCATATACTACGTATATTAAGTTCGGGGACTCTCTGTCCCCGAGACTATCCACGTGTCACCCCCGTGAATCACCCCACGAAGATTTGGTAATTACGTTTAGGTCCCCGGTTTTCACAAAAAGGTCCCTAGATTCTTGCGAAAAAGTCCCTACACACTTTTTTGTTGGGTAGCGACCTGTGGTTTCCCGTAATTACGAACAGGCCCTTATTTCTTCCAAAAAGACCCTCAGTTTTTTGCGAAAAAACCCCTCCACTCTTTTTTATTGCGAAAAGGCTCTCGATTTTTTGCGAAAAAACCCCTATGCTTTCTTTTTTCTGCGAATTTTCGCCTCTTTTACTTCGGTCCACACGGTGGCTAGCGTGGCGTGGCGCCACGCCTACGTGGCTAGTACCTATATTACAGCCGGCAGAGTTCCCGGCCGCTGAGGCCATCCACGTCAGCTTATTTGCAAAAACTCTCCCCGCGTTTTGCGAAATTGCGTAGAGCTCCTCCATTCTCGCAAACAGGTCCCTATTTCTCGCAAACAGGTCTCTGTCAGGTTTTTTTTGCAGAAAGCACCCTCCACTTCACCGATAGCGCCCCGCGGTTTCCAAAATTACATATAGGTTCTTATTTCGTTACGTACATGTCCTTGTAGGTTCTCGGTTTTTTGCGAAAAAACCCTTTGTTTTCCTCGAAATTACGCATGCGTCCTCGATTTTTTTAAGAAACTCCCCACAAATTATCGTCTCTTTTACTTCGATCCACACGGTTGCTAGCGCGGCGTGACGCCGTGCTTACGTAGCTAGTATAAAAATATTTCAGGATAAAATTAACACGTTTTGCTGATATGAACAGAACAGCTAAACAAGAGGTCAGCCCGAGCTGTAGACAGAATATTCCTCTTGAACAAGAGATGAGAGATGACGAAAACAAATGCTATTACTGAATACAAATAGATTAGTAACTTTAGGTCTCAACTGATAAATGGATACAAACCAAAGAGAGGGGGTTGACCTTGTTATTTTACACTAACATTTCTCTAATAGCATTCTTCCGCGCCGCATTCCATTTCCGCCTTCCTGAAACACATGGATTCAGCAGCAGCTCCGGCCTCCACCTCTGCCGTTGCAAATTTGGAGTCTGTCGGTTTCAGTGGCAGCAGTTGCAGCACACTTCACACAAGTGAAAACCGAGCTAAATCAGAGGCCTATATATACCATTCCACTCCACTGCCATGCTACCCATCCAAACATCAACAACAGAAAAACAGCATTCCTTTGGCCCTGCAAAGATCAGAACACCAAAATTAAGCATCACTCCATCCAGTTTAATCCATTAGTTACTAGTTAGTGAGATTTGAGTACTTGCCTTTGAGAGGAGGAACATGGAAGAGCACAAGAGCGGCATGGACGCTGCAGCAGCTACCATCCCTCCCATACAAACAAGCGATAGCAACAAGATTGCCATCATCATCTCCCCAAGGGCTGCAAGCTCCAAGGCATGCCACTCGAGATGGTCAATGCCGGCGATGTCAGTTCGCAACCGCATCTCAAGCAACTCATCATCATCCATTGCATCCAGGCTTCCCAAAGATAAAAGCAGTTCCCCTCATCAAGAAGGTATCAAGAGTAGACAAACCGCATCTTTCTCTCTTTTTCTTCCCACTATTTTCTTCAGATAAAACCTTGACCTGGGGTGAGATATTCAGATATTATTGTTGCAACTTGCAGGTGATTGCAGAGTTCCTTGGCACGTTCATACTGATCTTCACCGTGCTGTCCACCATCATCACGAATGAGCAGCATGATGGCGTCGAGGGCCTACACGGCATCACAAGATTTGCAGGCCTTGTTGAAAATATAAGCACATGTAGGTTCAATTTATTCCATAAATAAATCATGACATCATGCACGCAAAATAACAGAACCATCACAGGCATAAAAGATCTAGACATGTAAACCAGGAAACTGTACATGAACAGATCTAATACGGAGAACATGACTGTTACGTACCGATGATTCTGTTCTGATCGGTTTGCCGATGTAGACGCCGCAGGCACGTGAGAATAACACGAAGTCGATGACGATTCGCGGCGAACGACGAGGAAGACGAGCGAGCTACAGCGGCGATCGCGCAGAGCGCTTCCAAAAACCTTATTCGCCTCTCCGGTGCAGGACTTGGGCGGCGGTTCCGAGACTGTCCTAAACCTAGACTACGTGGGGCGGCGCGGACAACGGATGGAGGAGGCAAAACCTAGATTGATTTTCGCATCTGCTGTATGGAGGCGGCGACTCGTGATTATAGAAAACCGGGACGCGTGATCAAGACGCTGCACGTTCTCCATAACTCAGAATCAAACGGATTAGTCGCGCGTAACGATCCGGATTCACCGCCACTCAAAACAAAGCAAAATAAAGCGCAAAGGAAGCTGCATCTGCGCAAGCACTGAGCCGATTTTGGCGGACCATTCACGCAGTGCCGACGCTCGCGCTTCCCGCTCCGCCCGCCCGGCCCGGCCCGGCGGCGAGGCGCGAGCGCGCGTGTTATCCTCTAGTTCTCTCCCACACATGCCTCAAGTGGCTAGGAGTGCACCATCTCTTTTAAGGTGGTCTTCCTCTCCTAGAACTAGCAATATGGTACTAAAGGTCACATGCATGCCTCCTTTGCATGAGTGGGCCTTTGAGATTTAATAGGAATTATTCTTATTATATGGGCTTGGCCCACATAATTCAACAATCCCCACCGGATCTCAAAGTCCCACAGAGATTTGCAAATTCCAATGTACTTGTTTATATATCGGTATTTCGATGGAGACCGATTAAGGTTGAACATCCACCTAGAACTCCAAGCTACACTTACTCACAACTTGAACAATGGACTATGCCTTGAATTGCAAGTTTGGTGCAAGCAAGCTTCACTTAAAGACTTAACTGATACTAGGCCGCCAGTAGGCTACCCTTCGGTTGGAGCGTATAAGTCATACTCCTTGGTCTCTTCATGAGCTTAGTAGGAGATTACCCAAGATCTCCATAGACTACGACTAACAGTCGGGCTCATATAGGTGTGTTCTTTCAAGAACGTTCTGCAGGATAACGTCTTCACTTTTGAAAGCCAATGGAACACATTAAGGCCTTAACCAACCTGCCTTGCAGTTTCTGAGAGTATTGCATCTTCACATAGAGAGGGTTGAAATTACTCTCCTCCAGTTAACTAATGGCTTGTTTTTCCCAGATCCTAATTCACGGGATCTCCGATCACATAGGTTGAGTTACTACCATAGATAACTCACATGGGTCTCATACCCATCTCCTTTGATGCACTATCTATCACATTCCGTGATAGTCCCTTTGTAAAGGATCGCGAGTTTTTATCTGCTTGGATGTAATCCAAGGTTATAACTCGGAGTTTCTCAATTTCTGACAGACTTCAATCGTCTCTTGACATGCCTAGACGATTTCATATTATCCTTAGAACTGTTCACTTTAGCGATAACGGTTTGATTATCACAGTTCATAAGGATAGCTGGCATCGGCTTTTCCACTGTAGGTAGATCCATCAATAGATCCTGTAGCCATTCGCCTCAACGATGGCGATGTCTAGTGCCGCAAGCTCGCTTCCATGGTTGACCTCGTCAAAATGGTCTGCTTGCAAGACCTCCATGAAACGAAGACCACCACCAATAGTGAAAACATATCCACTAGTGGCTTTGATCTCATCAAGATCAAGAGATCCAGCTTGGAATCACTATAACCCTCCAAAGACCGACGGTACCCAGTATAGTGAAGTCCAAAGTTCGAGGTACCTTTCGGATAGCGCAACACTCGCTCAAGCGCCTTCCAATGATCATCTCCGGGTTAGATATAAACCGCTTAACTTGCTCACAGCAAAGGAGATGTCGGCCTTGTTGCACTAGCTAGGTACATAAGTGAGCCAATTATCGAGAATATTCCAGTGATTCCTAGCAATTTTCTTATTCTTACGAAGTAACACGCTAGGATCATAAGGTGTTGGAGAAGGCTTGTCGGAAAAGCCAAAACGGCTCAAGACCTTTTCCACATAATGAGATTGCAAAAGTGTAATCCCATCCTCACCTCTAACCAATTTAATGTTTAGAATAACATCAGCCACTCCCAGATCTTTCATATCAAAATTTTGAGACAAGAATGATTTGACCTCATTTATCACATTGATGTTTGTCCCAAAAATCAGGATGTCATCCACATACAAGCATAGAATAACTCCCTCACCCCACCATAGCGATAGTATACACATTTATCTGCCTCATTGACAAAAAAGCTGCGGATGTCGTTGTTCTATCGAACTTCTCATGCCACTGCTTAGGGGCTTGTTTCAGAACCATACAAAGATTTCAACAGTTTTAACACCTTGCCTTTTTGACCTTCTACTACAAATCCATCAGGCTGTTCCATGTAAATTTCCTCATCCAGCTCTCCGTTAAGAAAAGCTGTCTTAACGTCCATTTGATGAACGAGAAGACCATGTGAGGCAGCCAAAGCAAGTAGTACTCGAATTGTGGTCGAGTCTAGCAACAGTGAGTAAGTGTCAAAGAAATCTTCGCCTTCTTTCTGAGTATAGCCCTTCGCAACAAGCCGAGCCTTGTACTTTTCAATAGTACCATCAGGCCTAAGCTTCTTTTTGAACACCCACTTGCACCCTACAGGTTTGCACCCATAAGGTCTATCTGTCAGTTCCCAGGTTCCATTAGCGATAATGGAATCCATTTCACTACTGACTGACCTCCTTCCAAAGAGTCTGCATCAGGAGATGCATACGCTTCTGAAATAGACTTGGGAGTGTCGTCCACAAGGTACACAGTGAAATCATCACCAAAGGATTTGGATATCCTTTGTCTCTTGCTCCTTCTAGAAGTTCCACTGTCATCCTCCTCACTGACAAGTTCATGTGTATGTTCAAAAGGTTCGTGGTGTGATTGAACGAGAATTATTTCGAAGGTTGACTAGTAGTGTTATGTGTATCCTTCATTGGAAAAATATTCTCAAAGAATGTTGCATCTCGAGACTCCATAATTGTACCAACATGCATGTCGGTACCTCGGTTTTAACTATCAAAAATCTATAGGCAATGCTATGATTAGCATATCCCGAAAAGACACATCCACGCTTTAGGTCCAAGCTTGCGTTTCTTAGTTATTGGCACATTAACTTTCGCCAAGCACCCCCATGTACGCAAGTAAGAAAGTGATGATTTTCTCCCAATCCATACCTCGTATGGTGTTTTGTCCTTATTTCTGTTAGGAACTCTATTTAATACATGATTAGACGTTAGCAAAGCCTCCCACCACCATGCCTTAGATAAGCCCGCGGTGTCTAACATGGCATTCACCAAGTCAGTCAACGTGCGATTTTTCCTTTCGGCAATCCCATTTGACTCGGGAGAATTAGGAGGCGTCCTCTCATGTATAATGCCATGTTCCTCACAAAATAAGTCAAATTCGTTTGAGAAATACTCTCCACCACGATCTGACCTAAGTCTTTTTATCTTTCTATTTAACTGGTTTTCAACTTCTGCCTTATAGATTTTAAAATAGTCTAAAGCCTCATCTTTCGTTTTCAATAAATACACATAACGTAACCTAGTTGCATCATCAATCAATGTCATGAAATATCGTTTTCACCCTTCGTCAACACGCCATTCATCTCGTAAAGATCTGAATGCGGGAGTTCTAGTGGTGCCAAGTTTCTCTCCTCGCGACCTTGTGAGGCTTACGAGGTTGTTTTGATTGCACACACTATGGCATTTAGAACCTTTGGTGATGGAAACGTTTGGAATTAAATTCATCTTTGGAAAGCCGAGACATCAAACCAAAATTAATATGACATAGACGTGAGTGCCAAACATTAGCCTCATCATCCACACTACCACAAATATGGTTCACGCCTTATTGCAGAAATCGAAGGGGAAAACAGAACAAGCCTCCGCACTCATAGCCTTTACCAATAAAATATCCATGTTTAGACACGACTACTTTATTAGACTCAAATACCAACTTAAGCCCGTCTCTACATAAATGGGAGCCACTAACGAGATTCTTGTCTATAGAAGGGACATGCTGCACGTTCTTGGCACGATCTTTCCCGGTAAACTTCAGATCTACCGTACCAACACCATGAACAAGAGCATGTGACCCATTCCCCATTAGGACGGAGGAATCTCGGCGACTGATAAGAAGAAAACAACGAAATATCAGCACACACATGTACATTAGCTCTGTATCAATCCACCAATTGGTAGATTGACTAACTAAAAGAACAATGAGGTAAATTACCATACCCATCCCATCTCCGCCTTGCCAATGGTCACGTTGATGACTTAGAAGTCTGTCCTACAGTGCCTTCTTTCCTTTGCTTTGTGGGCACTTCTTGGCCATGTGACCAGGCTCACCGCACACAAAACAAATTCTATCATCCCGATTGTTGTTGTTCTTCTTCTTCTTGAAGTTGGTTGTCTGTTGGGCTTTGACAAATTTCCTTTGTTCTTGCTTGAGGGTTTCACGTACCACATTGGCACTAGATCGCCTCCATCACCCTTAGACACACGTCCTTTTCCCGAGCTTTCTCCTCAATTTCAAGAGACCCAATCAGATTCTCAACAGAGTACTCTTGTCTCTTGTGTTTGAGTGCTGTTCCGAAATTCCTCCATGAAGAAGGTAATTTCGCAATAATACATTCAGCCACAAACTTGTCGGGTAAGGCACACTTCAGGAGTTCGAGTTCCTTGGCAATGACCTGTATCTCATGAGCCTGATCTACTACGAACGGTTATCATCCATCTTGTAGTCATGAAATTGCTCCATGACATACATGTCATTCTTGGCATCGATAGCACCGTATTTGGAATTCATGCATCCCACAACTCCTTCGCGTCATCATGTGCATATACACCTCGCACAGACGGTCGGCAAAGAACACTACGAATGCATCCAATAAAGAGAGTAGTGGCGATCTCGAATTATTTCGCTTTTCAGCATCAAGAACACCTTCAGCTTGCCATTACTAACCTGAATACATTCATAGCGGTAAGCCACGAGTGACCTTGATCTGCCATCTCTTAAAGTGCACACCGGAGAACTTATCCGGCCTTAGTGCATCGACAAATCCAGCCATAGTAAAACCACAGTGCCTACAATAAGGTTTTTGGATTGTTGAAAATATAAGCACATGTAGGTTCAATTTATTCCATAAATAAATCATGACATCATGCACGCAAAATAACAAAACCATCACAGACATAAAAGATCTAGACATGTAAATCAGGAAACTGTACATGAACAGATCTAATACGGAGAACATGATTGTTACGTACCGATGATTCTGTTCTGATCGGTTTGCCGATGTAGACGCCGCAGGCACGTGAGAATAACACGAAGTCGATGACGATTCGCCGAAGCCGAACGATGAGGAAGACGAGCGAGCTACGGCGGCGATCGCGCGAGCGCTTCCCAAAAACCTTATTCGCCCTCTCCCGGTGCAGGACTTCGAAGGCGACGGTTCCGGAGACCTGTCCCTAAACCCTAGACTACGTGGGACGGCGCAGCACAACGGATGGAGGAGGCAAAACCCTAGATTGATTTTCGCATCTGCTGTATGGAGGCGGCGACTCCGTATTTATAGAAAACCAGGACGCGTGATCAAGACGCTGCACGTTCTCCATAACTCGAATCAAACGGATTAGTCGCGCGTAACCGATCCGGATTCACCGCCACTCAAAACAGCAAAAGGAAGCCGCGTCTGCGCAAGCACCTGGAGCCGATTTTGGCGGACCATTCACGCAGGTGCCGTGCGCCCGCGCCCCCCGCCCGGCGAGGCGAGGCGAGCGAGCGCGCGCGTGTTATCCTCTAGTTCTCTCCCACACATGCCTCAAGTGGCTAGGAGTGCACCATCCCTTTTAAGGTGGTCTTCCTCTCCTAGAACTAGCAATATGGTACTAAAGGTCACATGCATGCCTCCTTTGCATGAGTGGGCCTTTGAGATTTAATAGGAATTATTCTTATTATATGGGCTTGGCCCACATAATCCAACAGGCCTAGCTGTCACCGTGCTCGTTCTGTCCCTCATCCATGTATCAGGATGCCACCTGAACCCGGCGGTCAGCATCGCCATGGCCGTGTTTGGCCACCTCCCTCTTGGTCATGTCCTTCCTTACATAGCCGTACAAGTTCTTGGCTCCGTCACCGCCTCCTTCGTAAAAAAGGCGATTTATCACCCTGCCAATCCCGGGATTGTCACCACCCCGAAAGTTGGCACTGTCGAAGCGTTCTTTCTCGAGTTCATCATGACGTTCATCCTTCTGTTCATCATCCTGCTCTTGCCACAGATCCTCACGCAGTAAGTGATTTTTTGTTGCCTTTTCTTGTTCTCTTTTCTGCTTTATTATTTCCCCAAATATATGAGGCTTATCACCTTCTCATCAAAATCTTCAAGTGAAAGAAATGATAGCAGTGGCAGTTGGGGCAACAATAACGATGAATGCTCTTCTCGCAGAGTATATACATATATAATGGTTCAAAATATACTTCTCATATACACGATGAATGCTCTTCTCGCAGAGTATATACATATATAATGGTTCAAAATATACTTCTCATATACGGCTTTCTTCTGTACTGAAAACTGTCACCAGTCTTGCTTAATTTATTCATTTCTATCTGAGAAATATATATATATATATATATATATATATATATATATATATATATATATATATATATATATATATATATATATATATATATATATATATATATAATTTTGTTTGTTAATATTATGAACAGACCATCAACAGGGGCATCGATGAATCCGGCACGCACAATTGGTCCAGCAATTGCCACAGGGACATACGGTCAGATTTGGGTGTATATGGTGGCAACGGCACTGGGTGCTATAGCTGGAACCGGGGCTTATGTTGCAATTAAGCTTTAGCTACCAACAGCAAGAAAATTTCAGAAAACATATTCTCTTGTCTGTGTGTCTGATTGTAGGTGAGTTGGTAACAATGTGTTTTTACAGGGAACACGTGGTTCTGGACTTCTTGGAGCATGCTGATACTACCTGAACGTAAATACATCAAAATTCTTCTGACTCCATGATCGAGTGGCAATTCGGATTAGGATCACATGACTGGTAGGACCATAGGAGTGGCTGTAGATACCCACTGAAATGTTAACACTTGCGATAATTCCTTTTGATTAGATATTTGCACAGTTCCCCTTTTTTACTTCTTTAAAATGTGTACTTGTAATATAACAAGAACAATGTCATTGTTAAGAGCAGCAATTCTACAAACTGTTTGCTGATCTGACGTCCAACTGAGAATTTGTTTTTCCTCTCAAAGGTCTCAGAGCAATACTAGAGTTCTCAAAAGATACAATATAATTTTTCAATATAGCTTTCCAGCATGGAACGTCACCAGCAAATGGGAATATGGGATCACACAAGCATAAAAGTAATTAAAATGCTAAGTACTAATTGGTGCCCCATTGTACATACACACTATTGCAGCATTAGTTTACTAATACACAAAAGAACAGGAGAAACATAATCTAATCACCATTGTAATAGCATGGGCAAGAGCAACGAGAAGCCATGACGTACTCTTGCCAATTGCCATGCTAACACATCCAGGGAAGAAGACTGTCGCGGCCATTGCCGCCATCCTCAATCAGCCTGAGCCTGTGACGGCGCCCCGCAGGGGCACGGCCCTGGCCTTGAGCGGCCGCCTCATGACTACGGTGAACTGGAGCTTCTCGGTGAGGTCCACCTCCTCGCTGGCAACCTCGCGCCACTTGAACTCCCTGACCAGGTTGGCCACAAAGTACTCGAGGTGCAGTAGCGTCAGCGCCATGCCAGGGCAGATCCTCCGGCCGGCGCCAAACGGCATCATCTTGATCTCCTTGCTGCCGGTAAGGTCGATGTCTTCCCCCTCGCCACCGGGCATGAACCGCTCCGGCCGGAACTCCGTTGGCGCGGTCCAGACCTCCTCGTCCAGCCCGATGTCCCCCACCGCGAAGTTCACCGGCATGCCCGCCGAGACACTGTACCCGTCGAGCGTCGTGTCCTCCGCCACGGCGTGCGGCAGCACATAGAGTCGTTTGGTTTGAACCCACTAGAAAAGGAAGCGCGCTTCGCGGCGCCCTATAACGTTGTTGAAGTGAGATCATAAAACAATAGTACAAAGTGCATGTAGAGGAACTGAGAGACCAAAGAAAAATTCAAATGAACTCTAATTTGATTCCGGCTCCGACTCTGATTACGACTCGACTTCGACTTTCGACTACAGTTACAAACCGACTTCAATCACGATCAAACTTTGCACACGACTTCAAAACAAGACCACCGGGTAGTTTTATTATTTTTTCTCGATTTTTTATTTACGGATGTGGAGGTGCATATGGTGCACACGAAGCTTGTCAGGATGCTTGCTGACAAATTGAAAGGGGATGAACAATCATGGATTGATGAATTTGTAGATTCCAAATTGAGTGGCCAATTTAGCTACGTGCAAGCAGGAGCATTGATCAAGTTGGCTGTTTCTTGCTTAGAGGAAGACAGAAGCAAAAGGCCAACTATGGAATCTATAGTCCAGACTCTCCTCTCAGTTGATGAAGCTGGTAATACATTGAATTGAAGTAGTATTTTTTTTTGAATGCTTAAAGCCTTACCCTGAGATACAGTTCTTGATTGCAAGGAGTATACATGCATGTAACTAAAACACATGTATTTGAACATGGATGTAATGGAACTATGTGTGCTTCTTTATCTGAATATTGTTTGTGTACTCGCAATGGTAATAAAATTCATGTTCCTCACACAACTCTGAAGTTTTTTTTACGCAAACAACTTTGAAGTTGGTACCATGTCACTAAGATTTGGCTTAGTTTTCGAATTGTACTTGCTAAAGGACACCACATACTTCAGTTCATTAATGTGATGCTTATCTCGCTGACATTTACAGTCATCTCCTAATCTCTATTTCTTCTTTCCTGCCTTGACGATGATCACTTATCAATTTAATTGATCATCAGTACAGTGGCAACCATGAACTTTTGCATTGGTCCCAGGTATTTCACTTGGATGCAATAGCTCGTATGTGATTTTTCTATATATAATTTTTGGTCCTAGACATCATTGAGCTAATAAGAAATGCTAAAGGTTGGTAAATGGATCCAGTATGGTAAGAAATCCAGTATGAGATTCCCAGAATGCTGGCTGGAAATTGGATCAAGCATATCATGGCGAAAAGAAATTCGCTTACCAGTATTTTGGTAAGACGACCACAGGGAAGGAAGCAGTGGCCTCCTGCAGCCGCCATTGCGCTCGCCAGGTACAACTCACTCGGTCAGTTCGACCGCGCCCATCGCCCGCGACGCTCATCCCAGTGCCCTCGCGCGCCATCCTCGGCCATTGCCAGTCCGCCTCCAAGCGCCGCCACGTCAAAATCGGCGCGCTGTCTCACCGTCGCCTCCGCCAGCAGAGTGGTGGGGATGCAGCAGAGAGGGGACAGCCATGGTCTAAACACCACCCGCCGCCGCCTCAAAATCCCGAGATCCGCGCGCTCACAACCGCAGCCACGTCGAGTGGAGTGGAGGCCTATCCTCTGCGAACGAGAAGAACAGCGTGTTTCCCGATTTCCGAACAATTTTTGATTCTCGGATCCGTTGGTCAAGAAACTTCAAACATCGTAAGACAACATCCTCTGGAAGAGAAATTATCAAAAAGACGAAAACTCTATGCTATGATCGAAGATCGAACAGAAAGATATGGTCAAAAATGAAACAGAGTAAAACTCAAGGTGCACGACCACAAAGAGAAAACACTCTCCGACCACACATTGCTCTCGGGTGGGAGGAGCGGAGGCGGTGGAGGGCGGCCTCGGCGGCGCGCGGTCCGCGTTGGAGGACGACATGAGCGTGGAGAGCAGCGCGTCGAACGCCACCGGGCCGGGGTCGTGGGCGCCGCCGTCGGGAGAGGGTCCACGGCCGCTGCTACCTTGACCACGTGCGGTCGGCAGCGAGGCGGTTCGGGCGACGTGGAGGCAGCGGCATGTCGCCGGGGTCGGGGCCACCGACGCGGAGGAGGCTGGGGTCGTGGGCGCCGCCGTGGAGGAGGTCGGGTCGTGGCGCCGCCGCCATGCCGGAGGAGGCCGGGTCGTGGCGCCGCCGCCATGCCGAGGAGGCCGGGTCGCGGCGCGCCGTCGGGAGAGGCGACACCACGCCGGAGGAGGGGTTGGGGAGGCGGCGTGGGAGCGGGGAAGGAGGGGAGACCGGGGGAGGAGGGGGCGGCGGGGAGGAGGAGGCGGCGGGGTAGGAAGGGGGAGGGGGAAGCGGCGGGTGAGCGGGGGAGACGGCGGGGAGCGGGAGGAGGGGCGGCGGGGGGACCGGGAGGAGGGGGCGCGCGAGCGGGGAGGAGGGGGCGCGCGAGACTGCGAGAAGCGGGGGAGATCCGGAGGGAGGGAGAGAGAGACGGCGCGAGGAGTAGAGGGCTCGGGGCGACGTGGATATCACAGGAAGCGCCCACGCCGCCCAAAACTCTGTGGTGCGAGGAAACGGCAGCAGGTTTTAATTTCTCCGATATCACAACTACCAAAATTTAGGTACGACTAAAATAAAAACATAACTAAAAAGTTAGTATAAAAGACATGTTTGAATTACAACTATACCAATATAGTCAAAATTTTTCTGTATAAGTATGACATGTGGTTCCTATATAGCATCTAATTTTTTATTCACCAAAATATAGCCAATATATATATATATATATATATATCTTGTTTTGTTGATTAAATTGCAAGGAATACAATGATTCAAACTGATCACAAATCAGACACACGGTATAGAAGATATTATTATTTGAAGTTTGTTAATCAAAAATGAAAATATTAAATGCAACCAGTCACGTTCTGCCACCTCATGTTTGGCCTCACCAATTTTTTGGCGATCAAAATGGACGTCCAAAAACAGCCCAAGCTTTGTATTGCACTGCCAAAATTTTTGAGGCATACCAAAATTTCGGTATCAATCCAAATGCTATAGCCAAATTATCTCAGACACGCTAATATTTTGGTTTGGCACGTTTGGACAACAATCCAAACAACCCGTAGTGCCCCGGCGGGTGCCGCCGCAGCCCCTGCAGCACCACGGCCTTGAGGTAAGAAATCCCCTGCAGGTCCTCCTCCCGCACCTCGCCGTCGCTCCCCACGGCGGCGGAAACCCCCTCCCTGAGCCTGTCCTGCATCGCCGGGGTTCTTGATCAGGTTCGCCAGTATCCACTGCAGCGCCGTGGCCGTGGTGTCGGTTCCGGCGCTCAAGAAATTGGAGCAGAGGCTGACGATCTCGCCGTCTGTGAGAGCCCTCCCGCCGTCCTCCGGGATGGTCAGCCTCACCAGGGAGTCCACGTAGCAGTCGCCGCCCGCGCCGGCCTCCCTCCTGGCGCGAATGAGAAGGCCGACGAGCTCCTCCTGTCGGCGCCGCAGCGAGACGAGCTTGTTCCACCGGCGGCGGAAGACGATCTTGGTGAGCCGCAACATAAGTTAGTCAGAAGGAAGAGAATTAGGAACAGAGAAGTCAATTTTCACATATAAATAAGAGATACATAGAAGTAGCAGTTGTGCGAAAGGAAAGGAGGGACGAAAGAGCTATAGAGAGGTGGGCAAAGTTCTAACTAAGAAGGCAATAAAAGGGTTTGATTAACTCTTTTATCTCATACGAGGTTGACTACCGGAGCAATAGTAATTTTTCTTGAGATATTAAAAGGTAGTAATTGAAGATAAATCAAAATTAGAGGCCCTAACTTTTTAGGCGGCCTATGCAGTTGAGCACTTTGGTCCTGCTATTGGTACAGGCATGTAAAGGGATGTGATTATACATTGAAATAAATCCATATAACACCTTAAATTTTATTTGAAAGTCCGTCTAGCACTCTAATTCGGTTTAAATAACACTCTAATCCGGTTTCACATGGTGGTATTATCTGTGTAGCGCGACGAGTGGATAGTTTTACTACATATGATGACGTACTGGCTAAGTTGGGTCAATAACATGTGGGGCCATAAGGGCTTCTCCCTTGTCAAGCTCCCAACCGTGCTTTCATGGTCATCTTATTTTTATCAATAATAATAATAATAATAATACAGTGTTAAAGTACAAGAGTACCACACTATTACATTGAAGACCCACGGTGAATAACTTATTACCATCAAGTCCTTATTTGATAAACCGTGGTAAACTGCTATTATCTTCCTCCCTGAAGACTCCTAATCTGTTAATATTGCCCATAATCACGGAAGTGGGGAGTAGATTGTTAAGGATCCCTGTAGATATGTAAGACCTGCCTCGGTAGCGTTGTTGTTCGTCGGAAGCAACCTAGATGATATTTATTTATAACTAATGATGCTAGCGTCGATCTTTGGTGTAACCGTCACTGCCAAGGGCGAATTTAGGCCCATAGCAGAGTGGACTTTAGCTCAGGGCGTCGGAAAATAACAGATGTATAGCCCAGGTATTTCTAGCCTAGCCCAGGGTATTATTATGGATGTCCAGCCAAGGTAGAGATAGCCGGCCCACGTAACACCAAGTCTCCAATGTAAACCTTACCCCAGCATCTCTCAAACCACAGTCCTCTTGTGCTCCTCTCCTCAGTGCTTTTATCCAGTCCCAAGTCCTGACGCCGGTGACACCTCGCCGCTGTCATCCAGGTGAGTTGGAACAGCTAAACCCATAATGGGTAAAGGAAATCCAGCAAAAAACTTGCTGGGGAAAAAATAGAACAACTTGATTTAAAAAACTTGCTGGGGAAAAAATAGAACAACTTGATTTAGAAAAAAGGCCATGAATCAATCGACTTCATTACATTTATTTTTTTGTACTTCGTTGTGAACTGAACACAAAATTTTGGTTGTTGTCTCATTCTTCTGATCTCCGTTCATCAATTGCGCTCCGATGCTGCCATTGCGTGACCGTTGAAGCGAGCCTTATGTGCTACATAATGGTCTAAAGGAGCTATATGCACTTCGCCTATTTATATTGGCTTTTAAAAACTATTTTTTTATATTAAATAATTTTTCTATAGTATTTAATTTTCAAACAGGATGTCTTTTCAAGATGGGTAGTTGATTGAGTAGACACTATAGCGACTTCATTTATATTGGCTAAAAACACACGTGAGTGTGTGTCTCTCCATACGATTTCTCTATAAGCTGTTACTATTTAAAAGCAAAAACACTAAAATGCCACTAAGAACGGCCACATCAAGTTAGTTTTGTTAATCCCATTTCATAGCCGCTCAGCATTGCTGAACTGGAAGTTTGCAACTTCAGCTTCGTTACTGAATTTTAAATAGCTAATATTTGTTGGAATGTTGGTCTTTTTCTTGTATTTGCGCATCGATCTGGGCGTTGTTTCTGTAATGAGGATATATGACTATGGTTATGACAAGTGCGAGACAAGCAAGAAGAGAGAACTGAAGAGCTTCTGTATGTTTTTTTAGGCTGAGGTTTTATTTTTTGGCTTATGATTTTTAAATTCTAGCTGTTCATGAGAGGTATTACGTAGAGAGAAATAGTCACATGCGATTTTGGCTGATATAGCTGAACTCGGTATAGTGTCTTTTAGGTTGTGGTTTTGGTTTTTGGTTTTTGAATTATGGCTATTTGTGAGAGACAGTACGCAGAGAAAACAGTTGCGTGCTATTTTGGCTGATATAACTGAGCTCAGAATAGTGTCTACTATAATCTAATTATAGATTCCGTCTTAAAAAGACGCACTTTTTAAAAGCTTACTATAATAGAAAGTGATAAGCCAAAGTCAAAATTGTTGTTGTTTCCTGGGCTCTCTGTTACTAACAATAATCAATCATCGGTTATCGATAGATTTTTCTTATTGACATTAGCTACTTACATGTGCAGATGAAAGCAATTGAAAAGATGCATATCCATGCTAATAACTAAGACCTTTTTAGCGCTATTTAAACCTTACATGAGTGAAAAGATTGGACAAGAGAAGCCTACATGAGTGAAAAGCCTTACACCTCATTTGCCCCCACTACCTCCTCTCATAACACAGTCGAAAGCCACCTTCTCTGGTGGGATTAGATGGGTGAAATATGGGGCTCATATCCCAGTCCATATTCCTCCTCGTATCTGTATCCCTAAGGCTAGAGCAGTCGCTTCTTCGCATCTTCCACAAGGCCAGAGCAGTCATCTTCTTCACATCTCCTCCCACAAGGCTAGAGCAGAGCAATCCACTAATGTTATTGCAACACCCCGCCCACTCTCTGAGTCAAGATGGTACCACCTCTACATACTCTTACCATCTCATCAACACTAGAAGAATTTAAACCAACATTATCTTTATTTATATGAATGCGTTGGGATACATCATAGCATTTTTAGTGATTACTCTAGCCTAGTAACAACTAAAGTACACTAACGAAAGTGGTACAAGAGTGCTACTGGTTCGTGCCAGTTATCCATGTGCTACTCCCGCCCATGCATGACATCCTCAACGGTCACCTAAAAACATCAACAAAGCAAGGGTGAGTCCACCGACTCAGCAAGTACAAAGCAAAACAGCAAATAACAGGTTCATTCATTAGACCATAATCGTTCCATTCTCATTAACCACTTTTCCAGTTAACCTCTTTTCCCTTTAACCACTTTACGTTTCGATGATCTATTCATCATGCATATGCACATGCACTTCCTTCTCAACTCTTTAGCCTATACCGGTATAGCAGAGTGTGCACCCGTCGATGCTCATCCAGGCCCGTCCTGTTTCATACAGGGACCTCAGTAGCCTGTAATTTCTCATACGGGGACCTCAGCTCCACTCCCGTGGAGCGTCCACTCAACGTGGACCAACTCTATCTTTTCATGACATGCATGCAATGCAAGTTCATTTATGCATATCAACATGCCATGTCTCAACATTCATCATTTTTTTTCTCTTCACAATATGCATTCCAAAATATTTAACTTACCCCAACATGGTAAGCCATGCGTCATCCGGAAATAGTAAACTTACCCCAGCATGGTAAGCAGGACATTGTCCGGAAATTTGTAAACTTACCCCAACATGGTAAGCAGTGCATCATTATTCAGTTTAACCAAAATCACTACCCGAATTCACCGCTTTACAATGCACTTGTCTGGTTAGCCTCGGGAATGACGCGTGGACGGCTCCGACCCGAGACCTCCGCCTGCGTACATATCAACCCGACTCAACGGCAAAACAAAGATCTAGAGCTTAAACGGAGAACAACGTCCCTAAGCTCGTATCCTGATCTCGGACGTAAACGCATATGTTTTGAGGGACCTGTTGCGCAGGTGCCGAACCCATTTCTTCAGTTTTTTCTCTCTCTTTCTTTCTCTCCTCTTTTCTTTTCTTTTCTTTTCTTTTCTTTCTCTCTTCTTTTCTCTTTTTTTTTCTTCCTCTTTTTTTTTCTTTTCTTGGCCGAATGGCCTACCTCTCCATGCCTTTCTCTCTCTCCTCTTTTCCCAATCTGGCCAAAGGCCTTCTCTTCTTCTCCTCCCACTCACCTAAATCTCTCTCTCCTCTACCCAAGCTGGCTAAATGGCCCTTCTTTTTTCTCCCCAAATCTCTCCCTCTCTCTCCTCTAATCGGCCGAAGGGGCCTCCCCACCGGGGCGGCGCGCGTGGCCGGACCCTCACAGCCGGCGCCCCCCCTCTTGCTCTCCTCCCCCCTCTCTCGCTCGCTCGCCGGAGGCCCCGGCGGCGCCTGCGGCACTTGGCGGCGCTGGCCCTGGCCCGCCGCCAACGGCTCTGCGGCCCCACCTCCGCCTCCTCCTCTCTGCGTCCCCTCTCCTGCGCGCAGCCAACCCGCCGGCCCGATCCAGATCTGGGCGCGCGCGTGGCGGCGTATGGCTCGGGCTAAGCTGGCAACGCCGGCGGCCCTTCCGCCGCCCCCCCCCTTCCAGCCCTCTCCACCTTTCCCCCTCTCACTTGTCCTCACGCGCACAAGCTATGCTCGGGCAGACCTCTGGTGGCACGGCGTCATTGCCGGCCCGAGACTCCCCACCGCCGACGCCTCCGCCACACTCTGCCTCCGAGTCCGATCCGATCGCGGATCCTCCTCCTCCTCGGATACGAGCTAACCGCATCGTCTCGCCGATATAGGGAAGAGAGTGCCCCGGGCGATTGATGCGCTGCATCCAAGTCGATCTTGTCCCCGCCCCGCCGGAGAAGAGGACGACGAAGATAGCAAAGAGGAGAGGAGGATATGTCAAAGCGGCGGTGGACGCTTGAGCCCTGCAGTGACGGCACGGGCGGGGCCAAGCGGTGCAAGCAGCAGCATCTCTACCTCGTACTGGATGATTGGGAAAGGGGATACAGCGTCCGCAGGGTGGACGTCGACGCCTTCGACTCCGGCGCCGACGCGGCGGCTGAGCCCCTCCCGGAGCCCCCTCTCGTTCGCTTGGAGGCCCAGCACGGCCATTCCTGGTCTTTCGCGGCGCACGGCACCAAGATACTCGCCATGCAGCCCTCCGGCAGCGCCACCTTCCCCGTCTTCGACACCGCCACGCGGGGCGTCGCCGTCTGCCCCTGGCCGTACAGGGCCTTCCGCATGGTGCAAGGCAAGCCCTTCTGCGCGTCCGTCGCCGGCAGGCTCTACATGCTCTCGCGCAACTACATGCTTGGCGCCCCGCCCCCGCCCGACGACGACGAGGTGGCATGGTCTTGGAACCGGATCAACACACCGCCATTCGACGGCGACTACATTATGTCCTCCGCGTTGCACCCGGATGGCCGGACCCTCTTCGTCTCCGCGGAGGGGAACACCTTCTCCCTGGACACCGAGAGCCTCGAGTGGACATGCCAAGGCGCGCAGGGGACCTTCTCCCTGGACACCGAGAGCCTCGAGTGGACATGCCAAGGCAAGTGGCTCATGCCTTTCAAAGGCAAGGCCTACTTCGACGGCGAGCTGGATGCTTGGGTGGGCCTCTGCCGCCACAAGGGGGGCATCGGCTACATCTGCTGCTGCGACGTCGTGCCTGCGGCCGCCCTCGCCGATGACGAATGCAGCAGGACCCTGCCGATCTGGAAGCTCGGCAAGGACCAGCTGTTCTGCGCAGGCTCCAGGAGGCACCTAGGTGCCACGCTTCTCCACATGGGCAGCAGCAACTACTGTCTGATCGAGTCCCTAGCTCGCGACAACGAGGAGGATCTGCGGCGCCTCCATGATGACCACTACTACCCACACAACCGTGTGCTCTGTGTGACCACATTTAGTCTCAAGTACGATAAGCATGGAGAGCTCAGGACTACGGGGAGAAAAGCGCGCTCCTACGAGATGACGGATGCCCATCGCCGTCCTGAACGGTGGTGGAATCCTGTGGCATTTTGGATGTAAGTTGCTGAAAATGTTCTTCGTTGACTTGACCTGCCTGAAAAAAGAAAAAAAGTGTTTCTATGATCTTGCACTTGTGATTTTGAGATAAGCATTACAAAGACTACAATTATAACGATAAATCTTTGCGTACCTCAATCGTTTTGAGAGGAAGGAATATAAGTGATCCTGAAAAGACAGAAGCCATGTCCCTGAGGTCAATAAAAAGAAAAAGGCTAATCAGCTACAACAAGACACCGGGTTATAAGATGGTTTACGAAAGAGACCCAACAGATCCAAAGTTACCAGAGATAAGATCCTATGGCCGAAAGATTTTCAAAGCTATCGCTGCATTTGTGCGCATCCTGCACGGAAAGCAGTTGACCATGAATGGAAACATAAAAGCTGGCATGTTGCTGTGGATTGCATCCTCCAAGGACATAAAGCTCCGTAATGTGCCTCCTGTTACCTTTTCTGAATCCACAACTGAAGGTGGAGAGAAAGATTACGATGCTATTGTGCATGTTATTGAGAAGTACTTGCTGAGAGGCTTTATACTGCCGGAGGACCTGAAAGACTGGCTTAAGCTTATGCGAGCTAATCCCCTCAAGAACAAATAACTCATCCGCTGCCATGTGGCACTAATGGCTCCCAAAGCCAATGTTGAACACTTTATTTTCCTCTATGGGATACTGATGCGAGAGAAAAGGTTAGATGCCTAATGTTTGTGATAACATACCAGTTAGCAATAGTTCTCAAGGACATTCTTGGCAATCAGATGTTCAAAGGAATGAATACGTGGAGAAGTTCTACAATTAGCCGAGGGAGGGATATCTAGATACTTCAGGCGGCCTATTGAAATTTGTTAAAGACTGCACTTAGCATCTTCTATACCACTCAATCAAATAGAATAAGATAGAGTTCAAATCCAAGGATATTTACATGATGCTTGAAAGTTGCTTCAGTGGTTTATTCCATCAGTTTCAGAGAGCAATGGTTCAAGCTGGATTTAAAGATAACAGTCTGAAGGAAACAATGTAATGCTTCATATAAGTAGGTAATATCTCAGTTCCGGTAATCTAATTTGCTTACTTTATATCCTAGTGCCGGTAATCTAATTTGCTTATTTTATATCTTAGTGGCGGACATGAGGGAGAGGGGGTATTTCTGTTTACTATTTGCTTAATTAAACACAATGGTTTGCCTTCCCTTTTATAGAGGAAAGCCATAACAACTTCAACTGAAAGATAGAATGCAATCTAATCTTATTCTAACTGATTAGCTTAAGGCCTATGCAATGCAACTAAAAAGGAAAATACCAACTAATCGTATCTAATCAATTCTTGATTGCTGGTTGCTTTTATTACCGGCACTGAGATATTACCTGCTTATATGAAGCATTACATTGTTTCCTTCAGGCTGTTATCTCTAAATCCAGCTTGAACCATTGCTCTCTGAAATTGATGGAATAAACCACTGAAGCAAATTTCAAGTATCATGCAAATGTGTTTGGATCTGAATTCTATCTTATTCACTTTGATTGAGTGGTCTAGAAGATGCTGAGTGCAGTTTCTAGCAAATTTCAATGGACCGCCTGAAGTATCTAGATGCCCCTCCCTCAGGTAATGGTAGACCTTCTCCATGTATTCATTCCTTTCAACATCCGATTGCCAAGAATGTCCTTGGGAAGTATCGCTGATTGGTATGTTATCAACAACAGTTTTGTGTTTATTTTTGCTACCTAGAACTTGAAAGGCAGATAACTTTTGCTCCTGCAGCAGTCTCCTATAGAGGAAAAGGAATTGTGCAACCTTGGCTTTGGGGGCCATTAGTGCCACACGGCAGTGGATGCGTTATCTGTTCCTGAGGAGATTAGTTTGCATAAGCTTAAGCCAGTCTTTCAGGTCCTCAGGCAGTTTAAAGCCTCTCAGCAAGTCGTCCTCAATAACATCCACGATAGCATCATAATCTTTCTCTCCACCTTCAGTTGTGAATTCAGAAAAGGTGTCAGGAGACACATTCCGGTGCTTTATGGACTTTGAAGATGCAATCCATAGCAACATGCCAGCTTTTATGTTTCCATTCATGGTCAACCGCTTTCTGTGCAGGGTGCGCATAAATGCAGTGATAGCTTTGAAGATCTTTCGCGCCCCTTATCTCCGGTAACTATGGATCTGCTGAATCTCCTTTATAAACCATCTTACAGCCCGATGGCTTGTTGTAGTTGATAGTCTTTTCCTTTTTATTGACCTCAGAGACTTGGCTTATGTCTTTTCAGGATCACTGGCGATGACTTTAATACCAGGCATGGTGCGCCGCGGCGCGGTCGGAGACAAAGATGGCCGGGCGGGATGGGAGGAGGTAGAGGGTGAAGACCAGGCCGTACCAGAACCGAACTGCGCGGATGATCAGCTCAATGCCGAAGTTTGTCCGACCGAGGAAGAAGAATGGGCTGATAACCGTGAGCGCTGGTGGGCCGGGCGGAGCCACGGCGGCGTTAGGGAAGAGAGGAGAATAAGATAGAGTTCAAATCCAAGGACATTTACATGATGCTAGAGAGCAATGGTTCAAGTTGGATCTAAAGGTTGAGCCTGAAGGAAACAATGTAATGCTTCATGTAAGTAGGTAATATCTCAGTGCTGGTAATCTAATTTGCTTAGTGCTGGTAATCTAATTTGCGTACTTTATATCTCAGTGCCGGACGTGAGGGAGAGGGGGTATTTCTGGTTTACTCGTTGCTTAATTGATCTCAATGGTTTGCCTTCCGTTTTATAGAGGTAGGTCCTAACAACTTCAACTAAAAGATAGAATGCAATCTAATCTTGTCCTAACTGATTGGCTTAAGGCCTATGCAATGCAACTAAAAAGGAAAACACCAACCAATCATATCTAATTGATTCTTGATTGCCTGCTGCTACTATTGCCTTCTCCTGTGCGCCATGCATGGCCTATGGCTATAACAGTTTAGTTCATGTTTTGTAGCTACAGCAACATCTTAGCACTCTTGCTCAACCACATTCACATCTGCTCATTTGACTTACAGGCCACAAACTAACCGCTGGGCATTGAAGCTACTGCTGATGTCAACGACTTCTGTGCTCTGAATTGCCAAACTTGCTGATTACCACAAAGAATGGCATGATTGATCTGTCGAAAGTGTAGCAACGACATGAAGTAGAACTTGACAGACGAAGAAGAGGAGGGATAGTTAGTTTTGTTTTTGTTTTTGTTTTTGTTTTTTTTGCTTTCTGAAAATACCATGAGTGAAGGTGAAGCTGAAAACACGGTGGCTCTAGTGGGAATGCACACGATCTCTGGATATTTTCCCCCTTTTCTTTGGATAATCTCTCTAGTTTGTTTTCAGTATGCTACAAAATTGTTGGTTACTAGTACAGCTCCAGAGAAGTAAACGCTTGCTAAGCTCCATTTTTGTTGAAATGGTAAATTTGTAATGGAAGCTGGCGAATCTGGCCTGTTCTTTTTCTCCGAAGCTGGCTACAAGTTAAACGATGTACACGGTAAAAGCCCAACATCTGTACCATCCAAAATCGCAAGTGAGTATCTATCTCTCCGTAATCTGTACCGTAAACAATCAAAATTCAAAAATTTCAGCCAAAAGCCATAAGCCGCAGCCGTTGCCAAACAGGCCAAGGGAGCAGCTCTGGTTTCTTGCAATGTGCTGGACCTGGTGGCTCCTTGTTTGGTTAGGAATGGAGGATGGATACTACACAATTTGTCTGGGCTATAGGAGAGAATGTGATAGTGCTACTACACATTTTGTTTGGGTTAGGTAATTTGTGCTCGGCATTGGTTTGCAGCTCTACTATCTATGACGCTTCGATTGATCACATTTGCATCGCAGTTCATTGCACCATTTTTAGCGAACATTTTGTTAGAAGTCATGAAGCCCTGTAAATGTCTGCAATGTCTTCAGATAGCTTACATGTAACTACACTGCATGTTTGCCGCATGACCACAAGAAGTAACCTCATTTCCTTCATTTTTGCATCCCTCACGAAGTTCTGCTGTCTTAGAAAATGCTACAAGGTATGGATGATCAACAGCCTGTTGGAACAATCAATACCATGTTACTTTCTCAAAGAGAAATAATGAACGGTGCAATTCTAAAAGAAACCAATGGCATTTGTGCAACCATAACAATTCTTGCAACAACCCACCTGTCTCAACCTTGAGAGGAGGTCAAAAATATGAGCGTAGTTGTTCAACAGCGTTCCAGCATCGACATATCTGGAGAAAATGGTGTAATGGTGAAAGGCCTTAAATCTTTCGAAAGAAGAAATGGAAAGGAACATTTGCATAAGTTAATTAACAAAAGCCATCCACTTATGACACCAAAAAAACACCTGCTTTATCTAAAATTGGATGGAAGCATGAAACCAACAACAGAGTTTCTTTACAGTATACCATACTTTTACTATAACCATAACTCTGCAGATATTGGTGTGACTTAAATCTAGAACCAATTAAAAAAGAGAAATGGTTCGATACACTTAGTTGATTCTCAATCGTTCATTGAAGCTCATCCAATGGTTATTATGGCTTTGACACCTCCGATGTTTATGAGTGGTGCACAAAGATGATGTTGGCAAAATAGGTAAAGGAGTAATTTCGCGTGCTCCCTGTCTTAAAACTGTCCCGCACTCGCACCACTTTCCTCCCTCACGCCAAGCGATGCAGAGAGAGAGAGAGTGTGTTCCGGGGAGTCGGAGGCAAGGCGAGGCGATCTCCTCAACGACTTCGCCGTCGACGATGGTAGCGGCGATGAACACCTCACCGGCGGAGGAGACGGCTCCCACAAACCCTAGCTAACCTTGCATCTGCGGCGGCGGCGGCGAGAAGAAAGATGATATACGATGTGAACTCCCCCCTCTTCCGCTCCTTCCTTAGCCAGAAGGGCGGCGCCTCCGACAAGAGGTAACCTTTCCTTCATCCATCCGTCATTACAGAGCACTTGCCCCCTTTTTGTTTCCTTGATTCGGATCTGCGAGCTCTTTGTTCGAACTAATTGATGCGATGTAAGCGATTTTTTCTCTCTTCTCGATATGCGGTGGTTCTCTCATCGAGGGATTTGCTGTAGCGTCTGATTTGTGCATATATCGTTGTTCTTGATCGGTAGAGATGTCAGGGGTGTGCAAGCGATTGCTCGTTTGCAGTTGTACGAGAAACAAAGTGGTCATAACAGAGCATACGTAGTGCATAGCTAGGTGAGAAATTATTTCACTTCAGGAAAAATTGACAGATCAGAGGAGTAGTAGGAAACAGCAAGGATAGCGGAGAGAAAAAGCCAACAGCATTTTTTGTGTGTTTTAAAATCGTTCTTGCGCTTTTGGGGTGTTCTCTCAGCAATCAGCACTGCACATGGGATGTTTTTCTCCTTCGGCGCATGTATCCTCTGACCAAACATGGGGCAAATGGACTTCTTGTTGCTTGCAGCGACTTTTTGGGATCAATGACTTCTATAGTTGTTCCTTTCATAACGATAATCATCTTTTCTCAGAATGCCCCTACTCAGTCATTTCTTAGAGTTGTTAACGGCATTCTAGATGAAAGTATTGAGAGAAAAAGAGGAGAAATACCACATGTATGTTGTAACATCCCAAAAATTTAAATTTCGAAAATGAAAACTTTTGAATTATTTGTGCAAAGTATTTTCTTGAAATTTGGATTTTAAGGTGCTTCTTAAATTTTGAAGAAGCTTTCAAAAATAATAATAACAACAACAATAATAATAGTATGACTAGAATTAAAAATGCCATAAAAGAAAATATATATGTAAACATACATGTATGTGTATGCATAAAACAAATAGCAACAAAAAGAGAGAGAGAGAGATGAATCAGTGTCACTGGTGGCCCACCACACACTCTCCCTTCCGACGGCTTCCTCGCCAGCGGGCCCGCCCCATTCCACGCTAGCGGGCCCGCGCCCTGTCGCATCTCCCTCCCGTTCTTCTCTTCTCCCCCCAGCGCCTGCTCATTCTTTCTTTTCTCTGCTTCTTCCTCCTCCCATCTCCCGTGGCCGAGCGTCCTCCACGTCGTCCCTCTCGATTTCTCCGCTCTGCGCCACCGTCACATCTCTTCCGCGCGTCGAGCCCTGCGCCTGCACGCGCCGAGCCCCGCGCCGGACAATACCCCGCAGCTCCTCCCCTGCGCCGCCCGGTCCTTCCCCCCCGCTCCGCCCGGTCCGTCGCCACCGCGCTCCCTCGCTCCCTCTGCCGCCATAAAAACCTCCGGCCTCCCTCATAGTCCCGCGCCCCTTCTCCTCTTTCTCCCCACCTTTCCCCCCTTTTTTTTTCTTCCCCGAGCTCATTTGCCGCCGCCGCCACTTCCACTGTTGCTCCCTCCTCGGTGCGTCCCTCTTCAATTCCCCGCCGGTGGAGCACCCCCACGCCGCCCCGGATTTCCTCCAGCCGCCGCCGGAGCCCCTCATCCACCACAGCTCGCCGGCGCCGAGAAGCCCTTCGACGCCTTCCCCATCCACGTCGCCGGCCCGCTATGGGCATTCTCTGGCTCGGCAAAACACGCGGTGAGCATCCCCATGCTCCCCTCCTACTCCCGCGCCCCTCAGATCTCCTCTTCTACACGCCGGCCGCCGGCGCCTCGTTCACCCTCCCCGCGCCGCCGTAGGTCCTCGCTGCCGGCGCGCCTCGGCGACTCCCCGGCCCAGCTCGTCGCGCGGTACGCTTCCCCACCGCCCTCCTACTTATGCGCGCGCCGTTCTCTCCTCTCTTCTCCCCGCCGCGGCGCCCTTTCACCCCACCGCGGCCGCCCGCACTGCCGCTTCGCCGCGCGCCGCTGCCTGGGCACGCCACCATCCCAACAGCTTCCTCATTCCCCTGCGGTCCCATTTCGCTGGCCTACCCAAGTTCTCCGGTCACCTCTCGCCGGCGCCGCTGCGGCCCCAATTGCGCCATTGCTTCCTGTTTGCCCCCAATTGATTTTCTTCCTCACTGTCTTGTGGGCCCTATGGGCTAATTGCCACATGTTAATCGGATTAACAAACCGATTAATTGAGTATTAGGTACTCAGATTCACAATTAGAGATCATCTTGCAAATGAGATTATCTCAAATTTAAAAATAAGGCTAAGCCTAATAGCAACTAGAACCTAATAAAATAATAACGGTATCATTAATTAAATCTTAATCCTGGATTTAGTGATGAGCATGAAATAACAAGATATGGTCCATACAACTAAATACTAAGTTAAGTTGAAATAGATTTAATGAAAACTGAGGATTACATAAATGTCATCCTGTAAAGTGCTATACACCTAAACTCTAAAATTAATACAATAAGCCGATGCCCGAAAAGTAACGCCGACAAAATAATACCTACTCATAGGTCCATCTTAATTCATGGAACTTCCTCGATAAAAATAAAAATAATAAAAAAAATTTGTTAATAAAAAGAAGTCATCTTACCCTACCGCAGACCTTGCCTCAAATCACCCACTAAATTATAATGAATCTAAATTAAGTTTATCCGGATTTATTTGGATCTTCTGAGTTGTTTGCTTTTATTTGGATTCAGTCGTTTATCGCGTAATTAGAAAATTGGAGTCCGGAAGAGTCAAGGATCAAGCGAGGCCGAGATCGAAGTGGAGATAAAGACCCGAACCTCAAGATCGACAAATGAGAAAGCTTTGTGTGAGCTCAAGACCGCGGTAAACCGCAGCAGGCGAGTCAATACTTTGATCATGTTGAACCTACACTTTCTGCAAATTACTTTGTTTTAAATTATCAAATTGCATGCTGTTATTTTATATGCAAATACATGTTTAATTTAATATGCTAGTTATGTGCTTATTGTTTACCTTGAATAATATTACCCCTCCTTTGGAATATTGGACTGTGTGAACCTTGTCGCCCTAGCAAAATTATAATAGTAATCTTTTGAAAATAAGTCCATAATTATATGCCATGCTTAGTAATGTTTAGGTACTCATGGGCGCGAAGGCGCCCAAGCATCACTTTTAATCATGAGAAACTGGTTTGGACAGTCATGGTGGGAATGACTGGTGTATTTTGGACATGATTATTTTATGCTCCCAAAAATCCCAACTTGCTTAAATATCTGGGCGGATTGGTTCGATGGTGTGAGAGTGTGGTGCAGTGGAAGCACAAAGTGGTTAGTGGTAGACCGCCCAGATACAACTAAGGACCGAATCTTGTCATGACCTCCTGTGTAAAACAAGACAACCACAAGTCTCAGTAAGTATAGCTTGGCTTAGTAGATGTACCGGACCCTGAAAGTCATCCTTCCAGGAGGTGGTGCGAGGTAGTGCAAGTGGCAGTCTGTGTGACGGCTTGAATGGGACATCCGAGGAGGGTGAAGTTCTGCTGTGGCGGGCTAGCGAGGGTGGGGAGCCACCGCTAGACGCTCGAAAGGAGGACATCCCGCACAACGTATGGGACCCACCGCAGTGGGAACGACCCATAGGGTGAAATGATGGAAGGGGCGAGGTACTTTGAAAAGTCACCGTGATGATGCGCTCAACCACATGACTAAGGAATCATGTGGGCAACGAGTTGATTGTCTCTTGTGGTGAAAGTGTACAAACTCGCAGAGTCAAAACTATTCGAATAGCCGTGCCCACGGTCAAGGGCGCATATGGGAACTTAACTAGATATAGTTCTATTTCAAAATGCTTTATGAATGGGATTGGAAAAGTGGAGGCGTGAAAGGCCCCGATTTGAGTTGTCCCGGTGTCGTCCCAATGGTAAGTTAAGCTGCTATAACGCTGAAAGATGTCAAATGGTGTGATGCCATATGTAGGGAAAAATTATGGTGATATTAGGCATATGGTGTGATGCCATATGTATGGAAAATCATGTTAATATTCCTTGAACATTATGTTTTGTTCCAAAACTGCTAGGTCTCAGAAATTTTATGTATTGTATTCCAAATAGTGGCATTTCTATTCCTACAAAATAAAATATGGAAAGAATAAGGTGGTCGTGAGTAAAGGAAATAGATGTTTGTAGTGTACATATAAAGGTATTGGTGGATTCATGTCGATCTTAAACAGAAATGATAGTGTGGGTTATGGGAGAAATAAATTGGTGGAGTCTAGTGAATAGATAGGCTAGATAGATGATTTAAATGGTTTTGGAGATTTAGATATTGCATGAGATAAATATTGGATTACGACTGATAAATAAATTCTTGGGAGATGACAATATTGGAATTAATAGATTCGGTTACGGATGAATCAATTGAATTTTCGAATTTGGAGGAGTAATACAAGTATTGGATTATAGTTCCCGACTAGTGATTTACTTGGTGGGAGGATACTAGGGATCGAGAATTAATCAATGATATTCTTGGTGGATATATAATGGTGATTATTAATTCTTGGAAGATGTTGACAATATGGGGAATTAATAGGAGTTGATCAATTACTAGAGGGATGATTTGAATTTACGAGAAGATTGGAGGATTCTTAACAATTAGTGGATTATAATCTTGGTAAATTGAATTTTCTGTGGAGGTATATTAGTGGATTAGTGGTGATAGATAATGGAAAATGAGATTGATTATTGGATTATGGTTTTGAATCAATGACGAAACGGATTGAATACTTAATGATATCGGTGGATTTGAAAGTAATTATGTTAGAGAATCATTAGAATTCAGAGGTGAGGAGTCGATGAATAGTAATGACAGGATTGGATTATTAGTAATTCAAAATACAAAGTATGATCGGGGATTAAATAAATGATGGCACTTGTGTTTGGAGTTTTAGACAGATCAATAAAGAAAGTGCATTTTCGGTGGATTAAGTTAATTTTGGCAATTGTAGGGTGGAGTTAGGTAGCAACAATAACACTTTGATTAAATAAAAATAATAATGCTGCTAAAAGCAATTTTTGGCAAATAAAATAACCCGAGCCTCTCCTTTGTTATGCCATGCATACTATCTATTTGCATTCTGCGTATTGGCTCGCGGAGCACGGGGTCGGAGTGCTCACGCTCGCTTTTGCGACAAAATTCAGGATCAGGAATCGATCACCCCGCCTCAAAGAACACGACTGGGCATGCTGGCGAAGAAGATGAAGATGTCAAGGGCTAGGTCGCGAACCTCCGCTTGGTCGCTGTGGGCATGTCCCGAAGGTCCCACCTGTGTGCTTCGCTCTTCCGCCGCTGCAATTTTATGATTTCGCCTATTCGCCCATGAGTAAGTTTATTATTTTAATTACGCTTCGCATGATATGTATTTTGATATTCGAATCAGAATCTGTGAGCACTATCTACCGATCCAGGGAATAGTGCGGTTGAATCACAGAGGAATCCGGATATTAATATCTGGGTCCCTACAGCGATGGTATCAGAGCATATCGACTGCAGGTCGTGACCTAGTTAGCCCGGCCGTTAGTTTCATGACTAGACCTATGTCTTCAATATTTATTTCCAAAAATATAAGTAGTATTGCTCATGCTCATCTCTCTTAGATGATTCCCTCTCATCTGTATGCTGCCCTAGCCAATTTTACTTCTAAAGCTCTCTTAACCCAAATTCAAAGCATAATACAAGAGTGAGAGTTGAACTCAACCAAAATACCCCCAAATACTTTCCTCTTCTTCTATTGATTTTAAATGGAAAATTTTGTTCCTCTTATCGTACCTTACTCCAAAAATTTATGGTTAGGAACGTTGAAGACATTCATGAAGATAAGATGGTTTCGTTTTAAACGAACTACGCAGATGAACCCTATGCATCTTATGTGTGCTCCCCGAGTAGACGATGTATTGTTGTAGGATTTTATTTGGACCCTGTGCACTGTCTTCTTGCCCTCGGGCGCCCTATTTCGCAGTCACAGGAAAAAGATTGTTTTTTTTAAAAAAAAATTGTGTAGATCAGTATCACTCCAGTTTCCTGGATGTGCTCTATTAAAGTTAGAATGGGTTTAGATTATCTTATTCCCGCGAACCTATCCTTACCTCATGCTATTCCCTCTTACCTCTTGCTGAGAACCCCATCGGATCCACAAAAGCAAGGTGATGAGAAGCCAAAATCAAAGCAACCAAGGATATATGAAGCCCTCGCAATTTTCCAACTAATAGCCTCAACCAGCACGAGGACCAAGATTCGAGACTCCGTCCTGCTAGCATCCTCTCCTTACCTACCCGGAGGACCCGTCATGCCTGGAGTTAGAAGGGACGAATGATGACTAGTGATACCCATTTTAAGGGGGGTAGTACTACAAGACAGAACTGCCGAAGAACTACTACGATGTATGATTTTGGACTGCGGCAACCTGGATTAGAACTAATCAGACCATTGCTAACCACCTATCAATATGAAATTCTACAACCATATGTCCAATAGGCGACGCAACTACCCCATTCTACGATGACGTGAAGACAACAATGTCAAAGAGCAAGTAATTGGAAGTCTACGACCCATCCAGGAGAACAAGGTATCTCTATTTCCTTTTGACTTCTCCAAGTGCTAACCCCTATTGTGCAGATCTCATATCTCCGTGGAGATAAGGAACTATATGTCGACGGACACCCCGAAACCCATTGCTAGCCAATAGAACTCACATCCATTCTTTCTGCTCTACCGGAATCTCGGGGTCGAGATTCATTTAAGGGGGGTAGGTTTGTAACATCCCAAAAATTTAAATTTCGAAAATGAAAACTTTTGAATTATTTGTGCAAAGTATTTTCTTGAAATTTGGATTTTAAGGTGCTTCTTAAATTTTGAAGAAGCTTTCAAAAATAATAATAACAACAACAATAATAATAGTATGACTAGAATTAAAAATGCCATAAAAGAAAATATATATGTAAACATACATGTATGTGTATGCATAAAACAAATAGCAACAAAAAGAGAGAGAGAGAGAGATGAATCCAGGTCGGCCGGCTGGCCCAGCCACACCTCTCCCTTCCGATCGGCTTCCCTGGCCAGCGGGCCCCGTCCCATTCCCCTGCCAAGCGGGCCCGCGCCCTGTCGCATCTCCCTCCCGTTCTTCTCTTCTCCCCCCAGCGCCTGCTCATTCTTTCTTTTCTCTGCTTCTTCCTCCTCCCATCTCCCGTGGCCGAGCGTCCTCCACGTCGTCCCTCTCGATTTCTCCGCTCTGCGCCACCGTCACATCTCTTCCGCGCGTCGAGCCCTGCGCCTGCACGCGCCGAGCCCCGCGCCGGACAATACCCCGCAGCTCTCTCCCTGCGCGCCGGTCCTTCCCCGCTCCGCCCGGTCCGCCGCCACCGCGCCCTCGCTCCTCTGCGCCATAAAACCTCCGCCTCCTCATAGTCCCGCGCCCTTCTCCTCTTTCTCCCACCTTTCCCCTTTTTTTCTTCCCGAGCTCATTTGCCGCCGCCACTTCCATCGTTGCTCTCTCCTCGGTGCGTCCTCTTCAATTCCGCCGGTGGAGCACCCCACGCCGCCCGGATTTCCTCCACCGCCGCCGAGCCCTCATCCACCACAGCTCGCCGGCGCCGAAAGCCCTTCGACGCCTTCCCATCCACGCCGCCGCCCGCTATGGGCATTCTCGCTCGGCAAAACACGCGTGAGCATCCCCATGCTCCTCCTACTCCCGCGCCTCGATCTCCTCTTCTACACGCCGCCGCGGCGCTGCTCACCCTCCCGCGCCGAGGTCCTCGCCGCCGCGCGCCTCGGCGACTCCCGGCCCGGCTCGTCGCGCAGACGCTTCCCACCGCCTCCTACTTATGCGCGCGCCGTTCTCTCCTCTCTTCTCCCCGGCCGCCGGCGCCCCCTTCTCACCCCACCGCCGGCCGCCCCGCACCGTCGCCCTTCCGCCTCGCCGCCGTTCTGGGGCACGCCACCATCCCAACAGCTTCCTCATTCCCCTGCGGTCCCATTTCGCTGGCCTACCCAAGTTCTCCGGTCACCTCTCGCCGGCGCCGCTGCGGCCCCAATTGCGCCGGCTGCTTCCCTGTTTTGCCCCCCCCAATTGATTTTCTTCCCTCACTGTCTTGTGGGCCCTATGGGCTAATTGCCACATGTTAATCAGGATTAACAAACCGATTAATTGAGTATTAGGTACTCCAGATTCACAATTAGAGATCATCTTGCAAATGAGATTATCTCAAATTTAAAAATAAGGCTAAGCCTAATAGCAACTAGAACCTAATAAAATAATAACGGTATCATTAATTAAATCTTAATCCTGGATTTAGTGATGAGCATGAAATAACAAGATATGGTCCATACAACTAAATACTAAGTTAAGTTGAAATAGATTTAATGAAAACTGAGGATTACATAAATGTCATCCTGTAAAGTGCTATACACCTAAACTCTAAAATTAATACAATAAGCCAGATGCCCTGAAAAGTAACGCTCGACAAAATAATACCTACTCATAGGTCCATCTTAATTCATGGAACTTCCTCGATAAAAATAAAAATAATAAAAAAAAATTGTTAATAAAAAGAAGTCATCTTACCCTACCGCAGACCTTGCCTCAAATCACCCACTAAATTATAATGAATCTAAATTAAGTTTATCCGGATTTATTTGGATCTTCTGAGTTGTTTGCTTTTATTTGGATTCAGTCGTTTATCGCGTAATTAGAAAATTGGAGTCCGGAAGAGTCAAGGATCAAGCGAGGTCGAGATCGAAGTGGAGATAAAGACCCGAACCTCAAGATCGACAAATGAGAAAGCTTTGTGTGAGCTCAAGACCGCGGTAAACCGCAGCAGGCGAGTCAATACTTTGATCATGTTGAACCTACACTTTCTGCAAATTACTTTGTTTTAAATTATCAAATTGCATGCTGTTATTTTATATGCAAATACATGTTTAATTTAATATGCTAGTTATGTGCTTATTGTTTACCTTGAATAATATTACCCCTCCTTTGGAATATTGGACTGTGTGAACCTTGTCGCCCTAGCAAAATTATAATAGTAATCTTTTGAAAATAAGTCCATAATTATATGCCATGCTTAGTAATGTTTAGGTACTCATGGGCGCGAAGGCGCCCAAGCATCACTTTTAATCATGAGAAACTGGTTTGGACAGTCATGGTGGGAATGACTGGTGTATTTTGGACATGATTATTTTATGCTCCCAAAAATCCCAACTTGCTTAAATATCTGGGCGGATTGGTTCGATGGTGTGAGAGTGTGGTGCAGTGGAAGCACAAAGTGGTTAGTGGTAGACCGCCCAGATACAACTAAGGACCGAATCTTGTCATGACCTCCTGTGTAAAACAGTACAACCACAAGTCTGTAAAGTATAGCTTGGCTTAGTAGATGTACCGGACCCTGAAAGTCATCCTTCCAGGAGGTGGTGCGAGGTAGTGCAAGTGGCAGTCTGTGTGACGGCTTGAATGGGACATCCGAGGAGGGTGAAGTTCTGCTGTGGCGGGCTAGCAGGGGTGGGGAGCCAGCTGCTAGACGTTCAGAAGGAGGACATCCCGCACAACGTATGGGACCCACCGCAAGTGGGAACGACCCATAGGGTGAAATGATGGAAGGGGCGAGGTACTTTGAAAAGTCACTGTGATGGTCTGCTCAACCACATGACTAAGGAATCATGTGGGGCAACGAGTTGATTGTCTCTTGTGGTGAAAGTGTACAAACTCTGCAGAGTCAAAACTATTCGAATAGCCGTGCCCACGGTCAAGGGCAGACATGGGAACTTAACTAGATATAGTTCTATTTCAAAATGCTTTATGAATGGGATTGGAAAAGTGGAGGGCAGTGAAAGGCCCTGATTTGAGTTGTCCTGGGTGTCGTCCCAGTGGTAAGTTAAGCGGCTATAACGCTGAAAGATGTCAAATGGTGTGATGCCATATGTAGGGAAAAATTATGGTGATATTAGGCATATGGTGTGATGCCATATGTATGGAAAATCATGTTAATATTCCTTGAACATTATGTTTTGTTCCAAAACTGCTAGGTCTCAGGAAATTTTATGTATTGTATTCCAAATAGTGGCATTTCTATTCCTACAAAATAAAATATGGAAAGAATAAGCAGGGTCGTGAGTAAAGGAAATAGATGTTTGTAGTGTACATATAAAGGTATTGGTGGATTCATGTCGATCTTAAACAGGAAATGATAGTGTGGGTTATGGGAGAAATAAATTGGTGGAGTCTAGCTGAATAGATAGGCTAGATAGATGATTTAAATGGTTTTTGGAGATTTAGATATTGCACAGATAAATATTGGATTACGACGCTGATAAATAAATTCTTGGGAGATGACAATATTGGAATTAATAGATTCGGTTACCAGATGAATCAATTGAATTTTCGGGAATTTGGAGGAGTAATACAAGTATTGGATTATAGTTCCTGACTAGTGATTTACTTGGTGGGAGGATACTAGGGGATCGTAGAATTAATCAATGATATTCTTGGTGGATATATAATGGTGATTATTAATTCTTGGAAGATGTTGACAATATGGGGAATTAATAGGAGTTGATCAATTACTAGAGGGATGATTTGAATTTCTGAGAAGATTGGAGGATTCTTAACAATTAGTGGATTATAATCTTGGTAAATTGAATTTTCGGTGGAGGTATATTAGTGGATTAGCTGGTGATAGATAATGGAAAATGAGATTGATTATTGGATTATGGTTTTGAATCAATGACGAAACGGATTGAATACGAATGATATCGGTGGATTTGAAAGTAATTATGTTAGAGAATCATTAGAATTCAGAGGTGAGGAGCTGATGAATAGTAATGACAGGATTGGATTATTAGTAATTCAAAATACAAAGTATGATCGGGGGATTAAATAAATGATGGCACTTGCTGTTTGGAGTTTTAGACAGCAGTCAATAAAGAAAGTGCATTTTCGGTGGATTAAGTTAATTTTGGCAATTGTAGGGTGGAGTTAGGTAGCAACAATAACACTTTGATTAAATAAAAATAATAATGCTGCTAAAAGCAATTTTTGGCAAATAAAATAACCCGAGCCTCTCCTTTGTTATGCCATGCATACTATCTATTTGCATTCATGATTGGCTCGCGAGCACGGGTCGAGTGCTCACGCCGCTTTGCGACAAAATTCAGATCAGAATCGATCACCCCGCCTCAAAGAACACGATCGGGCATCTTTGGCGAAGAAGATGAAGATGTCAAGGGCTAGGTCGCGAACCTCCGGTTGGTCGCTGTGGGCATGTCTGAAGGTCCCACCTGTGTGCCGTTCTTCCTTCCGCCGCAATTTTATGATTTCGCCTATTCGCCCATGAGTAAGTTTATTATTTTAATTACGCTTCCGCATGATATGTATTTTGATATTCAGAACTGTAATCTGTGAGCACTATCTACTGATCCAGGGAATAGTGCGGTTGAATCACAGAGGAATCCGGATATTAATATCTGGGTCCCTACATATGTCTACTTTTTGTGACTTGCAATAAACGAAATTTATAGAATGCTAGTGTTTATTCATCCTTTGTTATTGATGACTAACTTTGGCCTACTTGTTCAGCGTGTTGTTATTTACTAAGGAACGTTGTTCAAGAGATTGAGCACCGCATTTCGATTCAAGCCGACCACATTAGAAACGTAAGGGTGACATTTGTTTTGAACTCACCCCTTTTTGCCAAATGGATTCAATCCCTGAATCAAATCACTTATTTGAGTTATTTCACAGCAAAACAGCATCACCAAGACACGGGAGGACAAGTACTGCTCAAAAATTAAAGCCCTTGAGACATTAGTAAATGGAACAAATGAAGAAAACGACGTAAAGGCCCAACTTGTTGATAAAATGCTCACCAGAGTTACTCCTATGTTGTAATGCTGACAATATGTGGTTCCTTCTTCAGATGGCAATAAATCGACAGGAAGCTGCAATATTTCGTGACAACACTTGGTTCACAATACACAGGAAGCTGCTTGTGGCTGGAATAGTAGCGTATATCTTCTGAGCACACAACCAAATTTCGCTTTTTTTCCCGTTTCAACACTTAATAGTTCAAGTGTGTAATCATAGTCGCAAGCTATAATTCTGTACTCCAAGAAGGTGCAAACACCAAGCCTGCCTTGTCGCAAGCTGTAATACAGAATGAACTCCGGTGGCGAATTGCAATGACATGTTAGCGGTGCAGGTGGGAGTCTAACGTGGCATTTCCAGCTCGACAAATTAAAGATGTATCAACTCAGCTTCTATTTTTACATGCGTATTTGTCATGTGTAGTGGTGCTATAGCTGTACACATATGTTCAGACAAGATACAATCTATTCAGTTTCTATTTATATTCAGTACAAGGACAAGAGATGAGATACAATCTATTACAACAGACAATCCTGGGATTCGTAAACATGTTGTCTCGGATATGCTACAGTACCAGCATCAGATAAGCTACAACAAGCACTAGCTACTAGCCTGAAACTTTGATACGAACCCAACATCAGCTTTGTCTATATAATTAGCAATTAGAGATACAAACAATCATTCTTTTGAGTTCCACCAGGTTGAATGGTATGTACTAATGTATGATTCCTTGCCCTTGGTCTTGTATTTGCCGACATATACCTTGATCGAGAAACCTTAAACAAACAAAGTTTTGTTAAATGTGCTGCCCTCAGATACTAGCTAGTGGACATTGCTGAAAGTGTTATTTGCAGTGTTCTCTTTTCTTTTGGTATAAGATATATACAATGAACTAGAAGGAATTCTTGCATATAATATCTAATTTGGTAAAAAATGCTGGTGGGGTTTAATAGTTTTCACTTTTCAATTGATATACAATAAGATAGAAAAGGGATCTTGAGCTAACTTCTCAAAAAGAATGTGGATGAACTTACTATGCTATACATGTGTGTGATAATGTTTGGATAGTGTAATGAAAGTCCAGCAGGTCCTAGTATCCGACAGTTCATAGCTGATTGAGAACCCAATTCACCTCCATCTACAAATATATTACGAGGACGAGACATATCATCAAACATGATAAAAAACCGGACAATGAAACACCCTAACATATGAACTCAACATATTAAAACAATCTAAACGTAAGAGATGACCGTCGAGCTGCCCTAAGGCATGCATGTCTAATGCAACTCTTCCCTTTTGTACTGAAAAGCAAATAGCAATACATAGCAGATGGTGAAGATCCAGTGCTTCCTTTCTAACATAAATATGCATTTACGTAGTTAGTAACCACGGTTGCTTTTGGCTGTTAGTAACCACAGTTGCTTTAGGCTGTATGTAGTTCTCCTTTGAGAAAATGTAGTATTCCTCTGTAATATGAATATCAAGATATAGCACATAGCTGATTTAACCTAGGACACCTAAAAAACTTGGATTAGTTTTTTTTCTTAGAATAAGAAAGGCAGAACCCTTTGGTTTCCATTATGAGAAACCACCTGGTTCATTAAAAAACTTGGATTAGTTCATTTAAGCATCTAAGTTGGAATACAAATAGAAATACACAACAGATGGTGAAGATCCACACGAAAGCTAACACCAGACTTGGTTGTGGAGCGAGAGTAGGCCCTTGCTTAACGGAGGCGGACCAGGAGATGGTGAGGCCTAGGAAAATGATGAGGAAGAACGACCCTAGAGGTCCCAATCCCTGACGGCTTGCTGGGGTCCTTGTGGTAGGGGTTGGGGAAGACGGCGAGCTTGAAGTTGCTGATGATGCAGGCGAGGTCATGCTTGATGGTGTCCTAGACAGGCATGGTGAGCGTGTTGGGCGATGGCGTTGGAGACGACATGGGCGGGGCAGCGGGCGGCGTGTTCGGCAGTCGGCACGGAGACGAGGACGGAAGAGGCAGGGAGGGGGCTTAGTGGGAGCAGGAAGTGAGGGTGGGGCGGTGGAGATGGCCAAGGATGGAGGTGTGCGGCCAGTGACGGATCAGAAAAAAATTTAGGAGGGGTTGAACAAAAGCGATACAACGACATAACTTCACTATGCCTCTTCTACACTATACATCCATAGCTAAAAATTTATGAGGGGCCAAGGGTTCGGTAGCGGTAGGGGGCTCGAGCCCCCCGCCCCACCGCTGGATCCGCCCCTGTGTGCGGCAGGAGGGTGGCCGTGCGGGGAGGACGGTGACAGAGGGCGCCGCGTAGACCGACAAGGATGTGGCGTCGGTAATCTGAACTGTGTAGGCTATGCAGGCTGCAAACATTTAGAACGTGGAGTCTTCCTTCAAACATAACAGACATGAAAATACGGTTATACCCCTCTTTCATGGACGGCCAGATGTACCGGAGGTGTGGGCACCTCCAACACCACCAGATAAACCGAACCAAAACTCATTAAAAAATGGGTGAGCTCTAACCTAGAACATTGGTTATTAGCAATGACGGTTCACAAATTGTAGATGTTACATGATAGTAGAATGGACTCATTGCTCAGAACAAATTGGTTATCCAACTCTTGCAGGACCATTCCACATAATAATCGCAGGGTGTCTACTGAATAGTTTGTATGCATGAATAGGAAATGAGAACGCACGAATCAAATTGCGTGCGGCTTTGAGTATATAAAGCTTCATAGAATTCCATCTCATTTTTATCAAAAGTGTCCCGCCTCAATGTCACCTATCAGGTAAAAAATTAACTGCTTGAAACTCACATATGGAAGAGGGGGCATTACAATTCTTCATGTGTATAGAATGCTTAAAAATATGTGGACTCACAATCTTTGGTGGAAGAGCAAGATCTGCAGCCCGGCCTTTTTTCGTGCGCTTTAAGACTATGCCCTTCAGAACTTTTTTTCCTTCAGAAGATCCATGGCTCTTGGGCCCTCATCAGTTGCCGACCCAAATTGTATTGCTCTTGATATGTACTGTTAAAGACTGGCCTTCTGTCAGCATGCTAATGCCATAAATAAAAAAATATGCAAAACTAAGGTGGCATAACCAAACCCTGTAGCTGACCTTATTCCACCAGCAAAAGTGCCTGACAGATGAGTGACCACAGTCGCATTGCTTCTTCATACTGCAGAAGATTCCTGATCAATTCGGCTTCTGGCTTCTGGCTTATTTTTCACTATTCATAAATTTCGTCTTTTTCTGAACCTTTGGCTTTTTGTTGAGCTTTTTTGCCGGTTCTTTTTTCCCGTATTTGTTTGTATTATATATAATGGGCTAACATATTTTTTAAATTTTTAAATTTTTTAAATTTAATTATGCTAAATAAGCCTCTGTCAGCTACAGTGTTTTCAGCCATAAGCCATGAGCTTTTAAGCCGAACCGATCACCACAGGTAGGGTGAGGTCCTCAATCCAAAATAAAAAACAATGAGAACAGTAGCAACCCATAACCTGTGTGATACAACCACAAGGGCGCAACACTAGCTTGCTTTTAAATTCTCACTAATAAATCATTTGGTGGTTGCAACCTATTTGCCAAATCATGCTATCTTAAGATGAAAAATTCCTATCTTTTCAAAAATTATCCATTGAATAGGGATTTGTTTTCGAGGTAATATACTGATGTTGCATTGAGCATAAACTTAGTAACATGTGCTCACCACTCAAGCACAATAATGTTGTACTGGAGCAGCTTTTAGTATCACCCAAGAGTGGACCATGATATGTGCGGAAGGTGGATTTGTTCATGGTTTGTTCCTGGATACTCTGTCCAGTTTAACGGCGGCTTGATGCAAAGGGGTGAAAGCGGTCTGGAGAGGAATGCAGCTGGAACAAGCCGAGCTAATTTTGTCTAGCCCGGGATCTGCAAGAGAGACGTTCGAAGCACTGTGGCATCAGCTGGTCAAGAGATAGGTAAAAATCTATGTGCTCAACTGAAAGAAGTTGTTCACCTAATCCAGTGGAATATTGCTTAGTTTGAGGGGTTGAAGAAGGAAGAGATGCCCCCAGGCTGGCCGGAAGAAAGAGGAGCCGTTCCTGAAATATGGCCGGGTTTTTTAGCTTAAAATTAATTTATGCTCGTGCTATTTATAGTAATTAGGTTGTAAATAGTGCTTTTTTAAGGTGAGATTAATAAGAAGATTATAGTAAAAAAATATACTGAATTCAGCTGTACCAGCCAAAATTACATACGATTATTTTTTGTGTGTATTACCTCTCACAAACAGCCAAAATTCAAATATTTAAAGCATAAACCATCAGCTCAAAAGAACCCACCCCATACATAAACACCTATCAAATGGCCCTGCTCATTTGAGCGTCTGATTCTGACTTCTAGCTTCTTAAATTTTTATTTTTTTGGTCTTTTTTACTTTTTTTTCTCTTTATTGTTTTGTATTATCTGTGATGATATAATTTAATTTTTAAATTTAATTACACAGAAAAATATCAATAATTATAATATATTTTTAGCCATTGTAATAAAAAAAATAAGCCAAAGCTTATGGGCACAACCAATTGGTTTATCGATTCCGTCAGATCGACACAACCGGCAAAGACCTTCCGAGCACACTTCCTCACGACCGGCCACCTTTTCCGCAAGTTCCCGCCATTTCATCGCCTCCCTGACCCATCCTAATTCCCAATGGACCTAGTGTTAAAATCAGAATCTCCCAAACGCTTCCTCTTCCATAGCCCTAACCAGAGCTGGGACATGGGCCGTCTTGCGCGCACGCACGCGGCCGCCCATCGTGCTTGCGTGCCGCCGTGCGTGCGGCTCGGCCAAATCATCTCGCCGTCCGTGTCGCGCCACGTCGTCTCCGGCGTGCCCAAGCCCGCCCAAAGCCCACCGTGCGGTGTTCGTGCGTGCGCACACCAAGCCCACCAAATTACTATACGCGAACGCGGTGGCGGCGATCGTCATCTTCCTTTCTCTCGCACTCCACCTCGCTTAAAACTAGTTGAAATTAAATTAATTGCATAAAAACATAGGCACACAACAACATAAATATTTCGGGAAAAAGTGAAATTTCTTTAATATTTTAGAAATACAATATTACTGCCTCGTTAAAAACCTTACGCCCCAGAGTGGGGTTTTCCAAGTAAGGAAAAGAGTACAGTAACAATATATGTATATACAAAATATTACAACATGCGTAGATAATATATACTCGGCAATGTCTAGGTCAAGATACGCTTGTGCGATTTCGGATCCTCCAGCTTGATGTTGTTCCCGCTCTTTGGCTAATTCCCGCTTTGGCACATGTGATTGCCTCCACCATCCCGGGCGTAAGGGATGATCTTCTCTCTTCTATTATTCTCCCTACCGCATCAACGCCGCTTCAAGAGACAAGTGGACACGGCACCGGAGAACATCCGTCGCGAAATGTGACAAAGACAGAAAGATCCGCTTGTTGTTCTTCCACCACTCGAGCAAGTCTATCTTGCGTCCATCGATGATCGGGATCAATGTTTGCAAAATCATGCTCCAAATAGTGGTTCAACTCCGAGATAGAATTCCACTTGGAGGATGCCTGAGATTGAGAGGACGAAGAAGTAGACTTGCCCTTTAGTTTCTTCCACAAGTGTCCGAAGCTTGTCTTCCCCTGTTACGTCTGCTGTGAGGCCTCCGATCTTCTGCTGTTGGCAAACTTATCATGATACAAACGAAAAACACGAAAAAGCTCTTGTTTTGACATGTTCGAAAGTTCTGAAAAATCTAAGCCAAGACATTCACCTATCCCCTCCATAGCTTCCTGTAAATCTACCAACTTTTTTTGTAGGATCAAAAATAACAGCAAAACAATACAGGTGTGAAAGGGAACCAAAATATTTAACAAATTTTTCTTCCATTGTTATGACGGCATGGCCTAAAATAGCATCGTCCCTAGATTTAGCAATTTTATCTGCAATTAACCAAATAAACTTTATAACTAAGCAAGAGGTAGGATAATAAATACCAGATAAAACCTTTGTTGCTTTATAAAAGGTTTTAAAACTCTCAAAATGACTAGCAACCCGCCAATCTGAATTAGTAACTAGCAATTCATTATTTTGACAGTTAGCATTGACAAAAACGGATATGATATTTTCGTAACCTTGTATCTTTTTTAGCATGATATATGTTGAGTTCCACCTCACCTTCATGTCAAGGCCAAATTTTCTTGGCTCTTTCCCATTAGTCAGATGCAAGACTCATGAACCTAGCTACCACTTGTGGAGAACTTGCGAGGTAACGAATAGCATCACGGATACTGTTCAGATATGGACCAATTACTTGCATGACATCTTGAACAACAAGATTCAAGATATGACATACACATCTCTGGTGGAGGATATAATCTTGGTAACATGGTGATTAATTAATAAATAAGAAATATAAATACAATAAATGTGCTTGCGAAATTAGAAGTAATAAATAAATAAAGAGTATAAATGCAGAAAATATAGGAAATAAACTTGTGAAATGAGAAGAAATAAATAAGAAGCTCGGTGAAGAAATATGAAGCAGAGTGAATAAATGGAGCTCTCTATGTTGCTGGGAAGAAATTGCAGAGCGGAGATCGGAGATCGGAGAGAGTGAAGAATGAAGTTATGTGATTATAGAATCCGTGATGCTGGCCGCTGGCGGAGGGAGTGCATTTATAACTATAAAATCGAACGTTATCTGCCGAACGTTATTTGCCAAAGTTAGATGAACGTTATCTCTTGTTTACGAACGTTATCTACCAAAGTTAGATGAACATCTGTTTTAAGTTCAAACGTTCAACTCTCTGTCCATCTTTTTTCTCATGGGCGGACTGATCATCCTTTCCAATGCTGCCACGTCGCAGCTCTGCTCTGCTGTGCTGCCCGTGAGGCGTGAGCCCGTCCGGCCGTCCCTCAACCTCTACGGACCGGTCAAAAGGAGCCCCAGCCCTCCCTCGGTACTCCCTCCCTCCCTCTCTGGAGTCCGGACTCTTCCTCTCCCTCTCCTCCCACGCGCGGCTTCCCCCTCCGCCGCCGGCCCCTCCCCGGCTCCGCCTCCCCCTCCGCCGCCGGCCCCTCCCCGGCTCCGCCTCCCCCTCCGGCCCCTCCCTCCCTCAGCCCCCCCACCGCTCCCTCCCTCCCTCGGCCTCCCCCGGCTGGCCGGCTCCCCTTCCCTCGCCGCTTCCCCGCCGCCCCTCCCTTCCCGGCTCCGCCTCCCCCACCGGCCACCGCCCCTCCCCTCCCGCGCCGCCTCCGCTCCGCGGCTCCCCTCCCCGCCGCCCTCCCGGTCTCCCCACCGCGCCCGCCTCCCCGCCGCCCCCTCCCGGCCTCCCCACCGCGCCCGTCTCCCCACCGCCCCATCCCCGCCGCTCCCCGCCGCCCCTCCGGCCTCCCCCTTCGCCCCCTTCGCCCCCTCCGCCGGCGCCTCCGCCCCTCCCCGCCGCTCCTTTGGCGGTTCGGCCTTCGCCCGCCTCCTCCCCTCCCGGCCTCCCCAACCGCGACCGCGGCACCGCCCCCTCCCGGCCTCCCTCCCGCGCGGCCGCGCCCGCCGTCCTTCGGCCTTCCCCAACCTCCCCCGGCGGCCCGGCCGCCTCCCTCCTCCCCGAGCGACGGCGTTGCGGCGGCGGCACAGCAAGATCCCGAGTTCCCGACGGGGACGGTGGTCATGTGTGGTACAGTGGTAGTGTGTATGCTTGCATGTGTGTTAATGTCAGTGACTCAGTGTGTATGCTTGCTTGTGTCAGTTGTTGTGTCATTGTGTCATGTACTCATGTTCTGCGCCTTCATCTTCTCCAAGCTCAACGCCGACCCGTCCGTGCCGCCCGGGCTTGCCGTGCCGCCCGGGCCCGCCGTGCCGCCAGAGGCCCGCCGTGCCGGCCCGAGCACGGCACGAATCGCCCACCGTGCCGCCCACCGTGCCGGTTTTCCAGGCCCGGCACGGCCCGCTACGTGTCGTGCCGTGCCGGGCCGCCCGTGCTTCGGGCTGGCCCAAAAAAGCACGGCCAAGTCCCAGCTCTAGCCCTAACCACCCACCCCTCCTCTCCCCCGTCTCCTCTGTCCTCGCGCCGCCTTCGCGCCATGGGGAACAGGAAGCCCTCCGGTAAGTGACCTCCGAACCCTAACCCCTCTTCCCCCAACCCCCCAAACCCTAACTCCTCCATCGCAGGCTCTGGCACCCGTCGCGCCTGCGGACGACAACGTCCCCTCCGACTCCCGACTTCGTTGCCGATTCCCAGGAGGAGGTCGAAGAGGACGACGAGGAGTTCGCGTCTGATGAGGACGGCGCGGTCGTGCCTGCAGCTGCGCCTGCGGCGACCGTGGTGGTGCCGCCGCCACGGCGCAAGGAGAAGGGGAGGAAGAAGAAGAAGGCGAAGGGCGACGATGACAAGCCGCCTCTGCCATGGCAGGAGTGGGAGGGGGCTAATAACAAGTGGCTGGATGAGCGCGTTGGGGCAGTGGAGGAGGGGGAGGCCTTGGCGGCGGCCGCCGCCATGGCGGTGGTGCCGACGGCGAAGCCGGCCCTGGAGGTGGTGCTCCGGCTGCTGTGCTTCCAGAAGGAGTATCTCGCGTGGGCGCTGCGCAGGAGGCCTCGGTCTCGCGCGGTGGCATCCTTGCCGACGAGATGGGGATGGGGAAGACCATCCAGGGCATCTTGCTCGTCCTCACCGGCACCGCACGCCGGCTCTGCTCCCCGGGCCCGCCCGCCGCCGTGTCGTCTTTGGGCCGCGCGATGCAGCGGGTGGGGTGCACGCTGGTGATCTGCCCCGTGGTGGCCGTCATCCAGTGGGCGCAGGAGATTGAGCGGCACACGGCCAAAGGCAGCGTGCGCGTGCTGCTGTACCATGGCGCCCGGCGGATCGCTCAGAAGTATTATTTCAACAACTACAACTTCGTGATCACCACCTACTCGACCATCGAGGCAGACTACCGGAAGCACATCATGCCACCCAAGATTCGGTGCGAGTACTGCAATAAATTGTTCTACCCCAACAAGTTGCAAGTGCATTTGAAGTATTACTGTGGTCCTGATGCACAGCGCACAGAGAAGCAGGCGAAGCAGGAGAGCAGGAAGTGGGGTAGCAAGAAGGCGAAGGGGAGGAGAAGTGGTTATAAGAGGAAAAGTGGTTGGGAGGAGGAGGAGGATTACGAGGATTGGGATGAGGGATTGGGTAGCCAGTCAAGGGGTCAGTCGCCCCTCCACTCGGTTCGTTGGGAGCGGATTATCTTGGATGAGGTGATGTGCCCATCTTGTTGCATTATAATGTTTCTGAGTGATACACTTCTGGTTTGGATTCTCAAGCTTCTTGATTTAATGTGGTAGCCCAATGAGAACAATTACTAGTCCATACCATCAAGAGCCTTTTTTTTCTGAACCATGGATGCAACCCCAGTTTCTATTATACAAACTAACATGAGTTCTGATTACATTGACCAAATAGACAAAAGCAAATCCTACACAAGGGATCAAAATAGTAAACAAAATTATGGACATGCCGCAGTAGTTTCTAACAACTGGCATACAGGTATTTATTTGATTTATCATGTAAAAGTACTTGATCAGTTGGGCTGGGGAAAATTAAGTTTCCTTTATACTATCTGATTTGAGTAAAAGCTGAAATGTTAGCCTCCATGTAAACTTGGTAGTATAGGTGAGGGCAGAACATATTGTCTCTACTATGTTTAGTTGCATATTCTACTCTTTTAGGTGATACACTAGTAGTTCTTGTAGCTTCACCATCGTGATGATAAAGGGGCTAAGGGATCTTTACCTGGTATAAGAGCCAACGATTTGTCTTCTACATTTTGTTGTCCTACATTCTAATGTTTGGGGGTGATGCATGCAAGAATAAAATTTTTTATCTTGATTTCTATTTGATTCAAAAATTTTGAGTAATGTAAGATAGTTCTTTTTACAAGGGAGTGCAATTTAGGTTGACTTGCCACATTGTACTATGCAGACTGCGTCGCATTGCAAGCATATAATATTTTCTGGTAAGCTAAATCTATATATCAATGGTTGTCACACCATGTAGATAGTGTAAAGCAAGATAGCTGAACAAACAGTCATGCAAACACTGCAAGGTTCAAGTATTGATTTCCAATGTATTTTTTCTGGCAGCCTTATGTTCTGGTGTTATTGAATATTCTTGTTCTGTCAGTGTTTTCCAATACTAAGATGTGGACCGGAAGCCTGGTGTCAGGGCTAACGTCTAAGGGAGCTTATCCAACAATATTTGTCCTTTTTCAAGTTTTTTTGTTTCTCTTGGTGTGTTTAGTAGATAATGTAGATATTAGGTTTTATCAAGTGTTTATATATTTGTAGATTGCTATTGACTTAATGTTTTTGGTTAATTGTGAGATTGAACCAAATTTGAAGAATTAAGACCAATTTGTATATTTTGGGAAACACTCTGTTGTTACTTCTTAACACTGTGATATTTGTCTTTCTAGATGAGTATATTGACCTGCCAGTCTTTACCTAATGTTCAATTGAACAATGATGACCCTAGTTCTTTTTCTTTAATTATTAATTCCTTGGTTTTCTGCAGGCTCACTTCATAAAAGATAGGCAATGCAACACTACAAGGGCTGTTTTTGCGTTAGAATCGGAATACAAGTGGGCTCTGAGTGGAACACCCTTGCAGAATCGTGTTGGAGAACTTTACTCACTGGTCCGCAGCTAACATTTGAAGAATCTGACCTATTTTCTTGTAGCTTGTGTGTTAACTGTTGTTTTCTCAGATTCGTTTCTTGCAAATCTTCCCCTACTCGTACTATTTCTGCAAATTGTTATGGTTGCACAAATGCCATTGGTTTCTTTTAGAATTGCACCGTTCATTATTTCTCTTTGAGAAAGTAACATGGTATTGATTGTTCCAACAGGCTGTTGATCATCCATACCTTGTAGCATTTTCTAAGACAGCAGAACTTCGTGAGGGATGCAAAAATGAAGGAAACGAGGCCATGGAAAGCCAATGTGGTATATGTCATAATATGGCAGAAGATGTGGTGGTTAGTAGACCGCCCTCCCCAAAAATAAAATACTTATTTAAGCTCATGTGCTCTTTTCTTGTTTTCCACTGATTACAAGCTGACTTTCACACATTAATTTCTTGTCAAGGTTACCTCTTGTGGTCATGCGTTCTGCAAGATTTGATTGATGGACTACTCTGCAACTCTGGGGAATGTTTCATGTCCATCTTGTTCAGAAGAAAAGATCACTGCAAATGTCAAGGGTAGCAAACGCTCTGGAATATTAGGCAGACTACAAAGCCTTACAGATTTTAAGACAAGTACGAAAATTGATGCCTTGGTAAGTCGAACAACTTGCTCTACATACTTTGTTGTCTGCACTCAATTGTATAATTTTGTTTTCACCCTATATACACCCTTGTTTGTATGTCTATAGGAAGAAACCAAAATATATTCAGGCATTATGGAAGATATATGTCTAGAAGTTTTCTAGGGACCCTGCAAGTCAAAATGTCATTAAGTTTGGATGGAGTAGACACATGGGACCATACATGATTCTGCACGCTTGTGATAATAGATTGATGAAAGGAATTAAGTCCCATGACATAAGGCAGATATCTATTCATTTGGATTTTAGGGCTCATGGGGGTATGGTATACAGCCTCGGACTCAACTAATGACCTGGAAGTCTATAAAGTGCATTTTGCCCTCATGTCATAGAACTTAAAACTGTCCCTTGGATCTACTGCCAGTTGACCATGCAAGTGCCAAATCATGTTCACGTGATTATTCTATCCATACGCAAACATGATTTTTTTTGTGATTTCTCCTATTCTAATGTTGAGATACATAGTAACATCCATGATGAAATGGTTATGATAACCTGGGATGCATGATCAAATGATTCAGATAACCTGGGAAGAAACCTATTCTAAGTATCAATTGAGGGTTACAAAGGGTTTTTTCGAGTTCATGGTTTGCTCACCACTCAAGCACAATAATGTTGTACTGGAGCAATCGAAGGTGGATTCATAACTGAATTCATCTGCTGTCATGTGGCACTAATGGCCCCCAAAGCTAAGGTCGTACATTTCCTTTTTCTCTGAGAGACTGCTGCCGGAGCAAAAGTTATCTACCCTTCAAGTCCAGGTAGTAAAAATAAACACAAAGCTGTTTTTGATAACATACCAGTCGGCGATACTCCCTAAGGACATTCTTGGTAATCGGATGTTGAAAAGAATAAATACATGGAGAATGTCTACAATTACCCAATGGAGTGGTATCTAGATACTTCAGGCGGTCTATTGAAATTTGCTATACACTGCACTCAACATCTTCTAGACCACTCAGTCAAAGTGAATAAGATTGAATTCAGATCCAAACACGTTTGTATGATACTTGAAAGTTGCTTCAGTGGTTTATTCCATCAATTTCAGATAGCAATGGTTTAAGCTGGATTTAAAGATAACAGTATGAAGGAACTTAGTGCCGGTAATCTAATTTGCCGGTAGGTAATATCTTAGTGCAGGTAATCTAATTTGCCATGCTACTAGGAGAAGGCAATAGTAGCCGCCGGCAATCAAGAACCAATTAGATATGATTAGTTGTTGTTTTCCTTTTTAGTTGCATCGCATGGGCCTTAAGCCAATCAGTTAGGATAAGATTGGATTGCATTCTATGGGCCTGTTTGGTAGAGCTTCACCAACTTCAGATCTACCAAAAATAGCTTCACTCCACGAATTTTTATCCAAATGCTCCAGCTCCACGAAATCTGGATCCACCAAACTATTGAATCTAGCTCCAGATTCATGAAATCCATGGAGCACATCAAGGGGTGCTCCACGAAACCTTGTTTCGTATCTACTTGTGGAGTTGGGTGGTAATTACCCACCTTTTGCTACTGGTTACACACCCCATCCCATACCACCATAAAATCCATAGGCAAAACAGGCCATTCCCACCAAAAACTCAGTTTCGTGGATCTGGAGCTGCTGTGCAAGCCAAACAGTTTTGTCGAGCTCCATAGTGGGATCACAGATTCACGGTGGAGATGTTTTTGGTGGATCTGCTGCTCCAGATTCATTTTTTCAGTGGTGGAGCTCTGCCAAACAGGCCCTATCTTTCAGTTGAAGTTGTTAGGGCCTATGTCTATAAAAGGGAAGGCAAACCATTGAGTTTAGTTAAGCAAATAGTAAACAAAAATACCCCCCCTCCCTCACGTCAACCACTGAGATATAAAATAAGCAAATTAGATTACCGACACTGCGATATAAAGTAATCAAATTAGATTATTGGCACTGAGACATTACCTGCCTATATGAAGCATTACATTGTTTCTTTCAGTCTGTTATTTCTAAATCTAGCGTGAACCATTGATTTCTAAAATTGATGAAATAAACCACTGAGCAATTTTCAAGTATCATGCAAATGTATTTGGATCTGAATTCTATCTTATTCACTTTGATTGAGTTATCTAGAAGATGCTGAGTGTAGTATCTAGCAAATTTCAATAGACCGCCTGAAGTATCTAGATATCCCTCTCTCGGGTAATTGTAGATCTTCTCCATGTATTCATTCCTTTCAACATCCGATTGCCAAGAATGTCCTTGTGAAGTATCGTCGACTGGTATGTTATCAACAACTTTGTGCTTATTTTTACTACTTGGAACTTGAAGGGCAGATAACTTTTGCTCCTGCAGTCTCACATAGAGGAAAAAGATGTGCAACCATGGCTTTGGGAGCAATTAGTGCCACATGGCAGCGGATGAGGTATCTGTTCTTGAGGGGATTAGCTTGCATAAGCTTAAGCCAGTCTTTCAGATCCTCAGGCAGTTTAAAGCCTCTCAGCAAGTCGTCCTCAATAACATCCACGATAGCATCATAATCTTTCTCTCCACCTTGAGTTGGTAATACTTGCGCCTTAACTTTGCCTTCTTCTTTCCCTGAGAAGAAATCATGCTGGTAGTTAGCATCATGACTTCAGATTAGCAATACAATGATTATGGAAGCAGAATGTATGGGATGAGTCACAATGGCATTGCAGGCTTCATGGGCAAATGAAAGCACAAAAGCAAATTAGAATTACTCCGGGTAAATAATTGCAATCTGTACACAGAATCCTATTCACAACAGAAAACATAATAGGATCACAGTTCAGCCTACAAGAGACAAACAAAGCTCTAACGTGACAAATGTCTGTGCCCCCTTTTATTCACCATGCATGCCAAATTTTCTTTGACAGCTTAGCCATCGTCAAGCACAACATCCTTGGCGCCATTATTCTGGTAGGCGATTTTAATATCTATAGATATGCTATGCTCACGAGAAAATTATAAAAACACAAATCGGACGGCAATGGAAAACTTCAGCAGCTGTATCAGTGAACAAGGGCTAATGGACGTTGGCATTCCTAACATAAAATTCACTCGATTGACAAAAAAGAAAAGAAAAGAAAAAAAAGAATTAATTGTCGGTACCAATTACCGACACACCAAAGAATGAAATTGAGGGTCAGGGAGGATGACTGACAAACGCACTGACCGAGTGCACTCAAGAACACGAAACAACAAGCCTCGATTCCTCCTTCCCTTAACTCGGTGCAGAGCCAACTAGATTTAGACAAGTTTGATAAAATCCCCAAATTCCTCGATGCTAAGTCTCAAAGAGATATAGCACAAAGAACTGAACAGGGAACACCGGAGAAGACAAATCCAGACCGCACGGATGTCGGCGTCAGTGAGAAACACGACAGGACAGCGGCTCTAAAGCCCAAACAGAGACCCAACTAAGAGGAGGAAGAGATCGAGTAAGAAGAGAACTCACTGATTTTTATCCAATCCAAAAGACGAGAGGGAGGCTGCCTTATATAGAGAAACGAGGAGGCGCACGGCGGGCTGCGGCCAAAAGCCAGCGTCGAGGCACACGGACCATTGGCGTCTCCATAGCCGTCGTCGTCGTCGCGTGACCCGGCCTCTACCCGAATCGGTCAAGATCGAACTCCTTCCAGGCGCACACAAGATAAGGCTACAACCTTATCTCCTCACTTGTCCCAGCTACAGGTGGAACCACCTCTTTCTTTCTTTTTTTTCATTTTTCTCAAATTGAGTACTCAACTGCCCTAAAAAATATCCAACATAAACTAGTTCTGGAAACCACATCAAACACAGAATTATCTTAGATACTTAAGCACGCCTTGAGTCACATTAGTAGTGCTGCTTAATTATTCCTTGTATATTGGACGACGCCACGCGTGCACGGGGTGGCCGCCGCATCACGACGGAGAGCTCTTGCCTCGGCCAAGTCCACCAGCTCGACGTCGACCTCGCGCCACTCGATCTCCCCACCAGGCTGGCCACCAAGTACTCGAGGACCTCTGGCCGACGCCGAACGACATCATCTTGACCTCCTTGCTGCCGGTGAGGTTCACGTCCGTGCCCTCCCTGCCGGGGAGGAACCGCTCCGGCCGGAACCGCTTGGCGTCCGGCCACACCGCCTCGTCCAGTGCCATGTCGGCCACCGTGAAGTTCACCGACGCGTGCCTTGGCATGCGCAAGCCGTCAAGCGCCGTGTCCTCCATCTCCGCGTGTGGCGGCACGAACTGGACCGGCGTGTGTCGTCGGAGCCCCTCGAGAATGACGGCCTTCAGGTACGGCATCCTCGGTAGGTGCTCTTCTTGGATGCCGTCGCCTGCGACGTCGCGTATCTCTGCTCAGAGCTTTGCTTGGATCGCCGGCTGCGCTATGAGGTTCGCCATGATCCACTGCACAACGTACGGCGGCCAAGAACTCGGAGAATAAGCTCACCATCTCGCCAACGGTGAGGTTACTTCGTGTGTACGAGTCATCATTTAGTAGTAGCGAACATAGGCTGCAGGCTGTGGATCGCTCGTGGCTTTGGTTGGGTTCTCGTGCGAACGATCGAATAGCAGGCACCATGAATGTGCTGTTCCATGCGGCAACTTCTGTGCGTGTTTGTATTATTCCGATCGGAAGATCTGGTGATGCCTACTGGCCAGTACGAGTCGTTGTTGCATATCAATCGATCGGTGGGATATATCGTGTGCCATGACAAAGTCTAACAAATTGGAGATTTCATCCTTATGTATACAAGTTGGATCGGAGGATTGGCTTAATTGTGGAAGCGGAGGTAGTGTTTGTTTAATTACAGTCTGATCTCGTGTATATTGCCTTAAATATGCTCCAGTCAATTTGTTAATGCCTAGCTAATTATTTCTTACTTATTGTGGATCGATGTTTGTGGTCAGATCTTCTGTCCCTCTCTGAGGTTATCAACGAATTACATATGGTGGACGATTGATTCTTACTAGTTAATTCCTCACTTGTTTTTTAAATCGGGCCTGGCCCTTGGGCTAGCTTGCTCCTGTTATTTTTGTTTTGGAGGCAAAAGTTAGAGAGATCGTTGTTACTCTCTCACCCCTAGTTACAAGCATCCAACCAGCTTGCTTCACCACCCAGCTTTGTTAATAGTAAGTGGTACCGAAAGTTAATTTGTTTGTGCTTCACCTTTTTCTTTATTCCTTTTCTTTTTTGTCGACCAAGTGAATCTTATGTTAGAATGCCCATGTCCATTAGCACTTGTTCACTAATACATCTGCTGAAGTTTTCCATTGCTGTCCGATTTATGTTTTTATTATTTTCTCGTGAGCAGAGCATACCTATAGATATTAAAATTGCCTACCAGAATGATGGTGCCAAGGACGTGCTTGAGGGTAGCTAGGCTGTCAAAGAAAATTTGGCATGCATGGTAAATAAAAGGGGGCACATACATTTGTCACATTAGAGCTTTGTCTGTCTCTTGTAGGCTGAACTATGATCCTGTTATGTTTTTTGTTGTAAATAGGATTCTATGTAGAGGTTGCAAGTGTTTACCCGGAGTGGCATTGTTCGATTATATGCAATTATTGCTGCGATGAGGAGCGACTTTAGAAATATGTAATTCTGATTTGTTTTTGTGCTTTCATTTGCTCATGAAGCCTGCAATGCCATTGTGTCTCATCCTATATATTCTGCTTCTATAATCATTGTATTGTTAATCTGAAGTCATGATGCTAACTACCACCATGATTTCTTCTCAGGGAAAGAAGAACGCAAAGTTATGGCGTAAGTATTACCAAGTCATCGCCAGTGATCCTGAAAAGACAGAAGACATGTCCCTGAGGTCAATAAAAAGGAAAAGGCTAATCAACTACAACAAGCCACCGGGCTATAAGATGGTTTACGAAGGAGACCCAGCAGATCCAAAGTTACCAGAGATAGGGGCTATGACCGAAAGATCTTCAAAGGTATCGCTTCATTTGTCCGCATCCTGCACAGAAAGCAGTTGACTATGAATGAAACATAAAAGATGGTATGTTGCTGTGGATTGCATCCTCCAAGTATATAAAGCTTCAGAATGTGCTTCCTATCACCTTTTCTGAATTCACAACTAAAGGTGGAGAGAAATATTACGATGCTATTGTGCATGTTATTGAGAAGTACTTGCTGAGAGGTTTTACACTGTCGGAGGACCTGAAAGACTGGCTTAAGCTTATGCGAGCTAATCACTCAAGAACAAATAACTCATCTACTGCCATGTGGCACTAATGGCTCCTAAAGCTAAGGTTGAACATTTTCTTTTTCTCTATGGGATACTGATGCAGGAGAAAAGGTTAGATGCCCAAGTTTCAGGTTGTAAACATAAATACAAATTTGTTTGTGATAACATACCAGTTGGCAGTACTTCCCAAGGACATTCTTGGCAATCAGATGTTCAAAGAAATGAATACGTGGAGAAGGTCTACAATTACCCGAGGGAGGGATATCTAGATATTTCAGACAGCCTATTAAAATTTGTTAGAGACTGCACTCAGCATCTTCTAGACCACTCAATCAAAGAGAATAAGATAGAGTTCAAATTCAAGGACATTTACATGATGCTTGACATTTGCTTCAGTGGTTTATTCACGTTGATTGAGTGGTCTAGAAGATGCTAAGTGCAGTCTTTAGCAAATTTCAATGGACCGCCTGAAGTATCTAGATGCCCTCCCTCGGGTAATTGTAGACATTATCCATGTATTCATTCCTTTCAACATCCGATTGCCAAGAATGTCCTTGGGAAGTTTCGCCGACTGGTATGTTATCAACAACAGTTTTGCGTTTATTTTTACTACCTGGAACATGAAGGGCAGATAACTTTTGCTCCTGCAGCAGTCTCCCATAGAGGAAAAGGAAATGTGCAACCTTGGTTTTGGGAGCCATTAGTGCCACATGGCAGCGGATGAGGTATCTGTTCTTGAGAGGATTAGCTCGCATAAGCTTAAGCCAATCTTTCAGGTCCATAGGCAGTTTAAAGCCTCTTAGCAAGTCTTCCTCAATAACATCCACGAGAGCATCATAATCTTTCTCTTCATCTTCAGTTGTGAATTAAGAAAAGGTGTCGGGAGACACATTCCGGTGCTTTATGGACTTTGAAGATGCAATTCATAGCAACATGCCAGCTTTTATGTTTCAATTCATGGTCAACCGCTTTCCATGCAGGGTGCGCACAAATGCAGTGATAGCTTTGAAGATCTTTCGGTCATAGCCCCTTATCTCTGGTAACTGTATATCTGCTGAGTCTCCTTTATAAACCATCTTGTAGCCTGGTGGCTTGTTGTAGTTGACTAGCCTTTTCCTTTTTATTGACCTTAGGGACTTGGCTTATGTCTTTTCAGGATCACTGGCGACGACTTTAATACTTGCGCCGTAACTTTGCCTTCTTTCCCTGAGAAGAAATCATGGTGGTAGTTAGCATCATGGCTTCCCAATGATTACAGAAGCAAAATATATAGGATGAGACACAATGACAATGCAAGCTTCATAGGCAAATGAAAGCACAAAAACAAATCAGAATTACTCCGGGTAAATACTTGCAATCTTACTCAGAATTCTATTCAAAACAGAATACATAATAGGATCACAGTTTAGCCTACAAGAGACAAACAAAGCTCTAACGTGACAAATGTCTATGCCCCCTTTTATTCAGCATGCATGCCAAATTTTCTTTGACTGCCTAGCCATCCTCAAGCACAACATCCTTGGCGCCATTATTCTGGTAGGCGATTTTAATATCTATAGATATGCTATGCTCACGAGAAAATTATAAAAACACAAATCGGACGGCAATGGAAAACTTCAGCAGCTGTATCAGTGAACAAGGGCTAATGGACGTTGGCATTCCTAACATAAAATTCACTCGATTGACAAAAAAGAAAAGAAAAGAAAAGAAAGAATTAATTGTCGGTACCAATTACCGACACACCAAAGAATGAAATCGAGGGTCAGGGAGGATGACTGACAAACGCACTGACCGAGTGCACTCAAGAACACGAAACAACAAGCCTCGATTCCTCCTTCCCTTAACTCGGTGCAGAGCCAACTAGATTTAGACAAGTTTGATAAAATCCCCAAATTCCTCGATGCTAAGTCTCAAAGAGATATAGCACAAAGAACTGAACAGGGAACACCGGAGAAGACAAATCCAGACCGCACGGATGTCGGCGTCAGTGAGAAACACGGCAGGACAGCGGCTCTAAAGCCCAAACCGAGACCCAACTAAGAGGAGGAAGAGATCGAGTAAGAAGAGAACTCTGATTTTTTTAAGTCAAAAAGAGGCGAGAGGGGCCGCCTTATATAGAGGAGTGAGGGGGCGCACGGCGGGCTGCAGCCAACGGCTGGCGCCGAGGCACACGGGCCAGTGGCGCCTCCATCGCTGCTGCCGTCATCGCGTGACCCGGTCCCTACCCGAATCTGTCATGACCAAACTCCTCCCAGGCGCACGCAAGAGAAGGCTACATCCTTATCTCCTCGCTTGTCCCAGCGACAGGTGGGACCACCTCTCCCTCTTTCTTTCTTTTTTTTCATTGAGAAATTACTCAACTGCCGTAAAAAATCCAACATAAACTAGTTCTAGAAACCACATCAAACACAGAATTATCTTAGATACTTAAGCACGTCTTGAGTCACATTAGTAGTGCTGCTTAATTATTCCTTGTATATTGGACGACGCTACACGGGCACGGAGCGGCCGCCGCATCACGACGGAGAGCTCCTGCCTCTCGGCCAAGTCCACCGCCTCGACGTCGACCTCGCGCCACTCGAACTCTCCCACCAGGCTGGCCACCAAGTACTCGAGGTGCAGCATCGCCGAATGGCATCATCTTGACCTCCTTGCTGCCGGTGAGGTCCACGTCCGAAGCACATGCTGACGAGCACGTGGAACATGGCGCGGTGCAGGAGCCCCTGGATGACGACAACCATCACATTGCCCGCCTCGTCGTCGCGCATTTGGCATGCGATGCCGGCGATGAGTCCTGCCACGGCACGCCGGCGAGCACCGCCGAACTGGCAGAGGCACGACGGGTGGAGGACCTCTCCGGTGAAGTTGTGCCGGAGTGCGCGCCAGAGTGGGCCACACGCGCCGAACGTGATGTTGTACTTGTCGCTGGAGAATATGCGAGTCGGGAGGTTGGCCGGCGGCCTGTCGGCGAGCACCGCGCCGCACTGCACCAGCGCATGGTGCACCGTGGCGCAGTCGGAGACAGATGGCCGGGCAGGACGGGAGGAGGTAGAGGGTGAAGACCGGGCCATACCTGAACTGAACTGCGCGGATGATCGGCTCAATGCTGAAGTTTGTCCGGCCGAGGAAACAATGTAATGCTTCATGTAAGCAGGTAATATCTCAGTGTTGGTAATCTAATTTGCTTAGTGCTGGTAATCTAATTTGCTTACTTTATATCTCAGTGCCGGACGTATGGGAGAGGGGGTATTTCTGGTTTACTGGTTGCTTAATTGATCTTATAGAGGTAGGCCCTAACAACTTCAACTAAAAGATAGAATGTAATTTAATCTTGTCCTAACTGATTGGCTTAAGGCCTATGCAATGCAACTAAAAAAAAAGGAAAACACCAACTAATCATATCTAATTGATTCTTGATTGCCTGCTGCTACTATTGCCTTCTCCTGTGCGCCATGCATGGCCTACGGCTGTAACAGTTTAGTTCATGTTTTGTAGCTACAGAAACATCTTAGCACTCTTGCTCAATCACATATTCACATCTGCTCATTTGACTTACAGGCCACAAACTAACCGCTGGACATTGAAGCTACTGCTGACGTCAACGACTTCTGTGCTCTGAATTGCCAAACTTGCTGATTACCACAAAGAATGGCATGATTGATCTGTCGAAAGTGTAGCAACGACACGAAGTAGAACTTACAGACGAAGAAGAGGAGGGATAGTTAATTTTTTTTTCTTTCTTTCTGAAAATACCATGAGTGAAGGTGAAGCTGAAAACACGCTGGCTCTAGTGGGAATGCACACGATCTCTGGATATATTTTTTTCTCCCTTTTCTTTGGATAATCTCTCTAGTTTGTTTTCAGTATGCTACAAAATTGTTGGTTACTAGTACAGCTCCAGAGAAGTAAACGCTTGCTAAGCTCCATTTTTGTTGAAATGGTAAATTTGTAATGGTAGCTGGCGATTTGGCTTGGAGCAGCTCTGGTTTGTTGCAATGTGCTGGACCTGGTGGCTCCTTGTTTGGTTAGGAATGGAGGATGGATTTTGTTTGGGCTATAGGAGAGAATGTGATAGTGCTACTACACATATTTGGTTTGTTTTGTTTGGGTTAGGTAACTTATGCTCGGCATTGGTTTGCAGCTCTACTATCTATGACGATTCGATTGATCACATTTGCATCGCAGTTCATTGCACCATTTTTAGCGAACATTTTGTTAGAAATCATGAAGCCCTGTAAATGTCTGCAATGTCTTCAGATAGCTTACATGCAACCACACTGCATGTTTGGTCATGTAGTATGACACTGGAAATTAAGAATCATCTGATTGATACTCTTGAAATACTTTTTCTAACTTTTGATGAACATTTACTGAAAAAACAAACATCATATAAACTAGTTCTAGAAACCACATCAAACACAGAATTATCTTAGTTAAGCACGTCTTGAGTCACATTATTAGTGCTGCTTAATTATTCCTTGCGTATTGGAGGACGCCACGCGGCCACGGAGCGGCCGCTGCATCACGACGGAGAGCTCCTGCCTCTCGGTCAAGTCCATCGGCTCGACGTCGACCTCGCGCCACTCGAACTCCCCCACCAGCAGGGGCGGAGAGAGGGGGGAGGGCCCCCCCAATGGCCCACCAGTCACCAGACCCCCCACCCAATGTTATGTGCTTAAGTTTGATGTCATGTTTTTTTACCGCCTTGTTTCATATGTTCGAGAACAGAACATGCATGGTAATACAGATTGGACCGACTGAATTAGACATTTCAAACCTCAATGGATTTCAGTTGGTCAGCATACCATGCTTAAAAATGCCAAATTTCACAAAAACTAATTTTCAGTCGGATCTTACGAGAGCTAAATCGGTAGTTTGTTGTACCATCAAGCAATTGAATGCTCCTCCTGCCTTGAATTGAAGCTTATGATCAGCAAAGTACTTGGTTGTGAACTACACCGTTGATGCTTTCGAATAAATAGAACATAGGAATTTCTTGACTTAAATCGTAAACAATATGCATAAATCGATGTGTTGCACCTTGTTGATTCCAGTGAAGTGAGGATAGAAGGTCCGAGACCCTTGATTATCTTGACAACCTTAGCCGAGAGCGTTTCTGAAACAAGGAGATGCTATAACATTTGAATCGGAGGTAAACTTTCATTTGCTTCATTGATGATGTACATGGACATACTCAATTTATTTCAGCTATATGGGTCATTTCAACTTTTGGCTAGATACGATTGTTGCATTTTTAAGGATAAGCTGCATATCTTGTGTGTTTGAATACTAAAAGGCAATTCTTGAATCTGAATTTCATGCATCACCCTTGCATCCTTGAAGTTGTGCAGATATGTCAATTGTATTATTGTAAAATTCCTCACATCGAACATACCTTTATTTTGGTCTAGTAGCTTATAATCAGCGTGAGGCATAATTTGATTTTGAACTTATAATTGCGATAAGCTTAAGTTGCTCCATTGCGACAAGTCTCGAATGGCTTGTCAAATTGGTTTCAAGTCCAAATCACACTTAGAAATTCAATTCGAACTTGTCCCCACTTTGGCTTATGCATTAATAACTTATATAGAAGTTCGGCGATCGGGTTCCTCAAGTACAATGTGGTTAGATATAATATACTCTTTTGAAATGTTGTCTTTGCATCGATGATATGGTACTTATGACCAAAGAAGCAAGCTGCTTTTACTGAGTTGACCGAGTCTATGTTGGCTCCCCAAGCGTAATTGCGGTACATGATCATGAAAAGAAACACACGTTCATCATAAGAAAAGAAGGGCTTCCTGATATTGGTAAGATGATTTCCTTATTTCTGTGCATTTATATATGTGTATGTTTAATTTTCCCGACACACGGCGCTTAGGGCCCATGACGCCGACGCCTTGACGGGTCGGCCCCCCTTTGTCTGGATCCTGGCTCCGCCCCTGCCCACCAGGCTGGCCACCAAGCAGGGGCGAAGTCAGGATAAAACGCCGCCGGGGTCGGCAGGCCTCTGATAGGTCCACTTTATAAAACATTTTGACATGACACGATCTTCTAAATTGTAATTTAACCACTTATTTACACAGATTATAAAATTATAATTACTGGATAATATATTTGATTATACATTTAATAGAATCAAAATTTTATTACAATAGCTAAAAGTTGTTAGCTGAATTATTAGTCAATGATTATAAAGTCCGACTCTTGACCTACGTAACTGGACTGAGGGAGTATATTACTATAAACTATTATAAATTAATAGTAGTGGATGACGTGCTTGTAAGAGTCGAAAGTGTTTTTCTGCGCCTGTGCTGTAAGGTGGTATCCCCAGCGTAAACTCTTTTAAGCTTTCAATATAAGCTGGGCTACAAGCCTTTGGTCTAAAAATAGTAGTGGATGACGATATGAGCGGCGAGAAGCGTATAACTACGACGCGGAATGGAATCGGACCAATAGGCGGGCGAGTCGGGAGAGAAATTCTCAATCGGTGCAAAAGGCCAAAGACCAAGCCTTGGCACCGTGATGTTGCTGCGACGTCCACGAAGGCCGAAGGCCTAAGGCCAAGCGTCTTGGGCATGCCGCTTGCCGTTGGTACTGCGGTTTGCATAGTTGCATCACAAGGCTGGCCAATTGGGCTCTGCCGTGCTGGGCTGCTAGGTGCCCGTCGGGGTCAAACAATTTTTTTGCCGGGGTCTACGCTGGCCAAAAATTGCCTGGTATGGGAGGCGGTCGCCAAGTCGTCGGGTCGGCCGACCCCGACGGTATAACGTAGCTTCGCCCCTGCCACCAAGTACTCGAGGACCGAGGTGCAGCAGCGCCAGCGCCATGCCGGGGCAGGCCCTCCAGCCGGCGCCGAACGGCATCATCTTGACCTCCTTGCTGCCGGTGAGGTCCACGTCGCGCCCTCCCCGCCGGGGAGGAACCGCTTGGCGTCCGGCCACACCTCCTCGTCCAGCGCCATCTCGGCCGCCGTGAAGTTCACCGAAGGCACGCGCAAACCGTCGAGCGCCGTGTCCTCCTTCTCCGCGTGCGGCAGCACGAAGTGGCCCGGCGGGTGTCGCCGGAGCCCCTCGAGAATGACGGCTTTCAGGTACGGCATCCTCGGCAGGTGCTCTTCTTGGATGCCGTCGAGGGCGACGTCGCTATCTCTGCTCGGAGTTTTGCTTGGATCTCCGGCTGCGCTACGAGGTTCACCATGATTCACTGCACAACGTACGGCGGCCAAGAACTCGGAGAATAAGCTCACCATCTCGCCCTCGGTGAGGTTTCTACCGCCGTCTTCGGGGATCCGAAGGCCGAGGAGCGAGTCCACGTGGGATACGGCAATGCTGTCGCCGGCGACGTCGCGCTGCTCGCCGCGTGCTCGTATCAAAGGGACGAACAGCTCCTCCTGCCGGCAATAGTTAATCACTCAATTGCATTGGAAATCTATATTATTTCATGTGTGTTTTATCTCAAGGATTCGTTGCAGACTTAAGAGTAGTGTTTCAATGCTCTCCCGAGAAATCTCATTCCATTCATATTCAGACATGGGCATTGGATAATAACACCTCGGTAAACAATGACAATAAGTATAAAGAAACATGCTTGCTTAAGGATATGGATTTTCGCAGTAGTTGCAGAGGAACATGCTTTATTGTTCACTGTTCTACAGTACACTGATGATCACTCTGCCTTCTCAATCGATAAAACAATGGCAAAGATAATCTGACATGTTGAAGCGTTTTCTCGCCCTACGAATATGTATGCTTCATGATTGCAAGCTCTGTTTTACGGACAGATACCATGTAAAGAGTTGGAAATGCATGAAGTCGGGTATACCCCCATCCTCCGATGTGCTCTAACAAAGGCACAAAGCTGAAGCGGTTAGAACCATCTCACTCTTTATTATCTTCAGCTTCCTCAGACGCTCTAAGCCACTCTTGTAGTTTGAGTTCTTGTTCTTCTGTGAACTTATTGTAACTCTCCACCATGTTTGAGATATCAGTAGCAGACAAGCTCTGATTCCTAGTAGCTGCATTTTCTAACAACCGGCTTGAAACGGGGAGCTCATCCCTCTCTTCATCTGAGGGTGTTGATCCACCTTGTCCACCAGCTTGCGATGATTCTCGAGCCGCAGATGCCACTGACTTCTCGCTACTGTCATCTTTTGTTGTAAAATCAGGTTGTGACCATCTGAGAGTGGACGCCTTTTGCTTCGCAGTGTTGAACATAGAAGAAAATAAGCTCTGGCTGCTTCCTCCATTGGTCGTGCCTAAATCATCCCATGTTCCTGAGCTTTTCCCCGATTGGAACCCCCAACTGGGGTTCTGGATTAACCTGAATGCAATTATTCTCTTCTCAAAACAACTATAAAAGATGATCTTCATGCATAGAAATAATACGACAGTAATGGACAAAGGGTTGGTCAAGCTGGTGTTCTAGAGTTGTTTATTGATGCAGAACAGCAGAAGCCACACAGCGGCATTTCAGTTTGAATGTTATTGGAAAACTCAAGTAAAACCAGAGTGGAGCTTAATCAACTTCAGGATACAAATATTACATATCAAGCATGACTGTTCCAAAACGAATAAGGAAAAATGTCCAAACTTCTATAACCATACAAATAATATGAACGGAAAATTTTGAGTGTACTAAGAGACCACCATCATATCAGACAAAACAGAACCATGTGATTTTTTAAGACAATGCAAGGAAAACAAAAGAATGTTATCAAGATAGGTATAAGATGTACCCTCTTTTTGGTTGGGTCTTTGACATTATCTGTAGAGATTTATTTATGTCCTTGATCATATCATCAGCAATTGGAAGTCCAAACTCAGCCATGGACCTCACAGCACAAATAGAATCCTCTATGTCTTCGGTATGCAATGTTACCTCATGAATCTTTTCTGCAACCTTCCCCTGGTGAGGGAAACAAAATTCATGTTAGAATTCCACAAAACGATATCATTAGACTAGTTACCATATTGGAGGCTGGCTCTTGCCCTCCAACTTCTTTTAAACTCTGGAAGGAGGCACTATACGAGATATACAACATCAATCAGAAGTCTCATTCAGGTGAAAGAGTCTACCTCACATGTTAAAAATGAATTGTGAAAAATAGCTAAATAGGAATACACAGTTCCATCATATTACTTTATTGCTCCACAAATGTATATTAGTTCATTAAGCGCATGATTCAAGATTGGCGTGTAGCCGAATTTTAGGAATTAAGCTGATAGTCAACAAAACGGAATTATATTAAATCGAACACTACAGTGGGGAAACCATTCAATGGTATTATTATCACGGTAGCGGGTAGGGACATACATCCAGTCAATTCCATACTGTAACTAACAGTAACACACTGCTAAATAGGTGTACCCTAACCAACTACTTGAAACTTCGCTAGAAATCCAGTGTATGCATTTGATTTCCATCAAACACTCGTGACAGAAGGTGATGCTGTAATCCGAATCGGCAACCGGTAAACCAAATGCAAATCTTAATCCCAATATGCAACACGGTATGAATCAAGGCACCATCATTGTTAGCACTAAACAGAGAGAAAATTAAGGAGAAGGGGCAGGGGATGGATAGTAGGACCTTGACGTCTAGGAGGAGGGGCATGGACGCCTGGGCGTGCTGCTGGACGAAGTAGAGCCCGACGGAGGGCTCGTTGGCGACGTACTTGATCATGTCGTCCACCCCGTCCTTCACTGCTCAACCCCAAGAAACAACCAAATCAGGCGGGTAAGCGAGGTGCTCGACGGAATTCCCCAGAGGAGCAAGAACAAGAAGAGGGAAAGATTGGCCGGGGGTTGTTACCGCAGAGGAAGCCATCGGCGGGGGAGAGGTGCGAGAACGACGACGACGCTGCGGCGGAGGAGGAGGTGAAGGGGTTGTGCATGTCAGAGTCCGTCGCAGTGCGCGGCGGGCGACCATCACGGACGGACTCGCTGCCGCCTCCGCTCCTCTGCTCGCCGACGAATTCAGATTCGCTGCCGCTGATTGAGAAGAGGAGGAGGAAGAATTCGCAGAGGAAGTAGTCGGGAACTTGGGGTGTCGGATAAAAGGAGAAAAAAAAAGAGAGGAGAAATCAAACACCACGACGATGATGAGGAGGAGACGGAGAGGGAGGGAGGAGGATGCTGTGCCCGTGCTGCGCTGGCCGCGGGGGCTGATCTCAGAAGAAGGGTGAGGCAGGGACTAAATGGCACTTTTAGCACAATTTAGAGTTCTAAATACAAAAATAGCGGAGTTACGTAGCAATTGTAAAAATAGCGTTTTTATTATCTAACCACCGTGCAGTAAGCTCGGCCCGCCGCACGGCCACCGTGCATTAGGTCATTAGTCTCGATCATTAATTAGTTTAAACACATGATAACTCACTTAGGAAATTTATTTACTCGTATTGCATGTTGAAATTTTTATATATAGTAAATGTACACGGATAAATAAATTTTCTAATTGTGCTATCATGTGCTTAAACTAATTAATGATCGGGATTAATGACCTAATGTATTGTGGGCGTGCGGCAAGCTGCTCAGCCGCACGGTGGCCGTGCATTGGCCAACTCGACCGCATGGTGGCCGTGCGGCACTATACATTTCTCTGACGTGTCAGCTTCCTAGGGCTCGCTGCACGGTGGGCGGACGACAAAAGTGCTATTTTTGCAATTGCCGTATAACTACCACTATTCATGTATTTAGACCTCCAAATACTGCTAAAAGTGCCATTTAGTCTGAGGCAGGCAGCAAGGCTCAGGGGCAATCTACTCTAGCGGTGAAAACGGGTCGAATATGGATAGCTATCATATGTATTTTTTATATTTCTTCCTAGATGCGGATACAAATATGAATATCTTATATACAAATACAAATATGGAACGAATATGAATTGAATCAAATACAGTCGCGAATATTACTCGGATCATGAAAACCCTTTAAATTGTATAGACAAAATGAACAAAAAACATAACTAGTTTATTTGATCGAAAAGCTAAGATTCCTTCTATAACTCCATATATTAATGTGTATGTTAATATATGATAGGCTACTAAAGTATCTTGTAAATGGGCTGAGCTAAAATAGAGGATGTAAGCTGTGGATATCTTGCCCTGAATATTTGGATAATCTGAATCTGTTATCATGTTCAACAGATAATAAGCTACCAAATTCGTATTCGTATCCGGCGGAGAAAATCTATATTTATTTTCAATCTAATATTATCCAATAAATATAATCCGTACTTAAAAACTATTCGAATCGATGGAAAACTGTCCGTCTATTTTCACCTCTAGTCTACACACACAACATCAACGTCTACTTTGGAAATTCCTGGATTTGATCTCAAGTGCTAGATGTGAGCTATCCGACCAACTTTTACACGACTCGGCAACAGACAAGGATTTAATCATTCAAGAACTCACTTTGTACCATCGCGAAAGATAACGAGTTGGGAAATAACATCCAACGTGCCGTTGGCATTTCGTGTACCAATTTATACCTCTTTACATTGGTACTGAGCTAAATTTTACTCCCCCCGTTTTAGAATACTTGTCGCTCTTGATTTTTTATACTTGTCGCTCTTGATTTTTTTTATGGTCTCTTGAGTTAAATTTTGACCATTAATTTTATATTAAACATGTGCATAAAATATTATAGAAGTATAATGTTATAAAAATTATTCATTGCAACAAATCTAACAGTATTAATTTAATACAATCAAACAACGTGTTAGAAGAATATCATTGGTCAAAGATTACAAGGTTTCACTGATCAAAGTCAAAAATAGCAAGTATTCTGAAACGGAGGGAGTGTGTGCAAAATGTGGGCACCATCTCCAATTGGAGTTCAATTGGCAATATTTATATATATCACTAGGAACGTACGGTTGGAATGCAACTCGCAGATCAAAGTTTTTGGCCTTCTCACTCAAATTTTCAGATTTGGAACACATGTCCAATTCTATGGGATCCCATTGTGAATTTGTCATAGGCTGGCCGTTACACACTTACACCACTGATGTTAACATCAGTGTCGGCCAAGCAAACACAGTTACACAGGGACAAGAGACAAGATAAACCTGAAACTTTCCAGGTCCATCCAATCAACAGTGCAAGCAACTACTATCCTTTCCTGATGCCTATCAGTTTGATGTAGCTTTCATCACACTTCAGCATCAGATGCATCTCTCTCACACTCTTTATCAGCATCAGATCCTTTGTACTATTGCACTTCCATATACAATTCCCCCAGAAGAGAATGGGACACACATATCAATTTCTGGATTTGAAGGTAGTTCAGTTTATGTACAGAGTGGTGCAGTTTGTCTGTTGACCAGTATATACAATTTTTACAGCAGATGTGAGGGGACAAACAAGCCCCAGGACTAAGATAATTGATAACTGCTACCTGAGATCGATCATCCTACGAATGAATTGCAACACAATGTTCAACTGACATATTAACCCCAACTAATGAAGATATCCTTTTCATGGGAGATCAAAGCTGTATCAATCTCCTCTAATAAGGGATTCATGAATATCTGCAAAAGAGAAACACATTATCTCAGTATTTCACATGATAAAAGCTTTGTCTCAAACGTCAGAAACATTTTGGCTATATATTTCTATAAATATAACAGAATGATGTCAAGACAGTAGCATGAGAACATGTGTTGGAGTCAGGGTTTCATATCCCAGCGGTAGAACAAATCCCAGTCTGGAAATATTGTCTACAGATTCTCTACAATGTAACATAATGATGTCAAGATAGGGGGCCATTCATTGGAGTAGCCTCCTCAAGATAACATAGAAAAATACTGACAAAAGAAAAGAAAATAAAACGCTTGTCTGTTCATGAGCCAAGTCACAAATTATCAATGAATCTCCATCCTAGAGCGATTGTTTCTCAAAGTCACATGACAGATTTTTCATTTCTTTTCATTCCGTTGATCTGTCAAGGCAAAATTCTAATGAAAAAGCAGTTTACAGGACACTAGCTAAGTAGCACAATTGGGTTCATTGTACTTACCATTTAGTATTCTCATCCCTGTCTTCTTTATGCAAGTTCCCATTAGCATTTTGTGAACTAGGGGATGGCTCCCTTGAGTTGCCTGGGTTGTGTAATAGTTGAGAAAAACCCTGCCATAATCTTGCAGGCAGGAAAGGAGAACTTTCCTGTTGTTCTTCAGATGGCACTTCATACACACCAGCTGAACCCGGATTTAACTCAGAGAACCTTACAGCTCCAAGAAGTCTCTCGGGGAGCTCTGATTCAGTTTGACTCTCAATAAGAAATGCTAAATCTACAGTTAGTGTTGTGACATAACCAAACGCTAAATGAACAATTGCATTTGCAACTATAGAAGATCCGACATCCACATCAACTTCAATGAAGTTTGATCCTTGAATATACTTGCACGAAAGAGCTCTACCCAGTATGCAGATGGCTTGTTCACCCACAGCTGTTCGAACAATCCAAGGCCCTTTAACTATGTTCGCTATCAATTTAAGCCTGGATTTCCGGAAAGGTTCATCCCCTTTCAAGAATTGATCCATAAGCGAACCTTCGGGTGCAGGTTCCAGTGAGACAAAGTAGAATATCGCGCTGTAGTTATCCTTGCTGGGCAATTGCAAATTAAAAGCCCAGACAAAAGGCTGATTACCACGTGAAACCTCCTCATCGATGGCTTTCCTCACACGATGATTCTTGTTTTTCAGGACCTCACAGATTTTTGCTGGGCCTCTGATCCAATCAAACCCAAGAGGCTCTAGAAGATAATCCCCACCTGGTATTTTTACCTTAGTTGTAAGATATTCTGGGCCTCTGACCATAAATGAGTCACCAAGAGGAGTAGCCCAGCCATTAGGACATTCTTCAGGCGCAAGACAAGGAACTGCTCCTCCTGACCTGACATTCTCTATCCATTGGTGCTCAGCCACACCATTCGAACAAGCCATCTGCAGGAAACGCCAAGTCTAGTTAAGGAATATAACAGGCTATAATATAAAGGTACAAAAGAGTTTTCCAGATGTAAGCAGAGCAATGTTAATGTTTACTATTTATGTTGCACCAACAAAAGATATACTGACAAGCAACCCACTTGGCTACTCATCTGCTCAAAGAGAAAAAAGAAAAAAGAACGACATCTTGACTTTCTAATTAGTGAACGTAAGCATTTATCACCTAAACACAACATTAAGATTTACATATAATCCTTCTTGAGTTCTTTCATATACCTTTTGGTATATATATATAGGTGGCAAATGAACCAAGAATCGATAAAATTTGCAAAGCAGTGAACATATCTACAACTCCTGAAACAGTGGCCGTGCACTTCGAGAAGTTACCCACAGTTACAGGCTTACAGCGTGTGGATTTATGGATAAAACACCAAAGGAATTACGAAGCATTGTTTGGCGGGTTTCAATTATGGACCAAACTAAGATATCTACTAGCAATGGCAGAAGACGCATCATCTCCCACGATTCTTGCGTTGTGGTAGAAAGGATCTAAACTTTGCTGCATTAGATAGGATGCAATCCAACCCTGACGAATGCTGTTACAACAAACAAAACAGAGAATCAAATTGACCACTAGGAACATATAGCCTGCAACCTGTAACAATTATCACCCCCTAACCAGGTGGTGATCTCTATCGTTTTATCTGTTCCATAGTTCCACCACATCAATCCAACATGCTAGGTTTCTTCAATTGTAGCAAAAGACAGACACATGCCGATGACCGCAATCGAGTTAGCTCACCGCCTGAAACTGGTAAACTAGAAATAAGCAGGTAAAAAAACTCAGCAGGCTGCACAAACATGTTTTTTTCGGTGCTAGAGAATCCAGGTCCAACTAAACTAATCCATAGGCGAAAACTCGTTTAGATGCAACAAGCTGCCAAAGAATCGAATTATTAGTCAATTAGCTTCTTGGATCATCCGATTGACTCAACTTCCCCCAATCCATAAGCACCACAGTTTCCCACCAAATTCTTGGATCACTCCAGAATACCCCTAATCAAAAGGCGCTTGCTTTAACAAGCCTACAAGCTACAGTTCTTGAATGGATGAACCATCCTACTCCGATGAACAAACAAGAACCCGACACACGCTCCAAGAAGCAGCAAGCAAACCGGACCGGACCAAACCAAGCAAAGAATCTGGCTATCCATTTGAGGAGTAACAAGCAAGCTCACCTGGAGGCTCTCGAGATGCTACCGGTTCGGTCTCAGATTTTCCGGGTGGGATGAATCAAATCTGGAACGGAAGCGAGGATCCGATGAACTGCGCGTGGTTTTGGAGGCTTGCTGGTGTTGGTTTGTCTGGTTAACAACTGTTGTTGCCGTCTTGCGCCGGGGAAGCTCTTTTGGAAGCTTTTCTTTGCGTTTTTTTTTTTTTGATGTCGGAGCTTTTCTTTGCGTTGGGAAGGCGTTGCGTGGGGGATGGATAAACTGATAAACAGATGCAAGCAAAAACTGAGAGCGGAGAAAGGCACGGATGGACGATGATGGAGTTTTTTTTAAAAAAATAATCTCTTTTATCTTAAATTACAATAATATATCTGTGTGTTTTATTTTACACTAATGATTTTTTGTCACTTAACCGTTGAGCGACTTGAGTTAGTCGCCCAACCGTTAGACGACAAGTATCCAAGTTGCTCAACTGTTGAGCGATTTTAGCTAGTTGCCTAATGATTGAACAACAAGTGTTTAAGTAGCTCAACCATTAATCGACTTAGACATTTATTGCTCAATCGTGGGTGACTAATCCTCTAGTCGCTTAAAGCATATACACCCTACTTCTCGAATATTTCAGAGAAAGATATGCAAATATGCCAAGTGTCCAAGTCACTTAATTGTTGAGCGACTAGTACGTACTAGTCGGTCAACCATTAAGCGACTTAGACACTTGTCGTTTAAGCATTGGGCAATTAGCCCAAGTCGCTCAACAATTAAGCAACAGAGGGTTATTAGTATAAAATAAAAAAATATAGGTATATTACTCTAATTTAGATAACAACAACAAAGTCTTTTATTCCAAATAAATTGAGGTAGGCTATTACTCTAATTTAGAATAAAAAATAAATTATTTTTAAAAAAAATTGAGGATGTTGAGTAAGCGTTTGGTTGATTGGCATGGTAAACATTTTTTGCCCTGTTTTATACATTGCATATTTACTATTTCTTTCATCTTTTTATCGCTAATTCTACTAGAGAAAATGATATAGGAAGTGGAATAAAAAAACCGCCGAAAGATTTTTTTTTTTGACAAAAAGGAGCTGTTGTGTTAAAAAATACAATAACATTTTTTTTCAGTTTTCTCCTGTCTTATAACTTTGTTCTTTTTTATCTCACGCCACATCGAATGTTACAGATAGTGAAAATGTACTTATAAAATATGTAAAAAAATACTTATAAGAGTGGCTATGGCCCATGGGGACATTCAGTTTGACGATTGCTTATGACTTTTTTCTCTGTAGCTAACTGATTTTCACTGTACCTGATGGTAATTTATTTGAAGTAATTAATTTTAAAAAATTTAAAAATAGAAAAAATAAGTTAGCCCATCAAAATGCAAGGAATACCAGAAAAAAGAAAAGGAAAAAAAGCCCAAAAAAACTAAAAAGCCAGACAAAATGAAATAAAAGAATAGTGAATTACAAGTCAGAGGCTGAAACTGAAACGAGCGGCAAATCTCATACATAGTTTAGATAATGGGAGATATATCTCGTGTTACCATTTTTGTGCAGTTTGCTCCGACAACCCTAATCCCACGTGACTTTTGTCGCCTTTGTTGCTGAGCACCCATTGTTTCCACCTCCATATCCAACCGTGTCTCTATCGTTTGAAACCGGTCTTGTTTATATTGCCTTCTACTTCTAATTACTATGTAGAAAAGTTAAAAGCTAATACATACACTCGACTTCTTGAAAAGGCTTCTTCACTACTCTCGCTACTATCTTGTTTCAGAAATAAGGCAAGGGTGAGGTCACGGGTGCATCATTTACCCCACTTCTCTTGCTCCTATCACGTGCACATATCTCTCCTTTATTTTTTGCACCGCTTTTCCCTCCTTATAAAAGCCACTTCTTTCAGCCACTACTATTTATTTTCAGCCGAACTTCATAGTAAAAGCCAATGCGAACGCCTTCTAAACACATGTTCATATTGGTTGTGACTGATGGTTTTTTGTTACGACTGATGCCTTTTGACTAAAAATAATAGTAGTAATTGAAAGAAGTAACTTTTAGAAGGAGTAACAAACGGTTGGGAAGTGAGCTAGAGATACGTGTGCGAGACAGGAGTAAAGTGTGTGATGCGTCTATGACCCACGTTTTATTCCATAAGCAAAATAGAAGCAAGATGACTAAGAAAGCAGCTTTAAAAAAGCTAAATATCCATATTAATTTTTAATTTTGGACTACTCTAAAAACAAAAGACAATATAACGGGCACTTTAAGTTAACTCTGCATGTTTCATCGGCTTTCAACTCTACCCACGGATCAACAATGTAGTCTGGAAGTCCTTATGAAAAATAGTAAGCCACCGTTATCGAAGCGAGATCATTTCGTTGCTAACTTGTGCAATAAGTACTTGTTAAGTAGCATTTTTACCTATATATAAGTCATCTTTTTTTACACAAAAGTGTGTGTAAATAGCCTGATTTGTACTTATAAACTGTAAAAAAATCACACATCTACTTATGAAATGTTCAACTAATGCGTATAAAATGTGCTCGCACATGTACGAAAAACACCACATATCCATCCGTGTTCCATAAATTAAGGTCCTTTTTTTATGTATTACCTGTAACATTTTCCAGATCGGACGGCTGCTGATCGTGTCCAGGAGATCAGACGGCCATGAGCAAAGTAAATTTCCGTACGAAAAGATGTCGAGAAAAAGGGCAAGAAACCTCCATGGTTGTCCTCCCACACGAGGCCTCTCTACCTCTCCGTCGCCATCTCCAGCGCTCGCTCCCGAGTCCCCGTCGCCGCCGCCGCGCCGTCCTGGCCGCGACGCTGTCTTGATCTCTCGCTGCTGAGTCGAGGAGGGGTTCTTGATTCGTAACCGTGAGCTGCCTTGCTCCAATTCCTCGCGTCAAGATTGATCATGAGCTCAAGAAGCCTCGTCCGATCCCCGGTGAACTTCACCTCCTTTGTTTCTTTCGTAGTTGGATCCGCGTGTAGCTGTCGATTCGATTTAGTTGCTGAGTAGAACGCGGGGATGTAGAGGGAAGGTTCTTGCTTTCTCAAGTTTGAGAAAGATGGGCGAAGAATGGGGGAGCAATTCAGCTTTTCTTTCTTTTCTACCCTCCAGTTTTACTCTGAATTTTGGGTAGTTATTGATTTTTCATGCGCATGAACGCATATTTCTGGTGATGTGATTCGTTATTGTGTCTTCCTTTTTTTTGCCATATGTACAGCCCACGAGGATGTAAAGCTACAAGTTTTGAGATCTGTTGCTCGTGCATTGTTGTGTAGCTACTAACTTTCCTCTCGGTGGGATAAATGGAGATTGTGCGTTGTTGTGTAATTACTAATTTTCCTCTCGGTGTGGTAAATGGGGATTTTTCTATGATAACAAGCTTTCTCCTTTTCAATTTGCACATTTTTCACATTGCTATGGTGGGAAATATAACAATAGGAATAATTACATATTACTATCTTGTACCCATGGGTGCTGAATTACTTTTTTTTTCTTTTTCTGCCTTCATCTTAACATGGTCATGGAAGTACTGCTTTTGCCCGTTGGATTTCACTCTCATCTCATGCCATGTAACCATCATTGCAGATATCATGTAGTGCTGTGAATGAATGTTTTACCTACAACCGATGCCGTTCAAGCAGCTACTATCGGTGTTCTAATACCATTAAGTCGCAAAGATCGCAAGTTGGCCAGACTCTTTTGCCTCGCAAATTAAGGAAATCTAATCGGTGGCAGACTGCCTTTTACACCCAGAGGCAGATTGTATCACACTGTTCGTCTGACCTTAGTACCCCTTGCAGAGAGGAAGTGCCCAACTATTTAGCAGTTAATGTTTTGCAAGACCAATCAAATACAAGACAAGGAAATATTCGTAAAGTACTTGTCATCTTGAATCCTAATTCTGGATTTCGTAGCTCTCGTGAAGTTTTCTACAAGAAAGTGCAATCAACATTGAAGGTAAGATGTTCCTAGTTTTGCAATCGGAAGTCAAAACACTTCGGCTGGTTTCAGCTAGCAAACTCTCATATGAAGTGTAATAACGATCATCTTAGTTTCTTTCATATCCAATGGGAACTTGGGAAGTATACTGTCGTAAACTTAGTTTTGTGAAATACTTAATTTGCAGAAGATAATAGCAAAAATAATTCCTTCTGTTTTAGAAAAGATCACATATATCTTTTTTAGAACCTTTATTCTGTTATTTATATATTTTTGCATTTAAATGTTGATCTGGTGCAGCTTTCAGGCTTCGTGATGGAAGTTGTTGAAACAGCGTATGCTGGTCATGCAAAGGTGGTTGCTTCTACTGTTGACCTCACCACATGCCCTGATGGTAATATCAATTGTGTATCTGTACATGCAATTGTGTGCCCTTCCATTTCACTGTTCAATTCACTAGTATTTTCATTGTTTACAGGAATTATATGTGTTGGGGGTGATGGAGTCGTAAATGAGGTATTGAGGTCATCTCCTTTCCGATGTTCCTTTCTTTACACAAACTGCTCTGAGAGCCTATTTTACTTTATTGCACCTAGGTGGACTTCTTTGCATTTAGTACATATGAACTGTATATGTGTTGGATGGGCTTGTTCTCACTGCTCTTATAAAAGTTTTTAGCTCATAGTTGGTGCTGATCTCTACCAGTTGTTATTTGTAGTTTGAACTGCTAAGTAGCACTGACACTTGTCCAAACCTTGGACTGGTATTGGACACCAGCGCACCGCTGGCATGTATTGCAGGCATGTCAGATTATTTCCGTATGAAAAAAGCATCTATATCCATTCTACTAATTACATATTTCTATATATATTAATACAGGTTTTGAATGGCTTACTTGGTAGAGATGATTTGAAAGAGGCAATTCAACTGCCCATTGGGATAATTCCTGCTGGTTCTGAAAATTCATTAGTTTGGACTGTTCTTGGCATCAGGGATCCTGTGTCTGCTGCAATTGCTTTAGCTAAGGTAATTTGGTTATGTTCATATTGATATCAATTTTTTTCATGAGTTTTGTTGGCAATTCGACATACTAAGTTGTTCAACCCTGAAATTTTCCTCTCTCTCTCTCTCTCTCGCACACATGTAATGTTTTTGAATTTTACTGTACACATTAATATGTAAGATCATACTTCTGTAGGGTGGTTTCACACCAATAGATGTGTTTGCTGTAAAATGGATCCAAGCTGGAGTTACTCATTTTGGTTTGACAGCTTCCTACTATGGTTTTGTAGCTGATGGTAAGTTTTCATTCTTCTGCACATCTAATTCTTAAGTGGTGCATTTGATATTTTGACTCTTACCTTTTAGATGATTTGAATGCTGCTAGTCTATGTTAGAAATTAGAATTATAACCTAGCCAGACAACCTTGTATAAGGTATGCCATCCCCCTAGAAAGTGATAATTCTTGTTCTTATTTGACTTTGTTGTTAATAGAAGGATCCTTATATGGGATGTTTAAAAATCATATAATACAGCAACACTTCGGTAAGAACAACAACAAATAACAGAGCTCTACTCATGATCTTGTCAACTAGTTAGGACTACAGAAAGGGACCTCGTGGTCCTTATCTGGGTAGTTGAAATCAGGGTTCCAAATCCCGCTACTAGGCTAAATCCCGGCCAGGTGCCGGTACTAGTTACCGGCCGGTAATCGGAAGACCAGAAAAAACTGGTCGAATTTTAAGTGCCGAAATTTGAATTTGAAATCGGTAACCAGAAAAACCAGCCGGTTACCGTCCAAAAAAAACGGAGAAAAACTACTAAAAACCAATATTCAAATTTGAAATCAGAAATTCCTAATACATTCATGGCAAAAAGTATAAAGTCAAGTACAGGAGGTGCATGCATCTTACTAATCCATTCCATTAGTGTTAAACAATGTAAACATTATAAGGGAAACTAACTTTTACATTCAAAATTTTAAATTTGAATTAAATAAAAAACTGCTGGTCTAATACATTCAAGGTGAAAAACATGAAGTCAAGCACGAGAGGTACATGCATCTTCTTAATACATTCCATTAGTGTTAAACAATGTAAACATCATTAGGAAAATCAACTTTTACATTCAAAACTTCAAATTTGAATTAAATAAAAAACCGCCGGACTAATACATTCATGGCAAAAAGTATGAAGTCAAGCACAGAAGGTGCATGCATCTTCCTAATATATACCATTAGTGTTAAACAATATAAACATCATTAGGAAAATCAACTTTTACATTCAAAATTTCAAATTTGAATTAAATAAAAAACCACTGGTTTTTTCCTGGACGCCACCAGTATAATCGGTTACCGGCGGTAACTGGCCGGTTACCGCTGAGATTTGGAACCCTGGTTGAAATGCTACCCGGAGCACTTCTGTTCCTGCCTTTGAGAAACATATGCAGGACTAAATTACTTCACAATTTTGATGAGATAAAAGTAGACAGCAGAGTAATTTGCACCACAGACATCATTCATGCCACTGTTGTTATTTGTAATTCTTGATTAATTACCTCTTATTGATTGACAATAATACCCACAAGTTTACAATTCCAGATTGGCTGTGATTTTACTGCACTAATACATCTTGTCTTCTATATACCCATAGCCCAATACACTATGTTTTATTCAACTTATAAGTTATAACCTCAAATGTATTCCTTTTTTTCCCAGTTCTGCAACTATCTGAAAACTTCCGCCTGCAGTTTGGGCCCTTCCGTTACGTCATCGCTGGCATTCTAAAGTTTCTGTCCTTACCTCAATACAGATTTGAGGTGGATTATCTACCTTCATCACTGGGGAGAAATCCTGAATTGAAGTCACTGACTGAAAAATGTCATGATCACCCTTCTGATGGTAGCAAGGTTAGGAGAGGCATACAAATTGATGGTAGCCTTGAAGATAATTGGGTTACCAGGAAAGGGGAATTTCTTGGCATTTTTGTCTGCAACCACTTCTGCAAGCCTGCTCAGGGGTTACTTTCTCCAGTTATTGCGCCAAAAGCTCAGCACAATGACGGCAGTCTGGACTTGATTCTTGTCCATGGAAGTGGAAGACTCAGATTATTTTGCTTCTTTGTTGCCTATCAGTTTTGCTGGCATCTTTTACTCCCTTTTGTGGAATATGTCAAGGTATTGAACGTTCCCATCATTCTTCACATAATCCACTGCAACCACCTCTGCTCACTTAGCGTACAATCCCTGTTCCAGGCAGGCAGGCATCCTGGATCTGAACCTTGTCAGTTTTTGTTTTCCTAGAACTACAAGCATCTCATAACTCCACTCAATCTACTGCCTCGCTTTGTTGATTGCCAAGACATTACCTCTACTGATCTTTGACACTCGGTTTTGCAACCATCTCTTGCAGGTAAAACAAGTAAAGATAAGGTCAGTTGACAACACCCACAATGGTTGTGGTGTCGACGGGGAGCTTCTTCAGGCGGAGGGCGAAGCGGAATGGCAGTGCTCTCTGCTCCCAGCACAAGTCCGATTGCTTGGCCGGCATCCCAGAACTTAGAAGTAGGTTTTTAACCTCCCAGCAGTCATGTTGTCGTTCTGAGCAATACTGCAATCTACCCATTAAACTAAATGGGAAGCAGAGAGATGATGAACCGTAAAATGTTTCTTCTACTATTATTTTCACCCATTTTTGGTGAGGTTGTAAATCAGGAGACAATTTCCAGATCTGGTAGCTCTTCGTTCCCTACTGTTGTCCAAATGTATATTCCGGGGAAAAAATCTCCATTTCTGACTTTACATGGAAATACAAATGCAAATGTAGTTTTAAGCTTTAGTTATATTCACTATTCTGATCGTTAATTTGAAGTATAGTTTGAATGCCGTGTGCCTTGTTCTATTTCTCAGATATATGGTTTAGTTGTATAATCTGAACACAGTCGGTTTGCCTAATTGCGACACAAATAAGCTGAAACGAAACCGAAAAATCCAAAAGAAGTTTGAAATAGTTTGATTTTGATCTTTTGAGTTTCCTAGCCAAATCCCGCACCCAATCACTCCATCTCTGCCCTGGATTCCTCACAGCATTGCCCCTGCGGCTGGATTTCGTGCAATCATTGTTCATCACCCGAAAATATCCCGCCGCCGCCTGATTTCCTTCGCTCGCTTCACGCCTTCCCGCACCTTCTCGCCGCTGCCACCCTCTGCAACTTGTCTGACAGCATCTCTCGAAGAACCCTGGCCGATGCCAGACAAAGCCAAATTTGATTTTGCCACCACCTTGGATATTTTCGCCACCGTCTCTCCCTACCGCCTTAAGCCCGCTATATAAGGCTCCAAGCCCCTCCTGTGAATTCCGTTGGCGACCAATAGCCCCTAGCACACCCCAATTGCTCTGATAACCACCGCATCGCCGTCAGTCGCTGGAGACCCACAAGTAAGCCCAAATCTCGGTTCTTGTTTTGTCGTCAAACTCAATTCAATTCCTTTGGTCAATAGCATCCTCACACTCCCAGAAGCACCACTAAAGCCTTGTCGAAGCTAAAGCCCCTACTGTCGTGGTGACTAGCGTCGTCGCTCAGCCGTAGAGCCTCATCGTGGACAGCTCACTAGAGACCATCACAACCCGAGCCAACCAAGCCATCGACATCCCATCGCCCCAAGGATGCTCTAGCACGCATGCTCCCATTGGTTAGTGTCTCGGAGAGCCTATGCCATGGAAAACCACCGCGGAGCTCCCTCGCCGCCAGCAAAGCTCCGGCCAACTCCGACCCTGCCCAAGGCCAAAAATGGGTTCTCCTTAATCCCCTGAGTCCATCTATGCCCATGGTTTTCGCTGTTGTTAATCGTAACACCGGAATTTGCCGTTGCCAAAAATCCCCTGTTTTTTGGCACTGTAGCACGCACAGGAGGAAGACGATGAATAGTATCGGCCGGTATCATTGCGTCGACCGTTAGTGAACAGATGTTTGGCCTGGCATCAGAGCATCCCGACTGTTAGCAAACAGCACGGACCGGAATGAATAGTATAGACCCAACACTGTAGCAACCGACCTATTAGTAAATAGTACTAGACCCGCAGTGAACAGTGCATACCTGTTACTGTTTATCCATACCCAGAAATACAAAATATATCCATTTTGATCATTTTGAACCCATCTACCCATTTCTCAGCTCCATTTTCCCATATCAAACATCGATAATATTCAAAACCACTAAAACACATATCCAAACCCAAATTCCAATACTCTTCAAGCCATCTCTATTCACCGAAACCTTAAAAATATTTATGCACCCATTTTGATTGTCTTGAACCTATCTACACCATTCCCATCTCCGTTCTCTCATTCTAAACTCTGATAAAGATCTAAACCACCCAAATAATATTTCGATCTCAAAAACCTAATACCATCCATACCTTCAGCTATTCACCAAAATCCATATAATGCCTACATACATCCTTGATCATCTCGAACCCCACCTAACCTAATTCTAATCCCATTGAGCCGAACCACCCACCCGCCTAAACCTTGACCACACCACCTACCTTCTTTATGTCTTTTTGGTTATTTAATTGTATTTTGTTCCTAGCTTGCGTTCTGCAAAGCAAGAACTCATTTGTATTCGTCTTCCACGATAGTACTTGGACCACATGAGTTGGTCAACAGAAGAACTACAAGAGCAATTAAAGAAGTCGGTATCCAATCCGAAGACTACAGTAAAGATAACCAGAGGCTATGGATAAAGAGCCAAGTCACATGTCTTTGATCATATTGAACCTACATTCTGTTAATTATTATTTATCAGTATTTTCATTATGTTATTTATGCACTGATATTTCTTGTACAATAAATGTTTAAAATGACATGATATTTGCTAATGTCCTACCACCCAAAAAAGCCCTGTTTAATTTGATGGTCATATTCACCTTGACAAGACATAGTAATATTAAATGTATTAATAATGTAATCATGGTAGAAACTCAACAAATTTTTTCGCTATTAAAAGATTTGGCATTTGTAGATAAAATTTTGAAAAGTGGTTCTAAGATAAGAAATGATTGCTGGAGGCCATGAGTCGTCTGGATTCCATAACCTTATCTTAGGGTGGAGGTTTAGGATGGAATGGTGGCAGTGCAGTGGGTACTGATATATGGGTTCTTGGGAGGAAGTTGCCTTAGTGAAAAATATAAAGACTAGACCTTTGTGCTGAGTAAAGAATATAGTAACCGCTTAATCACAAACGTTGACTTGTCAAACCTGATTTAGTAGCTGCTCAAATCGATTGAATATCTACATAAAGGCATGATATATTGTTCCAGAAGAGGGAACAGTCGGCGTAGTGATGTGGTATGGAAACGGTAAAATCATACTTTCACAACGGTAGGCTCCGCCCTGTCAGGCCACCGTATTCTGTGACAGGGGGTCCATAGGCTATCGGGTAGAGGCTATATAAAGAGATGAACAGTGAAACAACCTTATTTTCTCGACTCAGTCATGAGGGTTGAGGAATCTTGTGGGTAAGTTGGGCAACTCTGCAGAGTCATTAATTAATGGTATTTGAATATGTCGTGCTTCCGGTAAATGAAGCTGTGTTTAACGGAAAAATCCAATAGCGAAGCATAACCAGATTTGGAAATGTTGAAGTCTGGTAATTAAGTTTTGAAACCCCAATTCCTTAAGAAGTTATTATTCTTTTGTGTTTAAAAATGTTTACAAATAAAACTGCATTCACAACAGCTTAATCAAACCCACATATCCCCATCCTTTGGAAATCCTAGCAAGTAGTTATATAACATTTCCCTATGTGACTTGTTGAATACGGTTGGTTATACTCAGTCTTGCTTTATTTTTCCTCCAACACAGAGATCAGAAGAATAAAGGATGTTATAAGTTTTCGTGTTAGGGTTACGGCTATACTCAAGTGTTCCTGTGGATTTTCCTTGGATCTTCTGATTGTAAGTTAAGTTTTGGACTTGGACACCCTAAAAATTGTTAAAATTGACTATTAAGTTATATTTTGATGAAATGAACTCATTTTAAATGATCGTAAGTAGGGATGATACTTCTTCTGTCTATAACTGAACTCCTAGTCTGTTACGGAAGGTAATGACGTTCCTGTTCTCAAAAATGGAGGTGTTACATAAGCGAGCTTAGCTCAGCTCGGATCATACTTAAGCTAGATTATGAGACTGCCTAGACAGATTACATATGCAGTGAACATTTAGATTGTACTATTTCTCGACCATGTTAAGCTTCTAGCTAGTGCGCAGAGGTCGCTTCACCAATTGGCAATTGCATTATGCTATGTGTTGAGGTCCGGAGAGTGTAACCGTGGGAGACAGGAGGTCTCGGATGGTGGTTCCGGTCTCCTGGCGCCGTGGCGGCCAGAGTCCCCCGGCGAGGAGAACAGAGGTAAGGTAGGGTAGGGGAATAAACTAAATATTGACTGCTTGTTTTATTTCTTCTGGGATCTGCTCATATACAGAGAACAGCCCTTTTCCAAACCCAATTACATTGAATTAAGGAAACCATATCTCTAATTGTAACACTTCCCTAACAAACCTTATCTATTACTTATCTGAGGACTTCCAAAGGTCTGCGCCGGCCCTATGGCGCAGCAGCCTGACCCCCAGCCGCAGCTGGCCGGTTGTATCACTTGTATTTTTTTTTTCTTGATTCTCTTCGTTCTTGATGCCTGTTTGATTGCCATTAGAGTCTGTAGTTAGACTGGACAATACTGCCTTGATCTGGCACTAAAGATGTTCTAGCTTTCCTATCTTGGAATGAACTCTAATTTGTAGAGGCTTAAATATCATAAGGTTGCACATTGGTTCACTCCAACATCTCATATTAAAATAACTCTTCAAACTCTCTCAAGTTCAATAGATCAGCTGAAAAGGGAAGACAAAAGGGAAAAAGATCATACCAATACAGAAGAGAAAGGTGGACCCCATCCATTCAATATTCATGCATTTTACATTTCAATCATGTACTTCTGGTAGTATATGCATCTCAAGCGCATGAAAGTTTCACATAACTTCTGAGAAAATCTATTTTCTGATTACAGTTAAACTTCTGAGCAAACCTATTTTCTGATTACAGTTCCTTGTCAGCAATTCCTGTGATATCCAAAAAAATTTTCATGGATGGAACTTACGATGATTTCCAGAGTGGTAATTGCATCTTGAACCATCTATTTGCAATCAATAACTTCCAGCCAAACATGGCGTGAGCTCGACCAGTGATCCATTTATATACGAACAGACCTGTACAAAACTGGAGTTTCACAAGAACGAAAGCACCTCATGAAGAAAAGGCAGGGTCACACAGCTTGTATACAACTTCACATGTTTAATTCTGACAATGTAAGACTCACAATAACTATACGGAAAATTTCACTACATCTTACTCTTACAGTCCTAAGTTCATCTAGCCCACTCGATGTTCAGAATTTAAATGAAAAAAAACATGAACAGTTTATTCTTGATTACCCTCAACCTGAGACCATCAGCAACCTATTTGTTTGATGATTACATGAGTATAATCTTTCACAGAGATGGTCAGGACTAGGAGCTGGTGGCCAAAAAAAACTAATGCTTTACAATGGTGATAAGCCCTGGTTGAACATGGGCAATGTTCATAGGATGGGGAACTTCTCTTCTCCTTTTCAAGTTCTGCCTGTTGAATTTGTCAGCGATGAGCCAGTTTGTGAGGTGCACGCGTCAATATCCCGTTTGCTCTTGGATTTCTTCATCTTTGCTTTGAACCTGGACTTGGCCATCAACGTGTCCACTGTGTTTGCGAAATTACCTATTGCCATTGCAATCAGCAGGATCCCACAGACCACAACCTGTGACAGCACGCATAGGTTAATGACATGGATCAAATATGATAAAATCCTGGTCGTATGAACAGCCAAAAGTTCCTGACCTGCCATTCAGGGATGATGCCTGTATGAGCTGTGCGAAGAAGTAAAAACCCAACATAACCCTCAAAGCCCTAGACAAATAGGGGGGAGAATCAGATAATTGACTTCGAATTGTTGTACATTTATGAGAAGATTATTTGATGTTACATGATACCAGCATGCGCACTCAATAGTATGATAATACAATATAGATAAATGACCTGACACTATCCTTCAAGTAAGTAAAATAGGAAATTTTCAGCACAGCATCATGCATTACTTTAAAAAATGAGAATATCGCAAGTAAAATAGGGTACCTGCTACCATGAGCATAAATCATACCTGCAAGAGGAAGAGGAGAGGACACAACAGTAACAATTGACCTTCAACACCAGCAGTCTCTCCCCACACAACATCCATTATTTTAGCCTGACGAAAAAGGAAAATTCAGTTATGGAAAATTACTTGACTAAAGTTTCAGCACATGACTGCACAGATAAATAAATGTAGCAGAAAATCTGGTACTGGGGAACTTCCCGGCCAGCGGCCGGTAACGGTTACCGGCTGGTTACCAAAAAAACCAGAAAAAAAAACCAGTTGAAATTAAAATATCAAAATCTGAATTCAGGCTGTTTTCAAACCGGAAAAACCGCCAAAAACCAAAAAAAACCCAATAAAAACTTGGAATTGATGCATATTTAGTCATACAATAGGTAATCTAGCATAAAAATGCCTAAATCAACCTAGGAAGTGCATTATGTAGTCATAAGTGTAAATTTACATTTCAAAATTCCGGCCAGTTTTTTTACCGGTTACCACCGGTTTTTCCGGTTACCGGCCGGTAACCACTGGTTTTTCTATCCCTGAGCACAAGAGCCACTTGATGCTTAAAATGCCATGCATTGAGCTAGATGAAGCAAAGGAAATGCCAATTGTGTCCTGGTGTTCTTCAGAACAACAGCTACTGATAATGAAAATAATAGCCGAGATCACCAAAACATGTTACCTTTCCTAAAGCAATCCGAGTATACAGTCTTTGACGTTGATATCTGTTCTGCAACATCATGACAAAACCTTGCATTATGGCCCAGCACAGAAACAGCTCAACACCTCTCTGTGAAAAAATGGTACAGGTTAAGCACATGCATTTGTGCACAGTACAGAATGGGAAGATCTAAAATGCATACCTGTTTACATGCACAATCAGGTTGTCCCTTTATCTCCCATGTGAGACTTATAAGAGCCATCAACATGGCACAATAGTGATGGCTTATCCACCTTAGGAATAAAAGCAACTTAAGTTCCAAGTGCACCAAAGAAACAGACAAAATCATAAAATGAACATGTTATAAGTGGATAGATAGCTTTTGTACAACAGAATATTGTTATCACCATCTATCATTTCTATAAGATAATGCTTCAGAACATCATTATGTTCCCTCGAAATGACAGATGAAAATATTGTAAATACAGACATGCATAAACTAAATAACTTGAATCCACAACACTCATAGTTTTCTCGAATGTGAGTAAATGCCAGAGCTTCATTATTCCTTACCAAGGACGGATATCACTTCCGTTAACTCGCAATATGTTCTCTCGCAAAGCTAAAGTTGTATACAGGAACAACAGCCAAGCCTGTTAAACATAAGATAAGTCCAGCTGTCAGTTTATCTTTGGCATGGCATCAAACATAGCATTAGTTCATGCTGTTACCAAATTGCCATGAAGAAGCATCAGATTGTACCTGGTAGAGCTGAACTGGCAATGCTGGAAAACATCCATTCCATAACCATGATCGAAGAAACAACAGAATCATCGGGAAGCCAAGAAATAGTAAGGCAGTCCTATCCTGAAAAAAAAAAGGAAAAAGTAAAAAAGGATTATGAACAGGACGAGATTTTTAGCTACTCAGGATTATCCATATCCTCCACAGAACTAACATCAAAGCTGAAGTAACTTTCCTTCTGCACATGCTGATGAAAAGCATGTGTCAAATTATAGATTGGTACACTCAAAGATGATCAAATATAGAATGATTCAAACAATATTGTTGCAAAATACTCTCATTACATTCCGCTAGAAAACTTGACCATACAATTTACAAAGAAAGGATGTTAATTTCGTTATCGTCATCACTGCAAGTCTGCAACCTTTACTTGAAATAAGCATCTGAGGAAAGCAGGTTTTCTCTACAGTGATGGGAATGTTGACAGGATAAATCATAAAAAATATCGAATGTATAAGAGCCCTACTACAAATTAAAGTTGCATTGCTCAACTCACCAGGTGTTTTGTTTTCGCTAGGAAGAGTGAGAGGGTCATTGGGGCAATTGATTGTTATGTTATTCATTTCTGTAAATTTAGATAAGTCGACTAACGATGTTACAGTGACATAGGCAAATCAGAGTAGATTAATGTGACTCTTTAATTGAACAACTTGAAATTAATTAATGATCACAATTTGCACAAGTTAGACTAATATATAGACCACAGTTGACTGAACAGTGTCAGATACAAATGGAATAACTAAAAGTAGCGATTATGTCAACTGAGCTTCATCAATTCGTACTCTACCTTTTTTGTACCTCCCCAACTGACTCGGATGTCATTTAAACCTCATGGTAAAAAAACCTTGTACATTGCTAAGCATGCACATTTCACTTTGTAGAAGCTTTGAGCCATTGAAAGACAGGGACTTGTACAGCTTGTACATTTTCACTAAGATCAAAGGGCAAACTAAATTTCAAAAATCTTCATCTATTGGTGTAGCTGAAACACAGATAGATACGCTTCATCCAGAGTCCCCATTTTAGAAAGTCACAAAAACTGCAATTTTACACATACCCTGTAGCAATTGTACTCTTCCTTCACCTTGAGCTGCACCTCCTTCCTTGTCGCCCGCAGATTCACCGGTCCCAAGAACATCTTCAGAAAAGTACCTGCAAACCCAAAAAAGGAAAAAAAAAATCAAAATAACGTAATTCCACCCCAAAAAGGAGGCAGAACCCAAGAACAAGACCAAGCTCAAAAGGACACCAATTACCATGTGCCTTGCTCGGGAGCAGCGACGCAATGTCGCCGTCGCTTATGAGGCACGTTGCTCGATCCAAGTCCTCCTCAACCTGCACAAGCACACCCAAGACCAGAGCCACATCAGCACAAGCAAAGGCATGCACATTGCGCCGATCAATCAGCAGCAAGCACATATAATGGCACCACAAACTCCACAGGTACATCTTGGCACTACCGAAAGTTGAGACTTTCACAGCACACCAAATTGCAGTTCCACGCATGCAGATCTCCCGCAGTGATCCGGCGCCGCCATACCGTACCACCCGCCGCCGCCCACGCGGTGAGCGGAGCCGAGTCAGCAGCGCACGAAACCCTAGGCGCACTCAACACCCGCGCAGCGATCTCGCTTCAGCTCACCACCCACCGACACGCCGACGCACACGCGCACGCACACGAAGGCGAGGAGGACGCAAGAGCGAGAGCGGGAGGGATCAGCAAGCACGTACCTTGTCGCTTTCGGCGTGGGCGGCGGCCTTGCGGAGCCTCGCGAGCTCCTCCTGGAGCGCGGCGGCGCGGCAGCGCAGCGCCTCCTCCTCCGCCCACGTCCGCGACAGCAGCGCCGCCGCCGCGTCCTGCAGCTCCCGCGCCTGCCCCGCCGCGCGCGCCGCCGCCTCATCCTCTCCCATCTCCCTCCCTCTCGCTCTACACCTCTGCTCGCCTCTCTCTCTCTCTCTCTCTCTCTCTCTCTAGAGGTCGCGGGAGAGGTGGACAGCAAAGGCTGACGGGTGGGGCCCGCGGCGGGGGAGGGCGGAGGGGAAGGAAGGAAGAGAGTTGGGTTGGTGGTTCGATTTGTGCCTGTGGGGTTAATTTTAATGACGCTGCGATGTGATTTGGGGGGCTTAAATAGTTGTTTAGCTTTGGGGAATGGAGAAATAGGATTTGGTTTGTTGCTCCTTGCCTTTTTGTGGGCTTGGTTTGGTTGTTTTGGGTTTTCCTTTTGGGGTCTAGGGTTTCTTGTGGGCAATATGGAATGTGGGTGGGTGGTATGACATGTGCATGTGTTCTCCTTTTGTTAATATGATAAATTTAGGTATATGTTTTACATGGTGCTTTACCTTTTATAGGTTTTGTCATGTTTGTACTCGTACTCGTTATCAGACACGTGTTTGTACTCGTGCGGGTTATCAGGCACGTTACTGGATGTAAATATGGATAGAGCTTGATAGATGAGAGAGAAAAGTTTGTGACACGATGCTTTATCCTTAACAGTATTGTCGCATTTGTACTTTTTCAGCTGTGTACATAACAAATTGATATAAAATGGACCACAATGTGCTGAGGAAGTTAAGAGGAAAAATTCCGTGGCTTCTATAATGCTTTAGCCTTTCATATTAATACATGATCGTCGCATGTGTACATGCTATCCTGCACGACACACCAAACTGAGATAAATGGATGAGTCTAAATATGGATGGAGCGATGGGGAGGTGAGAGAGAAGGTGAAGAAAGCGAGGTAAACATGTGTTATGTTTTGTTTGCGATCTCTTTAATGTATTATCTTCCTGGGTTGTTGTATGTTTGTCGCATTGCTACAGTGATCGTGCACATGATACCAAATTGAAACAAATAGACAATCCAAATGTAGATGGTGCCGTAGAGAGGCGAGAAGTTGAAGCAAGCGAAGCAAAGGGTGAAGCTTATCTAATGACTCACCTAGCTTCTTCATGCGAAATGCATAATTTTTATCTTGCACATTATGTCACACTTGATAACGTTGTATGACACCGTGGGAAGGCGAGAAAGAAGGCAAAGCAAGTGAAGAAACACATGGATTCTGCTGTGTGTTTTGTGAATTTTTTGTTATGTTTTATCTTTAGGGGATTGTTGCATTTGCTCTAGTAATCACGCATTGTACCACATAATAGAAATGGAAAAAATCTAATTAAATGCAGTTAATTGATGAAGTGGAGAGGAAGGGATAAGTGATGCGATCAAAGGAGACATGCACCATACTATCACGTCATAGACCCATAGGTGGTACAAATGATCGGACTGTTCTTTTTGGCTGAAACTTATGACTTTTGGCTGTGAATTGTGACTTTTAGGCTGTTTGTGCAAGAGATTACAGAGTAACAGAAACTCACGTGTGGTTTTTGCCGATATAAATGAAGTCGGTACAGTATGTACTACAATTAACTAGTAGACCTTATTTTAGAAAGATACTCCATTTAAAAGTTAGTTATTGTAGAAAAATTAAAAAAACAGTTTTTAGAAGCTGAAAAGAGCAAGGCCGATATATAAATTGATTAGCCCGAACAAGTATTATTGGATAGAGTGGTGGAATGGTGAGAGGAAATTCTGAACACCGAGGTATTATTTGAAACGCAAGGATTTTACAGAACTACCAAAGGAACTACAATGTTTTTCTACAAATTTTCATGTTCTAAACGTACCTTAAATTTGGGGAGGGGATCATCGGGTGATTAAATGAGTTTGGCACCTAACAAAAATAGAAACCGAAAGCTGATATATCACACCTACATCTTGTTGGATTATGTGGGCCAAGCCCATATAATAAGAATAATTCCTATTAAATCTCAAAGGCCCACTCATGCAAAGGAGGCATGCATGTGACCTTTAGTACCATATTGCTAGTTCTAGGAGAGGAAGACCACCTTAAAAGGGATGGTGCACTCCTAGTCACTTGAGGCATGTGTGGGAGAGAACTAGAGGATAACACGCGCTCGCTGCGCCTCGCCTCGCCTCGGGGCTGGGGGCTGGGCTGGGTGGCGGGGCGCGCACGCACTGCGTGAATGGTCCACCAAAATCCGCTCCAGTGCTTGCGCAGACGCGCTTCCTTTGCGCTTTATCGGTTCGCGACTAATCCGGTTGATTCGAGTTATGGAGAACGTGCGGCGTCTTGATCACGCGTCCTAGTTTTCTATAAATACGAGTCGCCGCCTCCATACAAAGATCACGCGAAAATCAATCTAGGTTTTGCCTCCTCCATCCATTGTGCCGCGCCGTCCCACGTAGTCTACTCCGTCCCGTCCACGGCGTGCACCGCCGTTCGGAGAGCAGTCTCCGAACCGCCGCTTCAAGTCCTGCACCGGAGAGGCGAATAAGGTTTTGGGAAGCGCTCGCGCGATCGCCGTAGCTCGCTCGTCTTCCTCGCTCGCTCGGCCGCGAATCGTCATCGACTTCGTGTCATCTCTCACGTGCTGCGGCGTCTACATCGACAAGCGATCGAATGAACCATCGGTGCGTAATGCCATGTTCTCCGTATAGATCTGCTTCATGTACGCTTCTGGTTTACATGTCTAGATCTTTTATGCTGTGATGGTTCTCGTTATTTTGCGTGCATGATGTCATGATTTATTTATGGAATAAATTAAACCTACATGTGCTTATATATTCAACAATCCAAAACCTTATTGTAGGCATTGTGGTTTTACTATGGCTGGATTTGCCGATGCACCGAGGCGGATAAATTCTCCGTGTGCACTTTAAGAGATGGCGATTAGGGTCACTCGTGGCTTATCGCTATGAATGTATTCGGGTTAGTAATGGCAAGCTGAAGGTGTTCTTGATGCTTGAAAAGCGAGAAAGAATTCGAGACTGCCACTACTCTCTTTGTTGGATGCATTCTTAGTGTTCTTCTTGACCGCCTGCATGCGAGGTGTATATGCACATGACAGACGCGAAGGAGTTATGGGATGCATGAATTCCAAATACGGTTCTATCGATGCCAAGAATGACATGTATGTCATGGAGCAATTTCATGACTACAAGATGGTTGATAACCGTTCGTAGTCGATCGAGCTCATGAGATACAGGCCATTGCCAAGGAACTCGAACTCTGAAGTGTGCCTTACCCGACAAGTTTGTGGTCGATGTATTATTGCGAAATTACCTTCTTCATGGAGGAATTTCGAACAAGACTCAAACACAAGAGACAAGAGTACTCTGTTGAGAATCGATTGGGTCTCTTGAAATTGAGGAGAAAGCTCGGAAAAGGACGCCGTGTCTAAGGGTGATGGAGGGCGCCTAGTGCCAATGTGGTACGAAACCCTCAAACAAGAACAAAGGGAAATTTGTTAAAGCCCAACAGACAACCAACTTCAAGAAGAAGAACAACAACAACAATCGGATGATAGAACTTGCTTTGTGTGCGGTGAGCCCGGTCACATGGCCAAGAAGTGCCCACAACGCAAAGGAAAGAAGGCACTGCAGATGGACTTCTAAGTCCGCCAACGTGACCATTGGCAAGACCGAGATGGGATGGTATGGTAATTTACCTCATCGTTCTTTCAGCTTAGTCAATCTACCAATTGGTGGATTGATACAGAGCTAATGTACATGTGTGTGCCGATATTTCGTTGTTTTCTTCTTATCAGTCGCCCGAGATTCCTCCGTCCTAATGGGGAATGGGTCACATGCTACTGCTCATGGTGTTGGCACGGTAGATCCAAGTTTACTTGGAAAGATCGTGCACCAAGAACGTGCAGCATGTCCCTTCTATAGACAAGAATCTCGTTAGTGGCTCCCGCTTATGTAGAGACGGGCTTAAGTTGGTATTTGAGTCTAATAAAGTAGTCGTGTCTAAACATGGACATTTTATTGGTAAAGGCTATGAGTGCGGAGGCTTGTTCCGCTTTTCCCTTTCAGATTTCTGCAATAAGATCAGAAACCATATTTGTGGCGGTGTGGATGATGAGGCTAATGTTTGGCACTCACGTCTATGTCATATTAATTTTGGTTTGATGTCTCGCTTTCAAAGATGAATTTAATTCCAAACGTTTCCATCACCAAAGGTTCTAAATGCCATAGCATGTGCAATCAAAGCAACCTCGTAAGCCTCACAAGGTCAGCCGAGGAGAGAAACTTGGCACCACTAGAACTCCTGCATTCAGATCTTTCGAGATGAATGGCGTGTTGACGAAGGGTGGAAAGCGATATTTCATGACATTGATTGATGATGCAACTAGGTTCTCATTATGTGTATTTATTGAAAACGAAAGATGAGGCTTTAGACTATTTTAAAATCTATAAGGCGTAAGTTGAAAACCGCTTAAATAGAAAGATAAAAGACTTAGGTCGATCGTGGTGGAGAGTATTTCTCAACGAATTTGACTTATTTTGTGAGGAACATGGCATTATACATGAGAGGACGCCTCCTTATTCCCGAGTCAAATGGGATTGCCGAAAGGAAAACCGCACGTTGATCGACTTGGTGAATGCCATGTTAGATATCGCGGGATTACCTAAGGCATGGTGGGGAGGCTTTGCTAACGCCTAATCACGTATTAAATAGAGTTCCTAACGAAATAAGGACAAAACACCATACGAGGTATGGATTGGGAGAAACCATCACTTTCTTACTTGCGTACATGGGGTGCTTGGCGAAAGTTAATGTGCCAATAACTAAGAAACGCAAGCTTGGACCTAAAATCGTGGATCGTTTTTAGGATATGCTAATCATAGCATTGCCTATAGATTTTTGATAGTTAAAACCGAGGTACCGACATGCATGTTGGTACAATTATGGAGTCTCGAGATGCAACATTCTTTGAGAATATTTTTCCTATGAAGGATACACATAACACTACTAGTCAACCTTCTCAAATAATTCCCGCCAATCACATCACCGAACCTTTTGAACATACACATGAACTTGTCAATGAGGAGGATGACGGTGGAGCTCCTAGAAGGAGCAAGAGACAAAGGATATTCAAATCCTTTGGTGATGATTTCACT